>JAOWCC010001812.1:0-600000 GCA_030867875.1 Actinernus sp. WN-2022
CCTGGAGTTTTTAAACAGCAAGATCATCAAAATAGTCCAAATTCCTAGAGGTAATTTATGGGACAATAATAATTAATACTGGTGTATATAATATACACCAGTATTAATTCCTTCACACAACTCCACAAGATACCTACCTCAATAGTTGTAATCTTAAAGGAGGCATGTCACTGAGTGAGGGACACACCTTTATGTTCCAGGTGAAGGAACAAAATTATTTTCAGTAGTTTTCATATAAACTGACTTCATCCTAGCACAAATGTAGGATGGATAAAATCTAATTAAATGTGCAAAAATAATTAACAAACTGTGTGTAGATCTAGTCTTCAAGGAAAATATTGCATACCCTTTCAATCGAGCATTAAGGGAGGGGACTTTAATTGTTTGAAGCCAATTAACAGCCACCAATTGAACATTGATTTCGGACATGTGCAATACCATGACTATACAATGTATATATAATGGCTTTAATAATGTTTCAGTAAAAAGATAATTTGATATCTCTGTTGCAAATGTTGTTTTGAAGCTAAAGAACATTAATATTTGTTACAGAATTGCCTTTCCATTTTGTAAATGGAAAGAGAATATTTTATAGGTCTTTCGACAGGACACAGATTTATACAGAATGGTAATCAATATGTTTATGTTTTGAATTGAGTCTGAAATTGCTTGTCACACCAAAACATATTTATTTGATTGAATAATAATAATTTGTTTAAGTCAGCATATTGTTGCATAGCAATGGTAACAACATGTTTATGCATGCTCAACAAGAAATATGGACATTTGCTGGCAGTCTGTGAGGTTTCTCGGGGGCAGACTCAAAACAAAGGAAAAAGCTACTGCCTGGGCTCAGATTTAAGGAGATGAAAAAGCTCTGCAAGCAGGGTACTAAAAAACACCTCTACATTTCAAAACATATTATCTTACTTTTACTCTATGAAGAATAAACAAATTCAAACAATACTGAAGTGAAACAATAAATAAATTTTCATAATAAGGAAAGCTATAGGCAGGGATTACAGAGTTACATTAAAAGTGGTAGGGCTAAAACAACCATACAGTGCAACGAGCGCTAGAGGCGCGAGATGCTAGGTGGGTTTGCCCCCCCCCCCCCCCCCCCCCCAGGAAATTTTGAAATCTAGACCATCGGAAATGCCATTTTCTTTGTTTTCCAGGGAACTTTCTTGCTAAATCTTTGTGTTTGTCTCCAGTTTTTCTCAAGTACTTCCTTCACAAAATCCAACTCCCTACAATTACAATTAATAAGCCAGGTCCTTGCTCATAAATGTAGATAACACCATGGTTCTTTCTTCTCCTGTGTTTAGTTTTATGAAAAACCACTGAATTTCTAACAGGACCTGAAACAACCATAGAGACTAATGAAAGCCAGGACCTGGCTAATTCACAGATTGGAATTTAGTGTGTTGGTTCAGTTTGTGGAGGGAGGAAAACTGGAAAATCTGGAGAAAAGCCTTGGAGCAAGACGAGATACCAACAAACTGAACTCACATATAGTGTGGCATCCAGGGATCGAACCTGGGTCACAGAGGTGAGATTGAGGCAAAGTGCTTAACCACTGCACCACCCTGGATCCCCTTTAATGTTTGTTTGGGTTTTCATAATAATTATTATATGAACAAAGTCATATATGTCATATAAGTATAAATAATGGCTTTATAAATGCTCTAGATATAGCTTCTAAATGTTATGATCTTGATTATTATTGTTGTTGTTATTATCAATATTACATATAAATTTTATCAATAAGTAGGGAAGCCAGGGTGGGACAGTAGCATTTAAAGCCCTTCGCCTCTCACCTCTGTGGCCCACTGGTTTGATCCCCAGATGTCAGGCACCTACATATACAGTATGTGAGTTTAGTTTGTTCATCTAATCTTGCCCATGCTCCATGGTTTTTCTTTGGATTTTCAGTTTTCCTCCCTCCACAAAAACCAACACACTAAATTCCAATTCGATCTGTGGTTTAGCTGGGTCCAGGCTTTGATCAGCCTCTATGGTTGTTTCGGGTCCCGTTAGGAATTCAGTGTTTATTTAAATTTAAATTTTGCTTGCTGATTGCAGGGTCTTGTCTTTTTTAATATTACAACCATGCATTTCTGGCTGCAATATTACAATATAACTAACTATATTACTATAACTACCAGTAACATATTCACATACTTTTGTGCACATATATAATTATGGATTTGTTGGCTTCACAGTCAAACTTCAACAATCATGGTCATAAAGTCCTTAAGAATATACAGTGTCTAATATAGCTCTAATGTTAATGAGTATGTTGCATACTCTTAATTGGGACAAATAAAAAGAATCTATGTGTTTAATAATAATTATGATAAAATAATGTGCAGAACGAGTTAGTGGGTTTAGGTGGATGTGAGATAATTTATTCATCATTCTTTTTCTGTGATTCAACGACTCACCGTTGGCTTTCCGAATGATGTTAAGTGCATTTTGCTTATCTCAGCTGAACAGAATAGTTGAGTGTAACCCAAGTGCACCGTGTTGCTAGTTTTGGATGCAACAGAGATAGAGATGGTATTTATGTAAAAATAAAAAATAAATAGATAGATAGATGGATGGATGAATCGATAGATGATGGATGGATGAATCGATAGATATATGAATCGATAGATAGATGAATAAATAGATAGATGAATAAATAGATAGATGAATAAATAGATAGATGAATAAATAGATAGATGAATAAATAGATAGATGAATAAATAAATAGATAGATGAATAAATAAATAGATAGATGAATAAATAAATAGATAGATGAATAAATAAATAAATAGATGAATAAATAAATAAATAAATAGATGAATAAATAAATAAATAGATGAATAAATAAATAAATAGATGAATAAATAAATAAATAGATGAATAAATAAATAAATAGATGAATAAATAAATAAATAGATGAATAAATAAATAAATAAATAGATGAATAAATAAATAAATAGATGAATAAATAAATAAATAGATGAATAAATAAATAAATAAATAAATAGATGAATAAATAAATAAATAGATGAATAAATAAATAAATAAATAAATAAATGAATAAATGAATAAATGAATAAATGAATAAATGAATAAATGAATAAATGAATAAATGAATAAATGAATAAATGAATAAATGAATAAATGAATAAATGAATAAATGAATAAATGAATAAATGAATAAATGAATAAATGAATAAATGAATAAATGAATAAATGAATAAATGAATAAATGAATAAATGAATAAATGAATAAATGAATAAATGAATAAATGAATAAATGAATAAATGAATGAATGAATGAATAAATAAATAAATAAATAAAATAAGTTCCTAGCTCTGTCAACAGCATAAAAAATTGTGTCGTCCTACATAAAGGGATTGCCCATATCTTGGTTTCTAAAATAACACTATGTATAGTTAGTCACTCCAACATCGCTTTTGGTGATTTAGATAAATTTTACTAAATTAGTTAACTGTTTAGTTGATGCCCAAAAAATTAGTGTAACCGGAAGACCAACTGCCACAACGAAATAAGGGGGGTTGAACATGAACTTCAGTTGAAAATAGAACCATTGAACCCATATATATAATAGTATACTAGACTAGACAATTCCACGAGTCAACATCTCCCCGGATCTTAGGACTGTTGGCACATGAAATTTCAAAATAGGTGACATCAACTAATTAAATTAGTACTAAATTTAGTTAATTTAGATAAACTAAATTTTCAACATGCACTGACGTTGGAGCGACTCTAGTAATGGGTACATGCATTTACAATAATAAAGCATAAAACTATCTTAACATTGATTGTATGCATATTTCCCACATTTATATACACACAAATAGTAATGAGGGTAGTTGGTTTAGCTGTTGCAAAAAAAAAACAGCCTTAAGTACAAGAGTCACTGGCTACTAAGCTAGTTTTAAAGATCCTGACTTTCTAATGCTTTCCTTGAAGCTCTGTATAGTAATGGTAAGTTTCTCTCCTCTGAACTTAGTTTAGACTATAAGAAAGGGCTGAATTAAGTAGTTAATGAACATTTTCCATATTTAACAGTTTTACAACTTGGTGTATGAAAGTCAGCATTTATAATTATGATTGTAAGATGATGGTGAAACACAGAACAATTCTAAAATGATTTCTGGTAAAAGTTTATGCTTAGTCTTATACATAAAAATTACTATATACTGAAGGCACTTGTTGTAAAGGCTTATCATCTTAGCTGCTTTAGAATATCATTAAAAGGTGAATTCCATTCACAAAATACTGCTTGTAGTCCTCTTTCATTAACATGCTCCAGTTTTTTTTTCCAGATCACTTACTCAACAGCAATGCCATACCTGAGGCTACAGTATAAAGTAACATGGGGCAAGACAGCAGATGAATTTGTAGATTTACAGTTTATCGATCCCTATTACCAAGGCCCATTATTCCATAGCTGCATGGTTCTTCTAAAAGGAGTTTGTTTTATGGATATTAGTGATGTAATTTAAATGAGAAATGAGCGTCAGTGCCCGTTGCCCATAAAAACTTTTAAAAGTTAGATCTGATTCTCATATATGCTTATATAGCTCATATGCATCCACAAGCACCCAAAGCAAATATAACTTTATAAGGGTTTGTATGGGAACGTAACAAACTCTGTTTACTAGCCAGAAATACTGTAAAATGTTTGAGCTTAAATCCACCCAACAAGGAGAGAAACATGACACAAGACATCACAGTGACAAGGTAAGTCATTTTTATTTATAAACTTTACAGTATTTCTGGCTAGTACCGGTAAAAGGAGTTTCTTACGTTCCCATACAGAGTTATATTAACCTTATATTTTCATAACTTGAGCTTGGGGTGCCTTTGCATGTACATGTAAAAGTCCCATGGCCATGGCATAAAAGGATCAATCTCTATAGCTATATATATACATGTATGTACATGTAATTAATAGAGTAGTAATTTATGAATATAGCTTCAGTGAGTGTTTTTCCTGTAGTCTATGTTGAACAATTAAAGTATAGCTTCTAGTAGAGTATAATAAAGCTGGCAGTTGTACATGTTAAAGCTAATAAAAGTCATTAATTCTTAAAGTTAACTGGATCCGCGATACTAATAAAGCACATATGCAGATTACGGCTCATTATGGCCGATCCTGGGCAGCTTCATTATGAATTAGAACGTTCAACTTAAAGAGATTACGCTAGAACGAATAAATAGGGGTTCATAATAGGTTAAGTTCGTTCTAACTAAATCAAAGTACCTTCAAAATCCATGCTGATTTGACTGCACAGTACAATTCAATAAATCTGGGAAGAATAATGATCGAATGGCGGTGTCGTGCACGCAGGTCACGGAAAGAACGTTTTGCATATTTATTGATCCAGTCTCTCTCTGATCACACATTGACCTCAAAACAATGATAATCGGTAAATTGAGCTCTTTCCACAATTAATGATAGTCGTTGTTTTGAGACCGAGACTGTGTTGATTAGTCAGTGGCGTAGCCAGGTTTTTATATTTGTAGGCCCAAACAACCGCTCCGTACGTGTCGCTTCTTGAGGGGTCTGGGGGCATGTTCCACCGGAAATTTATTAGATTTTGATTTTCGCAAATGCCTTCTCTTGCACTTTCAGGTCACGTTTTGTGTATTTCCACAGCTCCTCAAGTCAAACGTTCATTTGTAATAGTAAGACAATGTGTAGACCAGGGCTTGGTAGTCGATGAACATGTTCATGTCGTAGCTTCTCGATTTCGGCATTAATACAACTGCAATCATCGCGCAGAATGGCCTTTGTTCGAGGGACACTTTGAGATTTTGGACTACATTAAGGTCAACTAATTATAATATTAATGAGTTAGAGGATTGCCCTACGATTGGCTTAAATAAATGAGCTTTGGGAGTTGCTTGTCCCTAGCCGATCTCAAATGGAACGAGCTTTGGGAACTGCTAGTCCCAAGCCGATCTCTCAAGTGTGAAAGTCAATTCAATAGAAGTTCGTAAAACCAGGTAATGGAACGAAAGAGCCAAACAATAGTTTATCCACAAAACGGCAAAGCCCTTCGGCTTAAACCTCATGCTCTCAATTGTTTCACAGGATGTTCACAACGCATCGCAAATAAGTCTAAATACAGATTCTAGGAAGCTGTAGCTTTAAAATGTAATGTTATTCAAGCTTATCCGTGCCCTAGAAGTCAAACAAAATCACCAAATGAAACTGAACTGAGTATACTTTTGTTCAACTCGCGTCGAAGCGGTAAAAATAACCGGTCCGCAATTCCAACTCATTCTCAATTTTCTCCCAATCGTGTTCAACTTACATCGCAAATAAGTCTGAATACAGATTCTAGGAAGATGTAGCTTTAAAATGAGACATCATTCAAGCTTATTCTTGCCGGAAGAAATCAAACAAAATCGGATCCACAAAATCACCCACAAAGAAACTGAGCTAGTTGTGTTCATGTAACTCACGAAGAAGCGGGAAAAAAGCCGGTCGGCAAACAGTGTTCCAAGCCGTTCTCAATAATCTCCCAGTCGTGTTCAAATCGCATCGCAAATAAGTCTGAATACAGATTCTCGAAATATGTAGCTTTAAAATGAATGTTATTCAAGCGGTAACCGGTCGTTTTGATACCAGTCTCTTTCGATGCCAGCCATTTCGGTACCAACTCAAGACGTTTCAATACCAAGTCAGTTCGATACCAATTCCTATGATTTCATCTTCTGCCTTAACCTAACTACTCCAGTTCCGATGAAATCCTATCACGACAAGTAAACTTATGTTCTTACGTAGTTTGACGCCATTCGATTTCAATAGAGCATCTAAAACCAGAGAAGAATCTACTTCAACTCATTAACTGGCGTCCTCAGTTGTTATGACGCCGAAGCCGAACGCTTGAAAAATTTTCTAAACAACAAAATACCCCGTTACTTATATCATTTAAAAACTTTTAATGAACACTTTCACTTTTAAAACATTTTAGCCAATGCGTTTTCAAGAGAGTATCTAAAACCAAAGAAAAATCTACTTCGGCAACTCGCAGTAATGGCGTCCTCAGTTGTTCTGATGCCGACGCCACGAAGCAACAACACCTCCCACGAGACTCAGCACGCTGATCATTGCTCCACTTTGAAAATCCCGCTCGCTTCGCTCCGCTTGTTAAACACCCCCAAGGGACTCAACACTCTAATACTCAATCGAAGAGTTCAATTCATCTGGTAGACAGAAATGCCGAATTATTTAACTTTTTCATTTTTTTAATCCAAGGTACAGGGTTTTTTGTGACCGTTTTGAGAGCTTGAGGTCTCATTTTAAAGTTAATTTTTAGGGCTACAAGAAGCCGCGTGTAAGCCATTTCTGCGTCTTATATTTCTAGTTGTAAATCGACCATGAATATTGTCCCGAGCAACTTTCCAAACAAAATTCGCTCAAAACTCGCCAAGATTCAGAAGGAAACCTTCAGAAGGCTAAGGTACAGGGGTTTTTGAAAGATACAACTAAAGTAAATAGCCCAGCTGTTTTGTGTGACCATTAGCTATAATAAGCCGCGTGTAAGCCATTTTTCTGTCCAAAAACCATAATATTAGAGCGCTTCAAAGGTATGCTGGTGAAGCGGTTTTCGCCGTTTTCTCTGTATTCGAATCTCCCGCTGCCTCATTAACCAGCAATGGTTCAATGATTTTCGGGCCTCTAATGAGATTCAGGGATGAATATGTCCACTGATTCTGGGCGTTGTGTTTTGATAACTTACAGCGAAACTGCGTGCAATTTAATCAATCATTTACAGGAGTGCCGCACGCCACAGGGCAATATCGTGCTGTGGAACGTAATTAAGCGAGTGCCACACTATTTTAAAAATAACACCAACTCCTTTACCTCTGTTCCTGACTTCTAGAAGCAACGCAGCATTTTCTTTGTAACGGAATATTCAATTTTATTAAACATATAGAAATCAATAGCTTTAATTTGCCCTGTGTTGCGCTTTGAAATATTTTTCTTAATATTGACATAGTTTTGAAATCGTTCTTGCATTTAATACAAATTTGCATCAAAACGCTTAGAAGTATCCGATGTTCATATGGGAGGTACTCAGTTCATTTTCTATGACCAAGTAATTACACATCGATCCCCTTGTTTTATAGGGGAACAATGGATTAAATAATCCAAAATTATGTCCTGAATTGCTGATTGGCTAGCTCTAGGTCTGATGTTGGACTTTATAATTAAAGTAACTTCACTGAGTGCATTGCCATATACGATTGCCCCTACAGCTGAAGACAAGAACGAAAGAGAGCTAGGATAAAGGTATGAGAGTTTGACAACGCCTTAATGTTATCTTCACTTTTAAACCCGTTTATTTTCATAATTGTTTAATTGGTACAAGTTGGTTAACATTTCATCATGCTTCATCTGACTATACCTATCCTCCTGACCTATGCATGACACGATTTCTGCTTTTCATTTCTCTCTGAATACTGGTAAACACACCAGCTTAATTGTTAGCTCCTGGTCTCAGTTTAGTTTCACATTATTTGAGGTCGATACATATAAATTAATAGGACTGAACAAATGAAGATTCAAACCATGTAATAATAACAATATGTAAAGAATCTCTATAGCTGACAGTTACGTTAGTAAATAATTCCTTTAAAAAGCCTTCATAAAGAATAGAGTCTACCACGGTTTTTTTCCAACATTTTGATATCTACGTATAACAGCAAAACCGCCGATCCTGCTGAAAAATTAGTCAAAATCCAAAAGTTTAGAGTTACATCCTGTGTAGAATCGAAGATGTATAGTCGAGTAAAGACGGATTTTATACAGACGTTTGTAGGGTGGAGGCAAATTGGCCCCCGCCTTACAAACGTCTATAAAATGTGCGTACTTCAGTTGCGGTAACTTTGGAAATCACAGCAGTAGTTTCGATCGGTTGTTTTCCATGTTGTATAAGTTTGTTTTGCATTTCATTCGATTGTACTGTCAAGATTGCTACAATAGCAGTAGATGATACAGCCCCTTTACCAGTGTCGATGAAAACCTAGTATTCTTATTATTTCTGATTTGTAATTACTATTCTTGAGTATGATTGAGTTGAGCAAAATGAATAACATATTTTTCTCATATCAACTCATAGAGTCATTTCAGCGGTCCTTCAAAGATGAAAGCACTTGCTCTGTTTGTTCTTGTCGGCCTGGTGATGTCAATCACCTGCTCAACCCAGGCCCTGGTAGAGGAGCAACCAGAAGTCAAGCAGGATGTTGTGGCTCGAGAGACTCCTAAAGCTGCTGAAGACAAAGCTGTAGAAGATACAGCAGAAGAGGAAGATGAACCAGAAGATAGTGAAAATTATATCGAGCAACCAGAAGTCAAGCAGGATACTGAGACTGATCCAGATACTCTAAAAGCTGCGGATGACAAAACTGTAGAAGCTACAGCGGAAGAGGGAGAGGAACCAGAAGACGATGAAAATGAAATTGCAAAACCTTATGAAGAGAATGAGACAGAAGTCGAGAAAATAAACACGTAAGTGGCATGATTGACATGTTTTGTCTCATAAGCATAATTATTGACATAAATTACACTCAATTACACATAAAACTTTGTAACAAAGGTGCGAGAGCCGTAAATTATTAAATAGGTAATGACAAATTTCAGTTTTTAAACTTAAAAGTACTTAGTGCTATATTTGCTATATTTTCTTCGTATATCGAAACCTAATTTTACCATTTTTCGTACAATCAGTCAGCGAAAATCACCTTTGTGTGTCAATTCAAATTAACGAGTTAAATGAGCTGTGAATACATCTTCTTCAAAACTGTTGTCCATGAAACGCATCCAAGGGATGTCTTATTGTGGTTTAAAATAAATTATTATTAGATTCTGCTCTTTTCCTAGCATCGGGATTCGATCGTCTTGGGATTGCAACATGAAGTAAGATATGACCATTAAGGGGAAACAAATCAATTTACAGAGTATCTAAAAGCCATGAAAAAACGTTGTCAACTAGAATTTCCATCATCATTGTATTTTTCATAGTATAGACATACCATGAAAATATACCAGGTTTTCGAATGTATGGAAATATCATGGAAATATCATGAAAACTCGATTTGCCATTGTATTCCATGATATTTCCACACTTTCGAAAACTTGAAATATATGGAAATACCATAAAAATTCGAATTGCCATGGTATTCCATGATCAATGTTTCCACACTTTCGAAAACATGATCCGTCATTATGAAATGTATGGAAATATCATGAAAACTAGATTTGCCATTGCATTCCATGATATTTCCACACTTTCGAAAACTTGAAATATATGGAAATACCATACAAATTCGAATTGCCTATGGGAGAATATACCATTAGAATTTATTCAGGACAAAAACACTCGGCATCGGGCTTCAAAACATCTGCGTCAGTATACGAAATATTGTACTCAAACCGAGGCTGAGATTGGCAAATAAATTTGCCTGTAAATTTAAGAACCTTTCAATAAAAATACTGATCGTCCCCAAACGCACGTATGACAATCTCCAATTTATTTTCCTTGTTTAATCGTCACAAGAATTAATAAAACGAAAACAAAACATATTTTAACAGGGAACTTGAGGAATCTCCAGAAGCAGATGCTAAGGCCATTACTTCACCTTACTATAGTCGTCGCCGTCGTTACACCATTCGCCGCCGTCGTTACACCATTCGCCGCCGTCGTTACACCATTCGTCGCCGTCGTTACACCATTCGTCGCCGTCGTTACACCATTCGCCGCCGTCGTTACACCATTCGCCGCCGTCGTTACACCATTCGCCGCCGTCGTTACCAACGTGGTCGTGGTTATTGACAAAAATGAATTCCTCAATGCTGTAAGTGAAATTATAGAAGAGTAAAACACATATTTCCCTTTCTATGTTATTTAGGACACGCTTTGAAGGCCTTAGTCTTATTGCAACTATTCCTATATTAGATTACCTCGAAATCTTGCAGATGTCCTTTCTCTAGAATGTAGAAAGTTATTAAGTCGCCACTTTTAATACATCCTTTAGGAATTATTTTTGTTTACTACTGTAACAAACATTGGGTTTTCGGTGCAATTCTTTCTCGGAATATCGGGAATATGTCCCAAACAAATGTTTCCTTAGTTTACTTAAATAATATGATTTTAATCCATGGATGTTTCGGCAATAATCTGTCTTTACTCTAAACTCGAATTCAACAAAAACCCAAAACAACCTGTAAATTACAATTTTAAAAACATTAAAAGATAGTTGCGCGAATTTTCGGCTCATTTTGTTTTTATTTAAAAAAATTATGAAATATTAGCCAATGCCTCACGTTTTTCTAAATGAAGAAACAAGACGCCCATGAACGTAGCTGCCGATATTCTCCCTACCTTGAGATACGTAGAGAGAGAAAAAAAACATTGTTGTCCTGCTATTAAATACATCCTTTGTTCTTCTCAACACCTAGGAAACCACATTGAACACATGGAAACCATATATGGACTTATGGAACCCAAATATGGACACATGGAACCCAAATATGGACACATAGAACCCAAATATGGAGGCATGGAACCCATATATAGACACACGGAACCCTAATGGAACTGAACAAAGACTAAATTAGGTTAAATGTTAACGGAATGATACAACTCAGGCGAAGTAGATCCAACTAAGCTTGTGAGCAGCAGCACGTGTGAAGTGTAATAGTATATCATAACTAAACCAGCCATTGCACCTTTCCTAGAAATAGACCCAGTTCCACGGTCCCGCACACGTATCGGATTTTCGGTATTTTTCTTTCTGGCAGGCTACATTCGATACCAACAATAGCGAAGTGTTGACAAATATCTTCTCGAACTCATTAATAATTCATGATCTCATTGGCCAACCACAATCTCTAATCAGGTCAGGTGGTTGAGTCTGGAAATCCAATGAAATACCAGTTGAAAGTCACTAATGTTTGGAACAGATTTTCATCACTAGTGATGTAACTACTAATATACTAATAAACTCGTTATTTACTTCAGGGGTTACTTCTTCACTTCTCGGTTAGACTTCACTGTTCTGTAGGTCGTTTCCTATTGGACTTCACTGATAAAGAATCCCATTGTTTTAGGGTTATGGTTAGCGTTTGTATTGTTTCAGGGTTAGGCTATTGTTTGGGTAACGAATAACATTTCAGGTTGCAAACGGTGAAGTCTGCCCCTCACTTCTTACTTGTACATAGAAAGAAAAAGTGTGCCTCTACTGGAGTTCGAACCTCGACCCTTCCGACTGCTTTTACTAACTTTTGGCCACTACACTACTGAGTACGCTAGTTCAAATCACTGCCAGCAAAAAAAGAATAATAAGCCATCTATGGAATAATTTTATACAACAGTCAAACAGTAAACAATACTTGCTAATGATGTTTGAAAAGAAGCGTATGTAAATGTTCGGTTTAGCCATGGCACGAGAAGTCATATCAAACACTCATTGTTCGTGTTTCATCACAGGCAACCCAAGCTAATGATTTTTACAAGGAATGTATGGGAATGTTTAGAAAAAATCTAAAACTGTACTAAAATGATCAATAAAGTCACAAAACCTTACCTGTGTGTTGTGAAGTTGTTTCTCTTCATCACTGATGTGTTTATTTCTGGTTTGACGTACTTCTGGTATTTATTGTTTCCTCCCCTGTATAGATAGTGAGAAGGCAGGAAACACGAGACGCCATTAGTCCACGTGGCGACTCTTCGAAGCCTCGTAATTCTTCGAAAATCCGAACTTTCAGCATTTTACCTCCAGAAACCCTTTCTTACATTCCTCTAGCACTCATTCAATCGATCCATCGCTTATTTCCTCGCTTTGTAAGTACTCAAATTCGACAGTTTCTGCAGCCAACCTAGCCTGTAACTAGCCGAGGTTCGATCACTTTGGCCTTTTTTCATGGGCTGCCTGTGCTAGTTGAACCACAGGCAGCCTGTGGTGGAACGTGGCTTTTCTTCGGAAGCAGTCACGAACGAGTGCCGAAGGAATCCAACATCTCCGTGTTTTTTCGAGGAGATTGTGAGAACGAAGTCATTGTGCTCAATCGACCAATCGCTGAACGGTGAAATATGCAGAACAGAAGGCATATCAGCTATTAGAAGAGCGTAATGGGAATGGACAGTTTTCATTGAATCGTCAAATACAGTAGCGGAAATGCCACTAGAACACACCATTACAACATTTCGTCCAAGGCTTTTCAGACGCGTTACGGTTTTGTTTACTCAACAGGATTAAGCAAAACCCGACGGCAATGTCTTCGACGACGGCATAAAACAATAGCCTTAATTACAAAATACAATAGCTGCACGTGAAAATGCACGCAGTCGCCTACATTTCCACCGTTCTCTGCAAAAACACAACGTGAAAACCCCAAATTGTACGTTTTAAAGAAAGTAAATCAATCCGTTTTTCGTTCGGCGTGAACGGAACTGTATACTCGGTCATATTTTTCGAAAATCTGGTTGTGAAAAACAATTCAAGGTGAACGAGGGAAATAGTAGACACCAAATTTCGGGAGAAAGGCACTTTTCTACGTCCCGTCGTCATTGCCATCGGCTGGTTGCTTAAAGTCCCTAATATGTCCTGCTTCGGCAGTTCTAACTGCTCTTTGCTCATCTGTTAGGCTCCAGGAAAGATAAGAGTTAATACGAGTTCTCATTGACCTATTTGCCACACCATATTCTGATATTCTAGCCGCTACACGGACGTATTTTTTCACCCTCATATTGCAGTCAGTTCAACAGAATCGTATATAACAAATTCTTGTACAACTTACCTTGGTCAGATTTTACATTTGAAGAAAACTAAATCAAGAAATCAACTACATTTCTATTTGACATTTACTTCACCTATTGTTTGCTGAAATGTTCATGGGTCTTCCCAGCAGATTTCACCGTTCAGCGATTGGTCGATTGAGCACAATGACTTCGTTCTCACAATCTCCTCGAAAAAACACGGAGATGTTGGATTCCTTCGGCACTCGTTCGTGACTGCTTCCGAAGAAAAGCCACGTTCCACCACAGGCTGCCTGTGGTTCAACTAGCACAGGCAGCCCATGAAAAAAGGCCAAAGTGATCGAACCTCGGCTAGTTACAGGCTAGGTTGGCTGCAGAAACTGTCGAATTTGAGTACTTACAAAGCGAGGAAATAAGCGATGGATCGATTGAATGAGTGCTAGAGGAATGTAAGAATGGGTTTCTGGAGGTAAAATGCTGAAAGTTTGGATTTTCGAAGAATTACGAGGCTTCGAAGAGTCGCCACATGGACTAATGGCGTCTCGTGTTTCCTGCCTTCTCACTATCTATATAGGGGAGGCGAAAAAAATCACAGAAATACGTCAAACCAGAAATAAACACATCAGTGATGAAGAGGGACAACTTTACAACACACAGGTAAGGTTTTATGACTTTATTGATCATTTTAGTACAGTTTTAGATTTTTTCTAAACATTCCCATACATTCCTTGTAAAAATCATTGGCTTGGGTTGCCTGTGGTTTCATCAGAGGATTCCAAATATTTCCAAAACAATAAAAAAAAAAACGCCTCTCGAGTTTCATTTGTTTTCTTAATATTTGGAACCCCTGATAAAAGAATACTACAATTCGTGTTTGAAATAGTACTTGAGCTGTGTGCATTCTCGAGTGGAATATAGGGGTATTCATGGTCTGAAAAGTATGATGGGTCCTTAAAAACCTTACTAAGAGGTCTTGATAGTATTTTATAAGACTTCCGGCTCGAATACGCCACTACAAGAGTTGCGTTTGCAGAATTCAAACCCCGGAATTCGATCGAAAGGTTATGTTGCCGGTTGCCAGTCGTTTAAGGTGTCTCGATCGAAACTCCGACGCCACTTTGCGAATGTAAACAAAATGTCATAACGTTTACGATATTTGCTTCATTCTGCTCAAATTTAAACAAACAGTACACAATTTATTGACACAAGTGATAATGTCAAAATATTGGCCTAACCATACATACTAATGACGTAATTGTGACGTAGTGAACAGCACTTTTTTACCTTTTGAGCCATTAATCGAAATCTAGTCAAACGATTTCTCTCAAACAACTGGAAACTGTTTAAACTTATAACACACGTACACAGTGCAAATTTGATCAAAATCCCTTGGGCGAAATTTGGCGGAAAATGTGGGTTATGAACTAACGACATGAAATTTGAACGGATCGTACCCGCTTTCTGTCAGTAGAAGAGATTAGAATCCAAACTCACTAAACGTATTCGCCAAAGCTTGCTAAATCTTGACGCTAAACAAAATTGTGCTAGCACAAATAGAAAAAAAAGTTGTGAATATTTCTTTCCAGAGAGAAAAAAGTCGAAAAATGGCAAAACCCTCAAAATCTACAAATTTCAGGTTTTCTTTAAAAAATACGCTCCAAAGAATGTTTTTAAAGTTTACCAGCATTAAAATTGAATATTTCGTAAAAATAATACACCAGATCCTATCGCTGAAAAATATATAGAATTGGAGATATAATTTTTGTGTCTACTGCTTCTTGAAGAAGCTGTAGGCACTATGTTATCGTGTCGATTTTCCGATGTAAGGATGTTAACATTGTCGATAATTGTTCGGGACAAATTAAACGTGGCGATGGCTTTCGTGCATTACTCGGATCTTCATTTATTTGCGATATCCAATCAGAAAATGGGGACGAAAAAGGACGACTATTCGCCGATGATGACGTGTAAAGGTTTTTCCTCGCGATGCCAGCTTCTGCAAGATACCGTCGTGAGTTTAAATCCAAATTTTACCATGAATTTCCTAAGATTTACAAACTTGATTAGCTACAGCTTTCGCAGAGTGTGTGTAACTGGTCAAATGAAAGGTTTTCAGAGACACTTTCAAGTTCTATGTCAAAAGATCAAAATATATGCCACTGGCTATCTTTTGTAAACAAAAAAATGTATAGCTCAATAAATGTTCAATGTACTTCACAGCAATTGAATACTAAGTGCATGCCATGCGATATCGAGACTGAGAATTATGACGACGGCCTCGTGTACTGAGAGAGCTAGAGCAGCTGGAAGTGACAATGAGCCCCATTTCAACATTTGTGTTTTAATCCAAATTTATATTTGTTTCTCTGTGTTTTATCCTCCTCAAATAGCGGCTTGTTAACGTCATAATGAAATAGGCCCATTTATTTAGCAAAATAAGATGTTATTCAAAAGTTGAAATGATAAAAGTTATTACATACGATTTTAATAAGATACTAATGCATTATTACAGTTTTCCAGTACAGTGATTGCAATAAATCTGCCTGAATGAAAATAGAATCAGCGCATCATGCAGTGTCTATTAGTCGACTAATACTTATACAAGTTTATTGCAATCACTGTATTGAAGGCGCCTTGTTCTGATTAGTTATACAATTTATGTAATTATTTCAGGAACATAAATTATCAAAGTAAAATAAGATGTTATTCAGAATTTGAAATGGTAAAAGTTATTACATACAGTTCACAGATACTTATGCATTGTTACAGTTTTCCAGTACAGTGATTGCAATAAATCTGTCTGGAAAACAAATCAACGCATCATGCAGTGTCTATTAGTCAAGTAATACTTTTGCCAGTTTATTGCAGTCACTGTATTGAAGTCACCTTGTTCTCAGCGATTAGTTATACAATTTACGTAATTATTTCAGGAACATAAATTATCGAAGTAAAATAAGATGTTATTCAGAATTTGAAATGGTAAAAGTTATTACATACAGTTCACAGATACTTATGCATTGTTACAGTTTTCCAGTACAGTGATTGCAATAAATCTGTCTGAATGAAAATAGAATCAGCGCATCATGCAGTGTCAATTAGTCTACTAATACTTATACAAGTTTATTGCAATCACTGTATTGAAGGCGCCTTGTTCTGATTAGTTATACAATTTATGTAATTATTTCAGGAACATAAATTATCGAAGTAAAAAGTTATTCAAAAGTTGAAATGCTAATAAAACTAAAATAACCTCAATTCAATTATTTACTTTGTTTACTGGAACATGCATAATAATAACAGCCTTTCTTTGAAAAAAAAAGGAGTAAACTATACAGCCAATTGTATATCAATTTACTTTTGTTAATGCTTTGCCCAATACCTTTCTATTTCTTATTAGGGACGGACAATTGTTTTTTGAGGGGGGGGTCAGAAATATTGAAACAGGCTGCCCAATACCTTTCTATTTCTTATTAGGGACGGACCATTGTTTTTTGGAGGGGGGGGGGGGGGGGGGTCAGAAATATTGAAACAGGCTGCAAACTTAAAATAAATCGTTTTGCATATGGAGTAATTGCTAACTTGTAAAGAGTAGAATTATTTTTTTCCACATGAGCAGAAAAACTATTTGCATGCCTATCCTCCAAAAAATATGGTTTGTCCCTTAGTAGAAACCAATAGTGTTCAAACATCAATGCTGCAATCTGATTGTCTTGCTGTCATCAGGCGATTGATACAAGTAGTATAGTGCAAACTACATGCTAGCTCCAGAAAACAGCCCTACAATGAACTAGGTTTTCATATCAACACTGGTTCATTTCTACCTATTTGATGAAGTAGTCCACACAAGATGTAAACGTAAATTGCATGGAGAACAACATACATGTAAACCCGGGGGGGGGGGGGTTCTACTCCCTATAATGGACTATACGGGGAGGCTCCGCCCGAAAGGGGTACCTTTTCAGGCTGGAGGTATATAAAAGGGTAGGGATTTCATGAGTTGAAGTAAAGAAAAGGGTAGGGAAAACTGTCATTTAGGTATTTAAAAGGGCCTTTCAAAATATCTCGAACAGACGCACCTATAAAAATAATGGCTGATTCATCCAAGTATTTTAAGGGGTTACTCAAGTAAAAAGTTTAGTAAAAGTCTGTGAAAGGGGTACCATTTTTTATGGAAGGTATATGAAAGGGTTACCTTTTCTGTCAAAAATGGTATATAAAAGGGTAAGGTTTGGACCTCGGGGCGGAGCCTCCCAGTATAAAACATTATAAAATAGATTCGATAGTACATGCGCTCTGATTGGCTGAAAGCCGTGTTTATATAACTCTATAAGTTGAGTGCGCACTTGAGCTAGTGATCAGTTGATGACGTTTTGATTGCGTGGTTAAGATAATTTACATTTTTGTGATACTAATAAATGCGTGATTTTCCATTGTTGTACTTATTTTCTGTGGGTTATTTAATATAAAGGAAATAGAAAACAGGCTGATTTTTTAGCTTGCCACATAGGTACTAAACTTATTTCAGTATTCAACTACTATAATGTGTTGACTATAACTACTGTATCGTTGAATATTTCAAGCCTGTAACTCCCAAATTTAAGAAGACAAAAATGCAGTAGACACATGTACCCTTTGGGTACCTATTTTTCAAAGAGGCCATCAGAGCCGAGGTTTAGGATACTGATTTGTGTACATGTACGACTTTTGAATGCACGTGCCTATTCCGTTAGTCAGCCGTGCCGCTCTAGATGTAAACAAAGCACTATCCAAAACCTCGGCTCTGATGTGCTCCAAATTGTAGATATTTTTCAGCGATAGGATCTGGTGTATTATTCTTACAAAAGATTGGATTTAATGCTCAAAACCCTTTTTTTAATTTCTGGAGCGTTTTTTTAGAAAACCTGAAATTTATAGATTTTTGCCATTTTTCGACTTTTTACTCACTCGAAGAAATCGATTCACAATTTTTGTTATGCTTATGCTAGCACAATTTTGTTTCGCTTAAGGTTTAGTAAGCTTTGGAAAATACTTTTAATCAGTTTGCATCCCAGATACTTCTATTGACACTTCTATGGTCCTTTCAACTTTCACGTCGTTAGTAAAGTGAGAAATTCATAACCGAAATTTTTCGCCAACTTCCGCGCCGAAGGGATTTTGATCAAATTTGCACTGTGTACGTGTGTTATGAGTTTAAACAGTTTCCAGTTGTTTGAGAGAATCGAGTAATGGCTCAAAATGTAAAAAAAAAAGTGGGATTGCCTTACGTCACAATTGCGTCATTGATATGTGTGATCAGGCCACGATTGTGATATTATCAGTTGTATAAATACATTGTGTACTGTTTGTGAAAATTTGAGCAGAATCAAGCCCCAAATCACAAAGTTATGACATTTTGTGTAAATTTGCAAAGTGGCCTCAGAGTTTCGATCGAGACACCATAAATCCTCACAATGTCATAAGCATAGAAAAGAGATACTATAGAGCAGTCTTTAAACTTTTATTT
Source organism: Actinernus sp. WN-2022 (assembly GCA_030867875.1). Taxonomy (NCBI): domain Eukaryota; kingdom Metazoa; phylum Cnidaria; class Anthozoa; order Actiniaria; family Actinernidae; genus Actinernus; species Actinernus sp. WN-2022. The sequence goes on from JAOWCC010001812.1 coordinate 19,304, forward strand.
GCTAAAGAAGCCATGAGAAAGCCACTGCATTTTAGGACCTCGATTTCTGAAGATTTGTCAATGAAGATCGAGCAGAAATCCAAAATGGCAACCGATGTGATCACAGTCAGGTACTACCCAGAGTTTGGTTAGGTTTTATTTAACAGAACAACAAAATTAAAGGGGCCGTCTCACCCACAGTGCTTAGCGCGCTCACATAGCATAGCGGCCATTTTCGATGCCATCGAAATCCAGAGTTTTATGGTAGTGGTTTTAATCTTCTCTACATCTCTGCCATCCTTCCAGCTATCGTCAAAAAAATCATACTTGGTTGAATCTTTTTTATTGCTCTTCCTATTGAGCCTCTTATTTAAGTGTTTTAAATTTTTTGGTCATGCAAATTTTAGTTTTATTTCAGGTGGCCGTAGTCCTCTGATGGATGCCAGTCACGTTCTTCCTCAACGAAAGGAAATAATTGTCCGTTTGTGTCCACGATTTCCACCTTCAACATGGAGAAGCTATTCTGACCATTAATCTTTATATGACATGTAAAGATATATTAGCGCTTAGGCGTTCTCTTGTAAACGTAAAATGTGGGGTTTTCACGTTCTGTTTTTCCAGACAACGGTTGAAATGTAGGTGACTGCGTGCATTCCCACGTGCAGTTATTGTATTTTGCAATTAAGGCTATTGTTTCATGCCGTCGTCCTAGACGTTGCCGTCGTGGTTGCTTAAGCTCTCTAATGACTTTCTTCTCCAACTCCCCGCGAAATAAACGAGGTGTCGGATTTCTTCGGCACTATTTCGTAACTGCTCCCGAGGAAAATCCGTGCCAAACCCCCTTTGGCGACCTGTGTTCTTCGCCTGGCTACTCAGTACAATAGGCGGCACGTTAGACCCCGTGGGGAGAGAGTACAGTACCTTGCAATTTATTGACTGTCCCTCTGCCGGAAAGAGGAATTTTGTCAGCAGACCAGGCTACAAAGCCGAGTTTATTACGTCATGACCGAACAGCAGCTAACACGTAGTTTCTTACGAAGAATGAGGGCTTTTTCAAAGAAATGAGTTCATTTGGAAGAGCTAGGATAATGATTTCTCAAGTCTGTAAACTTCTGGGGTAAGAAAAACTATCTATCTTTCACCTGACGGAGGAAATTACGCCTATCGGATGGGTTTTCGTGCGAAAAATCGGCCTCAAGTGCCTCGTGGTTTGAATTGGAGTGTGCAGCCTTTCCTTTATTTAAGACAGAGAAGAGAGAAAAACCCAAAGTGAGAGAAATGCCCCATAACCGCCATTTCTAGACCTCAGAGAAACAACAGGACAACAACAAACTCTTAAGGTAAGTTTATTTTCTTTATCTGAGAATTTTGTGAAATAATAGTCACACAGTGCAAATACAGAGCTTGGGCTGCCTGTGTTCAAGCGAGCTGTTATTCGTTCACTGTTCTCTCTTGAACTGGTTCTCTGGCACCAGCAACGAGGTTGCCTGCTAGCAGATGATCTCTATCTCTGCAGGGAAAAATAAAACCGAGGGGAGAAACCTCTTTTCATAATTATTAGTATTCTCTGTTTATAGTATTGATGACAGGGTTCGGAAGCGACGGGTGAGCGGTAAATATTATAGTCAACAAAATATTATAGGCAGCGAAACTCCGCTTGGTCGACCCGAAAAGAATTGAGCAATTTCCTAAAATCATTTTGAGGGCTTCGACGTTTAACTTGTGAAAACAAGTCTCTCTCTCTGGTTTCGAAGGGCTTTCACACAGTGATTTTGCCGAGATTTTCGGATTCACCGGTGATCAAAGTTTATACTCGCACGAAATGTGACAACAGAGCCGCCGAGATAATAATTTCTCATAATTTGAAACGAGCTGTATTAAATTCTTTCACTGTTCTATCTTGAACTGGTTCTCTGCTACTGCCAGCAACGAGATTGCCTGCTAGCAGATCTCTCTCTCTCTCTGTCTGCAAGTAAAAATATAACCGAGGAGAGAAACCCCAGAGAGAGTGGAGAGGAACGGGTAGTGAAATCTCACTCCCCCCTATTTTTTTTCCGACATTTCTCCCTCCTCCCTAGTGAGTTTTAAAATTTCTCTCTAGAGCATGTATGTAGATCCCATTTTCTCCCTCCTCCCTGTATGCTAAATTCTTCCTCCTCCCTAGTTTTTCTGGACATTTCATTTCCAATTCTCCCTCCCCCTGTTCTGTTCCTCCGCCCTCCAGAGAAACCTCTCGCTTTCATAATTATTAGTATTACCCGGAGAGATCTAGAGTGTTCTCTGTTTAATATAGCAGCGACGGGTGAGCGGTAAATGTCATAGTACAGCCAAGTATTGCTGTATAACACTTTGTTGACTTCACATTCAACTTGTAAGGTACTATTAGTTTCATCAAGGTCATCCATGTTCAAATCAAAATTACATGTTACCAACATAAAGAATACGCTTTATAGTTCGCGAGGTTCCCGCTATGAACAAGGGATCAAAGTCCCGGATATAAACAATAACAAAAGCACGCTAAGCACTGTGGGTGAGACGGCCCTTTAAAATACAAAGACCCTGTTAGATAGATACGTAAGTTCTGTTATTTAACAAATCGCACACATTTTGCCATTGTCTGAACTCGTATTGATCATAGAAATGACGCCATAAAATGTTCAAAACTCAAGTGGAACAACGAGCGTAGCGAGTTGTTTCACTGCAAAGTTTTGGACATTTTATGGCGTCATTTCTATGATCAATACGAGTTCAGACAATGGCAAAATGTGTGCGATTTGTTTTTTACAACGACGAAGCACTTATAGCTTCAAATGAGTGCGTAATAAACTGCTTTCGAGTCGAAAAAGGCCATTGAAAGTCAAAACGTAAACACTTCTAATTACCGTTGCCGAGAGAAAGCTTTGGTTCACCGATTAACTTCTGTAATTGTGGAGTGCATGTGAAATCCTTTCTTGCTTTTTTTCTGGATCAGAAAAGTTATTGTTATGTAATTCAAAACTTCTGAGCTCTGAGAACTACTCTGACAACTAGTCTAGTCACAAAGTCTGACTACAAATTCGCCGAAACTTTCTCCACTCAAGAGAAAACTCTCATTTTGCCAAATGGCACACTACAAAGAAGTTTGACTCACCGATTAACTTCTCCTAGTAATAAAATGCTTGTGAAATCCTCACTTTCTTGTTTTTTGGAAGCGAAGTTAACACCATTTGAATTCGCAAACCTCGCCGGGAAAGCACTTTGCAAAGCTACCACGACTTGCGAGTGACGTCATTTTCATTGTATGTACTATTTTGCATATAGCGGAGAGCCAATCAGAAAGCGAGAAAAATGGATGTTGTTGTAAAACTTTATTTTTCACCTCAAAGAATACAACACCCTCACTGAAATGTGTTTGACACTGTTATTTTTGCTGTTTTGTATTCAAGACATGCAGTTCCTTTTGAAATGTTCTGCGTTTAGTAGATTTTGTGTTTTGTCAGTGTACTTTTGGTGTTTTGTCTTTTTATCCAATTGAATGTAAGATGTAGAAAAATACAAACTGTGTTTTTGATTATGTACTGTTTAAAACACGAACAGCAGTGTTTTATCAAGTTTAAAAGTTCCAGGGCGAAGCCGGATAATTTTTAGACTTGATAAAACACGAGCTGTGAGTGTTTTAAACGGCTTCAAAAACATGGTTATACTTAATGAACCATTGAACCTTTGTATTCACAACGCCATGCAAAATATTCGAGTAATCTCCGCCTGCACTCACGAACATCTCAAGGGAACATTTGACTTGAAGAAATTGTTGTTTGAAGCGGCGTTTCGCAATGCAAGAAGAACCTGCACTTGAAGGATTTGGTGTCGTGGTTTACCTCCATAAACTTCAAGACATGGAAAGCGATGTGACTGACATGACGGCAGACTCTAAATTTTTGACTCCGGCACAAAATATGTAAGTTTAATGCACGTTTTTATTATTTTACGGCTTTGAATTTGGTTAAATAATTGGAACTAAACAGTGGCTCGGTAAACAAGTAATGGTAGTTGGATAACTTCGTTTTAAAAATATTATCTGTGTATCTCGGTAGTCTGCTGATATTAGTAAATTTAGTGCAAAATTTATTATCTAGGTAAAAAAAGGCTTATGTTCCGTGTACTTTTTGTTATCTTTGGGTCTTTATCAGTGAATTCTTAATTAGGATGAAACTTTATATAAAATGTCATGTTCATTAGTATTCTTTATATAAAACGTTCAACCTAATTAGCAATTCAATGAGAAAGCTGAAACATCATTAGAAATGCCATTGTCTCAATCATTAACCCCGTTTCCTCCTGGTCCCTCTGCGGGCCTTTTAGAATGATGAGATTTTATCAGATATAAAGGAGCATGCACGTGACTGATTTGCCTCATCTGATTGGACAAAATGCTCATTAATTATTCATGAGTTTTTGAAGTTCAATTACTACTCGTTAATTTAAAAGTATGTATACCAAGATTGTTTAAAGTGCCAACAAAATAATACGGTTTTTCTTCGTTCGATCTGTATAAATAAACTTCAAAAGCGTCCAAAATATTTATCTGTTCTTGGGTTGTGTGTTTTCGGGCGAATTTTTAACCCGTTAAAAATAGAACTAATTAAGCACGCGGGAAGATAGGCTGTTGATTTCCACCGAAAATCACAAACTGGCTTATCTAATCCCATCCTCGGGTACCCAGGGGCAGTTTGTGGGCGAGTATTTCAAGCCAGTATATCTGATATATGCCCCAGTCTCGACGGTCGTGAGCACCGAATAACGCCACCAAATCAATCCCTCGAAGCAATATTTCGCTCTAGAAAAGTAGCCATTAACATTTACCGATCTCGTACAAATACCTTTAAATAAATGAAGTTAGATTTTGGTGGTCCCTTCATGTAGGCAACACGTGAATTGCTAACAAAATACAATAGAATCAATACAATACAAAACAATAGAACAAAATACACAATACAATAGAACACAATACACAATACAATTTGGTAGTAATTCATGTCTGCCTCTATGAAGGCAGAACCTAGATTTTGTTGCCATCCAATACAACCACGTGATTGCATTCCTACCATCGGGTAGAATCCCATTGTTTTAGGCGACATTTACTCGCGTCCGTGAGATATGAATAATTTTGATACGCCTTATTAGATATTCAGCAAAGCGCTTGTGATTGGCTGCTAGGGAATCCTTCTGGGAATATCTCATTCCCATACTTGCTCTTGGGCCTGTCAATCACTGTCATCTATCTTGTCATGGGACTAACTGAAATCCCAAAGCTCTTTAAGAGATTTCAATAGACCTTGGGTAAATAGGTAAACTCGGTTACAGTAAAAGATCACCGCAAAATCAGTTTGCCGTGGCTACTTGGGTTATAAGTTTTATCGCGCGAAGAGTTCCAAACCTATTTCGTTTGCGTTCGAGGTTTGACTCATGTCAAAATTAAAATGGAGTATAATGTCTCTATTTAGAGCTTATTCGAAAAGCCTAAGTCAAATTCAGCAATCTTTATTTTAGTGCCATATTTGTGAAACTAGTTAAATAAAAGTGAACCTCGGCATTGTTCGCACGAGCTATCCAAGCGAAAGATTTCAAACTCCATACAAGCTATAAAAGTTTTTTTAACTCTTGACCAAAGCGCTTTGTTAAACACGAAAAGTCATGATCACTCACTTTGAGAGCGCATCATAAAACTGCGTGGAAACAGTTCTGTAATTTTGTAGCTTTAAAGTCAAAATACGAGTTGGTTCAGATCACAGCACTTTACTAAACATGAAATAACGATCATATTCAGAAGTTCGCATCACTGACCTAAAGGTTTAGAAACAGATGTATGTACTTTTGTAGCTTTAAAATAAGATATAATTGAAGCTTATCTGACCACTTAGAAGTCTAGATATCAGTAAAAGAATCGCAACTCGAGTTCAATCAGTAAAGCCGAAAATACTTTTTCGGAACAGTTCGCTTCTAGGCCACACATAATCGTAGGAAAGGTCTCGTTTTAAAGCTTAAGACATAAATAATCCGTCTGTTTAATCGCCTGTGATGCGCTCTTGATTTCTGAACTTGTTTTCTTCGTTGAAGTTTTGTCATTTCACAAAGCGCGTTGGTTTTATACCAAAGGCAAAGTGCCGCTTAACTATAATACTGATCAGAAGCTAGTCCTAACACATGGATACTTTTCGATGAATACGCGATAAAAACGAATCCGGGATTGGAAGTGGGAACGTGAATTCCGATACAGTTTTCTAGTGTTTAACGGTGTATCCCGGATTTGTGTAGTCTCGAGCTTTCTAACGAATTTTAAGAATTGGTGAAGGCAAGCAAAAATCTATAACTCAGCGCGATAAATACAAAATTCGGGCCGAAATTTCTTGTCAAAATCGTTTCATAAGTGCCCGGTATTTTCTTCTAGTGAAAACGCTTACCGAATCCAGGATTGTTATTTTTCAAGAATCGGGATGATTTCGAGTTTTCCTGAAGAAAGTTAGTTTGTATTCTGTAGGATTCACTACGCTACAAACCGCGTAAGACAAATAACGCTGGTGTAGACACAGGAAACCCAAGCTCTGTTTGTGTTTTAAATTATAAGGGTTTGTATGAGATTTTGAACGAGTATTTGGTTGTATACCGTTAGGCCAGAAATACTGAAATAAAATCAATGAAAACTTACCTGAAGTCTTTATCTGTTCTTCATTGGGCTCTGTATGCAATTTCAGCGAATTCTGTTGAATTTTTACCCCTCGCCCTCTCCAACTAAGAAAGATGGCAAGGACGGACGCAACCGCCATTTCTCGACTCCAATCACTCGAACATCGCGCTCGAATTTTCATCCAAAATCAATGCCAACCGCAACTAGACCTCAAATAATAGCACAACAGTATCTATTCCAAGAGCCTCGTGCCATTTAATTGAAGTAATCCCCATTTCTCGAGCCTAAATCGAACACAATGTCAAAGAAACTCGCCCGTTGGGGTTCGTGACTGGGAGAAGTTGGACACGCTTAGCAACGGCTAGCTGCCAAAAGTTCACGGGCTCAGAACGTAGGTATATATCTTATTTTGAACACCTATTCGTGTAAGTTGGCTCTGTGGCGTAGTGGTTTAGAGCGCGCGCTTTCGATCCGACGACCCGGGTTCGAGTCTTCACCAGGCGCTAAAAAAAAAAATTTTTTACTTCTTTTTCTCCTTTCTCAGTTTTATTTAATCTTTTCCTCTATTTTAAACAATTAGCGCCGCCTTCTACATGAAAAACATTGTTGTCTATTGGCTCTCAAGCCCCAACCAGGGTCCAGGAGCCCTGTGAAGTTACTTTTCTGGTTACTTTATAAACATGTTATCGACGTTCAAGAGATCATAAGAGCTAGAAGGAAAGCTCGCTGCGTAGAAGAGAAAGGCTGGGATATCTGTTTCCTTTTATTCTTCGATTCGAGCCTGGTTAATTAAGTTTATAAGCAAATTGATGTACCAGTTAATTTTAACGGGCTTTCTGTTGATTCAAATCCGGGTTCGAATGATCGCATGTAAAGTACCGTACCTTATTTTATTTAAACTGTTGTGTTCAATATTTTCACAAGATTTTAATAATGTAATTACGAGGTAACGAGGGAATTTGTTATATCTTTCTCATCATCGCACTACTGAAAATCGAGGTCATGAGCGTGCACGGTTGGGGCTTGAGAGCCAATAGACAACAATGTTTTTCATGTAGAAGGCGGCTCTAATTGTTTAAAATAGAGGAAAAGATTAAATAAAACTGAGAAAGGAGAAAAAGAAGTAAAAACAAATTTTTTTTAGCGCCTGGTGAAGACTCGAACCCGGGTCGACGGATCGAAAGCGCGCGCTCTAAACCACTACACCACAGAGCCAACTTACACGAATGCGTGTTCAAAATAAGATATATACCTACGTTCTGAGCCCGTGAACTTTTGGCAGCTAGCCGTTGCTAAGCGTGTCCAACTTCTCCCAGTCACGAACCCCAACGGGCGAGTTTCTTTGACATTGTGTTCGATTTAGGCTCGAGAAATGGGGATTACTTCAATTAAATGGCACGAGGCTCTTGGAATAGATACTGTTGTGCTATTATTTGAGGTCTAGTTGCGGTTGGCATTGATTTTGGATGAAAATTCGAGCGCGATGTTCGAGTGATTGGAGTCGAGAAATGGCGGTTGCGTCCGTCCTTGCCATCTTTCTTAGTTGGAGAGGGCGAGGGGTAAAAATTCAACCGAATTCGCTGAAATTGCACACAGAACCCAATGAAGAACAGATAAAGACTTCAGGTAAGTTTTCATTGATTTTATTTCAGTATTTCTGGCCTAACGGTATACAACCAAATACTCGTTCAAAATCTCATACAAACCCTTATAATTTAAAACACAAACAGAGCTTGGGTTTCCTGTGGTGTAGAAAGAGTAATAAATAAATAAAGTCCGTGATCGGTGAAAATATTTTCCTTTTTATATCAGATTGTAATTCTAATTACAACGCTAACAGTGATATAGAGAATAAAATTCGAATGCAAAGTTTCTCTTGATGCGTCTTTACTTTTTGATGTAGTTCTTTGGCATTTGTTATTGCAGTTTTGTCAAATTCAAAAGCCAGGCGCTATCGCTGATATGATTATCCAACTCGATTGACTAATTAGCTTTCCACTGCCGCCCCTTTGTTTCGGTCTCTTCTATTTTAACCCAGGAGGCGGAGCTTATTATAGCTTGCCGGTCTCCCGGTCGATTAATATGCAAGCATTAAGGACAATTTCACTGCTAGAAATACTTTTAAACTTTAATGGCAGAAATATTTAACGGATTTCGATAAAAGAACGCTCGATAACAGATAAGTTATAAAATAATATTTTCCCGTTTTTACAATTTTTAATGATATTAGACTTCGTGAGAAAATAAGTCCTGAATAGCAAATGAGAACGCTTTCCATACGTTTTCGACCTGAAATAACCCAAACTTCAGTCTTTATTTAATGGCAGCAGATTCCACTTAATCTACCCCCAAATTAGTGGAAATTGCAGCGTAACATCCCTACTTTAAAATCCCGTGTTTACATTTTTGTGAATATCAGTTTTTAAACCCCAAAATTGGCAATATTTTCAGGGCATAGACCAGTTTGAGGCAGTTTTCTTTGTTATTTGGCATGTGCGCTGGAGCAGAAATTTAAATCCAGCGCGCTTGATCGTGTCACGTGACTAAGTAATGTCGCCTGATTCTGCCCGATGCAATAGGCCTAGGCCTATTGTGTCGAACGGTTGAAAGCATGTTGTGAGCGTGTCATAAGCTAATATCCCACTTTCGATATCTGCTTCACTTGTCACGCACTTCACTTGTCACGCAATTCACTTGTCACGCACTTTACTTGTCACGCACTTTACTTGTCACGCGCTTCACTTGTCACGCACAAAGGTTTCAGTATGAGGCTCCGGGGTAAATTAAATGTATTCTCCTACAACTCAGGTGCTTTAAAGTGCGTATGAAATGAAAAAAATTGATCCCGTTTCTATTTTATTTTATTAAATTATAGACTTCCCTTAGCCATTTTGTGCTATTAAAAATCAATTTGGAGAGCACGAACATAATTTATTTCGTATCGAAGTCAAGCGGAATTGCCAAAATCTTGCGACAATTTTTACGCCGTTAAAGATATGCTAATCACATGCGTGACGTCACTAGGTTTGCGCATTTATATTCACAAAGCCGACAGCAAGGATTCTATAAAAAAATTGGCCATCTTCAAGGTTTCTCAAAGTATTACATATTTAAATTGAAAACTGGCCAACAATGCACTTATTTTGTAGTATTTATGGGGACGAATACAAATGAGTACACCTTGTGACGTCACGCATGTGATTACCACATAAAAAATGTCACCAGATTTTGGCAATTCCGCCTGACTTCGATACGAAAAAAGAATATGTTCGCGTCCTCCATATTGATTTTTATTTGCACAAAATGAGTAAGAGAAACCTAGAATTTAATAAAATAAAATTCAAATCATTTTAAATTCAAACCTTAGAAGGATGAAGAAATGTATTTTAGTTTTCAGTATATTTTTAACTCGTGGTACGCGCAAGCGCAGAAACGAGTATTGGAATGGTTGGAGATAATTTCGTACCCAGACCCCACTTGTTTCTTACTGCGCATGCTCGACGAAAAAATAGGGCTCTGGAAGAATCCGATTTTTGTGTATTCTGATTGGCTGTTCTAAGCAATGTAATTTCACCGGAAGTCAAACATAAAGCCTTTTTGGAGGGTTGATTTATTTGGACAAAGGCATTGAAAATTGGAGGTTATCTAAATGCTAAAAACCGTTGGATTTTACCTAAATGGTTACCGCTGAAGGTCTTCAGGGATTCTTAGATATTTGCTTGGGTTCACATCACTTCACCGCCAACACAAATCGCACACAGCACATGATTTCGAAAATCGGATCCAACCGGCAGCAACAATTGATAAAGCTGAGGAATTTACCGTAACAGATGGTAATACTGCACATTCCATATTTATTTAACCACAATGTTCGTAAGTGCTCTACAGGCAGAAGTGGCTAACTGTAGCAAAACTATAAAAAACGGAAATCACGAGTGCTGCCTCCCGGCAGGGAACTGGCTCAGCCATTGAGTCATTAACTCCGAATACAGCGGCTGGAAAATGCAAGAAATTGAAAGCTTTTTGGAGTTACAACCAGAAGAGGGTTTGGATTGGCCAGTACGTATATCAGAACAGAGTTCACGAGACAATATTCAAGGGCCCCTAACGAGTACTTTTTGAAATTCGTTTGAAACCAGTTGTCTGCAGTTTATCTAGCCATTTAAAGGAGCCTACTATGTCTTTTGACGTATTCTAGAAAGCCTGATTAGCTGTTCGGATTTTCTAGGTGGAAATCGCGTCAACCGAAAATACTATGGCAAAATATTCACAGACAAGAAACGACAGCTGGACAACATTTGATGTGGTATGTAAACTTTAATGGATGTTTATTATCACTTTCCATCAGCTATATATACTAGCGATAAAGTTTCATACAAATCCTTATATTTTCTTCATGTTGTGAACCTGGGCTCCCTGTGGTAAAACAGGACAAAGAGCTGTATAAGTATGCGAATAAATTTTGTAAGTATTACTTATATATTTATGCCAAACAAAATACATTTCTTTCCAGTAACAGGGCTAAAAATAACGGCCTGTCAGTCGCCGGTCAAGATCAGTATTTCGTTGAAACTGTAGTAACATTGACCGGTCAAAATGACTGGCAACACAAAGGTTTCACCAGACAAGTTCCAATTCTGGCTGGACATTGTCCGATGACCGGCCGTTATGTTTAGCCCTGCAGTAATTTAACTGATCGACCTGGCTTTTTTCATGTTAACTTCAAACTTTTCATTGATATTTCCCAAGGCTAGACTTGAAACAGATTAAATAAGCATAAAAATATAAAACAATTAAATCAATGATCTATTTTGTTTGGCTATCTAATAATTAATTAAGATACATATTGTCATTTAATTACCAAATTTAAATGGAGAATTTCTTAATCTCGCAGTAAATAATCGGGGTCAAATATCCCGTGACTATAGGGGGCCCTGTGGCGTGCCGTGGGGCCCCTGGGTTGGTTGCATCCAGGACTTTTAGTGGTTGTTATTGCTATTGGCTGAACTTTGCTGCCAGTTGCACGTCGCTGTTTTTATTTTACACTAAAAGTTACTCGACTGTTTTGTTGATCATAGCACTGAGAGATGTAGATAATATATTGTCAACAGGGCTATTTCCCCAGTTCAATTAATTACCTACTGTATATATATGAGTATATTGCAAGAACCCTAAGATCAGTCAAGTACATGTAGCATTCATCCAGTAACAAAAGAGTGCAAATACAGAACTGCAGGAATCGAATGTTGAAATTACAGTTCAAGTAGTTTGCGGGTACACGTTTCAAGTATATGTACACTTCAAGATCTTTTTCAGTTCAGTGGCGAATTAATAAACAATATTGTTTGATGTTTCACATACAGGTCTATTTCAAGAACATTGCAAATATAACTCAATGAGAAAAAGGTGCAAGTCAAGTATATTGCAGGAACTCTAGGATCAGTCAAGTACCATTCAACCAGTAATAAAATAGTGTGCAAATACAGACCTATACGCCTGCATGAATATTGAATTTATTTGCAGGTATACATTTCAAGTATATTTTGGGCACATTTCAAGTTCATTTTCAGATCTGTGACAGTTCTTTGATGTTTAATTAATTCACAACAGGTCTATTTCAAGAACATTGCAAATATAATTAAATGACAAAATGGTAAAAGTCAAGTATTTTTCAACCAGTAATAAAATAGTGTGCAAATACAGATCTGCATAAGTATTGAAATTACAAGTCAAGTAGTTTGCAGGTATACATTTCAAGTATATTTAGGGTACATTTAAAGTAAATTTTCAGATCGACTAGATAACATACAATGTGTATTTGATGTTTCAAATACAGGTATATTCCAAGTATATTTCAAGAATGTTGCAAATATAATTCAATGACCAAAAAGGTACAAGTCAGGGAGGGTCAAGTATATTGCAAGGAGTCTAGAATTAGTCAAGTAGCATTCAACCATTAACAAGTAGTGTACAAATACAGACCTGCATGAACTTTGAAAACACTTCAAGTCTGGTTTAGGTGCTGTTTTCCCCTAACTCTGAATTGCTTGTCGGTTTGTGCAAATATTGCTCAAGTACTGAGTAAACTGGAACACTTCAAGTACTATTTTGCAAATATATTTCAAGTACTTACCAACTACACAACAAATATGTACTTGATGTTTCAAATACAGGTACATTACAATAGTAAAACAAATATATAAAACCAATATAAAACAAATATAATGAAAGTACAAAAAGGTGCAGCTCAAGTATACTCTATACTTTAAGCCATCAAGTAGCTATAAGGGATCAAACAAATATAGTTCTCAAACTCATTAATAATTCATGAGATAGTCATGCAATGGAGGAACTGTATTTGGTCACATGCATGGGTCTTGATACCGGGTGAAACCCTTGTTCGAAGCTTCGTCAGGTGGATGCATCTTGACATCCAATGAAACACCAGTTCCAAACGCACTAGTGTTTGATCATATTTCCAACCCTAGTGATCAATATTTCTTAATCATCATATTCATGAGAACCACTAACTAATTACATACTGATAAACTACAAGTAAGGAGCGAAGAAGTAAAGAAATAAAGAATGACATAGAAAGAAAAAGTCTGCCTCCACGCCGGGTCAGCTGTCTCGCATTTCCCGACATTAGACTGAAGCCAAAAATGGCGGCTCGACGGAGCATTGTTTTTCAAGGACTGGGAACTAGTGTACCATGGTATATAAACGGCTCTATGTACCCTGGGATATGCCACGAAATAAGAACACGAGATTACTTTGAAAGCGAAACACGCTTTCTTTTGGTACCAATCTTAAGGGGGAAAAGAAAAATGAAAATTTTAGAGAATAAATCGTGTTGTTGGCATAAGGGCAGACTGTTGACTCTGTCGAAAAATGGCTAGCTTAAGCTTCAATAGGATTTTCCGGATTCGCGAATACAGACCTGAAAGTATGACTCCTGCACTCTTCAATCCTTCGGTAAGAATCGTATGTTTTTCGTTTGTGTGAAATCGTTTTTATTTTTTGGAAAACCTCGATTTGCCATACGTACTAAGTCTTGTATTTTGATACTTGCCGGCAAATACGCGACTTTACGATGCCTCAGAGAAATGACAACCGCTTCGCTGTTGGGAAGTTTATGGGGGCAAAGCGTGAAGCAGCAGTTCGCCTAGCTAGCCAAGGAAAAAACAAGAGTCTGGACAAATAAAAAAATCAACAACGCACTGTCCGCCGATTGAAGTTGAAGGTATGATCACAACAGTAATGTACAAGCGATATTATGTTGTTGATATTATATTTTATGCCAGAACTAGAAAGCTTATTTGTGACTGTGCTCTTTCGCTATTTATAATGATTGGATTTTTTCTTCGGATACGAGTAAGTCATATTTTAAACAACGCTCTTTTAAACAACATATTTTGTTCGAAACTGCTTTATCTTTTTAAACGAATGAATTTATTTGAGTCGCTGAATGAAATATGATCGGACAGGAAATTCTCTCTTTAAGATTTGCAATTTTTTTGTAATCGAGAAAGGAGAAATTAGATAGTGATCACGTCGGCTTAACCCTAAATTTGTAACATCATTTCTCTACCTTATTAATTGTATAGCTTGGAAGTCTTCTATATTTTGGTGTATCTAAATAATTATATGTAAGGTTCGGCACATTCTCGTCTGTCGAGCCGTCAATACTGTTACTACCGAACAAACAGTAATGTACAACCGATGCAATGTTGTTGATATTATATTTTATGCCAGAACTAGAAGTAGATAGCTTATTTGTGACTGTGCTCTTTCGCTATTTTATAACGATTGGATTTTTTTCTTCGGATACGAGTAAGTCATATTTTAAACAACGTTCTTTTTAACAACTTATTTTATTCGAAACTGCTTTAGCTTTTTAAACCCATAGTTAATAGAGTGGAATGGTTAGGAAACCCGGCAAACTTCAAAAGGGCTAACAAAGGCGCTGCGATTTAGGTTGGAAGGGGTAAGACAAAAGATTGTGCACTATCATAGTTCATTAGCGTTCCCTGAACGACTGAACTCACGCGTTTCTATTGGCTGAATGATTAACACATTGGAATTTCTATTGTCTTTTGTGCACGTTCAAGGTTGAGAAAAGCTAACAAAGACCTATAACAAAGAAGGTCGCTGGGTTTCCTAACCATTCCACTCTATTAACTATGTTAAACCGAATGAATTGATTTGAACCGCTGAACGAAATATGATCGGACGGGAAATTCTCTCCCTTATGAATTGTATAGCACAGAAGTCTTCTATATTTTGGTGTATCTAAATAATTATATGTAAGGTTTGGCACATTCGAGTCTGTCGAGCCTTTACCGAACAAACGTCCTCTAGTACTTGACTCGTGGTGAAATATTGTAAAATAATAAAAAAGATATTGAGGTGAAATAAAAACCAACCAATCTTGTTTTTTTGGATTACCGCTGTACAATGCTGTATTGACCGCTAAATGATCACTTTCTTGAGACAGCTGACCCGGCGTGCTCCACTGTACTGAGGTTCGAACCTCGACCCTTCCGACTGCTTGTACTAACTCTTGTCCACTACTCGACTAGTACGCTAGTTGAAATCACTGCCATCAAAAAAGAATAATAAGCCATCTATTGAATAATTAGATACAACAGTCAAACGGTAAACAATACTTGCTAATGAAGTTTGAAAAGAAACGTATGTAAATTGTTGGTTTTGCATTCGCATGAGAAGACATGTCAAACACTGACTCATTTGACATGGGGTATTCCAAATATTTAGAAAACAAATGAAACCCGAGAGGCTACGCATTTGTAATGCAAGAACGATTTCAAAACTATGTCAATATTAAGAAAAATATTTCAAAGCGCAACATAGGGTAAATTAAAGCTATTGATTTCTATATGTTTAATAAAATTGGATATTCCGTTACAAAGAAAATGCTGCGTTGCTTCTAGAAGTCAGAAACAGAGGTAAAGGAGTTGGTGTTATTTTTAAAATGGTGTGGCACTCGCTTTACGTTCCACAGCACGATATTGCCCTGTGGCGTGCGGCACTCCTGTAAATGATTGATTAAATTGCACGCAGTTTCGCTGTAAGTTATCAAAACATTGCAGTTGTATTAATGCCGAAATCGAGAAGCTACGACATGAACATGTTCATCGACTACCAAGCCCTGGTCTACACATTGTCTTACTATTACAAATGAACGTTTGACTTGAGGAGCTGTGGAAATACAGAAAACGTGACCTGAGGCTACGCCTCTCGGGTTTCATTTGTTTTCTAAATATTTGGAACCCCTGATGAAAGACTCCAATTCGTGTTTGACATAGTTCTTCAAGTACACTTTTCAAACACAATGCAGGTACCTTGCAAGTACAGAAAAAATATAAACTGCAAATACACATCAAGTAGTCTTCAAGTATTGCTTATTTTCATAAGGGATATTACTAGATTTTGTTTTCGCAATTGTAAAGAAAGAAAAACGAAACAATTTTGCACAATATGAGCTTTATTCTCGTTGCTTCTCTTTAGCATTCTCGATATCTGTAGCCCAACACACTGCTCAACATTTCAACTCCATTCCTATAGAGTATCCCAAGATCACATATTGAACTTTTTTAAGCGTAGTTTCTATCGTGAATCGAATACATTAGTGAAACATCAAATTCGGCGATACAAAACGATTATGATATGATGGCCTTTGAGACCGTTTAATCTTCCTTTGGATCTCTCAGACGTCTGATCACCTGATACCTTTGAGAGTTCAGTAACATGTTTTTATTGTAGTCATAAAATTAAAATTTAACAAAAATATAACAATGCATATTCGATCAACATTTTATAAAAGGAAACTATGTTCTATAAACTATTATAAAATAGTTTCGATAGTACGCGCACTCTGATTGGCTGTAAGCCGTGTTTCTATAGCTCTATAGAAACGCAGACAGTTGAGCGCGCGCTTGAGCTAGTTGTGAGAATTTACATTTTGGTTATCAAATTAAGCGAGCATTTCCGTGCTTTTATTCGTTTATTTTATAAAGGAAATAGAAAACATTTCCCCCTTGTTTCTATAGAGTTATAGAAACACTTGTGGACGTTTGGGAGAACTCCCACTCGTGTTTCTATAACTCTATCAGCGGTCAGCGGTAGGTCATGGAGTGAAGACGTGTTGTAAAGAGCTCCTCTCTCTGCCAATATCTTTTAACTTAAAACATGTCATAATATGCCCATTGAAACGAGGAAAATGTCTACATCCAAAACTAAACAAGTTTCACCAAAAGATGATGACACCAACACGTGTCGCATGGCCGACATCTTAGAAGAAATACGCGACCTGAAGCAAACGCTTCATAAAGAAACGATGGAGTCAAGGGAAGAAATGAAAACAATTCTACTGGAATTCCGCTCCTCGCTAGAATTCACCCAAGCTGAAGTGGATAAAGTGAAAGAAAGTGTCACTGACATAAAATCTGAACTCTCTACTACGAAAGAAACTAACCAATGTTTGATGGACGCTAACGAAGCACTTAGCGAGAAAGTAAACATTCTACACGAGAGGCTCAATCACCAGGAAAGGTATTCTCGAAGTTTTAATCTTAGAATCGGCGGTATTCCTGAAACTGAAGACGAAAATTGCTTTGTTCTGGTCCAAACCGCCTTGGATAAATTAGGATATGATGAAGAAGATTATCAAGACCAGATTGAGAATGCACACCGCGCTGGGAAAAAGTCTAACCGTGGCCCCCGTCAAATTTTATTCAAATGTTATAGTCGTCCATTTCGCCATGAAGTTCTCCGCAAAGCGAAAAGGTTGAGAAATACGGATCAACTTGAGAATATGTTCTTCCTTGAAGATCTCATAAAGGAGGATTACGAGTTAAAGAAACGTGCACGCCCACTAATGACTGAGGCGTTCAAGGATGGCAAAAGAGTTAGCTTCAGGTCAGGAAAACTAATCATTAACGGCCAAGTAATTCCTATTCCAGATAAAACCTGAAGACTGTCATCAGACGGTAAAACTATCCATATATACAAACACATTATTGAGATACATGTATGTACACGTAGGCCCACTAACATTAATTTTTGGCAAGAGAGGCTGTCTCCAACCGTAGCTTATTGCATAGTTTGCTTCTTTAATAGCTTACTGATTATTATTACGTACTACTAAGTACTATTATTTTTTGTTTTTAATTTCTTTTTCACATATAAGATCTATTTACTTACTACATTGATACTAGCTTTAACAATACTTTATGGTTAATTCATCACTATGCTCTGTTTGTAATCATAAAGTATTCAATAATTCGAGAGCAATTTTTTGCGATACTTGTTATAATTGGATTCACCTGAAATGCTCGAAGCTTGATATTTCTGATTATAAATCTCTATCTGTAAGTAAAGACCCTTGGTTCTGCTCTCCTTGTCTATCTGAAATGCTCCCATTCAACCACTATTCTGATGATAATGATTTCTACTTTGCACTTTATGATTCTCACTCTAATTTTAATTCTCACTCTAATTATGATCTGCTCAAAGGCAAATACTATAATCCTTTTTTAGAAGATTCTGATACGCGTCACTTACTTAACAAAGCTGATCTTGATCCTAATACAAACATATTTTCTCAGAGTTCTGAGATACTTTCAAGTTGTATTTATTATACTACTAAGGAATTCAATAACATATTCACCAACACTCCCCATTGTTTCTCCACACTCCACATAAATATTAGAAGTGAAGGAGTTGACGGTATAAATATATCAGTCATAAAATCTAATATTGATTTGCTTTCTTTGCCTTTATCAATTATTTTTAACGCTTCAATCTCTACTGGCATAGTACCTGACAAACTAAAAATTGCCAAAGTCATACCTGTTTTCAAAAGTGAGGATTGTCATGTATTTTCCAACTTTAGACCAATTTCTATTTTACCTTGTCTATCAAAAATACTTGAAAAAATATTATATAAGAGATTCCTTGATTTTCTAAATAAGCATAATATTTTGTTCAATCATCAATACGGATTTAGGAAAATTCAACTTTTATGGCCATTCTAGAACTGGTTGACAACATATCCCAAGCTTTTGAAAATAATAAATTTACTATTGGTTTATTCATAGACCTCAAAAAAGCATTTGACACTGTTAATCATACAATACTACTCGATAAATTAGCCTTTTATGGATTTCGAGGAATAGCTCATTTATGGCTTACAAGTTACCTCAAAAATAGATATCAATGTGTTCAAATTGATGGTATTCAATCTAATTGGAAACTAATTAAATGTGGTGTACCTCAAGGATCCATCTTAGGCCCACTTCTTTTTCTTATTTATATAAATGATATTTGCTATTCTTCGAGATCCTTATCATTTATACTTTTTGCGGACGATACTAACATATTCTCCAGTGGCAATGATATTCAATCACTTTTCAATTTTATGAACCAAGAACTTGAGAAAGTTCTTAAATGGTTTAATGCTAATAAACTCTCTCTTCACCCAGATAAAACTAAATATATATTTTTCCATCCTAGTAAAAAAAAAGTTAATCTCGATGATCTTAATATTCAGATTAATGGGTGTAAAATTAACAGGACTCCACAGACTAAATTCCTAGGTATTATCATTCACCAACACCTATCCTGGACTGCTCATATTCAAACTATTACTTCCAAAATTTCTAAAACAATTGGAATTATATCAAAATCTCGACAATTTTTGGGAAAAGCCACTCTCTCTGTTTTATATAGCTCACTTGTTTTGCCATACTTACAATACTGTACTTTAATCTGGGCAGCAACCTATAAGTCACACCTACAACCATTATTACTTTGTCAAAAAAAAGTTGCTCGTATTATAACTCACTCTCCTCCACTCGCACATTCTAATCCACTATTCAAACAGTTAAATATTCTAACTATATTTGATATTTATAACTATCAAGTATGTTGCTTCGTTTTTCAACATGTTAATAATGTTCTACCTCAACCCATATCTTTACTATTTGATCTTAATATTACAATTCACCATCATAATACCAGACAGAAATACGATCTTCATTTTACTTTTCATAAATACTCATTTTCAATTCGATCACAAGGTCCTAAAATATGGAATTCAATTCCACTAGCACTTCGTAACTCTATGAAAATCTATAATTATAAAACTATATTAAAGAATTATTACCTCTCTCTCTAAAGGATTATTAGTAAGTAAATATTATTATCTTAATTAATTAATATCTGACTCGCATTTATTCTTTAATTTATTCTATCAACCAAATTTATAGTAATCAAAACCTAATTTATAGAAACTATGTAATTTGCTAAATTTATCTATCCTTCTAATAACAAGAATTTCTGACTACATCTGTAAATTTACTTCTGACCCGACACTACTGCCAAATAAGCCTCTGGCTTCGGCTATGTAAAAAAAAAAACATTAATGTAAAACTGGAGGATATCATAAATAAACCGATATATATAGAAACACGGGAAATGTTTTCTATTTCTTAATTATTATTGCATTATTGCATTATTCCACTTGAGTAAGTTTCAAAACAAACACCGACTGAATCGGGCCCTCTTTTTTTCATTGTCAGTGCCATGCAAACATTCCTGCACAAAATTGTTTATCAGAGCGCCGTTGGTCAGTTTACTATGGTGGCCCATACTGGGGACAAAACGATAACCACCGTTGCACACACTTAGATAAACGCCGTTGCACACACTTAGATAAACGCCGTTGCACACACTTAGATAAACACAAGAGAGAGATATGTAATAAGAGCTGCGATTTCAAATCTGTAATGCGAGAACTATTTTGTGTTTGACCTGATGAATAATATAGAATGATAAAATAAGGCTGCCCGTCTCAATCCTTTCATAGTGATGGGACTAAAATAAAGTTTCATAATGAACAGCCCTAAAGAGAAGTCACGCATGGCACCAATAACACCAGGAGAGACAAAGGAATCAAGTCTTCTCTTTTCTGTGTCTTCATCGGTCATAGAACACCCTTTTACCGGGATGTATATCTTTGGCGAGTCTAGATATAGCCGTAGACACAAGCGTCTGGGGGTAGCCTGAATTTCAGCCGTCTCCTCTGGTTATTCGGGCTAGTCTGGGGGAGCATACACCACCGAATGTTATTTTTAAAGAAAGAAAGGCGAATGAGCAGCAACTGCTTTTGCTATAGGAAATGTGTGATCAAAGCCTTGCAGGCTAAAATGATAGAATGTCACAGTTAAACTTGCTACTTCGTTACCGCCAAAAGATAAAGGAAAACAAAATACTTATTGTATATATACATACATACACTGAAACAAAAAAACTCTGCAAAAGACTTATATACATATCATATATAGATACCTTTATATTCCTATCAAACTTTCTTGACAGTTGTTGAAACACAGGAAACATAATAGGTTTTGTTTTCCGCGCTGTAGGTGTCTGAGCCAGTTTGCCACTTGCAGAAATGCAACTTCCATACATTGTGAGGAATTGGGTTTTATTGATCATGAGTTTCAGACAACAATTGTTGTGGCTTCAAAAAAGCGATTGAACTAATTTAAGTATTTCCGCAAAGCGGTGTTGCTGATGAATTTATTATTTAACTTTCAAACTCCCACACTCCTGCTGTGCGCGGCTTTAAATAGATTGTTTTGTTGATGAAGTTTAAATTAAATTATTTATCAGATCAATGTCTGTCTCAGTCTCAGACGTACATGTATCTCAAGGTTATACTTGATTACATACCTCTAGGTCCTCTAGATCTGTCTTTTTGATTGACAGTCCTATACATGCTGACGAAGATAGGTCTACTTGCGGATGGAGTCCATATTACTAGATTTTGTTTTCGCAATTGTAAAGAAAGAAAAACGAAACAAGTTTGCACAATATTAAGAGCTTTATTCTCGTTGCTTCTCTTTAGCATTCTCGATATCTGTAGCCCAACACACTGCTCAACATTTGAACTCCATTCCTAGTAGTTTCTATCGTAGTTTCTATCGTAGTTTCTATCGTGAATCGAATACATTAGTGAAATATCAAATTCGGCGATACAAAAGGATTATGATATGATGGCCTTTGAGACCTTTTAATCTTTCTTTGGATCTCTCAGACGTCTGATCACCCGATACCTTTGAGAGTTCAGTAAGATGTTTTTATTGTAGTCATAAAATTAAAATTTAACAACATTATATATATTCGATCAACATTTTACTGAAAGGAAACTGTGTTCTATAAACTTTATTATTGCATTATTTCATTATCCACTTGAGTAAGTTTCAAAACAAACGCCGACTGAATCGGGCCCTCTTTTTCCATTGTCAGGGTAGCCTGCTTACAGGCTCTCAGGTTTTTTCGGAAATATTAGTTTTCGGGTTGGGTGGAAATGTTGGGTTACTGTGGGCCGAGCGAGGTCCGGACCCGAGCGAGGCGGAGGCGAGTGCGTCAGAACTCGCCTCCGCCTCGCTCGGCCCACAGGTAACCCAAGCTAACATTTCCGAAAAAATCCGAGAGCCTGTAAGCAGGCTATTGTCAGGGCCATCATGCGAACATTCTAGCACAAAATTGTTTATCAGAGCGCCGTTTGTCAGTTTAAAGATGATTTGTCTTTTGAAAGAAAACAACATTCTTCAAACTTGGAGCACGATTTTTTTGTGGACCATGCATTAGTCAGTGGCGTAGCCAGGTATTTGATA
Organism: Actinernus sp. WN-2022; assembly: GCA_030867875.1. Taxonomy (NCBI): domain Eukaryota; kingdom Metazoa; phylum Cnidaria; class Anthozoa; order Actiniaria; family Actinernidae; genus Actinernus; species Actinernus sp. WN-2022. Next base: position 41,654 of record JAOWCC010001812.1, read on the forward strand.
TTTGTAGGCCCAAATAACCGCTCCGTAAGGGTCGCTTCTGAGGATCCAGGGGCGTGCTTCACCGAGAAATGTAATTTGAGAAATGCCTTCTGTTGCACTTCACTTCCACGTTATCCATTGTCATTATTAATGTGCCAACCAGAGATCGATTGGTTCCTGACACAAAGCGGCCTTTTGAAATCATGCATGGCAGGGCTCGAAATTGACCTATATCATTATGACGTCACGGCTTGTTTATGAGGGGGACAGAACTAAATCTGCTCTGCTGAGGAAAATTTAACTTCGAATTGTCTGGTTTCCAGATATCAGCTGTATCAATATTTATCCCACAATATTTACCGTATTTGATGGCTGTTACCGCTATTCTACGTTCTACAAAATGCATTTGATAGCGATTTTCTTTGTGTTGTTGTTGTTTTGTCCCCCTCCCACGACCGTGATCCTTACCATTTAAACAATAGATTGTTTTGATTTGACGTCATAATGATATAGGGCAATTGCGCCCGATACGAGCGTAAATACGCCTAGATTTTTTCGTTTTACGCCTAACGTTTTCCACTTAGGCGTCAAATTACGCCTAGATCCTCTTACAAAGGTAAAAAGTATCGGAAGACAAGTCTTATTTCCAAATCTCTAAAACTATCTGATTTTTTTGAAAAAAAAATACCATTTGTAAGCAAGCGTTTAATGTAAACTTTTTTGTCTGTTGTTTCAAGTTTGAAACGAGTGTAGGTTTTTGTCGAGGGTCGAGGGTCGAGGGTCGAGTGTAAAAAGTCGAGGGTCGAGGGTAAAAAGTGGAGGGTCCAAAAATTTGTGTAATTTTTTATGACAAATAAGTTTACCGGTAATTAATTTTGCGAGTTATTCGTCATCAATGCCCGCCCGTCACCGCTTCACAAGCTTTTCAAATCCGTGTGACATGTCAGTGGCCGGTCATCTGGCGGCATTTGAAACAGCAGCAGCTAAGCGGTTTCTCCGCCTTCTTTGCAGTAGTAGTATCTTCATCCTTTTCATGCGTCTTGAGTGGGATTTACTTATGTATCGTCTGAGCAGAAAAATAGCAAATCCTGCAACAAGACCGGCATCACGAAGCACTCAGTAAATTAAACTGCAGACAAGCATGACCGCCTTGTCTGTATAATGACAGCTACATGTAATTTTCGTTTTAATTAACATACCTCGAGTTTCGTAAATCGTGATTAGTTTGTACACTTTTTAAAATAGTGATTCTTACTTAACCTGCTTAACCTTCTCGTGTGACCTCGCAGCCAGTAACAAAGAACTCACCGAGAAACGGAGGCTCGGCTATTCAGTCATGTGATCTTCAGGCGGGAAACAGTACAGGGATCCCGTCGGGAAGACGTTCTAAAACTTTGATTGACATCGGCAAGCTCCTTTCTGGCTGTTTGGATGACTTGGATTAGCTAACCAGGATAGTTTCTCAACTTTCTCTGTGGTTTGAGCAATTGTTACCATGGAAGAACTTGCGAAGAAAGCAGAAATGTCACGTGACTGATGACGTCATCATTGATGGACCCCCCTGGGATGGTTTGTCCGGTCTAGGTCATTGTGTCCAATTTTGGAGAATATCCGTTCAGCCATTACCGAGATATCCGCGGTGTTCAGGAGGCCCAACGTCGTAGGGACATAAATTATAATAGTATAGATAGATTTAAGCAAATTTTTTTGGACCCTCGTCTTTTTACCCACGACCCTCGACTTTTTACTCTGGACCCTCGACTTTTTACTCTCGACCCTCGATCCTCGACATAAACCTACACTCGTTTGAAACGCATAGTTTACTAATTACGCGGCGACGTTTGGCGTGTGAAGTCTGAACTTTTAACCGCAAAATGTCAAAGTTTGACAGCTCCTATCTATAGGTTTTGTAATGCAAAACATAGCCTTTCGTCATGCAAAACATAGCCTTTTGTCATGCAAAACAACTTGTTTCGCGCGGGAAAATAGTTTACATTACAGGAGCTGTCAAACTTTGACATTTTGCGGTTAAAAGTTCAGACTTCACACGCCAAACGTCGCCGCGTAATTAGTATAATAATAAATCTTTATTTAAACACGGTAATATACATCAGCGTAGCTACTTTTCAGATAGCCGTGAGAGATCTACTAGTAACTAATATCACTAATTATAAAGGTATTATATAGGTGTAATGAAAACATGACTAAAATACTCTGGCGCGATAGATCTGCTTCAACAGCTGTTTTAATCTGTGTTAACTAATGCACAATTATTTACGCCTAAATTTTGGAGAATTACGCCTAAATTTTTTAAGCTAGGAGTAAAATTACGCCTTTTTCCCTTAATTTCGAGCCCTGCATGGTTGGACATTAGCATAACAAATGTAATGTTTATCGTAAGAGTAGACAAGTAGGCTGTAAAATATAACAATATAATATATTCAATGAACATTTCATAAATGATATCTGTGTTCCATAAACTATTATTATACCATGGTAGCCTCGGATTCTTTTGTTCTCCGAGGCACATTTAAACCACTAATTTTCCCTGATGGCAGGGATATTTAGAAATATGCATTGTTTCGAAATTTCCCGCCGGGAAATTTCGAGACAATGCATATTTCTAAATTTCCCCTGCATGCGTAATGAGGGAAAATTAGAAGATAATGCAGGCTGGAAGTGAGAAGGTCAAAAGCATCAACTCCTGCTCCCCTCTGGCACAACTAGCCCTGCGATACCGGATGAAAAATATTGAATCCAAACTGACCTGTCTTCATCATAACCTTCAACGTAATCCATGTGGGATCACGTATTTCAATCTGCATATTCTTCTCTTAATTTGTCAAACCCGCTTCTTCCATGTGGGATACTTAAAACCATAAACGTGACGTAATTAAAATCCATTCATGCTCTTTGAATATTTAGTCAACCGCATAATTACATTGTATTTTAGTGTTATTCTTCTCAAAAACAACACGCTTTTCCCCAGGGGAAGCCAGGGTCGTTTAATCAATGGCGCTCAGTCAAGCATTAAACAAAACGTTTTCGAAAGCAACTCGACTGCGACGTCTTTAGTTTCGGCAGAGAAAACTATACTTCTCAGAGATTTGTTCCGTTCCTCGGCGATCATGGTATAACAAACTTATACCATGGCATTTCGGGGTATTAGTGATTTAAATTGCCCCGAGAGCCGCGGGAAGATTTGTAAAAGTCCCTCGGCCGAAGCGGCCTCGGGACTTTTACAAATCTTCCCTCGGCTCTCGGGGCAATTTAAATCACTAATACCCCTCATGCCATGGTATAACCTATAATTATGGCATTCTTTCAGTATTCCACTTGAGTAAGTTTCAAAACAAACGCCGACTGAGTCGGCACCTCTTTTTTCCATTGTCAGTGCCATGCGAAAGAAAACATTCTTCAAACTTGGATGGAGCCCGAAATGTCTGTGGACCATGCATTAGTCAGTGGCGTAGCCAGGTTTTTTATATTTGTAGGCCCAAACAACCGCTCCGTACGTGTCGCTTCTTGAGGGATCTGGGGGCATGTTCCACCGGAAATTTATTAGATTTTGATTTTCGCAAATGCCTTCTCTTGCACTTTCAGGTCACGTTTTGTGTATTTCCACAGCTCCTCAAGTCAAACGTTCATTTGTAATAGTAAGACAATGTGTAGACCAGGGCTTGGTAGTCGATGAACATGTTCATGTCGTAGCTTCTCGATTTCGGCATTAATACAACTGCAATGTTTTGATAACTTACAGCGAAACTGCGTGAAATTTAATCAATCATTTACAGGAGTGCCGCACGCCACAGGGCAATATCGTGCTGTGGAACGTAATTAAGCGAGTGCCACACCATTTTAAAAATAACACCAACTCCTTTACCTCTGTTCCTGACTTCTAGAAGCAACGCAGCATTTTCTTTGTAACGGAATATCCAATTTTATTAAACATATAGAAATCAATAGCTTTAATTTACCCTATGTTGCGCTTTGAAATATTTTTCTTAATATTGACATAGTTTTGAAATCGTTCTTGCATTTAATACAAATTTGCATCAAAACGCTTAGAAGTATCCGATGTTCATACGGGAGGTACTCATTTCATTTTCTATGACCAAGTAATTACACATCGATCCCCTTGTTTTATAGGGGAACAATGGATTAAATAATCCAAAATTATGTCCTGAATTGCTGATTGGCTAGCTCTAGGTCTGATGTTGGACTTTATAATTAAAGTAACTTCACTGAGTGCATTGCCATATACGATTGCCCCTACAGCTGAAGACAAGAATGAAAGAGAGCTAGGATAAAGGTATGAGAGTTTGACAACGCCTTAATGTTATCTTCACTTTTAAACCCGTTTATTTTCATAATTGTTTAATTGGTACAAGTTGGTTAACATTTCATCATGCTTCATCTGACTATACCTATCCTCCTGACCTATGCATGACACGATTTCTGCTTTTCATTTCTCTCTGAACACTGGTAAACATACCAGCTTAATTGTTAGCTTCTGGTCTCAGTTTAGTTTCACATTATTTGAGGTCGATACATATAAATTAATAGGACTGAACAAATGAAGATTCAAACCATGTAATAATAACAATATGTAAAGAAACTCTATAGCTGACTGAGTTACGTTAGTAAATAATTCCTTTAAAAAGCCTTCATAAAGAATAGAGTCTACCACGGTTTTTTTCCAACATTTTGATATCTACGTATAACAGCAAAACCGCCGATCCTGCTGAAAAATTAGTCAAAATCCAAAAGTTTAGAGTTACATTCTGTGTAGAATCGAAGATGTATAGTCGAGTAAAGACGGATTTTATACAGACGTTTGTAGGGTGGAGGCAAATTGGCCCCCGCCTTACAAACGTCTATAAAATGTGCGTACTTCAGTTGCGGTAACTTTGGAAATCACAGCAGTAGTTTCGATCGGTTGTTTTCCATGTTGTATCAGTTTGTTTTGCATTTCATTCGATTGTACTGTCAAGATTGCTACAATAGCAGTAGATGATACAGCCCCTTTACCAGTGTCGATGAAAACCTAGTATTCTTATTATTTCTGATTTGTAATTACTATTCTTGAGTATGATTGAGTTGAGCAAAATGAATAACATATTTTTCTCATATCAACTCATAGAGTCATTTCAGCGGTCCTTCAAAGATGAAAGCACTTGCTCTGTTTGTTCTTGTCGGCCTGGTGATGTCAATCACCTGCTCAACCCAGGCCCTAGTAGAGGAGCAACCAGAAGTCAAGCAGGATGTTGTGGCTCGAGAGACTCCTAAAGCTGCTGAAGACAAAGCTGTAGAAGATACAGCAGAAGAGGAAGATGAACCAGAAGATAGTGAAAATTATATCGAGCAACCAGAAGTCAAGCAGGATACTGAGACTGATCCAGATACTCTAAAAGCTGCGGATGACAAAACTGTAGAAGCTACAGCGGAAGAGGGAGAGGAACCAGAAGACGATGAAAATGAAATTGCAAAACCTTATGAAGAGAATGAGACAGAAGTCGAGAAAATAAACACGTAAGTGGCATGATTGACATGTTTTGTCTCATAAGCATAATTATTGACATAAATTACACTCAATTACACATAAAACTTTGTAACAAAGGTGCGAGAGCCGTAAATTATTAAATAGGTAATGACAAATTTCAGTTTTTAAACTTAAAAGTACTTAGTGCTATATTTGCTATATTTTCTTCGTATATCGAAACCTAATTTTACCATTTTTCGTACAATCAGTCAGCGAAAATCACCTTTGTGTGTCAATTCAAATTAACGAGTTAAATGAGCTGTGAATACATCTTCTTCAAAACTGTTGTCCATGAAACGCATCCAAGGGATGTTTTATTGTGGTTTAAAATAAATTATTGTTATTAGATTCTGCTCTTTTCCTAGCATCGGGATTCGATCGTCTCGGGATTGCAACATGAAGTAAGATATGACCATTAAGGGGAAACAAATCAATTAACATAGTATCGAAAAGCCACGAAAAAACGTTATAAACTAGAATTTCCATCATTGTATTTTCCATAGTATAGACATACCATGAAAACAACCAAGTTTTCGAATGTATGGAAATATCATGGAAATACCATGAAAACTCGAATTGCCATGGTATTCCATGATATTTCCACACTTTCGAAAACTTGAAATATATGGAAATACCATACAAATTCGAATTGCCTATGGGAGAATATACCATTAGAATTTATTCAGGACAAAAACACTCGGCATCGGGCTTCAAAACATCTGCGTCAGTATACGAAATATTGTACTCAAACCGAGGCTGAGATTGGCAAATAAATTTGCCTGTAAATTTAAGAACCTTTCAATAAAAATACTGATCGTCCCCAAACGCACGTATGACAATCTCCAATTTATTTTCCTTGTTTAATCGTCACAAGAATTAATAAAACAAAAACAAAACATATTTTAACAGGGAACTTGAGGAATCTCCAGAAGCAGATGCTAAGGCCACTACTTCACCTTACTATAGTCGTCGCCGTCGTTACACCATTCGCCGCCGTCGTTACACCATTCGCCGCCGTCGTTACCAACGTGGTCGTGGTTATTGACAAAAATGAATTCCTCAATGCTGTAAGTGAAATTATAGAAGAGTAAAACACATATTTCCCTTTCTATGTTATTTAGGACACGCTTTGAAGGTCTTATTGCAACTATTCCTATATTAGATTACCTCGAAATCTTGCAGATGTCCTTTCTCTAGAATGTAGAAAGTTATTAAGTCGCCACTTTTAATACATCCTTTAGGAATTATTTTTGTTTACTACTGTCAGTAACAAACATTGGGTTTTCGGTGCAATTCTTTCTCGGAATATCGGGAATATGTCCCAAACAAATGTTTCCTTAGTTTACTTAAATAATATGATTTTAATCCATGGATGTTTCGGCAATAATCTGTCTTTACTCTAAACTCGAATTCAACAAAAACCCAAAACAGCCTGTAAATTACAATTTTAAAAACATTAAAAGATGGTTGCGCGAATTTTCGGCTCATTTTGTTTTTATTTAAAAAAATCTGAAATATTAGCCAATGCCTCACGTTTTTCTAAATGAAGAAACAAGACGCCCATGAACGTAGCTGCCGATATTCTCCCTACCTTGAGATACGTAGAGAGAAAAAAAAAAGTTGTCCTGCTATTAAATACATCCTTTGTTCTTCTCAACACCTAGGAAACCACATTGAACACATGGAAACCAGATATGGACTTATGGAACCCAAATATGGACACATGGAACCCAAATATGGACACATAGAAACCCAAATATGGAGGCATGGAACCCATATATAGACACACGGAACCCTAATGGAACTGAACAAAGACTAAATTAGGTTAAATGTTAACGGAATGATAAAACTCAGGCGAAGTAGATCCAACTAAGCTTGTGAGCAGCAGCACGTGTGAAGTGTAATAGTAAATCATAACTAAACCAGCCATTGCACCCTTCCTAGAAATAGACCGGACACGTATCGGATTTTCGGTATTTTTCTTTCTGGCAGGCTACATTCGATACCAACAATAGCGAAGTGTTGACAAATATCTTCTCGAACTCATTAATAATTCATGATCTCATTGGCCAACCACAATCTCTAATCAGGTCAGGTGGTTGAGTCTGGAAATCCAATGAAATACCAGTTGAAAGTCACTAATGTTTGGAACAGATTTTCATCACTAGTGATGTAACTACTAATATACTAATAAACTCGTTATTTACTTCAGGGGTTACTTCTTCACTTCTCGGTTAGACTTCACTGTTCTGTAGGTCGTTTCCTATTGGACTTCACTGATAAAGAATCCCATTGTTTTAGGGTTATGGTTAGCGTTTGTATTGTTTCAGGGTTAGGCTATTGTTTGGGTAACGAATAACATTTCAGGTTGCAAACGGTGAAGTCTGCCCCTCACTTCTTACTTGTACATAGAAAGAAAAAGTGTGCCTCTACTGGAGTTCGAACCTCGACCCTTCCGACTGCTTTTACTAACTTTTGGCCACTACACTACTGAGTACGCTAGTTAAAATCACTGCCAGCAAAAAAAGAATAATAAGCCATCTATGGAATAATTTTATACAACAGTCAAACAGTAAACAATACTTGCTAATGATGTTTGAAAAGAAGCGTATGTAAATGTTCGGTTTAGCCATGGCACGAGAAGTCATTTCAAACACTCATTGTTCGTGTTTCATCAGAGGATTCCAAATATTTCCAAAACAATAAAAAAAAAAAAAGCCTCTCGAGTTTCATTTGCTTTCTTAATATTTGGAACCCCTGATAAAAGAATACTACAATTCGTGTTTGAAATAGTACTTGAGCTGTGTGAATTCTCGAGTGGAATATAGGGGTATTCATGGTCTGAATGATGGGTCCCTAAAAACCTTACTAAGAGGTCTTGATAGTATTTTATAAGACTTCCGGCTCGAATACGCCACTACAAGAGTTGCGTTTGCAGAATTCAAACCCCGGAATTCGATCGAAAGGTTATGTTGCCGGTTGCCAGTCGTTTAAGGTGTCCGATCTCGATCGAAATTCCGACGCCACTTTGCGAATGTAAACAAAATGTCATAACGTTTACGATATTTGCTTCATTCTGCTCAAATTTAAACAAACAGTACACAATTTATTGACACAACTGATAATGTCAAAATATTGGCCTAACCATACATACTAATGACGTAATTGTGACGTAGTGAACAGCACTTTTTTACCTTTTGAGCCATTAATCGAAATCTAGTCAAACGATTTCTCTCAAACAACTGGAAACTGTTTAAACTTATAACACACGTACACAGTGCAAATTTGATCAAAATCCCTTGGGCGAAATTTGGCGGAAAATGTGGGTTATGAACTAACGACATGAAATTTGAACGGATCGTACCGCTTTCTGTCAGTAGAAGAGATTAGAATCCAAACTCACTAAACGTATTCGCCAAAGCTTGCTAAATCTTGACGCTAAACAAAATTGTGCTAGCACAAATAGAAAAAAAAGTTGTGAATATTTCTTTCCAGAGAGAAAAAAGTCGAAAAATGGCAAAACCCTCAAAATCTACAAATTTCAGGTTTTCTTTAAAAAAAAACGCTCCAAAGAATGTTTTTAAAGTTTTCCAGCATTAAAATTGAATCTTTCGTAAAAATAATACACCAGATCCTATCGCTGAAAAATATATAGAATTGGAGATATGATTTTTGTGTCTACTGCTTCTTGAAGAAGCTGTAGGCACTATGTTATCGTGTCGATTTCCCGAAGTAAGGATGTTAACATTGTCGATAATTGTTCGGGACAAATTAAACGTGGCGATGGCTTTCGTGCATTACTCGGATCTTCATTTATTTGCGATATCCAATCAGAAAATGGGGACGAAAAAGGACGACTATTCGCCGATGATGACGTGTAAAGGTTTTTCCTCGCGATGCCAGCTTCTGCAAGATACCGTCGTGAGTTTAAATCCAAATTTTACCATGAATTTCCTAAGATTTACAAACTTGATTAGCTACAGCTTTCGCAGAGTGTGTGTAACTGGTCAAATGAAAGGTTTTCAGAGACACTTTCAAGTTCTATGTCAAAAGATCAAAATATAAGCCACTGGCTATCTTTTGTAAACAAAAAAATGTATAGCTCAATAAATGTTCAATGTACTTCACAGCAATTGAATACCAAGAGCCATGCGATGTCGAGACTGATAATTACGACGACGGCCTCGTGTACTGAGAGAGCTAGAGCAGCTGGAAATGACAATGAGCCCCATTTCAACATTTGTGTTTTAATCCAAATTTATATTTGTTTCTCTGTGTTTTATCCTCCTCAAATAGAGGCTTGTTAACGTCATAATGAAATAGGCCCATTTATTTAGCAAAATAAGATGTTATTCAAAAGTTGAAATGATAAAATTTATTACATACGATTTTAATAAGATACTAATGCATTATTACAGTTTTCCAGTGCAGTGATTGCAATAAATCAGTCTGGAAAAAAAATGAACGCATCATGCAGTGTCTATTAGTCAAGTAATACTTTTGCAAGTTTATTGCAATCACTGTATTGAAGTCACCTTGTTCTCAGTGATTATTTATACAATTTAGATAATTATTTCAGGAACATAAATTATCAAAGTAAAATAAGATGTTATTCAGAATTTGAAATGGTAAAAGTTATTACATACAGTTCACAGATACTTATGCATTGTTACAGTTTTCCAGTACAGTCATTGCAATAAATCTGCCTGAATGAAAATAGAATCAGCGCATCATGCAGTGTCTATTAGTCAACTAATACTTATACAAGTTTATTGCAATCACTGTATTGAAGGCGCCTAGTTGTTCTGATTAGTTATACAATTTATGTAATTATTTCAGGAACATAAATTATCGAAATAAAAAAAAATGTTATTCAAAAGTTGAAATGCTAATAAAACTAAAATAACCTCAATTCAATTATTTACTTTGTTTACTGGAACATGCATAATAATAACATCCTTTATTTGAAAAAAGGAGTAAACTATACAGCCAATTGTATATCAATTTACTTTTGTTAATGCTTTGCCCAATACCTTTCTATTTCTTATAAGGGACGGACCATTGTTTTTTGGAGGGGGGGGGGGGGGGGGTCAGAAATATTGAAACAGGCTGCAAACTTAAAATAAATCGTTTTGCATATGGAGTAATTGCTAACTTGTAAAGAGTAGAATTATTTTTTTCCACATGAGCAGAAAAACTATTTGCATGCCTATCCTCCAAAAAATATGGTTTGTCCCTTAGTAGAAACTGTAGTGTTATGTTAATACGTATGATGTAACGTATGACCCGCGGGATTCGGGAGATCCCGAGAACATGTGCGCGTGTGAGAATAAACATACTTGACTTGGGTCTAAGAGAGAATGGTCGAGTCGTTGATCTAGCTAGTCAATAACACAACATGGTGTCAGAAGAATAAAGTTCCTACGACTCATTGTGGCCGCTGTAACGCCTTGGAAGTTGTGGAAGTCGAAATTGAAGGGAAATTTAGTCAAAATCTTCACAAATTCGTCGATTCAGAGGTTGCTCGAACCGACACTAGCGAAAGGAAATGGCGGCATATCAAATTTCTCCTCCACCTCAGATGAACTTTCAAGAGCCAGAAGCATGGAAAAACTGGATCCAAAGGTTTGAAAGATTTAGAACAGCTAGCGAATTGGATAAAAAGTCAGAAGAGATGCAGGTATGTACCCTAGTTTACTGTATGGGAAACAAAGCAGAAGACATTCTGAGCTCATTCTCCCTGCCAGACGGAGACGAAAAGAAATATGATGTCGTGAAAGAAAGATTCGAAACACATTTTGTGTGTAAGAGGAATGTTATCTTTGAAAGGGCTAAATTTAATCAACGCCGTCAAAGGGAGGGGGAATCTGTTGAGAGTTTCATCACTGATCTGCATAAGCTGACCGAAGGGTGCGATTACGGCAGTTTAAGAGACGAAATGATCAGAGACAGAATAGTTGTTGGATTAGCCGATGCTAAACTATCCGAGAAATTGCAGCTTGACCCGAAACTTACCCTAGAAACCGCAGTAAATCGAGCCCGCCAGTCAGAAATAGTCCATAAACAACAACATTTGATAAGGAGTGGGTTTCAGGAAGAGGAAAATATTGAAGCGGTTTTTGGCAAGCAAAACCAAGCACGCGCTCAATGGCGCCGAAATCCACAGGGAGCCCAAAAGCCAAGCGTACCAAATAGAGATCCCGGCACGGAGACTTGCACACGCTGTGGGAGAAAGGCCCATAGTAAAGAGCAGTGCCCAGCAAAAAAACGCAAAATGCTATAAGTGCCAAAAGATTGGACATTTTGCTTCTGAGTGTAGATCCGGAAAAGTTGGAGAAATCTGCGAAGAGGAAGTGTTCCTTGGCAGTGTAGATGCTCAGGGAGATAGCCCCTGGATGGTTGAGCTCAAATTAGCCAATTCCAAAACCACGTTTAAGTTAGACACAGGCGCCGATGTTACGGTGATCCCAGAGACAACCTATCACAAGTTTAAAGAAGAGTACCCACTTAGAGATCCAGCAAAGAAACTGTTTGGGCCAAACCACAAACAGTTGGGTGTAGTAGGGCAGTTTACAGCCAGCCTACAGCACGGCTCTAGTACCACTGATCAAGAAATCTATGTTGTTGAGAGCCTGAAGCATTCACTGCTGGGACGACCAGCTATTCGGGCGTTAGGTCTGCTGAAAGTTGCAATCGATAACCTTACCTCGAACAATAAGAGCGATCACAAATCAGAGTTCCCAGAGCTTTTCAGTGGACTTGGTAAATTAGAAGGTGAATACAAGATAGAGTTGAAACCAGGAGCCCAACCATTTGCCATACATGCTCCACGGAGGATACCCATACCCTTACGGGATAAAGTAAAGGCTGAGCTGAAGAGGATGCAAGAGCTCGGGGTTATTACCCCCATTGTACAGCCAACAGAGTGGTGTGCTGGTATCGTCGTAGTCCCAAAACAAGACGGTAGAGACCGTATATGTGTGGATCTCACAAAGTTAAACGACAATGTAAAGAGAGAGAACCACCAACTACCATCAGTAGATGAGACACTAGGCTTACTTAATGGAGCTAAAATCTTTAGTAAACTTGATGCCAACAGTGGGTTTTGGCAAATTCCCTTGGCCAAAGAATCAGTCCCACTGACCACGTTTATAACACCCTTTGGAAGATTTTGCTTCGAACGTCTTCCGTCCGGAATAAGTTCTGCACCAGAACATTTTCAAAGACGGATGTCTCAAATCCTAGAAGGATTAGAAGGAGTCCTGTGTCAAATGGATGACGTGTTAGTGTTCGGAGGCAACCAGGAGGAACATGATAAGAATCTGACAGCAGCTCTACAGAGACTCCAGAGAGCAAAGATAACCCTGAATCCCAATAAATGTGAATTCTCCAAGAGTTCAATCAAATTTCTTGGGCACATCATCAGCGCACAGGGGGTTTCTGCAGACCCAGAAAAGGTAAAGGCCATTCAAGAACTGAAAAGCCCGACATCAATTCCAGAAGGCAGACGATTTCTTGGGATGGCCAACCAACTCGGGAAGTTTCTGCCCGATCTAGCGAACACAAGCAAACCCTTGCGGGACCTCCTCAGCAAAAAGAACACTTGGACGTGGGGAGAGCAGCAGGAAACAGCCTTTAAGAAGATTCAAGCAATGCTGACCAGTGCCCCAATACTCGCCCAATACGACCCTAAAAAGGAGACACGTGTAACTTCAGATGCTTCAAACTATGGGGTTGGCGGTCTTCTCACTCAGATGCAAAGCAACGGCGAGTGGAGACCAGTAGTATATGCATCAAGATCGATGACAGACACCGAGAGCCGATATGCTCAGATTGAAAAAGAGGCTCTAGCTATCGTGTGGGCTTGTGAGCGTTTTCGAGAGTACCTGATTGGAACGTCTTTCCACATACACACAGATCACAAGCCTTTGGTGCCTCTCTTGACGAGCAAGAATCTAGATGAACTGACGCCCCGCATCCAGAGGTTCAGAATGCGTCTAATGCATTATTCATATAGCATTTCACACATACCCGGAAGTAGTATAACGAGCGCTGACACACTATCGAGAGCTCCACTAACTGTAAAACCCTCTACCAAGGACGAGGAGTTACAATTGGAAGCAGAACTGCTTGTATGCTTCACAGTGGACAGTCTGCCAGCGACGCCTACCCGACTTCAGGAGATAAGGGACCTACTACCAGAAGATGCTGTTTGCAAACAGGTAATGGGGTATTGTGAACACGAGTGGCCACCTAAGTGGAAGATAAAGGGAGCAGTGAAAGCATACTGGCCCGTTCGTGCAGAACTAACAGTACAGAACGGACTTTTGATGAAAGGGAATCGTTTAGTTATTCCATCGCAATTGCGTCTCGAGATGCTGGATAGAATACACGAAGGTCATCAGGGAATCGTGAAGTGCAGGGAAAGGGCTAAAGCCTCAGTGTGGTGGCCTGGCCTCAGTATGCAGTTGGGAGATCTTGTTCACAGATGTCAGAGATGCGCTAAAGAGAGGATAAACACACGCGAACCACTGATTCCATCGCAAATGCCAGAGCGTCCTTGGCAGAAACTGAGTGCAGATTTGTTCGATTGGAAGAACACTATGTATCTAGTGGTGATTGATGATTTCTCACGCTATATCGAGATGGCTCGCTTGACAAGCACAACGTCAGCAAGTATTATCTTACACTTGAAGTCCATTTTTGCTCGACACGGGTGCCCAGAAATCCTGAAGTCGGACAATGGACCTCAATTTTCATCAGAAAGATTCAAGCGGTTTGCAGAAGAATATGCATTCCAGCACGTAACAAGCAGTCCAAGATACCCCCAAAGTAACGGGGAGGCGGAACGTGCAGTTAAAACGACAAAGAGTATCTTGATCAAGAACGTCTTGGAGAAAGATGATGACCCATACTGTGCACTGTTGATATACCGTACTACCCCACTGAAGAATGGATTCAGCCCAGCTGAACTCCTCATGGGAAGAAGGCTTCGTACCACTTTACCGATGTCAGAAACACAGCTTACTCCCAATTGGCCTGATCTCAAGGAAGTAAAGAGAAGAGAAGAAGAGGCGAGAGCAAAGCAGAAAGTCAACTATGACCACCGACATCGAGTGAAGGAGCTTCCCAGTCTACAGCCAGGAGAAAAGGTGTGGCTAACTGATTGCCAGAAACAGGGAGAAGTAATTTTACCAGCCCATACTCCAAGATCGTACATAGTCGGTACAAACGAGGGAAACATGCGCAGGAACCGAAGTCATCTGGTCCAGATCCCTGATGCAACAACTGTAGAGACTAGAGAGAGTCCCACATTCACACCAGATACGACAGCTGATGATGCAGATGTGGCCCACGGTTCAGCAGGACCAGACGTTAAGCTTGAGGTCGGCACAAGGACAAGATCCGGAAGACTCTCAGTCCCTCCAAAGAGACTTGACCTTTAGAACAGTTGTTCAGATATACGTTGACTTGTTCCACCCGGTTAGGGGAGATGTAGTGTTATGTTAATACGTATGATGTAACGTATGACCCGCGGGATTCGGGAGATCCCGAGAACATGTGCGCGTGTGAGAATAAACATACTTGACTTGGGTCTAAGAGAGAATGGTCGAGTCGTTGATCTAGCTAGTCAATAACACAACAGAAACCAATAGTGTTCAAACATCAATGCTGCAATCTGATTGTCTTGCTGTCATCAGGCGATTGATACTAGTAGTATAGTGCAAACTACATGCTAGCTCCAGAAAACAGCCCTACAATGAACTAGGTTTTCATATCAACACTGGTTCATTTCTACCTATTTGATGAAGTAGTCCACACAAGATGTAAACGTCAATTGCATGGAGAACAACATACATGTAAACCCGGGGAGGGGGGGGGGGGGTTCTACTCCCTATAATGGACTATACTGGGAGGCTCCGCCCGAAAGGGGTACCTTTTCAGGCTGGAGGTATATAAAAGGGTAGGGATTTCATGAGTTGAAGTCAGGAGCCCATTACCAGGAGCGTTCCTCTGTTATGGGTTGGGTCCCCAGCACAGGAGTAGATGAGGCTATTGTTTAGATTCGAAATTCCCGCGAAAAGAGGTTGCCGCCATGTTGGTGCCCTTAAACAATAGATTCCTCGTTAGCTTCTTTTGTTGGGGCACCAACATTTGAATCTCTGGGGATTGAGTGAAAACCAGCAATTCGAATTCCCGCGTTGAAAGTGAGAAGAATGATAATGAATAATAATGAGAAGTGACGTTAGCTGTCTGATTGGCTAAGAATAGCCTACCTTTGTTCTTTTTCGCGCGAAACGCAATGCTAAAAATAGCCTCATCTACCTCTGTGCTGGGGTACAGACACAATGGGGAAGATGGACGCTCCTGGTAATGGGCTCCTGTTGAAGTAAAGAAAAGGGTAGGGAAAACTGTCATTTAGGTATTTAAAGGGCCTTTCAAAATATATCGAACAGACGCACCTATAAAAATAAATGGCTGATTCATCCAAGTATTTTAAGGGGTTACTCAAGTAAAAAGTTTAGTAAAAGTCTGTGAAAGGGGTACCATTTTTTATGGAAGGTATATGAAAGGGTTACCTTTTCTGTCAAAAATGGTATATAAAAGGGTAAGGTTTGGACCTCGGGGCGGAGCCTCCCCGTATAAAACTTTATAAAATAGATTCTATAGTACATGCGCTCTGATTGGCTGAAAGCCGTGTTTCTATAACTCTATAAGTTGAGTGCGCACTTGAGCTAGTGATCAGTTGATGACGTTTTGATTGCGTGGTTAAGAGAATTTACATTTTTGTGATACTAATAAATGCGTGATTTTCCATTGTTGTACTAATTTTCTGTGGGTTATTTAATATAAAGGAAATAGAAAACAGGCTGATTTTTTAGCTTGCCACATAGGTACTAAACTTATTTCAGTATTCAACTACTGTGATCTGTTGACTATAACTACTGTATCGTTGAATATTTCAAGCCTGTAACTCCCAAATTTAAGAAGCCAAAAATGCAGTAGACACATGTACCCTTTGGGTACCTATTTTTCAAAGAGGGGTACATCAGAGCCGAGGTTTAGGATACTGATTTCTGTACATGTACGACTTTTGAATGCACGTGCCTATTCCGTTAGTCAGCCGTGCCGCTCTAGATGTAAACAAAGCACTATCCAAAACCTCGGCTCTGATGTGCTCCAATGGTAGACACTTTCAGCGATAGGATCTGGTGTATTATTCTTACAAAAGATTGAATTTAATGCTCAAAACGCTTTTTTTTATTTCTGGAGCGTTTTTTTAGAAAACCTGAAATTTGTAGATTTTTGCCATTTTTCGACTTTTTGCTCTCTCGAAGAAATATTCACAATTTTTGTTATGCTTATGCTAGCACAATTTTGTTTCGCTTAAGGTTTAGTAAGCTTTGGAAAATACTTTTAATCAGTTTGCATCCCAGATACTTCTATTGACACTTCTACGGTCCTTTCAACTTTCACGTCGTTAGTAAAGTGAGAAATTCATAACCGAAATTTTTCGCTAACTTCCGCCGAAGTGATTTTGATCAAATTTGCACTGTGTAGGTGTGTTATAAGTTTAAACAGTTTCCAGTTGTTTGAGAGAATCGAGTAATGGCTCAAAATGTCAAAAGTGGGGTTGCCTTACGTCACAATTGCGTCATTGATATGTGTGATCAGGCCACGATTGTGATATTATCAGTTGTATAAATACATTGTGTACTGTTTGTGAAAATGTGAGCAGAATCAAGCCCCAAATCACAAAGTTATGACATTTTGTGTAAATTTGCAAAGTGGCCTCAGAGTTTCGATCGAGACACCATAAATCCTCACAATTTCATGAGCATAGAAAAGAGATACTATAAGAGCAGTCTTTAAACTTTTATTTGCTAAAGAAGCCATGATAAAGCCACTGCATTTTAGGACCTCGATTTCTGAAGATTTGTCAATGAAGATCGAGCAGAAATCCAAAATGGCAACCGATCTGATCACAGCACTACACAGAGTTTGGTTAGGTTTTATTTAACAAAACAACAAAATTAAAATACATAGACCCTGTTAGATAGATACGTAAGTTCTGTTATCTTTATTTTTCACCTCAAAGAATACAACACCCTCACTGAAATGTGTTTGACACTGTTATTTTTGCTGTTTTGTATTCAAGACATGCAGTTCCTTTTGAAATGTTCTGCTTGTTTAGTAGATGTTGTGTTTTGTCAGTGTACTTTTGGTGTTTTGTCTTTTTATCCAATTGAATGTAAGATGTAGAAAAATACAAACTGCGTTTTTGATTATGTACTGTTTAAGACACGAACAGCAGTGTTTTATCAAGTTTTTGAACCTTTGTATTCACAACGCCATGCAAAATATTCGAGTAATCACCGCCTGCAATTACGAACATCTCAAGGGAACATTTTACATGAAGAAATTGTTGTTTGAAGCGGCGTTTCGCAATGCAAGAAGAACCTACACTTGAAGGATTTGGTGTCGTGGTTTACCTCGATAAGTTCAAGACTTGGAAAGCGATGTGACTGACATGACGGCAGACTCTAAATTTTTGACTCCGGCACAAAATATGTACGTTTCATGCACGTTTTTATTATTTTACGGCTTTGAATTTGGTTAAATAATTGGAACTAAACAGTGGCTCGGTAAACAAGTAATGGTAGTTGGATATAACTTCGTTTTAAAAATATTATCTGTGTATCTCGGTAGTCTGCTGATATTAGTAAATTTAGTGCAAAATTTCTTTTTTACCACAATTGCCGGTAATCTCGCGATCTGATTGATCGATGTGCGGTGGTAAATGAGAGTCCAGACAACGGTGCTGACGCGAGAAAGTTATAGACAATGCTGGCTCTTTCAAAGCTGTCACGCTTTGTCACGCTTTGTAACGAAACTATTTTTGTACGTTTTCTAATATTGTTGTAAAAAAAAACATTTCCTCTGGTTTTCCGTGGTGTGGACTCTTATTTACCACGATTTACGTCATCACATCGTCAAAATTTGTTGTGGACTCACAAGGCTGCGATTTTGACGATGTGATGACGTAAATCGTGGTAAATAAGAGTCCACACCACGGAAAACCAGAGGAAATTAGCTAAATCTAGGTACCTTATGTTCCGTGTACTTTTTGTTATCTTTGGGTCTTTATCAGTGAATTCTTAATTAGGATGAAACTTTATATAAAATTTCATGTGCATTAGTATTATTTATATAAAACGTTCATCCTAATTAGCAATTCGATGAGAAAGCTGAAACATCATTAGAAATTCCATTGTCTCAATCATTAATCCCGTTTCCTCCTGGGACAGAATTCAAATCCCTCTGCGGGCCTTTTAGAATGATGAGATTTTATCAGATATAAGGAGCATGCACGTGACTGATTTGCCTCATCTGATTGGACAAAATGCTCATTAATTATTCATGAGTTTTTGAAGTTCAATTACTACTCGTTAATTTAAAAGTATGTATACCAAGATTGTTTAAAGTGCCAAAAAAATAATACGGTTTTTCTTCGTTCGATCTGTATAAATAAAGTTCAAAAGCGTCCAAAATATGTATCTGTTCTTGGGTTGTGTGTTTTCCGCTAAAAATAGAACTAATTAAGCACGCGGGAAGATAGGCTGCTGATTTCCACCGAAAATCACAAACTGACTTATCTAATCCCATCCTCGGGTACCCAGGGGCAGTTTGTGGGCGAGTATTTCAAGACAGTATATCTGAGATATGCCCCAGTCTCGACGGTCGTGAGCACCGAATAACGCCACCAAATCAATCCCTCGAAGCAATATTTCGCTCTAGAAAAGTAGCCGTTAACATTTACCGATCTCGTACAAATACCTTTAAATAAATGAAGTTAGATTTTGGTGGTCCCTTCATGTAGGCAACACGTGAATTGCTATCAATATACAATAGAATCAATACAATACAAAACAATAGAACAAAATACACAATACAATAGATACTGCGTTAGATATTTTAGAGACTGGTCCTATACGAATCAAATGTCATGTAACCCATCAAAATGTAATGAGCTTATTTTTCGTAAAAAAGGTAACACTGATCACTACACCGGCATTGAAGGCATTCCTCAACAGAAAGAGTTAAATATCTTAGGTATCACTTTCCAACAAGATTGCAAGTTCTCTAGTCACGTTAAAAATAAGCTTAGTGAAGCAAACAAATGTCTTTTCGTCTTAAGATCTCTTAGAAAGGAAGGTTTTAATCAGTCGGAAATTGACCTGTTCTTTAGCAGTATAATTATTCCTAAGATTACTTATGGACTATCCGTGTATGGCTCCTCTGAGGCTGGCTTGTCCACTGTCCAATGTTTCCTGGACAGATGCTATAAGAGACGCTACACTTCAAAGAATATCCTTATTAGAGAACTACTTGAACAATATGATAGGAAACTTTTCCACAAACTGTGTAACAACAGCAACCATCCTCTTAAGCTACTTTTGCCCAAAATCAAGCCCTCGTCTAGAACCTTAAGATGTCAGTCTTTCCAGTGGCCGAGAATTAATACTGTTCGTTTTAAAAATTCTTTTGTAAATAGATTAATCTTTAGGTATAACCTAGCTATTTAATAGTCTTTGTTCCCACATACTTTACGTTTGTTATAATTATTATGAGAGTTGTATATTTATGCTTTATTACTTATAGCTGTAACACACGATATGTATTTTATCGGTGATTCATTAAAGACATTATTATTATTATTATTATAGAACACAATACACAATACACTTTGGTAGTAATTCATGTCTGCCTCTATGAAGGCAGAACCTATATTTTGTTGCCGTCCAATACAACCACGTGATTGCATTCCTACAATAGGCCTATTGTGTCGAACGGTTCTAAGCATGTTGTGAGTGTGTCATATAAAGCTAATATCCCACTTTCGATATCTGCTTCACTTGTCACGCACTTCACTTGTCACGTACTTCACTTGTCACGCACTTCACTTGTCACGCACTTTACTTGTCACGCACTTCACTTGTCACGCACAAAGGTTTCAGTATGAGGCTCCGGGGTAAATTAAATGTATTCTCCTACAACTCAGGTGCTTTAAAGTGCGTATGAAATGAAAAAATAGATCCCGTTTCTATTTTATTTTATTAAATTATAGACTTCCCTTAGCCATTTTGTGCTATTAAAAATCAATTTGGAGAGCACGAACATAATTTATTTCGTATCGAAGTCAAGCGGAATTGCCAAAATCTCGCGACAATTTTTACGCCGATAAAGATATGCTAATCACATGCGTGACGTCACTAGGTTTGCGCATTTATATTCACAAAGCCGACTGCAAGCATTCTATAAAAAAATTGGCCATCTTCAAGGTTTCTCAAAGTATTACATATTTAAATTGAAAACTGGCCAACAATGCACTTATTTTGTAGTATTTATGGCGACGAATATAAATGAGTACACCTTGTGACGTCACGCATGTGATTACCATACCGCCTCACTGGTTAGCTCAGTTGGTAGAGCACGGTCTAGAGTGCGGGAGGTCGTGGGTTCGAATCCCGGCCGCGTCCTTGGGCAGGGACGTTTATAAGCCGTTGGCCTTGTCTCCTTCTACTTCTAATCAGTATTTGAAGGGGACGTGAAAGAACCTGTTGTACTACTCGAAAAAGAGCAGG
The DNA here is from genome assembly GCA_030867875.1 of Actinernus sp. WN-2022. Lineage (NCBI taxonomy): Eukaryota > Metazoa > Cnidaria > Anthozoa > Actiniaria > Actinernidae > Actinernus > Actinernus sp. WN-2022. The sequence continues at coordinate 62,822 of JAOWCC010001812.1, forward strand.
GGATTGTCACCCGGTACATCAGCCTGGCCATTGCACTAACCACACTTAACATTGTAAACTGCGTGGCAGCTATTAGCGCCGTGAAGCAGTCCGAAATAATTCACTGACGGGATATGTCAGTCATATGTAAAGCGCCATGAAACTGTGGTTGATATGGCGCTATATAAATGTGGCCATTATTATTATTATTATTATTATTATTGTAACGGCATAAAAATTGTCGGCAGAATTTGGCAATTCCGCCTGACTTCGATACGAAAAAAGAATATGTTCGCGTCCTCCATATTGATTTTTATTTGCACAAAATGACTAAGAGAAATCTAGAATTTAATAAAATAAAATAAAAACGGGATCCATTTTTTTTTCATTGGCACTTTAAGGCCTGGGTCTCAAAATGGCCGCCGGCAAATCAGAAGGGGGGTAAAGTCTATCTCTTTCTCGTTGTAATCGTTTTTCTTAAAACTTTGACAAACGTGATGCTGTTACGACCTTAACAATTACACATGACAATTTCCATGGAAACATGGACTCTAATTTAAAAAAAAAAATTAACCCTGCATTATGGTAGTGTTTTCATATATGCGGGGATATTTATGCATGTGAAACAGAGATAGTCTATAGTTTATAAATCCAATGAGGACACTAGAGAAGAATATTATTAAACGGTCGTAAATTTAAATATATATATTTAAAAGCCTCCTGCATTATAGTAAAGGGTTTGTATATACGGGGGATAGTTATGCATGTGAATCAGAGATAGGGGTATCAAATTTCACATTAGCCTAAATTAGTTTTTCCAAGAGACCATCACCTAAGAGAACTGATCTCGTACCCTATGATAGTCTGCGCCAATCTATTTTTGGCTCAGTGGACTTCACGATGCTATTTTAAGATTCGATTCCAGCTCCTCACGGAGTTTCATCGCTCCATCTCATGAATTCAACCTTGATTTCAACAAAGAAATAGGGGCGATGGCCGATGGATGCGAAACTAACTATCTGGAGCTGCAAAACTGGCTCTGAATTCTGTGTGCTCCCTAAACTTACTACCCGGACGGGTATGGGACGGATCTGACCTGATCTGACTTGAAGACTCTAGAAAATTAACTTTGCATTTAATATTATATAAATCTACGGAGTGTAATTTGAAAACCCGTTAAAAATTAGTATTGCCGTTTGGATTTGACTGGGAAACTGTAGGCTGTATTAGGCCAGACCCGCAAGAACTTCGGATGTGACCTGGAAGCCGTGAAAAGAAACTGGAGTGACCTGAATTTCGTGAAACTATCAAAGGAAATGAAGCCGTATTCCGTTCACTTTGTAGCCGGAGCGAGCATGGAAAGTCTTCCAAAAATTAGAATAAATTAACAATCCCGTATCGTGTTATTGAAACTTCGCTTACCTTATAAATACTCGTTCCCTGTAGTTCATATTCGTGTATAGCTAGATAACATACCTAGGGAACTGACCGGATTATTTGCTCTACTTCATGCTAATAATTTTAGAAACGTTCAGTTTATAGCAAGCAAGCACGCATAGACTTTTGACCACAATTTTGCGAAATTATAAATCCAGTTGTACTTCAACTACAAGTATTTGTAGTCATCAATTAGATTAGATTGTGCTTTCTTCTTTTTGTTGTTGTGTTGTACGTATTATAGTAGTCCTTATAATTTAAAAAGGTAATTATTATATTGAAATGTAACATAAGTATTCCATGTGACCATCCATACTAGATAACTCCATGTTTTTTTTCTGGTTAGACCAATTCTATTATTTATACACCTTATGATATTCTTATACTTTTGTAACAGTTGTTGTTGCTGTTTTTGATACTTTGAAGGATTTATAGATTCATGCTTCCAACATCAAGATGCATCGCCATGAAGACTCGAAGTTTGGAGGGAGGCTATATTTGCTATCTTGACCGAAGCGGCTTGTCCCATGCAGCACGATAAAAACATAATCCATGCAGTGAGGTCATTATTGTAGAGATATCACACTAAATCGTAGAGATCAGGTTATATGCCGACGCGATTTCATAATGGGAGGAGGCAATTCCTAAAATTTAACAGTATGAGCACATTCAAACCTTAGAAGGATGAAGAAATGTATTTTAGTTTTCAGTATATTTTTAACTCGTGGTACGCGCAAGCGCAGAAACGAACTACACGTATTTGGCATTTTCCGATCTCGTAAACTTGTGCACAGGCGCTGATCGCTTAAACATAAGCGTTTGTATGGGAATGCAACGAACTCAAGCCTTCAAGGAGCTAAAATGCCATGATTTTCTTCTACGGTGTATTCAGTTGCTGTTTGTGTGGTCATCGGGCTCAGGTAAGGTGATTTCAACGAGATTTCGATTCCTGTGAATCCTCTTGTGTATGAATCTGATGTCTGATGAATCCACCGAGGCCGAACGATAAACAAACACGAGCCTGATTCATAAAGCCGTAAAATCCATACTAAAAACGGCAGAAGATGAGAGAAACTCCCTAAGGCTTGCCCTGACACTAGCAACCAAAATATTTCTATCAAACTACCAGGCGGACTTCAAAAACCACCTCCCTGCTATAGCTAAAATCTAGTCGGGTTCGATTCTTGCTCAGCGCCTCAGCTCAAGATCTCACTCGAAGGATGACGTAATGATAAGCATGCGCAGAGTCACCGGAAGTCCGTGATTCGCCATTAATTGCTGTTGGAATTGACGTTTCTGAAGTTCTCATCCGGCGGTTCCCTTCTTGTTACTATCTGTATAGTTACTGTCACCGTTTTTATATGCTAGTGAGCAGCCATGTATATCCACGTGGTAGATGTGTGTTCATTGAGCGCTTCTTTTTAATGATATTCATAGTTTAATATATAAAATTACCTGCATGAGTATCGGGTTAAGTCCCCGCCGATAGTTAATCAGAAGTCTATAACCAATAGTGTCCATCTCCCACTATAGGTCGTGGCCCATCAGTTTACAGAGTAGTCTATTTATAGAAAGCTTTTTCCGCCATCACGCAGCCAATCATATTCTTCGAAATTTTATCAGCAGCACCTGATTGGCTAAGACAGCGATTTCCTTTGTTTCAAGTATTGTACAGCTTGTTATATATGCGAACAATTTTTTGGCAGACAAGGCGCGCGATGCTTGCTATTTCTCATTTATAACAAGAACTGGTGAGCACCACATGTTCAGGAAAGACCAGAAGTCCATAACCAGAACTTGTGGTTTCCTTTGTAACCTTTTATTTTCCCGTGTCATCTGTATAAGACTTCGTGTTCACATCAGCATGTGATGTGTGTATACAGAACGAAGCTAAGTTTTGCCTTTTGGTTCATAAACGCAGATTTAGGTTATAGGTTTTAAATAGCATGATTTGTAGTGATTGGCATCTGAAATACAGTAAGTGATCAATATCACGTACTATGATATTGTGCGCGCTTGCAAGTTATAACATGGTCTTAGTTTGGGTAGTTGGTAAAACTGTTTTATTGATCTTTATGTTTCTATTATTAAACCTACATGGGTACTCCCAGATATCATGTATCATATTGATGATTGGCTGTAGCTTAACTGACTTACCAACATGGTGCTAAAATGTCCATGTTCTGATATTTCTAAGCACAATAAAACCCCCAACTTACATTGGTTCCATATAGAACAACACACTAGTAAGTTTCGCTTTGAAGGCAAAAACGGCAACTTAGCGTTGAATATCGGGTTGTTTTTGGGAGATATCGCTGCACTGAGAATCAAGTCGCCATTTTAAGGAGTAGTATGACTAAAGACCTCAACAGCTTGAATTATGACTTCGTTTGCAATACTCATCGAGCGTTCCTATCCTCACTTTCGATTCCTTTTGAAATATCGAATATTGCATCGTGATTTTACCCTAATTCCTAAGTTCAATCGGCTCGGTTTTGCAAATCCAGTTTGTGTAATGATGGAGGTTCAAAGCACTTGCCAGTAGAGTCTCATAACTAGCGACAGATTGGGTAAAAATAGAGCATTTCCTCCCCTTTCGCCGCTTCAACGAGTCGGCGATCTTGTAAAATTATCTAGCAGGCGTTCGATCCTTGTTGTTTATTTTTGAATTGGGACTAGTACCGAGGGAGAAGTGATGGTTTATGGGAGTCCGCGGCAACATTGAATTTTTCTCCCATCTCACTCAAGCTCGAGTCGCCATTTTTAATTAATTCAGAAAATCGTGAAGTGAAAGTATAGTGATTCGTTATTAGCAGGATTTCCAAGTGGTAATAAATAGTGTTTATTTAACGCATCATCGCATAGTAAAGCGAACGATGACATGATAATCCTCTCACGATAACTGCGATACCATCAACCCCGGACGACGGACAAGTTCCCCTTATTGTCTGGTTCAGGGTCGAAAAAGCTTCATGAAGCTTACAAATGTTTCCAGTACGCATGTCTAGATATATATGAGGTATTAGTAATATTCAATAATTATTTGTTGGCTAGTTTCTTGAGAGAAACGACCATAACCGAGTCTCTTATTCCCTCTGGACAATATATCTTGTTTTCGAGCCTGTTTACCCAAACTACTACCCATGATGCACTGTACATATCATTAGAACCCAGTCCTTTCCTCATTTCGGTACTGGTCTCTTTAATTTTACTGCTGCCACCTTCAGTTCGTAATTGCTTTATCGCCTCCCATTGTGACTGGTCATTAAGTCAATGTAGGAACACAAGAAGGTCCTGATTAATTACAACTAATATTCATTATATTCAGTACGTCGTCATATTATAAATCACATTTAAGGAAACAGAAGGCGATATTTATGATTATCTTGCCTTTCGTGTGATTCAACAGAGCTTAAACCTGAGTATGCTGCTGACCAACTCATTGCGCACTTGGAAATCAACGGTCTTCATTCTACTCTACAGTCTGCATACAAAAGATATCATAGTACTGAAACATCCCTACTGAAAGTGAAGAATGGTATACTTTTGAACATGAACGATCAACAAGTTACATTGCTTGTTCTTCTAGATCTGAGTGCTGCTTTCGACACAATTCACAACAGCATTCTGATTGATCGTCTAACATCTGACCTGGGAATCACTATGCATGCTCTGGATTGGTTTAAGTCCTATCTGTCCCGCCGTTCACAACGTGTCTTTATTAATGGAGGACTCTCTAAAGTGTATCATCTTATGCATGGCGTTCCCCAAGGATCTTGCCTTGGTCCCCTCCTATTCAACATTTATACGCGCAAGTTATTTGACATCGTAAGCTTGCATCTCCCTCAAGTTCACTGCTACGTGGATGACACGCAGCTCTACTTCTCCTTTCGACCCAGTGCTTCCTCCAATGCTGAAACCGCTGTTAGCTTAATGTCGCAGTGTATCAAAGATATACGAAGCTGGATGATCACAGACAGACTTATGCTTAATGACTCAAAAACTGAATTCTTAATTATTGGCACGAAGCAACAGTTAGCTAAAGTTGACATTGATCACATGATAGTTGGTACATCGAAAGTTGTAACTGCTTCCGTAGTTAGAAACCTTGGAGCATGGTTTGACAATAGCTTAACTATGTCTAGTCATATAAGTAAGGTCTGCGGATCAGCATTCTATCATTTGCACAATTTAAGACGCATCCGTAAATACTTGTCTCCTGATGCAACTAAGACTCTGGTTCATGCTTTTATAACTAGCCGTGTTGACTATTGTAACAGCCTACTGTATGGGTTGCCTGACTGCCAGCTAAATAAGCTCCAGCGCGTCATGAATATATCTGCTAGATTGGTTTACAATGCGCCTAAGTATTGCCACATTACTCCTCTCCTCCGTGAGCTGCATTGGCTTCCAATTCGACTGCGCATCAATTTTAAAGTATTACTCTTAACTTTTAAATGTATCTACGGAATGGCACCAGAATATCTATGTGAACTGATTAATGTTAAGGAATCTCATTATAACTTAAGATGCTCGAATAGTTTAATACTTAGTTTACCGAATGTTAGGACAAAGTTGACGCTAGGAGATAGGTCATTCATGGTTGCTGCACCACAGCTGTGGAACTCACTACCAAGTGCTCTTCGTGAGATTAAATCTGTAGATAAGTTCAAGCGCCATCTCAAGACCAATTTTTTTAATCTAGCATATGAGCCTTAAGTGTTGTATTATATTAATTTATCTAATTATTCAATTTATATGTATATATATATATATATGTATTTTTACATATACATATCTATCTACCATACTATATTAAGATACTCAGTTCACAACATATTTTTAACATATTTTTATTATGTTCTTACTAGATGTTATGCGCAATTGATCATTTTATGTAAGCTGCGCAATATAAGTATTAAATTATTAGTAGTAGTAGTATTAAGAGTTCATAACCGTTTGCCTCTCTTTTCGGGAAAGGAAATTATGCTCTCGTTCTATTAATGTCTCTTGCACTAATTAAATAATTATTTGGCAAATACACCTGCCAGCCTGACTCTTTCAGGGATCTGATGCAATAATCTATTAATAAATTTCCAATCGGCCCTCTGTTTAAGTGTTTTTAATTAAAGAAAACCGGTTTCACTGAACTAATCAAAGAAAAATCTGCTCTCAATTGTTTGTTTTTCCATTGTTTTTTTTATTCCTTGCAGAGTATCTTTCGCTGTTTTTTTATCATCTCGCTTTCTCAACTGATCAAGTACAAACTCTAGTTGCAACGACTATAGTTTGTGACGATAAGTCCTGAGGCTGTTTGCCTTGTGTTCTCTCTCACCAAAATGACTTGAAGTTTGTCTGCATGGTGAGTTATTCTTGTTCTCGTTTTCCTAAAAAACAACTTTCGATTTCTTCGTTAGATATACTTACATTTCATTCTTCGTTTTTGTATTGCCAGAGATGTTTTATCGACGATATGATTGATCGAGTTGTCTAGGTCTTTCGGTTCCAAGCCGAACTACCACGCCAAAATGTATTAGCTTTAGTCTTGTATATATCTTGATCCGCGCATGCAGTGATGGTTTTGTCGGCGAACATTTTTTATTGTGGTTTGTGGCTACATCTAGGTCTTACTAATCTGGACTATTTACATTTGAAATATTTTTAAGCCTTAGAAGGAAGATTTCTACCTTGAAGCATTTCAGTTACCGGGTCGAACAACCTACAACCCGATTTTTGAGGCTTAGGGATGGACCATTATATTTTCAAAGGGGGTTGGGCAATTACCAAAAATAAATTCGTGCAGAGGATTGGAAGAAAAAAGATTATCCTGCATAACAAACCGAAGAAAAACAGTATCGTGCAAATGCCATTTGTGCAATCTACATTGTATACAAATGAAAAGCAACATTTATTGCAAGCTAACTGTGTGTTTTTTTAACAGAGCTTTCAGTCGTAAAAAATAAATTATATCCAGAACAAAATTGCCCGCACATTGCACACACAGACACACGCACTTTAATTCCTTTCTTTTTGTAAATTGCATCAATTATCATAACATAGTAGGTACATCAGCTACAAATATATTATTATTATCTAGCAGGGACCCGTGGGAACTCACAGGAAATCACAGGAAATCAACAAATATGATAAATTATAGTAACATAGTCTATACTAGCCGGCTGACTGACTCCTGGCACAATGTTTTTAGCGTGTTGATATTTTCAAGGTTGTATTTTGATTTTTTTTAAAGGGAATAATATCTTACGGATCTCAGTTAATTTCAGAAACCGATGAGCACAATTATTGTCAAAAAGTGCCAAAACTGACGGTCACATGAATTCGTGTGACGAAAACAAATCTGGCCGCCGAAACAGTTGGTTTTATATCTAAGAACACAGGAAACTGGATACAGAAAACAGACATGGACAAAATATCGTACTATTAGACACATCATAGAGTTGTAAGATTAAAAAAATAACAGCCTTTTCCACGGACAACATTTCTAACTGTGTTTGAATACCTGGTCTTACCTTGTTCGGTCGTTTGACTTCGGCCGCTTCGCTTGGCGATAGGTTTTCCCTATAAAACTCTAACTAAAACATTCGCGTAAACTCGATGGCTTGCTCGCCCAGGTTTTCCCTAAAACAGATTCCCGTAAGCTCGATGGCTCGCTCGCCCAAGTAAGTGTAGAACTTGAGAAAACTCATTTCTTTTTAACATTCTTTCCTCAAATGCAACCAAGACCAAGACAGAAAGCAACTTTTCGCATGATTCGTCGTCTTCGTTGGAATACCTGTGGCCGTCACTTTCGGACGCGAGCGCGCGCGCGTCCTCCATATTAGGAAATCGATCGAGGGACCCTGGAAAAGAGCGTTACACACACACAGACTGACTGACACACACACACACACTTAGAGTATTATTATATAAGAAGTTATTATTATGTTTTTTTCCTGGTTATGTCAAAGATGTTTCCTCCGGGCTCATAAAATCCACGCTGATAAAATAGAACTTCTCTCAGTTGCACAACCAACTCAAATTGCCTATGTAAATTAATTCAAATTCTCGAAATGATCGTAGGCGTTATTTCTCTCAAATTTCAATTAATTTCTAAATACAAAATGGCATAGATCCACATTTGAATTTACTCTTTTTCTCTTCCAGGTCTTAAAATGCGGTATGCTTGTGTTTCGTTCAACAGTGAAATTTAACACTGAACCGGCTAACTTTATCGATAGTATTCATCTGCTTTTAAATAATATTTCAAACCCTAATGTTGCCTGCCATCCGATTATATATGTTCAAACATAGGAATGAGATAAGGCGGTATATATTTGCATAGTTGATATGTTAGCCATCGATCAGTTGGATTCCATATAGATCATAGAGGACTTAAATAGATTGCCAGAGATTTCCCATTCTGCACTCCGCATCTAAACCAAGGAGAACCAGACGATACTTGAAGGTATAATTACTTTACATTACTTTTTCTTTTTCAAGTTATTTGAATTTTGTTTAATATTAAAGTCAAATAGAACTACATATTAACAACTAGGCCTTTTGGAAAATTATGCATTAATCAAACTGGACTTCATAAAATGGTATTTTTGATGCTTTAAAACATCATATTCAGTAGTAGAAACATGCAACTATAGTATTCTAACACAAACACTAATTGGCTAAGCTCTGTGATAGATAGCGAGTAGCGAAAAAGCCGGATTTTATACAACAACAATAACGGTGGCCAATATCTTCTTACTTGTTTCAGTTTAAGAGTGAACAATTAGTTGTTGTTTTACCAAACAACAAGTTCAAGTTCAAGTTCAATTTTATTACACACTTGTTTATAGGTTTTACATTTTTGACAAAATAGATTTAAAACAAATTTATAATGATATACGTACAGAATAAATAGAGAGATACTTGTAGAGGGTACGGAGTGTACGGTTGCCAAAGTAGCATTAAGCTTCCGAGTTGGCCACCGTTTACATTTGAGTAAATAAACTGAATAACTGAGCATGTTGTGTTATAAGTATTGTATATATAATGCGTACGTCGTCAATTAAATGAACTTGGAAAGGGGGAAAAAAAGGGGGGGAGAGAGAACAAAACAAAGGCAAAAACAGTAAAAAGATTATGTTTAAGTTAGTTCTATAATTCAATGGGAGTTCTAGAAATCCTAGATTTGATTCACTATTAAATTAGCTTTATAATACTTTTTAAAATTATTTGTTGTTGCTAATGCTTTCATACTACCAGGTATGGTTTCCCATAGAACAGAAGCTGAATACTTAAATATAAATTTACCAGAATTAGTTCTGATTTTTGGTCGATAAAAGTTGTGTCTAGCTGCATGTCTAGTGTTATAGCTATGGACATTAATTACAGGTAATAGAAAATTGTGGAATAAGGAGGGAACACTAGTTGGGTTATTATATAGTTGATATGTTAATGTGCAAATTTTAAACTTGACAATATTCTCAAGTTTTAGAATATCGAGAAGTTGATAGTAGGGAAGGGCAGATTCTCTATTATTGGCAAAAAAGATACTGCGAATACAATTGTTTTGTTTAGTGTTTAATTTTGTTAAGTTACTTGGATAAGTATTTCCCCAGCTTATTGATCCATAGTTTAAGTACGGAAAGACAAGAGTATAGTAGAGTTGTTTTAACATTTGAATATTTAGATGGTTATACGTAGTTTACAGCCCACTTTCTATGAAATATCACTTTCCAAAAGTGAAATGTGATATTTCACTTGCCATGACAAAGTCCCTTTAAAACTCATATACATGAATTACACTGCGAACAAACAATTCTCCTCATGTAGAGTCATTTCAGAGGTCCTTCAAATATGAAAGCACTTGCTCTGTTTGCTCTTGTCGGCCTGGTGATGTCAATCACCTGCTCGACCCAGGCCCTGGCGGAAGAGCAGCCACAAGTCAAGCAGGATATCGAGACTGATCCAGAGACTCTAAAAGCTGCGGATGACAAATCTGTGGAGGATACATTAGAAGAGGGAGAGGAATGAGAAGACCGTGATAATGATGAAAATGATATCGCAAAACCTGATGAAGATGAAGAGGATAAGACAGCAATCGAGAAAATGAACGGGTGAGTGCAATTAAAGTACATATGAAGCGAAAATTAAGTTGAGCTAATTTTAAAATGCTTTCGAAATGAGGAATAATGACATTTTCCGTTTGTCAATATCTCATCTCGTTTCAGAGATATTCAGGTTTTTGTAATATGCAAATTAGATTACCTATGACGTCATATTGTTTGCACAGCCTTGGAAACAAATAAAAAATGAAGAATATCTCTACAAATATTGGATAAAAACTATTGAAACTTTGCACATATGTGGTACTATGGAAAATACAGAAACTTGAATATCTCTGAAACGAGATATGTTGACAAACGGAAAATGTCATTATTCCTCATTTCGAAAGCATTTTAACATTAGATCAACTTAATTTTCGCTTCATATGCACTTTAATACTGTCTCTTGCTTATTTCTTGTTAGGAACAATGCGTCCGTATACAATCAGTAGTCAGTGTTTAATTTCATTAAACCTCTCCAGATGAATACTATGCTACACACTAAACCTACATAATAAGACCTGCGCAAACAAGGAAACAATGTTGCTGATAATATTTCTTGGGTGAGCAAACGAGCGAGTACCCCGTGCGCTGCTTCCCAGCCCAGCCTTACATGTGGGCTCCCAGTGGTCTTACATGTGGGCTCCCTGTGGTCTTACATGTGGACTCCCTGCTTGCGCTATGAGATATTCTACAGTGATGATGTTTACTTGTATAAAATGACTCCAGTATTTTCCTTGTCAGATGATCATGACGGTAAAATGTAAACAAAACATCATTTCCTATTAACAGGGAATTTGAGGAACCTTTACAAGCAGATGCCAATGCCTTTCGTTTTTTCAGGCGTCGACGACGATGCTCCCGTCGCTATGGCTACAGGCGTCGACGACGATGCTCCCGTCGTCCTCGCTGACATTTCGGGAAAAAATAACTTCCTACCGCTGTAAGCAAAATGCAACGAAGTAAGATGCGCGTTAATTAAATGTAGCCAATTTAAACCAGTGGATATTTCCAGCGAATTTCATTCATCTATTAACTTGAATTCTGCAAAAGCAAACTAAAACATAATTTCATTTCAAATTTTGAAGAGAATCCCAAAACGATCTCAAACACAATCCCATATTTCCACGATATCCTTAAAAGTATAAGAAAGGCAAAACTTTATTTCAAAAAGTATACGTTTACGTTTAAAGTGAAATATTAAAAGCTTCATTATGATTTCGAATTCGGGATAAATATGGAATGCTAGTTAACATTAAACACTTTTTTAAATTGTGCAATAAATATTTGAACGTAATTGAAAGGCAACTCAAACCATTGTTGTGAATTTGTTTTCATGGCACTGAGTATAATGTGTTTTCACTGCCGTCTCGCAAACTGGGTTGCTTTCAAAAAAATACAATCACTTTAGATCTTGTGTACAGAGCAGGCAAAAATACATATCTGACCAAACTTTTTGGAGCAATAGAGTACTGTTGGGCATATAATATTTAAAAAAATTAGGTGATTAGTATGCGGCTCCCATGTTGGTGTACAGCTTTGGTACACCAAGATGGCGGCCGACAAAGTAGGGCATAAATAAAGCTGATTTCCCATCAATATGAATTATTTAGCTTTCTATTCAAAACAATTTAGATATCATTCTAAAATTTTATCAAGTCTAACATTTTAAACTCTCCAAAATATATGGATTTTCAAGACACTTAGGCAACACGCTGAGTTGGGCTGTCACAACATTCAAAAATCTGTACTGAACTCAAAAGCGAATCGCCATATCAACGTAGAATTTTAGAAGAAACCTGAGTATACCGAACTCTAAATCATATAAAAAGAACAGCTTTATAGATCTTATAATTTAAATTTTAGAATTATAATGACGTCACGTGAAAACGCTCTATAGAAGTAAAGTACATTTATATTAGGTTTCCTTGCAATAGACCTAGACAGCTTGCCTGTTTGTTGCCCATTTCAGGCCACGTGATAGTTCTCCAGAGGTTCAATATTTCCTCTTGGGATACAGAAAAACCAAAAAAACATTACTCAAGGGAAACGTCACGTGGTCTGAAATGGGACAACAAACAGGCAAGCTGACTAGGTTTATTTCGGTGTAGATTTTATTAAATCCTTAGCGAAAAGAAAAACAAACCTGTTAGTTTGTTTGCAATTGCTCCAGCTCAGATCAAGTATAGAATATACGAGTGCTCTGATTGACCAGGCACATGTGCATTCATTTGTTTTACGAGAAGGAAGAGGAGAGTGAAAGACTGTAGGTCTAGAGCAGAGGAGAAAAAAAGGAAACAAAAGAGGAGACTGGTCAATTTTTTTTGCGTGTTTAATACACTCGACTTCCTCTCGAACAATAAATAAACAATGACCTAACAGACCCTTGCCTGTTTATTGCCCCACTCAGACCACGTGACAGCTCTTGATACATTTCCTCTTGGGATACAGAAAAACGAAAAGACATTACTCAAGAGAAAGTCACGTGGTCTGAAACGGGGCAACAAACAGGGCAGCTCAAAGTGTCTATTTGTGTCGTTGTTTTTTTCCGCGAGTATTATGTTTCGAAAAGCGAACAGTTCCTGAGTGCGAAGTTCGAATGAAACTGTGATTGTGTATTATATATATTTGCAAAAACTGCGCTAAGCTATGTAAAACGGGATGCCACTTTATTTTTACTATTCTAAGTACCAAAAACAATAGAGAGTATTTACATAACAATAGATATTCCATCATGCATCGCTGTGCATATATTAGCGCGAACACTCTCTTTTGTGTCAATCTCATCCACGACGCCGTCGAGCTATTTTGACTTCTCCTGTTCTGAGTTCTCTCTCGCAACGCGTCATGGCCGACCCGGCTATCCAATATCATGTTGCTTCCCTGTTGCTCCTGTAGTCGTACAACAAGATGCTCCTCCTGCAGCTGCGGCAGAAAACCAGAATGTTGCAACCGTTATAGGTATATATATATCTACGCTGTTTTCACAAAAGGAGCCCTAGAACCTAAGACCCCCTTTTGTGAAAACATGCTAGATCTTGTGTGCCTTTAGCTTTAAAAGCCAGTAACTCGTGTTTTTGCCGTTTTCTTGAAAGTTTAAGATTTTTCTGGCCTTTCTATCCCATAATTTACTTGTGTGAGATCTATCCCATAATTTCTTTATTTGAGAGCTAGAGGTTAGGGTTGGGTTAGAAAAAGGCAATTTTCTGGTATTTTTACTGAAAATACAGCAAAATTCCATCAATTAAACGTAATCTACAGGAAGAGAACGTCGTATTGCCGTGTAGTGCATCGAAACCCATTAAAAGCTCGAGACATGGCGCCACTTCGAAATTTAGGTTACACAAGTAAATTAATGCGTACTTGTTGGCTTTAAAAGCCAGTTACTCACTTTTCAACGTTTTCATCCAAAAAATGCACTTTTTTTCTCAGACCTAGTGGAAAATGTGAAATGTACATCTTTCACTAACCAAATCGTTGCGCCATACGTCAGGCAAAGTTGGTTTTTCGCGAAAAAATTTGAACTACTCCTCCCCATCCGCCACACCACCCCCATAAAATACCTAGAGATCAATTATTGGAAAGAAAGGCCAGAAAAGTCGTAAACTGTCATTTGCGCTTTCAAGAAAACGGCAGAAACACGAGTTACTGGCTTTTAAAGCTAAAGGCACACAAGATCTACGCTGTTTTCACAAAAGGAGCCCTAGAACCTAAGATCCCCTTTTGTGAAAACATGCTAGATATATATATTTCTTTCACACTTTTGCCTTCCCCACCCCCTTTTGTTTTACTACGTGACACTGTTCTCAGGCTTGTTATGTATGTGTCTTGAGGACAACACCGAGAGAGCTTTATTAAGATAGTCCCGTTGAAGGTCGACTGTTTGAGCCGGGTTGAGGTCTACCGCTCGAGGTTTTAAAAATGAAGTCCCGTTAAAGGTCGAATGTTAGAGCCAGGTTTGAGGTGTACCGCTCGAAGTTTTAAAAAGTACTCCCATTAAAGGTCGAATGTTTGGGCCAGGTTGAGGTCTACCGCTCGAAGTTTTTAAAAACAGTCCCGTTAAAGCATTAAAGGTCGAATGTATTAACCTATTCGCGAAAGACGACCACTCAAGTGTTTTAACGGTCCGGTTACAGGTTTTTATTGATGGTTTGATCAGTGTGTTTTTTCCATTTTATTAGTCAGTGTTAAGAGATTCAATACGTGAGTTTTACTGTTGATAAGATGTAAAGGACAGTAAAACAAACAAAAAACGAGATACACAGGTTTTATTTTTGCCTATTTGTTATAGTTTTAGTCAAGAGCTTTTATGCAAACTTAGTACCGGTCCGTTTTTTTTTTTTTTGGCATAATTATGAGTAACTATTCAAGTCTACTCCCTCTGGTCATTTGTTAGGAATCTAAAATTATTTGTTATTGAATTGCTAATAATTGTCATACAAGCCTTTTAAGAATGGATAAGTTGAATGGAGTCATTTAGCCGACTTGGTTTAAGCCCCCTGAGACCTGCACTGTTTTTGCGCGGACTTTATGTTATAACTAGCTCGCGCTTTTGTTGTTGTTATTAGCCTACAAAAAGCTTTTCGTTAAATAAAGAGTATCATTCCTTTCATTTTCGTTTCTTTGGCTTCTAGTTTCAGCTCCTCCCCTTGGAGCTCCTGGTACGATGGGTGTCGGCTTGAAAAGGGAGAAAAATCTCACCTCCCAGTATACCTGGGTCAGGCTGCATCCGTTCCATCTTTGGTTCCATGGTACCCGATACCCCCTGTTACCCCTTTCGCGTAAGGTGGGGTGCATGCGTACAGAGCTGGTGTATTATGGGGAACTGTGTTGGGATATCCTTTTCGTTTTACTTTTTATTATCCACCCAAAGTTTTGTCTTGTACCTTCATCCCCAGATTACTTCAGAGGGAAATGATGTGTTTGATCCTTCCCTCCACGTAAATACCCAGCAATTAAGAATTATTAGATGGGTCACCATGGACCTGAACCCCCTGGAAGGGATGGCAGCCCCGCCCTGTGACTTCAGAGTCATTAACAACGTTGCCTCTGGGCCCAGTCTTTCAGCATCACAGATCTCCCCTTCCGTGATCCAAACGCTTTCCTTCTGGGTCAAATTCATCTACATGTCCGGGACTGGGAACGAATTGTTGATAGAGCCCCCTATAATGAAGTATACGAGGTTCTCGATTGGGTAAAGAAAAAAGTGCAAGTTCGAAAGTTCTTCCGCCACTTCCGTGGGAGTTTTAAAGGTCGTCACTTTGACAGTGATATTCCTCCCCCAATGGTGTTTGAGAACAACTAATCATGTAACGACTTTGTCAATTTCATTAACAAGACCCTCTTAGACAGAGTATCCAATGGATCGATCTCAGTCGTGGGTAAGGTTGGAGAAGTCGAAGCCCCCTACATTGTTATGCAACTCACTGTGGAACCAACAAAGCCTCGTTTATGCCACGACAATCGTTTCCTTAATCTGTGGATGGTGGATAAACCCTTCAGGCTGGACAACTTATCACAGTTACCTAGATACTTGACAAGAGGCTCTTATCAAACCGTCCTAGATGATAAGTCAGGATACGACCATTTTTGTTAGACGAATCAAGTTGAGCGTTTTGGGCATCCAATGGAAAGAATGGTACTTTCTTTCGAATACAATTCCTTTTGGGTGGAAACTCTCTGCGTGGATCTACCACTCTACTGGTTTGGTGGCATCTCATTTCTTCCGTTCGATGGGGATTCCCTGCTCCTTATACATCGATTATCGGCACGTGGGTGAGCTGCAACTCGATCCACTCACCTAAACACATGTCTTCTGCACTAACCAAGGAATAACCACTACAAGAGACACATATTCATTGAGAATATTGGATTATGGTCTGTCAGCAACGCCACAATTCCGTTTATTACAGGAATTACATAAATTAAATAATAAAATATAATTGTATTGACATCTTACAAATGATTTCAATTGACTTAAATATTTCCAGCTGCGCCAATCTTCTAAAAACCACTTCGGAAAAAATACGAAGGTAATAGCAAAGAAATATGGGTCGGGGCCAAGACACAGCTGTAGTCCCCCGACAGGACTCTTTATTTTAATTACATTGTATATGTTCAGAATAAATAGAAAGCATGCATACAATCGATATTTAGGTCGATTGCCTTGGAAACTGCTAAACGATCATTATCGATATGTTTCATGTTACATGTATCGTGTAATTATTCGAGGCACACCTCCAGCCAGTGTGCGTATCTAATACATCGCTTATATGCCTGATTTGATGCTATGGGTGCCGTAACTAGTATAATACCATGATCGCCTCGCTTCTCCGAGGGGAATTTAAACCCTAAATTCCCTCATTAGAGATGGATATTTCTAAATTTCCCTCATGCATCAACATGAGGGAAATTTATAAGACAAAGAAATGTCTTTTACTAAATTTCCCTTGCATCGTAATGAGGGGAAATTACCGAGAAGACAATACAGGCTGGACATGAGGGTGAAAAGCATTAACTCTTGCTCCCCTCTGGCACGACAAGCCCTGCGCTCCCGGGTGAAAAAATCGAACCAAAACTGACCTGACTTCATTATAACCTTCAACGTAATCCATACGGGACACGTATTTCAATCTGCACGTTTTTCACTTCATTTCTAAAACCCGCTTCTTCCATGTGGGATACTTAAAACCATACACGCATGACCTTTAAATATTTAGTCAAGCACATAATTACATTGTGTTTTACTGCTGTTCTTCTTAAAAACAGCACACTTGTCCCCACACTTGTCCCAAGGTCATTCAATCAAGCATTAAAACATTTTCGAAAGCAACTCAACTACGACGTCTTTAGTTTAGGCAGAGAAAACTAAACTTCTCAGAGATTTGTTCCGTTCCTCTGCGATCAGAGTATTACAAAGTTATACCATGACAATTCGGGAAATTAGTGATTAAATTTCCCCTCAAGCCTCGGGAGAGTTTGTAAAAGTCCCGAGGCCGCTTCGACAAACTCTCCCTCGGCTTGTGGGAAATTTAATCACTAATTTCCCTCTTGTCATGGTATTACTTATAAATATCGTATATACGAAAGGTTTAACCTGTTTCTTAAATTCGTCTCTGAGGGTAGCATAAGAGATACACTTGCTCTCGTGAAAATACTCTTTTTTAACGATGCGCCTAACAAGTGGCGAACATGTTGAACTAGATCGAGGTAATAGCTCGATTAACCTCTCCGTAAGAGATACGGGACACGTAACCTTCCCAGGCCTAGCTAATAAATATCCCTGTCGCGTTCTGCAATTTGAGAAAGTTTGGTAATAAAAAGTTCAATATGAAGGAATATTGCAGGAATTATTTGGAACACCCAAATTGAATGTAGTCCTCATGTGCGCCGTCTAGACCAGCCAATCCTGTATTTCCGAACCGTGGATGGCCGCTTTGGAATCCAACTGAAATTTAAAGAGACCTTGAACCTTGCTCGGTATTGATGGATATAGTAGGCACGTCGCTTCCTTTCAGATTGTAACACATTACTCTGAATCGTAAGGCATGTCATAGGATAAATGGAATCTGGGTTCTTGTAAAGATGGATCTATTTAGGACATCGCTTCCTTCCCAATGCCTGATTGTAACATATCTGCAAACAAGAGCCCATCTGGGCTTACACTCGGGCCACATGGGGATTGAAGATAAAATACACTTTCATTTGAAATCCTCTTAGTAATAACCAAAGGGAAGAATTATTAGCTGAATTTAGCAGTCTTTAGGAGTGGCCGGTAGCGCGGTGACTTTCATTCTCTGCTCCCCTAGGATATATATAATTTAATATTTTTGTTTTTCTCGTAGTTGACCTTTTAATTTAAACACTACTTATATTCATGTAACACACGTTTACAATTTAGTCTGCTGTTCTGTTATACTGCAGGTTCCGAGTAGTAATACATAATTGCTAAACATGATGAGCTATTACGAGACCATTTGTTAGATTGAAGATTATTAACTGAAATGCCGGTTGGATATCTAATTAAAAGCTTTACACTCATTCCCAAACTTCAGTCTGCTATTATATTAAAGAACTAAAAAGGGAATTGTTGGAAGCCTTTAATTTCTCGAAGCAAAACCTCGGCCGTGAGAGGTTTCTTGTTTGTTTACCTTGAGAGTTGAATATTGCTTGGGTCATCATAAATTATTCTGTGCTGGCGAGCGACAGTGTTGCTCTAGCTCACAGTTCAGGAGTTCAGATGTCTTCAGACTTCGACATAGGATAGTAACCCATAACTGCTCAACCAGAGTATATATATTTGCTAGTAAATCTCTATATTTCGCTATAAATCAGCTATTCAGTATACCAGTATAACGCGAACGCGGTACACAGAGAGATCGTACGAGATCGGTAAACCAGCCAAAAACGCTGTCAAAATTATTTTAGTGTTGGCCTACCGATCACGCTGTTTGCGCTGGTACAATGTATGTATTATGCCCGAGAGTAAAATGAAATGTGGCATAACACCTACGAAACGTACCTCAAACAAGCTAGATTATCTTTGAGCATCATGTACAGCCTTCGCAGATTACTCACATTAAAATCATACACAATAATCCACAATAAAAGACCAAAGTAGATTGAAGTTTAAATTGAGAGCAGTTGAACATAATTTGGCATTGCCTGGCTCATTATAATTCTTGGGTAATTCTGTGCTGTGAAGTGACAGTGAGTGTGTATTCTGGCTTAATTCGTGTTGGCGATTGACAGTGTTGCTTTCACAGTTCAGGAGTTCAGATATCTTAAGACTTCGATGGTTGAGCAAGGCTGTATAGTATAACACAGCCACAGGCACAGGTATCGATATGAGATATTCCTAAAAGCCAGCCAAAAATACGGTCAAAATTTAATTTTGTGTTGGATCACGCTGTTTGCGCTGGTATGTATTATGACCGAGAGTAAAATGAAATGCGATGAAATGTGGCATAAAACCTACGAAACGTACCTTAAAGTCAAACAAGACACTGTTCAGTTCCACTTTCCCTCTCAGCTTTGCTCTTGAGTTGAAGTTGAGTTTGGCTTTGTTAAAGACTTCTTATTCAGTTGTATGGTATTGTGCAGTATATCTGAGTATACCAATCCACAGAGATTCAAATAAAGCCGTGGCGGAAGAGAAGCTTAAACGAGAAATATTAGCTTTGATCATGCAGCCCCTTCAGGTCGTCGTGTCGTATATTGGCCATCTGGCCATCTGGGTAAAAAACGCGATCCTTCGGCTACGACAAGAGCGCCAGTTGAAATATCCTGAGCCTGTTGGAAGGCTTTCGCACGAGTGAAGTTAAATAAAACATTAAACTACTTACATTTGAGAGATGGGACTCCAAATTTGAGATAAATTTCCTCGCGCCACCACCATCTTGATTTTACTGTATTAAATTATGTAAATAAATTAACCTGGCGATTGTTGCGTGACCAGCACAGTGCAATCTGATTGGTGGTGAACTTGAAATTTAACGCTTGCACAGAAATGTTGCTGCATGAAACAAACAAAAATAACGGCCTGCAGATTAAGACTCGTGCCTGCCACAGGCAGCCCGAGTAAATAGGAAAGAACTAAATATGAACATAGCTGTGCTGACAGCAGAATATGCGCTAATAAAACTTGCATACTGCTATGTTGTCTATATCGTATATCGATGATACTGATAAGATACATAAATGTAGATCTGATGTATCGTAAGGCAAGTCATAGCTAGAGTTGTGCATTCGTAGGCAATAGCGTAATTTACACCCTAAGTGGTGCAATAATAAACAATGGCCGATACTAGCACCTAAATGGTGTGACCGTAGTGTGACGTTTCGCTCCACGTTTTGGGCTCCCTGTGTCCAACGAAAAAAAAATTCCCTCCGTGTACCCCTTCCAGTGAACCACACACAATTTAGTAAAAAGAATGTTTAATATAACTTAACACTACAATTAGCTTACTGCTAGTCCCAATAAATTAAATTTAACTAATAGCTAGTAAGTATAATATGTGACGTGATATCTAATAATTAATACGTAATGAATTTTAAAATTAAATCTTTAGTAAATCTACCGAAAAGATTTCTAACCAGTATGCCAAAGTTTTTGTTTTGTGTACAGGAAATGATTTTCTTTTCTCCCGATTGTTTTTCTTTGTCCTTACATACTTATTTGTGTTCCTTTCTCAGTTTTCTTGTCTGTTTCTCATGCGTCCCAAACAATTCCAACACCAAGCTTTTACCTTACAACTCCACAACTTTAACTTCCACGCAACTCTGTACGGGATTCCACTGCCCAACTTTAACTTGTGAATATTCTTTTCCTTCTCCTTCGTTCTCAGTACTTTGTATTCCACACTTGTGCCTTTCCTTCGTTCCCCGAAACTTTCACGTATTCCTGTGTTTCCATTCCACTGATATCGGTTTCCTTGCACTCAGTTTAGCAAGCGGGTTTTGCCTTGACTTTTCTCTGAGCCCCAACTGACGACTTTCAGGTGTGAACGTGCTCCGTTTTTATACTTTCCGTCTTCTCCTTTTTCTTCTTCGCTCTCCCGAACCTTCACACACAAACTTTGACTGACGCCACGTTTCTATTCGAAGGGCGTATATATATAAATAATCAGAATAAAGGCGAAAGAGAAAAATGTGCCCTGAGTGGGATTTGAACCGACGGCCTCGGCAAACTAGTCAGCTGTGCATGTTACCACTACACCATCAGGACCAACCACGCTGGCAACGCAGCCAGTTGATGGTGTCATTGTGGAACGTAACCGGCGGAGGGGGATATATATGATTCTAAACATTCCTTTAAATATCAAGATTACTAAAAAGACTATTGTTGAAGCAAAAACAGTTATGTAATCTTGTTTGGAGACTATACGTGCTCGCAAAAATTGACTTACGGTACATAACATAATGCTGGAATGATTTTACGTAACTTGTTATTTTAAATCTTGCAAATTCCCTACGGTAAGACTAATTGAACAATGGCTATAAACTAAAGCATCTAAACATAAAACTAAGCTAAATGGAATAAAAATAAATATATTACGCAAGCATACGGGAGGGCACTGGATCGTAACACCTCCCCCTTTAAGTATATTTGACAAAATAAACAAATAGTGAACGATGTGCTGGTTACCTAACATAGGACGTATCTATATCCGGCTGAGTGCGTCTGCATTACAATTTGAAATGGCTGGGCGCCCGTGACTATATGATAGTTTTATTATAACTAATATGTCCCTCAGCGTTTTTGTTGAATATATATATATAATATCGTTCGTAATAAAATATATCTCTCTCAAATTGTGTTTCTTATTTATAGCCTCTTCCTGCAGTGCCAAAACTAATTACTCCATCCGTCGATAGGTCATCCCTCCAGAGACAGCTAGAATATTTTCTACTTTCTCTCCCACAACCTCCAGACATCGCAACGGATTCCCCGCGAGACCTTTGCCGCTTTCTGGTTTGAAAAGATTGCCAAGGTAAGATTCAAGTACACAGTAACGGGTGCCAGTTCTTTGGCCACCGAGGGGTTTCCTCGATCGTGTGGGTGCCCAGTCAGGTTAGCTTATGGGACCGTTGACTCGCTCTTAGGGAAATTTCGCGCCATCTTTAATGAAAACGGACGTAGAGGGGAATGGGACCCGCAACTGCTTGTTGGCAATTCCGCTACAGTAATTTCATTAAGGCACTACCTAAAGGTTGTCACTGCTGAACAACTTCAAGCCAGGACCTTACCCAAGCAAGCCACCCCATTCTTCGCGCACGACCTTGTACGCCTCAGCCAAAGTATGAATACAAAATTGGCATCCGGAAAACTCTCGCCAATAGAGACATATTGCCCTCTACGCGATCAGGTTTACTTCAAGGTCCTGTCTTTCAGTGGAGACCGGCCTGGTGATCTGGGCCAAGTGAAGTCACAAGAGATGTTACGTTTCCCTAACAATGATAGACCGCTATTCAATCACACGTGGGGAAAACTCCTACGCGACGGGTCTACAAATCGTTTTGGAATCAGTCGGAGTAGCCCTCATATGCCCTGTTAACGCAACTGACATTTTATGTCACCCACTCAAAGGCCATGGAAATCAACCTTACGTATGGTTACCTTTTCCGTCCAGCCACCCCCGACCGTGGAGTGTCGAACAAGAGTTTTTCGTCATCAGCGGCGGAGTCACGTTTCAAGTTGTACCTGAGAGAGTTCGACCTCGACCAGATCCACACCTTGCACGGCTTCTAGTCGGGTTGCGCTATTACACTAGCCTTATCAGGCGCTGAACTGCAAGACATATTGAGCCATGTTGGATGGAAGTCGCAAGCTTCTGCTTCTCACTACATGCAATTATCAAAGGTCATGTCAGCCTCCTCTCCCTCTTTGCGTCTAACTCGAGCTACTCCCAAGAAGGAGACCAGGCCGAGTATATAAGCAAATGAATTCATTGAAAGACTTCATCCCCGCTTTTCCACGTTGACAATAATGATAGCAACTTCTACGACACATCCTGGTGTTCCCTAAACCTCATATTCATGTTCAATAAAACACATGTGTAGCAAATGTTATATTTTCGTCCTTTTGTTGAATGGAAGAATCAAGACTCCTATATATGTCTGCGTTTGCTCTTTCAGGAAGATTGGGCTGCTTCGCTCTGGGATGTGCGGCACATTTTCACATCCCATATCTAAATATGTATGTACGGTATGTAATACCTTAGTATCATCAGTAGACCAATAACGCATTCTAAACTATTTTGTCATTTTCTAACCTATATTTTCTCTGCAAAATCTATTAAAAAATAAACTTACTTGAGAGGACTTTCAACTGTTCTGCAATATACATTGTTTTGAGTCCTTAAAAAGATAAAGCAATGCTATACAACGCGAAGGGAAAAAATACAACCGTTTAGACCCAACTTGCCTGCTCTCAATTTCAGAGTAGCCAACTTGCCTGCTCTGAAATTCAGAGTACCCAACTTGCCTGCTCTGAAATTCAGAGTACCCAACTTGCCTGCTCTGAATTTCAGATTACCCCAACTTGCCTGCTCTGAAATTCAGAGTACCCAACTTGCCTGCTCTGAAATTCAGAGTACCCAACTTTCCTGCTCTGAAATTCAGAGTAGCCAACTTGACTGCTCTGAAATTCAGTGTAGCCAACTTGCATGCTCTGAAATTCAGAGTACCCAACTTTCCTGCTCTGAAATTCAGAGTAGCCAACTTGCCTTCTCTGAAATTCAGAGTATTCAACTTGCCTGCTCTGAAATTCAGAGTAGCCAACTTGCCTGCTCTGAAATTCGGAGTAGCTAACTTGCCTGCTCTGAATTTCAGAGTAGCCAACTTGCCTGCTCTGAAATTCAGAGTAGCCAACTTGCCTGCTCTGAAATTCAGAGTACCCAACTTGCCTGCTCTGAAATTCAGAGTACCCAACTTGCCTGCTCTGAAATTCAGAGTACCCAACTTGTCCAATTCCAACCTATTCCAAATTATATCCCGGTCTTTCCAAAGTAACAATTATCAATAGAAACGTTGTTGGCATCTTTTAAGCCGCAATACGAACCAAGTTGCTTGTTTTAAAGATACTTGCAACAAGGTTTCATTTGTCTCGCTAGAAAATTGACGTTTAATTGGACTGGTTAATCGTTTTATGTACCTTTGTGCAGTTTCACGAAAACAACACTTTCTTAGATTCGTGAAATTCTACGTATACAAATTCAGCTCCTTCTACATTTAAAAATTCCTGTTACCTCAGTATGGTAAGGGTACAGAGTGTAACAAAATGATCGTTTCAGCTATGCCGTGGATTTTAAGTCTCAATTGTTTTGAGATTCGGTTGACTCAATCTGTTACAAATTGACATTTCAAGCTATATCGTTGATGTTTGATCTTCTCAAGCTGATCGATTAACCTACAAAAATGGACCCTGTTCTGCGTAAGACGGTCATTATTTATATGGACTGATCGACGCTTCCAAAACCTTGTATGTACATGTATGTCAGCTTGCTTTTGCATTCTCCTCCTCCTCCTCTGTTTACAGGAACAGCTCAAGCTTTCTGAAACTGAGAGAATGTTCACTTTTATGCACTTTGTAAATATAAGAGTAAAAAATCAAGTTTCAAGTTAGTTTCACGGTTATGCTTATAATACCATAGGACAAATTAGGAACTTCCTAATTTTATCTTGAACTTTCACACGTAATTTAATTTCACACTTAAAAATATTTTTTTATGCATCATAATTCGCCCTCCATCATATTTTAAAATGTGTGACTCGTTAAATTAGACTAAGGGTGCGTTCGATTGACCGTATTCCGGAATAGGAATAGATAGAATAGTCTCTGGAAATCACTGGTTCGGGAATATTTTACACTACAAAATATTATGGTTGCTGACATATGATATTCAGGATACATTTAGTATTCCAGTGGCTAAAAAATCCCAGTACAAGCGATTTGTAGTGATCATTCTGTGTATTCTTATTCCGGAATACGATCAATCGAACGCACCCTTATTATGGATAAATTTCACTTGTGTTTGTCAAAAATCTACTCAGTACGTAATTTCCCTCGCCGAAGCGGCTCTGTGAGGACACGCGTGAATTTTTGTTCTCTGCTAGCGACCGTGGTGGCAGTTAGTTTCACCGCTTAATTGGAGTATTTGTCGTTTCTCAGATTAAACGAATGCTTTCTTTAACCAATCATTGCGGATTTTTGCAGGAATAAAGTCAGTAAATTGTGGCTTTTGAGCGATATCGACATTTTTAACTTCTTCAGTTGATATCGGAGACCAGACGAAACAGTTCTACAGCAACGCCATTGGAGACTGCTGGGTCCTCGTTCGGAGCCCCTCGTTCATCTCCCGATTGACTGTTATTTTGAAAGCCAAAACACAACGTGTGTACTTTTAGAATTGGTGCTTGAAGCATGTCGTGACTCGGTTTGTTTCTCAGATAAAACAGGTCCAGATCCCGGGGGGGTGACTCCCATATAAAAGGGGTAGGGATGCTCGTCGGACATTTTCGATTTGACCCCTAAGAGGTACTAAAATGGGCGTGGCTCAAGCTTATTTTGACCCCTAAAAGATAATAAAAACGTAAATTGATAACAGCTTTATTGTTCAATTGACACCCGACCCCTAAAAGGTACCGCTTTACATAGAAATGTATGTGTTTGATGATGGATACCCTAAGTGGTACCAAACTCCTGATTTTGACCCCTAAAAGGTACGACGAGCATCCATGTACCCCTCACATAAGGGAGTCCCCCCCCCCGGGGTCCAGATACGAACAAACAGCAACCCACAAGCCGTTGTGGAAGTAGTATAATCTTTATCTAAATTATATACGCATTTTTATAATTACAAGTAATTTGCAATCTGACTTATATGTTATGTTTTACACTGCTACGAATACTTACCTCTCGAATGAGCGTGGAATACTGAAGATTCCTACGATGAACAAGGCTTGTGTGGATATCAGGTAAAACGAAGCAGTAGGACTCCAGACGACGCCGTTGCAACCGACACTTCTAAAATTATTATTCAGTTTTGCGCCAATATTCAAATTTCGTGCCTTTTAGTTTGTGATTGGTTAAAATTGACACTTCGCGCGTAGTCGGAGATATTATATGTACGTGCTAGGCGACAGAAAGTCTGGTGCCATCAACTCAGGCAAACTTTTAATTCAAATGTTATTCAAGGAGCACTCGTGCAATTGAAATCGGATGATAGTTTAATACAAGATGGTCATGCAGAGAACCAGAACCGGAATAGACGTTTCACGGCGAATAATATTTCTGTTGTCTGGGCGCAACTGATCACATCTAATACGAAATGAAATTCCGAGGTGCGCGCTATAAATACAAAGTACAATGGCAAATCTGCTACCGGCGAAGTGTCAACTTTAATCAATCAGAGCATGTGTTGTTTTAAATTAAAAGGCACGTACAAGCCGAGTAATAATTACTTATGCTGCGGTCAGACTCGCGCTAGAACCGTGCTTGCGTGCTTGAAACTAGCAAGCGCTGATCTTTAATCTGACCGCAACATGCTTGCTTCGAATTTTAGCATTTGCCGAAGTATCTCATAATCAAGCATGCTGAACTCCAAGCTCTAGCGCGAGTCTGACCAAAGCATTACTTGCCGTTTCAACACCATTTGCATGTGAAAACATCTTACAATTGGATTAAATATCAAATTTAACCAATCGGATCACAAACTAGAAGGCACACGAAATTTGACACAAAACTGAATAATAATTTTAGAAGTGTCGTTTGCAACGGCGTCGTTTGGAGTCCTACTGATTTATTTTAGCGCCCATCCACACAAGCCTTGTTCGTCGTAGGAATATTTAGAATACATGCTCGTTGAAGGTATGACAGTGATATACACATGACATTTGTATATTTCAAATTACTTATAAGAATGCATGTATAATTTAGATCAAGATTACTTCCACTGTACTGTGGTACGCGAGCCATCGTATACACACCGGCCGTTACAGGAGGCTAGCTATAGCTAATCTTCACCGGATGACAAGACTGAATTTCTGATTATAGGCACAAGGCAACATTTAGCTAAAGTAAACATTGAACATATAACTGTCGGAAATTGTAATATTGCACCCGTTCCAGTTGCCAGAAATTTAGGTTCTTGGTTCGACTCTAAGTTGTCCATGAACACCAATATTAATAAGATATGCAATTCTTCATTTTTCCATTTACACAACATTAGACGCATAAGGAAGTATTTGTCCACTGAATCTACCAAGCTTTTAGTACATGCCTTTGTCACAAGCCGTATCGATTACTGTAATAGCCTTTTATACGGATTACCGCAGACACAACTAATTAAGTTACAGAGAGTACAAAATACTGCTGCCCGTCTTATTTGTAAGATACCAAGATTCGACCATATAACACCTATATTATATCAGCTGCATGGCTTCCAGTTAAGTTTAGAATTATCTTTAAATTATTACTTATTACTTTTAAGGCATTGCATGGTCTGTCACCTATCTATATATTAATGATCTAATTAAGATTAAGAGTAAGTCTAGATATTGTCTTCGTTCTAATACCGAATTGTTACTAGAACCACCTTATGTGATAACTAAGCCTACACTTGGCGATAGAGCCTTTGTATCTGCTGCTCCTAAACTGTGGAACGATCTACCGAACTCTTTACGAAATGAACAGTCTCTCGATTCTTTTAAACGTTCAATTAAGACTTATCTTTTTAGGAAAGCATTTAACTGTAATTTATTTTAACATAATTTTTTAAATATTAGAATGTATAGTTTTTACTCATTTTTAGTATTTTATTAGTTCTTAAACATTTAGTATTAATCTATTAGTATAGGTTTAGCTTCCGTAAAATTAGTATTAACATTAGTATGGATTTTTAACATTATATTATTTAGGCTAAGCTATACATAAGTTATTTACATATCATGTAATGCGCAAGTGATCATATACACATGAAACTTGCGCAATATAAGTCCATAAATTATATTATTATATATTATATATATAGTTATCTAAAAAACTAAACAAAAGCAAAACCAAAAGTCTCAATATATTTCGAGTACCCGATTCTAAGTACGTATAGGTACGGTATCTCAAAATAGCAGTTACTTCAATCGGGATATGAACATAAGAAATTCAAATGTAATTCTATGACTATGAGTCTCGTGCAATGTCAAATTATTAACCACGGCTAGAGTATAGAATACCCCGCCATGCTAGGTTGTAGAAGACACTGCTACCGCGATCCGCAGTCAGCTGTAATAATATAGCATCGAGAGAATTTGTAGAAAACAGTGAAATACCTCGCGATTCCAGCTAGGTTGAAGAAGACTGCTACCGCAAAAATGTTTGAATTTAGAGTGATTCTCAATAGAAATTTTGCTAAGATTCACTTCGGGACTTTTATTTTCGTGTGTTATCTCTGGGACACATTTAACTCGGTAGTGAAATAGAGTAAAAGTAAATGTGTTCTCATTTATATTTGTGTTCATAAACATAAACCGAAAATGCGGTTTATTGTCCAGGCAAATCACATAATTGCATAGGCCTGACTGTGGGTAATTATTTTAGGAAGCATTTAGCAAATACATTTAAAGTTTACAGTTAAATTCCTTCGGGTAGGGAGGTGTTTCACGTCAATGCTGTCGTTGGTTTCCTGTCGTTACCTGTGGTTATGCTAGAATTAGAACACTACATAATTGAAATTCTTAATTGAATACAGTTGATGTGTATACTGCAGTTTCTGTCGTCTTTCTGGCTCGATTAAATGCCTGTTATTAATGTATAAAGTGTATAAACGTATATATTCTCTTTTCAGAAAACATGAATTGTTGCTGTATCATGTAAAGCAGAGAAGTAGGAGAATACGAGAGCAAGCTGACATGCAAATTTAAGCTTTCGAAGAGTTCACGCTGCAGTCCATGTAAAATAATCAGCGTCTTATATTACAGATAAAAAACGGTCATTTTTAGCTTAAGAATCTCAAAAATGTTGAGCGGATTTCAAGTAAACGGACAGCTAGAATGATCACTTTCTAGGTATAGTCACCTGAATGTAAAAAAGCTTAGAGATCAGCCTAGATAAAACCTGTTTAGGAAAACATTGGATACTCTGAATTTCAGAGCAGGCAAGTTGGATACTCTGAATTTCAGAGCAGGCAAGTTGGATACTCTGAATTTCAGAGCAGGCAAGTTGGATACTCTGAATTTCAGAGCAGGCAAGTTGGGTACTCTGAATTTTAGAGCAGGCAAGTTGGGTACTCTGAATTTCAGAGCAGGCAAGTTGGGGTACTCTGAAATTCAGAGCAGGCAAGTTGGGGACTCTGAATTTCAGAGCAGGCAAGTTGGGTACTCTGAATTTGAGAGCAGGCAAGTTGGGTCTAAACGGTTGTATTTTTTCCCTTCGCGTTGTATAGCATTGCTTTATCTTTTTAAGGACTCAAAACAATGTATATTGCAGAACAGTTGAAAGTCCTCTCAAGTAAGTTTATTTTTTAATAGATTTTGCAGAGAAAATATAGCCGGCAATTTGGATTCTCTGAACTTCAAAGCAGACAAGTACGTCTAGAATCGTTTAATGATTTGTTTTCAGCTAATTGTGTAAACTTTGAAATAAAGTGGATCACTCCAGATTTTAAAGATCATGCAATTCCTGGTGTCATTGATTCTTATATTCAGGGATTTTCACTTACTCTGCAATGTCCAACGTCTTATTTTC
This sequence comes from Actinernus sp. WN-2022, assembly GCA_030867875.1. Lineage (NCBI taxonomy): Eukaryota > Metazoa > Cnidaria > Anthozoa > Actiniaria > Actinernidae > Actinernus > Actinernus sp. WN-2022. The sequence continues at coordinate 92,579 of JAOWCC010001812.1, forward strand.
ATAGTAAAAACAGACAAACCATGCATTTTGCAATTACATTTGCAATATTTCGTAGAGATTATGGACATAACGAGTGAAATAGATTATTGGTCATATATAGCCTTTAAAAAAAGTCTCCAGCAGAAAAATAGTTTGGAAAATGACAAAATAGTTTAGAATGCATTCTCTTAGAATACCCCATAGATATCCCACAGTATTCAGTCCATAAGCAACCCAAAGTATTAGTTACTTAAACATAAAAGTATCCAAAAAGAGCATTTCGCACTGTGTATCCTCTTTATAGCTATGATACCCTCTGTATTAGCCCCTTCCAACATAAATTTCAGACCCTTTGAAGTTTGCCGGTTTCCTAACCATTTCACTCTATTAACTATGTGACCAAATACAGTCCCACCATTGGATGAATATCTCATCAATTGTTAATGAGTTTGAGAATGTACTTTTTAGAATATTAGTGACTTCCACAAGATTGTTCAAGGTTCAATTCGGTTGACAGTGCCTCTTTAAAGGAAACCCTGGCTGTTGAAAAGTTGCTGTTAAATAGTTGGGAATATGATCTAAGTTGAAACATTTGAAAAATGTATTTGTCTTTGAAAAAAATTGGAACAAGTAGGAGGCATTTTGGGCGTGGGCGTTGCCATTTTGTTACTATATGAACTGCCGTGAAACGTTAGTTTCAAGATTGCGGCGCCCATGCCCAATAGGGCCCATACTAGTGTCCAATTTTTTTCAAAGCCTAAAACACATTCCTTTTTTTTCAAGTTAGACCATATTGTCAACAATTTAACGGCAACTTGTTCCAACAGCCAGGGTTTCCTTTAAGTACGTTTTCTGCAAATAACAAGGTTATATTGTTCCATTCTTTTATTTTTTATTTTTCTAGCTCTTTTTCTACATGGTACATCTTTGATATCCCGACATTAACGATCTTATTTTGGTTTGCAAGACATTGCCAGGACGGCATTCAGCTGGCTTGAGAGGGCATCAAAGTTGTCTACTTGAAGGACTTTGTTTTGCTTGTTGTTGGCGATCTGAAGGAGTTCAGCTTTGTTGATACCAGAGCCAATACCTACGGCGATCACATCAACATGCTTGGTCTGCAGAGAAGGACAACAAATAGTCATTTTGAACACCCTACTGAAGTGCAGTAAGATAATGCAGGTACCAGCAGTCGTCCACGATTTGAAGCAATATTGTTCTTCTTTAACCCAAAAGATTTCATAGATACCAGTGCGGAAAATGAACAGTTTTACTCACCAGAAGGGGTTTCAGTACAGTGGAGTAAGGAGCACTGCCAGCGTTGGTCTTGCCATCTGTCATCACAATCAGCACGTTTGGTTTATCACGTCTATCTCCTCCACTCGGTGAGAACAGGTCGCTATTGGCCAGTCTCAATGCCATGTCTGTACGAGTCCCGCCTGCAGTGAATGGAATACGATCGATAACAGTCTTCATAGCGGGTAACCTCTGCGAGGCAGTAGATGCGAAGCTGACGATGCGGATCGCTGTAGAGCTGTATGCGATTATCCCAAGACGGCTACCAGATGAAGAGATGCCAAGGCGAGTCACTAGAATCGTGAGGAACTTTTTGACCTTCTTGAAGTTAGCAGCGCCAACACTACCTGAACGATCTAGAATGACACCCAGGTCCAGAGCTTTACTGCACGGAGCGATCAGCTTTGGAATCCCTGTGGGATGACAAGCAGATCTGTTACGCTTTGGTCTAAATCCCGTTTTTTCAACTTTAAGCACATAACCCCTGGTATGGCGTAACACCGACATCAAATAGTTGTCAAGGTTCTAAAAGCTGTCAGAAGGAACAAACCTGCTTCACAGCCATACAGTTCCATGCGCATAGCGATGTGACCATGCCAACTTCTGGGGAGAACTCTGATAAAGCGAATGTTTTGGATGGGAGGGTCAAATTCATTGAGAACAACGGTACCCCTGTCTCTGTTACCAAGGAATACCTGAAAGCATAAAATTGAACAGCAACTGAGGTTCCACCCATCATAAGATTTTATTTTACTGCACGATAGACCTTTTGTTTTACAAGAGGCACGCCACCCACCTTGTCTTTTCCATTCTTCTTGTAGGTAATAAACTGCTTCCCATCCATACTGTACTGCGCCATATAACTGGTCACCCATTGGTCAGCTTCCTGTCTTCCTTGGGTAGCAATTCGTGTTACTGTTTTGTAATCTTCGAAGTCTATTTGAATCCACTGATTGACGTTATTCTGCCTAGCTGCCCAACCTCCACCTACATCTTTCCTTGCGTTCAAATGCAGTCTGGCGTTTGCTGCTTTGAGGGCCGCGTTGTATTTTGACGATGCTGAGAACTGGTGATCTTTGATGGACAGGCATTGACAACCGAGTGGAGTTACACATTCTTGTTTTGGAGGCGGCTCAAATCCTGGAAATTATACAAACATTGTGAAGGTTGGAAGAAGACAGGAATAAAAAGGAAATATAAATGATTAGCCGTCGGATAATAGATTTCATCTACCTTCAGTGCAACCGTAGAACTCTACTCTCATGGAAATGTGTCCCTGCCAGGTCTTTGGACGTACCCGGATGTAGCGAGTGATGATTGGATTAGCAAGCAAGTGACTAATCACCTTGTGGCGATCATTGTTGCCAGTGAAAACCTGAAAAAGGAGAACGAAATCTGTTTGTCAATTGCGTATATCAATTTTAAAGAGTTTGCTGTATTAACAAACCTTCACACTTCCTCTAACAGAGTATGGCGTAAACATGCTGCCATCCAGACTGTATTCCAAAGTGTAACTCTTCACCCATTGGTGGGCATCCTGTCGTCCTTGTGTAGACACACGGGTTACTTGTGTAGCCTTGTTAAAATGCACCTCAAGGAACTGGAAGGCGTCGTTGCTTCTAGCAGACCATGACCCAGTCCTTCCTCCCCCAGCCATGAAGTGTAATCTTGCGTTAGCTGCTCTGTGAGCCGCGTTGTATTCAGACGAAGCTGACATCTGACTGTCGGCCAAGTGAATCGCAGCCCGACATGTTTTTACATTTGGTACTTGGAAGCCTATGATGGGAGGAAGAAACTGATTTCAGTAAAACAGACTAGATCTACATAAAGTATAAAGCGAAAGAGAAATTCGGCAAGGATGGCTGAAGAAATTAATAAATCTTAATTTCAAACCTTTTGTGCAACCGTAGAGCTCGAGTCTCATTGAAATGTGTCCATACCAGGTGTGCGGGGCGACGCGAATGAACCTCGCTATTATAGCAGGCTTCAAGATGTGCCCAACAACACTGTTCCTGTCCTTGTTTCCCTTTAGTATCTTGGAATGGATGTATGGCTCAAAATGGCCTCCATCCATACTGAACTGCAGACTGTAACTAGTGATCCATTGGTTGGCGTCCTGGCGACCTTGTGTGGCGATACGAGTAACCTTGTTGATTTGAGTCATGTCTACCTGTAACCACTGACCGAGATGGTTGAATCGAGCAGACCAAGCACCCATAAGACTGCCTTGGCGAGGAAGGTGAAGTCTAGCACGAGCAGGTGAATGAGTTGCACTCCACATGGAGGAAGCAGAGAGTCTAGAATCAGGGATCTTCTTAGTTTGCATTCCAAGGGCTGCAGCACATTGGACAGGTGGAATAAGGAATCCTAAGGAAGAGAAAACAAAGTTTGAATAACTTATATAGCAATGCATAATGATATTAAAGTTTTCCAACATTATTCTTGCTATGATACTATACCCTTCCTACAGCCAAAGAACTCTGCTCTGAGCGAGATGTGGCTGTGCCAGGTCTTGGGTTTAATGCGGACAAATCGTGCGATGATTGCGGTCTGTAGTTCGTGGAGAACTACGGTAAAGCTATCGGCGTTACCGGAAAAAACCTAGATAGATAATAAAAATGTATTAATGCATCATTACTAAATGATGTATATTGTTTCATAAGATTGTGTAGGAATCTTTGCCGTATTGTACAAAACATTAATGAAGATTCGTTTTCACAATGCTGAAATAGATTGCTTTATGCGTTTAGAATAGTGCATGTAATACTGAACCTCTACGCTGGTTTGAAATTGTGTAAATGTGACCTTTTCTGACCCATTTTCGCATAAGTAAAAGCCTGGGTCGATTCCTGTATAGAAGTCATAATTAATTCGGCTTTGCAATCATTTGAAGAAATACTTAACTCACAAACTGTATATTTTCTATGCATCGATGTTGTTGTGATAAAAAGGCGCCATGGAGAATGCATCAATGAGATGACGTCTGTAAACGATTTCAAACAAGCGTAGAACATTCACTGTAAACCAAAACTTTCTTCACTGAGCACTTTTCGGAGTTTCATAGTTATAAAAATTGCAAAAAGGTTATACCACCAGGACACTTGATTGTGTCCTGCAAAAATCCCATTCCTGATGAATACAACTTACAGCAACATATTTCCCCTGTTGGCAATCTTCCCAGAAGATTCCATCTCGACTAAATTGAAGTGAGTAACTCTTCACCCATTGGTTGGCGTCCTGTCGACCTTGAGTCGCCACCCTTTTGATTTTCACCACCTGATCAAAGTCTACCTGAAGCCATTGCTGCTTGTTGTTTACTCTAGCTGACCAAGCACCAGTTCTACCTCCGCCAGCATGGAAATGTAGTCTCGCGTTGGCTGCTCTGTGACCAGAATTCCACTGGGACGAAGCGGACATTTTGGCATCTTTGACCAGACCACTTCTAAGACCCATTGGGGATACACACTGGGGGACATTAGGTGGGGTGAACCCTGAGATGAGAAACATGTTTGTATATTTTTCCTCTTTAATTTTATCTACTGGGGAGTTAGAAAACGTATAGTTGCTCCAACTCCTATCTACTGTAAAATACATATCTATACTTTCTAATAATGTTGTCGTGAAATGTATCTATTGTATAAAGTATCTGTAACTATTTTAAAACAGTCACACCAGTATATATGTATGTAATAGTTATATTTGTTGTAAATATATATTGTTAAATTCTTTATTTAGCTATTACAGCAGTGCAAATAAACAGATGTTACGTCGTTGATAAGAAAGAGTTGAAGTAATAATTCGCCTAAAAGAACGATTGTAAAAGACAATAGCCAATATTTTTTTTTTCTTCAAACTATCGAAATTGGTTGTTTTCCCACTGTTATCTTAGTGAGCTTGAATCTGAAATCCCTCACCTTCATAACAACCGTAGAACTCTACTCTCATGGAGATGTGTCCATACCAGGTCTTTGGACGTATCCGGATGTAGCGAGTGATAAATGGATTGCCGAGCACGTGACTAACGACAGTGTAGCGGTCGCTATTGCCAGTTAATACCTGTAAAAGTAAAACAGTACAGTGGTCTACAGTGTAAAATTAGGTGTACTCACTTTTCTAATCTCTGGCGTTTTAATTTTATTTGTTAACAATTTCAACTATGATTAAATGCAATAGGAAATCAATATTTAGCAAAATATTTATATTAATCGACGTTACCTTAACTTTCCCACCAACGCTGTAGGGAGTGAAAATCCCACCATCCACACTATATTCCAAAGTGTAGCTCTTCACCCATTGGCTGGCGTCCTGTCGTCCTTGTGTAGACACACGTGTTATCTGGGTTGCTTTACCAAAATCAATCTCAAAGAACTGATGAACGTTATTTACCCGAGCAGACCAGGCCCCAGTCCTCCCTCCGCCAGCGTAGAAATGTAACCTGGCGTTAGCTGCTCGGTGGCCTGAGTTCCACTCGGACGAGGCCGACATCTGACTGTCAGCCATGGTAAGTTTGCTCTGGCATTCTGGGATCTTTGGTATCTGGAATCCTACAAAACAATGCATTGAATGAGGTGTTTTCCTGTTCGTATTTCGTTCGTAAACATAAAGTTTTAATGAGGTCACGTTTTATTTTGAATGAAAATGGTTAAAGTAGGTTGTCATACCTTCCTTACATCCATACAATTCCACTCTCATGGAAATGTGTCCATACCATGTCTTGGGAAGAACCCGTATGTATCTAGCGATAATGACTGGCTCAAGTATATTAACGACAACACCATGCCTGTCTTTGTTGCCCTTCAGAACTTTGTTGTTAGCATACGAGTCGAAATATCCTCCATTCAGGCCGGACTGCAGACGGTATGTTGTGACCCACTGGTTGGCATCCTGTCTTCCTTGTGTCGCTATGCGTGTGATTTTAGATACTTTGCCGAGATCAACTTGCAGAAACTGGCCAACATTATTCACCCGAGCGGCCCAGGATCCAAGAAGCCTTCCTTGACGTCTAAGATGTAGCCTGGCACGAGCGGGTAAGAGATTTGCATTGTAAGAAGTAGAAGCGGTGATGCGAGAATTAGGAATTCGTCCGTCGATCATGCCGAGTGCAGAAGCACATATTTCCTTGGGAACACAGAATCCTGTTGATTAAAGTGAAAGCCATGCTTATCAGTTGCAGCTTGAGCATTGGTAGCTCAGTGTAAACTATTTAAATATAGTTAACTGAAGAATTGTTTTTTAAGCGCCTATGAAATGAAATGTTTATAATTTCAGAGAAATTTGTTGACATTTATTTAACTCCACAAAAAAAAAATTATGGATCGAAATTTAACCGGTTTTCCGTGACCCACTTCAATCAAATTTCATATGACATTTTACGGGGCCTGGGACTTAATTGCGATGTAAATACCTTTGCAGTCGTTCGTGTAGAACAAGGTATTTACGTCACGGGCCTAATTTACATGTTTTGATCATGATCGCGCGAAATTTGAACCATAAACATCACCATATCAGTCAGAACTTCCCGGGATAACATTAAGTTCTGACAAGGGGAAAACTGTTTTGTTTACCTTATTTGGCAAATTGCCACTTAAAAAAAAAGCGAGTGACAATGAAATTATCAACAGCATTCTGAAAAGGTTACTGATACGTATTCTGTTTTTGCATACATTCCGTAGTAACCTATTAGATTGAATGTTTAGTTAGTCTTACCAGAAGTGCATCCATAGAACTCCGCTCTCATCGAGATATGGCTCTGCCAGGTCTTTGGTTGAATGCGGACAAATCGTGCGATTATCGGTGGACTGATGTCATGAGATACCACGGTGGAGCGGTCTCTATTACCAGCAAACATCTGTTAAGAGATATCATGCACATTAATTATCACTTTATAAATTGTGAACTTCGCCGTATAACGCTAATTAAGCAACAATGGTTGTTAGGTTGCCAAGCCCTAGTTTCATTTGACTGCAACGTAAGTTTTGGAGTATGAGCACTTTCTGCTCGTTTTACTTCAAGTAATGATCACAATTTAATTTTCATGGAGGAGTTTGAAATTGTACAGATTATGGGCCTTTTTATTTTAGATACCAATTCTACATGAAGTGAACAGTAGAATGGTACAATATATCTTGCTTTGAATGCTGTACCGCTGAGTTAAGGAGGTTTTAATATCGGAAATGCTAATTACATGACGTCAGGGGAGGCATCATTATACATTTGTTATAATTAAACAAATTTTTCAAATTATCAGTGTTATACCCATGGTTGAAAAAAAAAAATTAGAAATTTGTTTTCCTATATCAGTCGGAAACGCCCATTCACAACCACTAAGAAGTGATTTCAGATACCTCTCCTGACGTCATGTAATTGGCATTTTGGATATTAACCTCCTTAACTCAGCGGCACAACATTTACAGCAAAACATATTTTAGCATTCTACTATTCACTTGATTTTAGAATTTATATCTAAATAAAAAATTATTGTTCATAGGCACTTTAAATTTGCAAAGAGACCTGAACTGACAGAACTAATAGATCAAGTTTAGCATGCAACAGTGGCGAAATATCGTCCGTGGCAAATGATAAACCGCACTGGTTAAAATTAAGGGCCTTTTTTCACTTCGACAATCTTTCACTTCAAAATTATCTGTCAACAACTGCTATATGAGAGATTGCCCTGCCTCGGAGCGAATAATATTTTCTTGAAAGTGTGAACACGTTTACTAAACACTTACATTTACTAAAGATTTAACTGTGAATTTAAATTAAATCTGTGTAGAGTCGAACATAATTTGTTAGCAGAGTGCGAATTAACAAGTCCTTACTTTCGGTTTGGTTTACCTTTTAAAATAAATATTTCTGATTGAACTTAGTAACAAATCTTAATAGCTTCTCCGGCGATAAAAACAAACAAATGAAACTTACCTTGAATATGAAGTACGTGCAAGAATAGAATAAGAAACAGGAGTTTTCCTGTCATTGTGGGTCGGCAACTCTACGAAAAGGAAAAAAAAAGGTTAATATACTGGAAGGATATTTGTAATCGCGGTCAGTAATACTACACCACAGCCCGTGTGTGAACCATGGCCGTCAACAGCATTTGTCAACAAGAGAGAAAGAAAGAAACGCCGTATTTTTGGGCAGGATAGCTATCGCAGTTTGAAATGAATACTAGTATTTTAAATACACATGAGAACTCTCTTAGCTTAACCAATACTTCAGTAGCCAAGTGGTTTTATCAGTAACGGTTACTTTTGCTAGAAAACTTACGTAAAACAGGCTCAGTAAAATAAACCCATACATTTTACAGACAATTTTATACTCAATTAAGATAACGTTTTAAAGATCTTACCTTAGCTTAAGGTGGCTCGCCTGGATTTTCCAGGGACGCACCATACCCAATTTGAACGGCTGCTACTCCACTGTCAGAGCACGGTCGAGTTAGCCACTTCACCCATTTACTAGAAATAGAATAAACTTTCCAAAAATGTAGGTTTGTTTGACATCGGTGTTACCATAGCAACACAGCGTTGACGTCATGTGTTTTACATACCAGCAATTTTCTCGAAATCTAGACCTAAACTTTTAAAACGACCTAGTGTTCCTTGTAGTCTAAATGTAGGCCTTCAATACTGCAAAGTTTAAAAAAATTGTATGAGAGCGTTTTCGAAAAAAAATGGGTTGAATATTTTCATTCAAAAAATAAACAGTTCGACTTACTTCCTGTTTAGTCGTCGAGAACTGTGTTTGCCGGACCGATTCAAACGCTGTTTTTAGTATATTTCATACCTGTGACATAGGACTACTTGCCATGAAAATTTCATTCCATTTGCTTTATTCGATTCCGGTTTATGGAATAATAGGTAATGTAATAAATATGCTCATTTTACTCAGAATAGTAATGTGTTTGCTAAGGAAGCTGTAATTCGAAAACTAGTCGATAATTTTTTTTTTAAATCTTTTCACCTGAAATTCAACATGTACTACCCTTGCCCTGTAAATTCCAAGAGCATTGAATCATTTTAAGGGCGCGAAATAAAAACAAAAACACAGGGAACTTTTACATTCATCCACGCAAGCTTCATTGCTGTATCATTTTGTTTGTAGCTTGTGTCTTTCCGAAATTTCTCTTTTGTCTAGATTCTACATACTTGTGTGCTTTTGAACTAACAAGTTTACCATGCACGCTTGCTACACTTCGCTAATGCCGGAACGCTCGTGCAAATTCTGTTTTTAGTACAATAGTTACGCTGCCAGTTGTAACGCTGTTATAATATAACTTATAATATTTATTTACAAAAGGTTTTATAATATCACTAATACAAAATCTCGTTTTTAATTTATATTTAGAAAATGTGGTCTAGACGTCACGGGCACTTTTTCCCGATCTGGTTACTAAAAACACACTTGTTCAACACAATCATCCCGCACTGCCAAGCTTCATGGTTTAACTAATTTGCATGTCATTGTCCTAAGAACAGAATTTGCACGAGCGTTCCGGCGGTAGCGAAGCGTAGCATGCGTGCATGGTAAACTTGTTAGTTCAAAATCACACAAGTATGTAGAATCTAGACAAAAGAGAAATTTCGGAAAGACACAAGCTATAAACAAAATGATACAGCAATGAAGCTTGCGTGGATGAATGTAAAAGTTCCCTGTGTTTTTGTTTTTATTTCGCGCCCTTAAAATGATTCAATGCTCTTGAAATTTACAGGGCAAGGGTAGTACATGTTGAATTTCAGGTGAAAAGATTTAAAAAAAAAATTATCGACTAGTTTTCGAATTACAGCTTCCTTAGCAAATACATTACTATTCTGAGTAAAATGAGCATATTTATTACATTACTTATTATTCCATAAACCGAAATCGAATAAAGCAAATGGAATGAAATTTTCATGGGAAGTAGTCCTATGCCACAGGTATGAAATATGCTAAAAACAGCGTTTGAATCGGTCCGGCAAACACAGTTCTCGACGACTAAACAGGAAGTAAGGCGAACTGTTTATTTTTTGAATGAAAATATTCAACCCATTTTTTTTCGAAAACGCTCTCATACAATTTTTTTAAACTTTGCAGTCTTGAAGGCCTACATTTAGACTACAAGGGACACTAGGTCGTTTTAAAAGTTTAGGTCTAGATTTCGAGAAAATTGCTGGTATGTAAAACACATGACGTCAACGCTGTGTTGCTATGGTAACACCGATGTCAAACAACCCTACATTTTTGGAAAGTTTATTATATTTCTAGTAAATGGGTGAAGTGGCTAGCCTGACCGTGCTCTGACAGTGGAGTAGCAGCCGTTCAAAGTGGATATGGTGCTTCCCTGGAAAATCCAGGCGAGCCACCTTAACCCGGCCGTACAACTGTCCCAATAAACTTTAGAGTCTTCTGTACGTGAGTTCTTGACTAGTGGCCCTTATTATACCTATACTGTTTACTTATAACCTGGCGTTTTTGCCAACATAACGTTAATCCCAGTAGGATTACGTAACACATGATAAGAATGATGTTTTGAACAAAAGTAAGTTGTTGTATTTAATTACCCGTTAAAAAAAATAAAAGTATTCATTCATTTTGCGCCGAAATTCTACATGAATATATTGAAATGCGCTTCACAAGGTTATTTTGCTATTGTGGCGCAATGTGCTGCTGTGCAGTTTACAATCATGAGTGATTGTTAGTACCTCAGAATACCAGGCTGTTCGGTCGGGAAACAATCCCCTAGAAGAATGTCGCATTCCCTAGAAGTTAGAAGAATGTCGCGTTTTCCATTCTTGTTTATCGCCATTCTCTTCAACTAACAATGTTACGTAAGAGCTTCCCACGTTACGTTATTGTGTATCATTAGCTTGCTTCTCTTTTCCACGTAGTTGCCATCTCATATCATTGTACTACTTGCTTGTAGCTGTTCAAGGTCAGGTTTTTCGGCACGACGGCAACAAATACCCGAAACATAGCCAGTCCGCTATAAAAGGGTTACCCCTCCTTTTTTCACGCATGGCAAACTCAAAATTTGCAGAGTGAAGAACGTGGGCTCTTCTGTTAAAAAGCGAAATTTTAAGGGTTTAAAATCAAACAAGATATCAAAAAGTGAACATAGAGAAGATAGTTGTTTATTAAAGACTTTAGGCGGTATATTATTATAATAGTTTGCGAACTTTGCAGCCCTTACTCTGTTTGATTTGAATTTCGCGCGATTAGCAATCAGTGTGTCGGGAGGACTCAAGCGGAGCATCACACAGATGTTTACAACACAAAGGCAGCTGAGTGACAACTGAAGGTGTCTGTGGTCTGGCTATGGCCCTTTTATACCGGAACGTCATGTTTAATCATACGTGCCCATGGGTGACTCACGGATAAGAATGTTGAATCATGTTGCAATTGATCGCTTTGATTCCAAAACTAAGTAACCCATACGACGCTAATCATTTGACATTTAGCTGAGAGATTCCTGTAATTTTTTATCTGATGCACAAGAAACGTATATTTTATATAGAATATAATTCTACCATGTGCTGAAGGTCGATCACGGCCTTGAAGTACTATTTCAAACAGGAATTCAAGTGTTTGTTAGGGTTCCAAAAAAAGAAGGGCGCAGCTCCAAGGATTTTATCGTTTTCGAAGTATTTGGAATTTCTGATTAACATAAAGAATGAGTGATAGAAAGAGCTTGTCACACGCGCGAATGACCATAACACCTGTATTCTCGGGTCATTAGGAAGTGTTGTTTACCGGGTATTTTATTGCATAAATGATTGATTCCAAAGTTTTTATTGGAATTTTTTCTTCATCATTTCAATGTATGATATTGTAGTGGCAGGGATTATAAGTAGGAAGTGTTCATGAAGTCGATGGTTGATTGGAGTCATACTCCATACGTCTTTTTATATTTAACATGTACCATTTTGATTTGCCACTTTTTTATTGAAATAGGTCAATCAGTGTTAGAAATATCGGAGCGATTGCAGAATACCCCACCATTTCTCAAATTGTCATACAAACCTTCTAAAAACCTAACCCTGAAATTCAAAAAATCCTACCCATTTTCAACCCCCAATCATTCATAGAACGAGTCTAAATACACCTGAGCTATATGGATAATTTTGCACAGTTTGTCAGGGCTTTTCAAGTGATCTTTCGAAGTGATGGGGTATTGTGCAATCTAGCCAAAATATCAAATATCATTCCCATTGTTTTTCCCTTCTGATCCAATCAAATTACAGCAATACGGCACAGCACAGTTACAGTACGGTTACGGCAAGGCTACGGACATGCCGTAGTTTTCCCCACTCATACGAAATCTGCTCTACTTAAGTGTCCCCGTGACTTATAGGTGTTGCATAAATGGACTTATGTGACCACTTAAAGTGTCTATGAACCCTACCCAGTTATCTTTGATTTAAAAGTCAAATTGTAAAGCAAAATCACTGACATAGGAAAAATAGTAATTAACGTCAGCCATTTTCGTTTATTAAGGTATCAAATTTATAATTCTAATTCTAGTTCCTTTTCCTCTGTTTTTATGCCAGCTATGCCATGTATTCAACGATTTTTCTCTCAGATTGTAAGTATCAAATGTCTGACATCTAAAAAACAACTGTATAAATGAAGAACTTCAATTATGTTATTACTATTCATTTTCAACTTTTTTGCGTAATGTCCCTTAAGGTTACTGGATACCTTCAAAACGAAAAAGATGGTAAAAAAAAATTTTCGCACAGAAATGTAGAGTTTAGTAGCAGTGTTTGATATACTAAAAAGTAGTATATAAATTGGCGGTTCTGGCGCAGCTTGAACGTTGTATTATTGCAATCCTTGCTCGATAACTCCTGAACCACAGCGAATTGTTCTACTTCAGCATTCGAACAATTCGCTGTGGTTCAGGAGTTATCGAGCAAGGATTGCAATAATACAACGTTCAAGCTGCGCCAGAACACGCCAATTTATATACTACTTATACTATCATAATCATTATTTACTACTATAGTCCATTCAGATTGGAGCAGTTTTGTTGTACTATTTTTTTCGTTGTATTTTTTACATTTTAACGCCCTATTAGATAAGTGATTACTATGCAGTATATCGATCTCTTCCACTATGGATAGCATATCGTGCCTTCCCATAGAAATCTTAGTCGAGATAGTAGAGCATGCAGGCCCAGAATCATTCGCAAGCATCGCAAGGACATCGAAACACCTAAACTGTGCCGCATCTCTCGTGCGCTACAAAAACGTAGACCAAGAGTTCCGTAAACGAGTACTCACTTTCGGTCTTAGGTCTACTCGTAATGACAACGATCGAGACAATTTGGCTAGGACATTCGGTATTTCCGCAAACCACATCTATGATAGCTTTCCTCTTGTCTACGCCAGTGAATATGGTAATCTTAACGTTATTAAGTGGCTCATTAAGCACTTATGGTTCGATAAAATGGGTGGACACACCGATTACGTTCTATGCGCTGCCTGTAAGGATGACCGTCTTGATATCATTAAGTGTCTCACTAAACACTTCCAGTTCACCAAAGAGGATAAAGCTGTCGGGTTTGCTATACTAGATGCCTGTAGGAATGCCCATCTCAATACCATTAAGTGGCTCATTCGACGCTTTCAGATAACTATGGAGCATAAATACATTCATCATGCTCTACTATGCGCCCGTAGCAACGGTCATCTTAATACCGCTAAATGGATAATTGAGTGGCTCATTAAGCGCTCCCAGCTCACCATAGAGGACGAAAACGCTCTACTAGATTACTACATAAATGCTTATGCTGCCACATAGGATCTCTCGCAACGGCCAAATTGTCCCTAGGCATTCTTACACCTAAATATCCAAACTTGAGCACAGCTCCGGTTTCTACCGCTTTTCCGGATTGGAGCAGTTTCGTTGTACTATTTTTTTCATTGTACTTTTACATTTTAACACCTATTAAAGGAATGATTAGTTTACAGTATATCCACCCATGGTACTAACATACATTCTCTACTTCACGATATTAACGTATGTTGTTATCTTAGTACGTATTAATACCACACAGATTAGACAACCGCGCGCGATTGAAGAACCTCAACGTAGACGTCACAACTAAGATACCAATTAGACATATAACATATATAGGTATATTGCACGATGATTGAGACGAGAACTTGTGGTTGGTTGATTCGAGGAAAGACCACGAAATGTATAAGGAAGTGTTCGAAGGTGTCAGAGTATTGCTCTCAACATAACTTCCAGATAGGAAGAGGATGTGCTATATTCGTTCCATGTTTGACGTGCGGTCGAGGCTGTCGTACTAATCACGAACTTTGTGCAAAATGTGGTGCACCTCAACGCCGTACCATTCGCAACAAGAAGAACCTTGATAAGAAGCAAGCTAACGAGTCAGCGAATATCACGTGTTCAAATGTAGTAGAATCGGAGAAAGATCTAAATGTAGTGGAATCGGAAAAAGATCGAAACGTGGTGGACATTCACGATCTCGATAATGCATTGGATGACCTCTCCATCAGTGAGAAAGATCTAAATGTGGTAGGATCGGAGGATAAGTAGAAATCACGATACGAAAAAAAGGAAAAAAATGAAGAGAAATTGTTATGCGACCTCTCTTCATTTTTTTCTCTTTTTTTTAAACGAACGAACAATTAGACAATTGACAGGCATATGGTATACAACTAGTATGGATAACATTATTAGATTACTTGGTCCAGAAATTTGTGCAAGCCTACATATCAAACCATTGTCGCATATTGAACCATTGTCGCATATTAGCACCGGTGAATCATGTTCCGAATGTCTATGCCCGATGGAACTACAAGGAATGGAATTCATATGTCCCACTTGTGGTCTTGTTTCCGAGGTCGAATCATGTGAAGAAACAACTACCAATCTTACTACTAGGTTACACATAGTAGGGCCGGATAGCTTTCAGCGTCAACATGATCTAGACCGCACAATCCCAAAGCAAAGCGATAACAAAGAATTGCAACTACGAACGATTATACTAGAACTACGGGCATACAACACTATTTATAAACGAAATTACGCCCTCTCGTTTCCCACAAATGTATTAGTAATCGTAGCCGATGTATTCCTTCAAGTACGGAAAGTTCGTACCAAACGTAGCTATGCAAAACGAACTATTTTAGCCGCTATACTTTATCAAGCGTGTATACAATGTGGGTTCGTTAGATCTAAAGGGGATGTCGCTCGTTTTATGCAACTAAACAATAAAAGCATATGTCGTGGAGAGGGCTTTATACGTTCTCTACACGATGACGATAAGATCGATATAGATTTGAATACCGATAGAATAGCTCCTCACATTACAACGACTTTTGATAAACTCAACCCCCAAGGAGCACCTAAGAATGCCCAACAAATAGTCTACGAGATTGTTCATAAGGCAATAGAAAACAATATAGGTACCAGCTCCATACTTAGAACTAAAGTCGTTGGAGCGAGTTACGAGGTACTGCGCCGTTCGGGATCTCGTATGTCTCTTATTGACGTTGTTAAATGGTGTGGTATATATAAGGGTTCGGTCGTGCGTTTTATCGATGAGTTGATTGCTTACAATTCCCACTTTGAGCCCATCTATACGAGACACGGTCTAACTAGCGATAGTGAAATACACAAGAAGAAAAAATCCTGATAGAGTAAGAACTGGGGAAAAAACAACTTCAACGTGCTATGTACACAAATAGTTTTTATTGTATGTTAATTACGAAACCGGTCCTCGCCGGACCGCATTCCTGCATAATTTATACTGAATTACCAAACCGGTCCTCGCCGGACCGCATTCCTGCATAATTATACTGAATTACAAAACCGGTCCGGCGAGGACCGCATTCCTGCATAATTATACTGAATTACAAAACCGTTTCTTACATGATTACTTTCAAGGCGCCTTGAATCGGCCGTTTACGATTTAAACATTGAAATTCACCTCTAGAAAATTTCGAAACACACTAGTACTAACGTAAGAAGGCCAAGGAACACTATAGAAACATTTTAAAAATGATTCGCCGACTGCGAAAGAAGATATTCGACTCCGCCGTACATCCTACATTGTGACACAATTTAAACATCAAAATTCATCTCTAGAAAAATTTCAAAGCACACTATTACTAACGTAAAGAGGACAAGGAACACTATAGAAACATTCTTAAAATGATTCACAGACTGCGAACGAAGATATTCTACTCCACCGTACATCCTACATTGCGACATCTCTTCGAGTGGCATTTTACTCTTCGTTGGTCGACCGATCGCGAGTTCTTGCCCGATTAGTCACAGGTAAGTCTCAGCAATACTTAAAATGAATTATTCTCCGGTATATTTAGCTTTTCCCGCGTCTACGAACTCCCCAACTTGATCAAGGGCGCCATTTAAGTCTCTAACGAGCGCGAGAAACCTTCCTTGCTCCACGGGTAAACGATAATGACGAAAGGGATGGGCCGTGATCTCTATTATGCCAGCAATAACGCCCACGTGATAGATGTCATACTTCGTGCCGACCTCGTGGTCTATATGACGCCACCGATACAACCTGCGTGCCGACCTCGTGGTCTATATGACGCTATCGATACCACCTTCGTGCCGTCCTCGTGGCTTATATTACACCATCGATATCATAAGTATTGCGCCACCAACGGAAGTTTGCGTGCAAACCGGATGTCGTAATTAATTTATACTAAGATCGTAAAATCTACGCTGGGCAGAATCGACTGAAATTTGCATACGGACCAGACATCAGAATTAATTTATACTAAGATCATAAAGTCCACGTTGGTTATATTGATTCTTATCCCACTAGACTGCCAAGTTTTGCCCTCATCTCCTTTCGGATCTCGGATCGAAGTTGTTCTACGTTTTTTAATCCTCTTTCTTGCCTGTTTTTTTGCCGTATTTCTAGTTTAAGCGTCTCATATTTCCTTTTCTCATCAATAACGCTTCCGAACTCGGCTTCTGAAATGTTACAATCGGATAGAGCTTTTGAGACTTTGACTTCCACGGAATTCGCCTTAGCTTTTGCTAACATAACAGTCTTTTCATGCTTCGAGACGTGAACGCCAAGTTTCTTACTAACAACAGCCATCGAAGCCGATATGGCGGCACACAGGAACCCCGCTGATCCTAAGAAAATACCAACAGGTATCCCAACCCCCGTAAATGATGAACCTAACGCAGAAGCTGATAAAACACCACTCAGGCTACCTGTGGCCACAGCAATCCCATGAACGATACCACGCGCTCGAGCATATTTTTTGCGAACGACTTCGTAGTGCTTTGCTTGTTGTTCTAGCTCAGCAAGTGTATCACAGACTTTTTGCAGTCTAAAACTCGATCCATTTATATCGTTAAGTTCCTTTATAGCTCCCGATGGATAGATATCTGGTGCTGTTGGAAACGGTTGAATCGAATCACCATCCATTGTATATACGTATGATTTACTCAAGCTTCAATACGAAATATATAGGCTGCTTGTTGAAGTCTATGAGATTGCCTTTCTCATCGCAAACTGTGAGGCGAATGTAGTTCCGTGTCGTTCCTAGGGCTCGAATGGGTATGAGGGTTGGTGGAAAATAAGTTGTTTCACCAAAAACGTGTGATACCGTTTTTAAAGTATGTAGGATTTTAGATGGCTTCCCATCAAGAAGTGAGAAATCTGAATCCACCACATCACAGTAGATAGATATGTGATTAATATCTTTTGGCACCAGGACGTATTTTCCTTTATTGATAGTCGCATAATCTGTCACATCTTCATTTACTTTGATACCAAACAAATCGCAGACATTCTTAGTGAATTGGATTGGTTTCTTGACCTTCATAATCCAATATTTCCTAAATTGATAGTCTATGAATTCCAAGTAACCAGCATCAACTGCGGGATCTAAGTAGGTTATCAAATTTTCTATCTTATAATGTCCTGCCTTAATTTCGTATGGAAACGTCAAACTATTGGGGATAATCCACCTAAAGCCCCCCTTCTCAGCTAGGTTCCACCAATTATGACTAATAGTGACCTCAACTAGCGAAATATTATTGATAAGAATGGGGTTATCGAAGTAGACAGTATGGTCAGCCGTAGGACATGTGACATTTAAGATAACCATTATATATTAAAGGTATAAACTACATACATAATTAGCTTTAACATGAGGAGGTACGGAGGTAATTTCAACTATCATTATGGGGGTGGAGACGACGAGAGAGATGATGAGACCCCAACACAGAATGCTAATTTACGGTCAAAGGCTGAGAGAATAGCTAGTAGAGATAGAGAGAGAATAGCTGAGGAAGATAAGAAGGTCGCATCATCGAATGCCGATCTACTAGCGAAGTTCAAGAAAAGATACCCACATGCAGATTTTCACCAGTTCTATGCATCCACGGATATAGACGGCCCTGGCAAATATTCGACGAGTATTTGGTTTCGAGATGGGAATCATGGCTATGTGGTTTATGGTGATGATATCTCCAAACTACCTGCTACCATTCAAAAAAATATTAATAAAGCGTTGTGGGGGGTGGTCGATGGTTACCCACTTGCGTTGACACTAAATAAAAGTGCGAAATATCCCATCGCAGCAGTTCCTTTTCACGAAAAAGCACAAGATATCGATTTAACTAATCTATGGATATATGTCACACCTAAGAAAAACTTCGAAGCAGGTGTTCCGAACATATTCAAAGAGACTGTCGTAAAGCATATGACAGCAAATGAGTCCTACCATTGGTTACATGGTCCGGATTTCAAATATTGGCCTCAACAATTGAATTTCGCAACGTGGTGTGCGACTTCTGGATGTGGAGTGTCATTGTTTGATCCTATTTTCAAAACGTATCCGCCTATCGTTCAAGGGTTTTTACGATTTCACGTATATTTCACGACACGAAGAATTCTACATGAACTTGGTGGTGCTCATGGAGTTCCTCTACCTGGTGACTCTGCTTTCAAGCAAATGAATAACCTCTATAGCAAACCGGCTCTTGAGAAATTATGCGTCGAATTTGGTATATCTCGAACGCCAGATTTCCGATGGCACGGAGGTAGGAATAACGGATTAGGAGATGTATTCCTTTTGTATGGTGATGGTTTCAAAAACGTCCACATAATCAGAGGTTACGATAAAGAAGCAGATAATTGGCCAAATCACAATAATGTATTTGCAGACCAAGGAGGTAAGGAGGATCAGGGCG
Source organism: Actinernus sp. WN-2022 (assembly GCA_030867875.1). Taxonomy (NCBI): domain Eukaryota; kingdom Metazoa; phylum Cnidaria; class Anthozoa; order Actiniaria; family Actinernidae; genus Actinernus; species Actinernus sp. WN-2022. The sequence continues at coordinate 112,058 of JAOWCC010001812.1, forward strand.
ATCTTGTGGCATTCATTCGGAACGATGAACATGAAGGAAAACAATATAATTGGTTTACGCCACCAATCGGTAAGGGATTAACGGATGCTGGATTAGGTAGATTGAATCGATCCGTTGAAGCTTTTGGATATTGCGTTCTAGCCGCTCAAAATGATCTTAACCATTCCATCATAGATAGTTTCAATGTCAAAGAAAAATTTAAGAGATTAGTCGAAGACGCTATTCTCGAAAACGATTTAGTGGTAAGCTATAAAAACTATCTTACAGCTATACTACACACGCATAAGAGATTGAACCTAGCAATAGCTAAGGGGGTACGATTACTACCAGGAAACCTCGAGTACTACCTCGGTAAGAAGGACGGTTATAAAAATCCAATCCCGAACGCTACAGAAGGTACGGTGTTAGGCGTAAACGATATTAATGCAGATATTCTCGAAACCAAGTCCCCACCAGATATGAAAGGGAAGAAACAAACGAAACAATTACCACATCAAGTTCCACAACAAGTTCCACAACAAGTTCCACAAGGAGTTTCACATAGCACCTTACAGAATACTACCCCACAACATGATACCAATCTAGTGATGGTATCTATTGCAGGAGCTGGAATTGCATGGGCGTTATTTCGTTAACGTCGTTTATATTGCTCTATTGTGATCACCACTATTGCTACGATGAATAACCAAACGTTCTCCGCTAATACTCATAGAGCTTTACCAGCCATAGTAAATATGAAATTCGCAATTGATCCAATCATTCCAGGTAGTATCTGTCCAAGTTTCTTTCCCATTTCCTTTAACAAATCACCCATCGTTTTTAATCCCTTCTTTACTGTATCTGCCACTTTGTCGATACCATCTTTTACTGGTTTCGGTACGGATTTCGATAGCTGGGAAACTATTACACTAACGATAGCACCAATAGCAGTTACCACCGCAAGAACGGTCATTCCATACTTCCTGAAAATGTATTTGACCCTTTCACGTAGCGATATACGTTCTAGTATGGCTTCTTCTTGATGTTCAAGTAATTCTCTTGCCCTACGGATAGATATTAACTCTTTCTTAGCTATTTCTTTCTGAGCGTCGGTCGATTCGGAGTCTCCAAGAATAGATTCGTTGTTCGCTTCACGATCAGTGAGTTGTCGTTCTGCAAATATTACTTCATTAGCAGCTTCTTCATTATTTGGACCTAAGGCATCTTTGAGATCTTTCCTCATCTTCACGCGTAATTTCCTATCATCATCATTACCGACGAATAGACGTTTAAAGGGTTCTTTGCTTCCAAGTTCGCGAACGGCAATGTTTCCATCTACTAAGGATATTTCTATATTATGCCGAACACCAGCATCCGGATATTGCCCCTTTACTATGTCAACCAGCATTTCTTTTGCCGAATCTCGAATTGTTTGTTCGAATGTGAATCCTCGAAGTGGGTCACCTTCTATAGCGTAGTCATGCAAATTATCCATGGTAATTGTCTCACTACCTCCGGCTTCATCTTGATTGTCACTCAATAAGTAAGCCAAGTATCTTTCATTTGCTTCTCGTTGTCGGTCTTCTTCATCTCGTTCTCCCCGGTTTTCTTCATCTGGTTCTCGTTCTTCGTATCTGTCGGTACTATCCTCAGGTCTCACATCAACGTCGCCCCTAGCTTCCATATTGAACATAACTATATATCATAGTATATTCAACATGATATCATCGAAGTTAATTCCTAAGGAAGCACTAAGAGCGCAACTCGCACTCAAAGCTCAACGAACCTTATATAGAAAAACTTTCACTCCATCATCTGCCAATCCAGGTGAGACTCTATATGTGGAAATACCAACACTAGGAGAAGATATCGTATTAGTACCTGGTAGTTTAGCATTATTGGGTGATATCGTATTGTCTGGTGGACATGCTAATAATCGAGTCGTTGCAAATGTTGGACGTTGCTTAGTTATACATCGAGTTTGTAAGATAGGAGCTGAAATAGTAGAAGACATTGCTCGATCGGATCTATTACAAACATATTCCGATATCTATCTATCTACACAAGAGAGAGAATCGAGAGTACAACAAGGTATCCAATCAGATAACACAAATAAGCTACGATCTAAGGCTGGTGATGCAGGTACTTCAGATGTTGGTGAGAATGCATTGTTGGTTGCATATGGTTCAAAATATAGAATTCCGTTAGACGTCGATATTCTTACACAACATGGAGTTCTATATCCACATGCACTAGAAGACACTATTTCATTCGAATTAACTCTAGCCCGCTCTATCGATATAATCGTTGGATCAGATTCGACAAAGATAGGTACGTACAAGCTTACCAACATCCAGTTAGAATACGAAGCAATCAAGAATGAAACGCTAGCTAGGAAGGCATTTCACACATATGAAAAAGGTACTGCATTCCTATACGATCACGCAGTTCACTTTAAGACAGTACCTATTGCTAAGACATCAGATACTTTGATATCTCAGAATATAAATGTTCCACGACGATCATTCGCTGGATTACTCTTTCTATTCGTAGATCCTCCCACCGCCGGCTCACGAGATAGCGAAGCATTCGTAAATCCTGATATTTCAAAGATAGAGATAGACGTAAATGGAGTTCCAAATAGATTCTTTCCGGGGGGTATGTTAACGCCAGATTTTTGGGAGTCCGCAAAAGGATGGTTTGGTACATCCGATACCTCTATGACTCCTACCAAATTTTACAATAACAGATTTGCCATCCTAGTCGATTGCCGTACGGCAAAAGATTCCTCTGCTCATGGTGATGGAATGGCACAAACTGGTGGTGGAAAAGATATCGATATTCGTATACATAGAACTTTAAAAGGAAGTGGAAACGTAAACATGCATATCTATGTCCTTGCTGATGCTCAGCTCAAGATATTGAACAGATCTTTAGATAGTATTACATACTGATGGATTCCTTGGTAGAACACATCCCATTCAACTCACTCATAGTAGGTCCAACGAATTGTGGAAAGACTGCGTTTCTCATAGAACAACTTCGTGGACCATTTCGTGGTAAGTTCGATTATATAGTATTGATTTGTCCTACGTATGCCCACAACAAAACGTATCATGGATTTGCTAATCGAGATCCGCATTTTTATGTCATATCACCATCTCAGGATGCTATCGATACCACATTAAATATTTGTGCAACCTTTTGGTCAGGTACCAATACATTATTGATTCTAGATGATTGTGCCGCATCAAAAGATGTAAAACGAAGAACCGACAAACTAGTAGATTTAGCATTCTCTGCTCGACATATAGGACTATCTATTTGGGTACTATCCCAACAATTAACGAGTATATGTAAACCATTTCGTGAGAACGTAGCTATCGTAGTAGCATTTCATACTGCATCGGTTATAGATGGTAAAAAGATATTTGACGATTACGGAGGCTCACAAGAATGTAACGAATTACGAACGATACTTCGATCTCATAAGTTTGCTCGCATATGTTTCTGTTTGCGACATCCTTTTGCAGTAGTGTTAGAGATACCCGCACCTATAATATATTATCATGGATGAATACATTAAAGAACTGGAAGGTGAGGATTTAACAGGTCCACCACCAAAATTGGAATTTTCAACCGAATTGGAGGATATCGAAGAATGGCGGGAAGAACTTAAGACCTTAGCTGTATTAGGTAAAACGAAAGAATGTCTAGGACAGAATTTCTCCCTAACGGATATAACTAAACTATCTGAGAAGGAGGTAAAACGTTTACATAGTAGATACCAGGCCGTAGTAGCAAATCAAATAACAGTACACTTAGTAGATGGTGTACTACGTCAAGTTACTCGCGCAGCCTCATACGTAGCTACACTAGACGACCAACAAGCACTGTTTAAGGATCTACAAGAAAACCAATTAGCCCGCCATCAGATATCTATGGCGGCTGGTCGATTAGCACTTAAACACGGTCGATTTGTAGCTCTAGCTAGTGTCTTGTTCAATGTAGCTGATCATATAGTCATTCCTGGTACACCTATTGAACCTTCGCAAGTAACTACTATATCGAATCAAGATGGAGGATCAGATAACTGCGGAGACTCAAAAGAGAGAGATCACATGTGAAAGTGAATTACCTAAAGAAATCAATGTAGATGAAAGTTGGACTACGAACGTATCTACTATAGCAACTATTGGTATAGGCGTTGTATCGTTTGGCGCATGCTATCAAATGGCAGGATGCTTAGTAGATGGTGCACTACGTCTAGCTACTCACGCGGTTGCAAACGTAGTTCCACTAGATGAACAACTAGTCCGCAATGAGATATATACTGCGGCTGGTCGATTAGCACTTAAAGCAGTTCTAGTTGTAGCTATAGATCATGTCTTGTTCAATGTAGCTTATCACATAGCCGTTCATAGTACACCTCTAGATAGTGTCTTGTTCAATGTAGCTGATCACATAGTCGTTCCTAGTACACCTATTGAACCTTCGCAAGTAACTACTATATCGAATCAAGATGGAGGAACAGACGGATCAGATAACTGCGAATCCACCGAAAACAACACCAACTAAAGTAAAAGATCCAAAGAGGGTTGCTGCTGGGAAAGCATTAGCACTAAGTAATAAACTTGCTAGAGAGGCTCAAAAGAGAGAGATTACACGTGAAAGTGAATTACCTAAAGAAATCAACGTAGATGAAAGCTGGATGAAAAATGTGTCTATCAATACTACTATCGCAGTTATTTGTATGGGTGCTGCATTAGTTGGCGTATACTATCAATACAGAACATATAGAGATGACACTTCTAAGAACGTTAGTACGATACGACCCACGAGTCCTGTAGAGACTACGGTACCAGATATGGAGTAACAATTAAAGACTAGAGATATATGATATATATTAGGATGGAAAAGGAATTGACGAAAATAGCGACCGATGCTGCTATGATAACTGGAATAGCTACTGGTATTGGTTGGATCGTAAAAAAGGTTGCCAAGGAATCTATGCTTAACGATCCTTCTATTTCTATCACAAATTACGTGAAGTGGACTGCTGTAATAGCTGGTAGCATATATGCAAAACAATATCTCGAGAAACAAAAGATCATACCATAATGGTGACGGTAGCAGCTATTGGAATGTCTATTTTCGGAGCAGTTTTGAATGCAACGGCATTTACTGGTGGTGGAGTGCTTGCTAGGATGTTTGGTAGAAAAGATGAAACTGCTAATATAGAACGAAAGAGGCATGATAGTGCAATGGAAAAATTCGATAAGGATAGGGAGGCATATATCGAAAAACGTAAAACATTGTCCGATTGGGCATATAAACAGGAAGTTGCTGAACGCGATTCTCGTAATAATCAACTCGATAGTAACCGAGCTTTCATACAATCCGATAAGCTACGTCAGGCACTGAAACGGCTCGAAGCAATGAAAGAACCTCGTTTCTCTGACTACTATCAACCATCTAACACACAAAAAACTAATGAGTTGATCTATGTTGGTGGTGGAATGCTAGTCGCTGGATACGCTATTAGTCGATATGCCTTTTAAAAAACGAGAATTTTTACGATCGACGAGAAAAAAAAAGAATAAGAACTAGTTGGTTAGATAAGTTCTTATTCTTTTTTTCTTTTTTTTTTCTTGTTGAAGGTTAGAATACATAGACATATAATGGATGCTAAACTTGCGAATATCTTCTATGGTCCTATGGGCTATTGGAAAGGTTATGCTGCAATTAGCAAGTTATCGGTGGCTGCAAAGGTATCGGAAGACGTAGCTAGGGGTTGGTTAGAGAAACAAGCCATGTGGCAAATATATCTATCGCCACCACGCTATATTCCACGACCACATTGGACTGTATCGAAACCTAATGAAGTTCATCAAGCTGATTTGATCTTTCTACCTCACGATCGACCTGGACGTGGAAGGAAACTATATAAGTATGCTTTAGTGGTAATCGATGTAGCTTCTAGATATAAAGAGGCTGAACCTTTAGCATCGAAAGATAGTGGTGAAGTGTCTGCAGCATTCGATCGGATCTACAAACGTAGTCCACTAGAATGGCCAAAAACATTGCAAGTTGATCCTGGTAGAGAATTCATGGGACGTATGTCTGAAACATTAGAACTACGTGGTACAAAAGTCCAACGTGGTGAAGCTGGTAACCATAGATCGCAAAGCTTCGTTGAAAGAGCAAATAGAACACTGGCTGAAAGATTATTTGGATACCAATATGCACAAGAGATGGTACTTACTTCGGAAGGATCGGATGAGCGTAGTAGAGAATGGGTATTGCGGCTTCCTGATGTTATCAAAGCCATGAATAGCGAGGTGACTCGACTTACTGGTAAAGAGCCTTCGAATTCTGTAGAGGCGCATCAAGTCAATATCAAAACTCCTACGTATTCTCGAGCTGTTGGATTGAGTGAAAAGCGACTACCATTCGACGTGTTAGTTCGATATCTCTATGCGCCTGGAGAATTGGAAGGTGGAGCTAAACGAGCAACTGATCCTGTGTGGAGTTTACAGACGTACGTTATTTCGCGTGGTGTGATATCTTCTGGACAGCCTGTGCTGTACTACCTTACTTTGCAAGAGGGGGAAGGCGCACCAAAGCGAGGATTCGTGCGCGAAGAGCTACAAGTCGTTCCACCAAATACTGAACTACCCCCAAGGGGAATTCTGTTCGTACCCAACCGATCTAAGATAGCAACTCGTAAATAAACTCATCCATATCTAAGTCTTTGTGACCATAGGCTAATGTATCGATTCCATTACTATAGATCCAACGTTTAGAGTCGAATGGTGAGAGAGAGATCTTATTCATATGCATACCATACATCCTATGACCTTCACTTCGAAGCATATGCATTCCATGGCGAAATACTTTCTTATCTTGTAAACACTCTTTGTATTGTTCGTGGCGAATACGATGTTTAACGACTGCCTTCTTGGTACCTTTGGCTTTCCTAATCTCGTCACCACCTACTTTCAAGATCGAGTATAGCTTCGATCGTAGTCCAACGTATTCAGCAATGGGAATGCCTCCACATTCATCTTTCATTTTACCAAGTACTTTCTTGTTGGATATGTCATACAGAGGATGATCCTTGCTGTAGTTGCTAGTATCGTATAGATGCTTATTGGTGGTAATGTCTGTATAGATGTCTTCTGTTTCAATGTGAAGTAATAGACTATCAGTGTCAGTATATAGTAGATTACAACGTTGCCCATACTGCCGCTTGAGATCGTTATAGTAGAAGTCGTACATCAGATGTTTAGAAAGATCTAGAATCGACATTCCAACGTATACTGGGCGGTTAAGTAGTAACTTACTTTTGTAATTGTGTACAGCAGCTAGATCGTTGTCGAAGATCGTGGATCGGGCATAACTAGGCTTATTCAAGAGACGTTGTAGTTTGATTCCTTCTGAAGATCGCACTAATTGGACATCTACACGTTTTCGTAGATTTTCCATTGTCTTACCAAATACGCTATTGTTCATTAGTTTGTAGAGATCTTGTTCGAAGGGGCTATTCGCTTGTTTTCGTAGTTCTGTATTCATTCTTATGTATGGCTCCATCCATGGTGATTGGTTGAATCGTAGTGCTCTGTGAATCTTCGTTAAACGCATTCCGAGAGATAGATACAGTTGTAGATTGCGGTAGTGGAGCACATATCGTTCTTTGTTGTATAGGTTAGGTACGAGCTTTTCCACTTTCAAAGATCCGTTGCCTTTGTATAGTTTCTCAAATAAATCGATTTGATAATTTGATAACCAACCTTTATTTACTTGCATTCTCTCGGGAGCTAGTGGGTAGTCGTTGTGTGAGTTGTGAAGTTCTTTAGGGTACTCAAGATCTACTTCGAGAATGTATCCCACGTCTGAATCGATTTCGTGTTGGGTGATTCGTTCTTCCGTTGGTGTACACCACTCAAATCCTCCTGTTGGTAGATATTGACTCATAGCCCAACCATATAGATTGTTGGCGTCGAGGTATATTATATGGCTATTTGGCTTATCTGGATTGAAGTCGTGTACGTTTGGGTTGTTTGCTTTGGCATAACGATGCGATACCATAGATATCCCACCACGTAGACCTTTCTCGACGAATAGATGCATGTCATAGTCGGTTAATAATTCGAGTTCTACTCCGGTCTTCTTTAACAATGCATCCCACGAAAGTCCTGGACTCGTATAATAATGAGCTGGATCCAATCCATAGTTTTGCATACATGTCGCGCGGAAGTTCTCGAACACGTCCGCTAAAAGAAGTACGTCAGTTCGTAGGTAAAGGTCGTGGTAGTCTCCTAACGTTTTACAACTGAATACCTCCCAAACTTTTAGTGCGTGTTCGTAGTCCTTGTCGGAGATGTCCTCTAGAGTTAGTTTACTATAGAATGCGTCTTTTGGTGGAAGAGAAGTCTCTGTAAATCTATCCCAAGAATCCATGTACTCATACGGATAAACTCCTTTGCGTAGCAGCAACTTGTTTTTATCTGGGTCGGGCGTATAATTCGTAGTTTGTTGAAACGTATCTAGTGCTGAACTTGCTACCAATTTATCGAGAGAAGATAGTAGGAATTGTGCGCTATCTATGAACCGTAGGTTGCCGAGTGAGAATGAAATGTATTTCTCCATATTGTTTGGAATACAAGAGATCTTACCTGACGTCTTGGATATGGATTGCATCAATAGGTGAGAATCGTAGCCACGCAAATTGTGGAATACAACTGGGATAGTAGGAAAGATACGTAATTTGAGATTACATGCGCTGTGTGCGGCACCTCGAAACTCTCCTGTGATGTGGCAATGGTCGCGTACTCTATCTTTACCAAGAGGTTTCTGGCAGATATGACAAAGAATTGCTCTATTATAATCTCTCATGCTTTTTGGTGACATATGTAGTGGTTTGGCAACTTGAGCTTTTATCTTCGCTTCTTCTTCTTGTATACATCGTAGAAAGCACTCGATAGTATCCTTACCTCGATATAATACATATGGTTCGCTATGACCATCAGAACGTACGACTATGTAACAAAATCCACATGGAATATGTTCTTCTGTTTTAAATGTGTTCTTCGTGGGATCTTGTCCTTCTATCTTAGTAGTTAAGGCCTCAAGATCTGCGTAGATAACGTAGGGAACTTTGAGCTGCTTGTGAACGTTCTGAAATGAGACTTTGTTATTCTCATCGGTGGGCATTTCGATTCGAATGGCTCGATCGTTAATTCCGTTACATTCTGGGATGTGTTTCGCAAGAAGAGCTTCATTGGAATATCCGTGTAGGCATCGTTCGCAGAAGTGCTTCCTATGTTCATGTTTTGTCTGATCGAATAGAAGGCGGTTGAAGTTCTTGATCAAGCAATAATGTTGTATACCGCTCTCTGGGCACTCTATAAGCAAGGCGTTAACGCGCTCCGAGAAAGTCTCCTTCGAGATGTGGTGCACAATCAAATACTTATCCTTAAAATCCCAACCATATACATTGATAGAGATTTCGTTCTGCTTCTCGAAGCGTGGTATTTGTGAGATTGGCGTTGACGATTCTTCCACCTCATCAAATATAAAACCATCGTCTTCTGGGTATTTCGATGTCCTCTGTGGATCTTTCGCAACTGGAAACTTCGCGGCACGCATCGTCCAACGAAAACAGCGGTTGTCGGAGTTTTTCACATTGATTACGGCTTTCTTATTCGCGATTTCTTTAGGTAGTGGTAAGTATGAACCTCCGCGTAGTGGTTGATATTTAGCAATGTTCACCCATAGAATGTTGACTTTATCTATGACCCAGTTCGATCCTCTACTGATCCACTTCTCGATGTAGTTATAAATCTGAGCATGTTCTTCTACTATTACTCCGCGGGTATCGGAACTGTTGGCCAGAACTTTTTGTGAACTACGAAATGTGGCTATCTCATATACCGGGCCCTCGGGTTTATCGAGGCGGAGAGTTATATTCAAAGCTAGCTGAACCTTAATACTATTTAGGTCTCGTAGCTCTTCATCGATCTTTTCGGTAGTCTGCTTTCGCACGCCAGATAGGAAAGCGGCTGGGTCTGCTCCTAGAGGATTGCTATCTGGAATGTCCATCTTCCATCCTCGTAAATAGCCCTTAATGCCAGGCACTTGGACGAATGTTAGTGTATGATTAGCCATGGTATATTATATTATCCTTCCTCTAATAGGGTATCGAAATACGATAAACGTACTATGGTCTATAGTAGTATATAAATTGACGTGTTCTGGCGCAGCTTGAACGTTAGTATATCATTAGCTATGGTATATTATATTATCCTTCCTCTAATAGGGTATCGAAATACGATAAACGTACTATGGTCTATATAGTAGTATATAAATTGGCGTGTTCTGGCGCAGCTTGAACGTTGTATTATTGCAATCCTTGCTCGATAACTCCTGAACCACAGCGAATTGTTCGAATGCTGAAGTAGAACAATTCGCTGTGGTTCAGGAGTTATCGAGCAAGGATTGCAATAATACAACGTTCAAGCTGCGCCAGAACCGCCAATTTATATACTACTTAAAAACTCTGTTCAAAAAAATATAATATTGACGGAGAAATACCAAAAGGAAGTTATTAACCGGAAGTAAAAGGTTCTGTTTGATTGACAGCAGATCAGTTAACACACGACAAGTACTCACTCGCCCGTATCGAAAGTGTGGGGAAAGCTAGCGCATAAATTATATTCATTTCATATACCAATGTTTACGTTTATTGAGAAACGTTTCCGTAATTCCTTAGCTTGGAAAACAAAGAAAAATTACTGGCCAAACAAGGCCAAACAACGCATACGACTTCGAGCCAAATAGAAGTCCTCGCAAAACCCGACAAGGGTTCGTATTTTCATTTGCGTGCCGAGTGATCCACATCTGAACATAAAGAAGATTTGATAGGAGCCAGCCGAGAGAATATTTGTTTCCAAGAAAGCTAAGATAGAAACGCAAAGTCTGACGGTTCACCTTTTTGTCTTTTTTTTTTCAAGTCAAACAAGCCGGCTAATAGATACGGCGCGTACCTTTGATCAGAAATCAATATACAATATTCATCTCGGAAAATATATATATTTCTCTAATTCCTATAGATTACAATATCCTCTGGAACCCACATATTAAAACAAGAGACTACAAGGAGAACTATGGCTTGTAATTATATTTACATATTGAAACTCTACCTTTAGTTTTTCCCGCGGAATTTTGGGAGACTCCAGGAGGTTGCTTCTGATTGGAGAATGGGTGTCGAGTCCGGAAAGCCGCTCTAAGTAGGTGTGAATCAGTTGCTGAACTTCTAATGCCGATTTCTCGGCTACAATTTTTCAACGTTTCTGCCGTCTTCAAGTGAATTGATTGCATATAAGAATTTACCGGATTTTTTTGAAATTTCGTCCAGTGATACTACGATAACTAATCTCCAAAAGAGTATGTGCTTTTTCCGATTTGTTTTTAGTTTTAAAGATATCGGTCCAAGCGTGATGGCTTGGCAAAAATAATCAATGACTCGAATTTAAACTGCAATAATTTCGCATAGAAAATAGATATCAAAAATCGCACACAAGCTTTTGGAGATCAATGACCGCTTAACTTGACACAAGTGTAATTACTTCGTAAGTATAAAAACCTGGCGCTGGTAATTCGCGTTTATAAACGTCTTCGACATCGGGTTAAAGTGACTGTAGTTTTAAATCTAGAGTAATTCCGTATAAAATAACATTTTACTGGTATTCTTCAGTTATCAACCTTTCCATTGATATATAGGTTCCCATATTTTGTTTGCCGAGCGCCCGCGTAAACGCATTTTTGCGGAAATCACTTTTGAAGGTATCCAGTAACCTTAAATGACGTCATTTCAAGGATTTGTAATCATTTTAAAGCAACATGACCATAAATCGCCGAAAAAATGGTTGAACAATACAATAATCTTTATCAGTTAAACCAGGAGCTCATTACCAGGAGCGTCCATCTTCCCCACTGTGTCTGTACCCCACCATTTCTCAAATTGTCATACAAACCTTCTAAAAACCTAACCCTGAAATTCAAAAAATCCTACCCATTTTCAACCCCCAATCATTCATAGAACGAGTCTAAATACACCTGAGCTATATGGATAATTTTGCACAGTTTGTCAGGGCTTTTCAAGTGATCTTTCGAAGTGATGGGGTATTGTGCAATCTAGCCAAAATATCAAATATCATTCCCATTGTTTTTCCCTTCTGATCCAATCAAATTACAGCAATACGGCACAGCACAGTTACAGTACGGTTACGGCAAGGCTACGGACATGCCGTAGTTTTCCCCACTCATACGAAATCTGCTCTACTTAAGTGTCCCCGTGACTTATAGGTGTTGCATAAATGGACTTATGTGACCACTTAAAGTGTCTATGAACCCTACCCAGTTATCTTTGATTTAAAAGTCAAATTGTAAAGCAAAATCACTGACATAGGAAAAATAGTAATTAACGTCAGCCATTTTCGTTTATTAAGGTATCAAATTTATAATTCTAATTCTAGTTCCTTTTCCTCTGTTTTTATGCCAGCTATGCCATGTATTCAACGATTTTTCTCTCAGATTGTAAGTATCAAATGTCTGACATCTAAAAAACAACTGTATAAATGAAGAACTTCAATTATGTTATTACTATTCATTTTCAACTCTTTTGCGTAATGTCCCTTAAATGACGTCATTTCAAGGAATTGTAATCATTTTAAAGCAACATGACCATAAATCGCCGAAAAAATGGTTGAACAATTAATACAATACAATAATCTTTATTTAAACACGATAAACGTTTAAGCATCACTGCTTGTGGGGTCGTGTACAAAAATAACCGAAATCAACAAATCATAATTATATGAGGCATGTCAACACAAAAGGCGCCTTAGCAAGGTACACTCTTTTTGTGTTAACATGCCTCATCTTGTGTGGAATTCTCGATTTCCTCAGTTTAAAGCGCTGATAACTGATAGTCTAGGTTTCAATGGTTGTAAAATGACACTTGCTTCCATGTATAGCCTTTCTATCCCATAATTTCCTTGTTTGAGATTTGGAATTTTTCGAGATTTTCTACCTTATCACCTTTTTCCAGTTGATCAACTAAAAGTGACATTTTGGGGTGTTTCCAATGCCCAGGTGCGGCTAAAACGCAGTCAACAGTTGTTCTATAGACAAAGACGGTTCTTTTGCTGCAAACCGCATTAAAATCCATCAAGATGTCGAGCAACAGCGGCCAGTTGAAACTGAAACGGTGCACATATTGAGGCATGTCAACACAAAAGGCGCCTTAGCAAGGTACACTCTTTTTGTGTTAACATGCCTCATCTTGTGTGGAATTCTCGATTTCCTCAGTTTAAAGCGCTGATAACTGATAGTCTAGGTTTCAATGGTTGTAAAATGACACTTGCTTCCATGTATAGCCTTTCTATCCCATAATTTCCTTGTTTGAGATTTGGAATTTTTCGAGATTTTCTACCTTATCACCTTTTTCCAGTTGATCAACTAAAAGTGACATTTTGGGGTGTTTCCAATGCCCAGGTGCGGCTAAAAGGCAGTCAAGAGTTGTTCTATAGAGAAAGACGGTTCTTTTGCTGCAAACCGCATTAAAATCCATCAAGATGTCGAGCAACAGCGGCCAGTTGAAACTGAAACGGTGCACATATTGAGGCATGTCAACACAAAAGGCGCCTTAGCAAGGTACACTCTTTTTGTGTTAACATGCCTCATCTTGTGTGGAATTCTCGATTTCCTCAGTTTAAAGCGCTGATAACTGATAGTCTAGGTTTCAATGGTTGTAAAATGACACTTGCTTCCATGTATAGCCTTTCTATCCCATAATTTCCTTGTTTGAGATTTGGAATTTTTCGAGATTTTCTACCTTATCACCTTTTTCCAGTTGATCAACTAAAAGTGACATTTTGGGGTGTTTCCAATGCCCAGGTGCGGCTAAAACGCAGTCAACAGTTGTTCTATAGACAAAGACGGTTCTTTTGCTGCAAACCGCATTAAAATCCATCAAGATGTCGAGCAACAGCGGCCAGTTGAAACTGAAACGGTGCACATATTGAGGCATGTCAACACAAAAGGCGCCTTAGCAAGGTACACTCTTTTTGTGTTAACATGCCTCATCTTGTGTGGAATTCTCGATTTCCTCAGTTTAAAGCGCTGATAACTGATAGTCTAGGTTTCAATGGTTGTAAAATGACACTTGCTTCCATGTATAGCCTTTCTATCCCATAATTTCCTTGTTTGAGATTTGGAATTTTTCGAGATTTTCTACCTTATCACCTTTTTCCAGTTGATCAACTAAAAGTGACATTTTGGGGTGTTTCCAATGCCCAGGTGCGGCTAAAACGCAGTCAACAGTTGTTCTATAGACAAAGACGGTTCTTTTGCTGCAAACCGCATTAAAATCCATCAAGATGTCGAGCAACAGCGGCCAGTTGAAACTGAAACGGTGCACATATTGAGGCATGTCAACACAAAAGGCGCCTTAGCAAGGTACACTCTTTTTGTGTTAACATGCCTCATCTTGTGTGGAATTCTCGATTTCCTCAGTTTAAAGCGCTGATAACTGATAGTCTAGGTTTCAATGGTTGTAAAATGACACTTGCTTCCATGTATAGCCTTTCTATCCCATAATTTCCTTGTTTGAGATTTGGAATTTTTCGAGATTTTCTACCTTATCACCTTTTTCCAGTTGATCAACTAAAAGTGACATTTTGGGGTGTTTCCAATGCCCAGGTGCGGCTAAAACGCAGTCAACAGTTGTTCTATAGACAAAGACGGTTCTTTTGCTGCAAACCGCATTAAAATCCATCAAGATGTCGAGCAACAGCGGCCAGTTGAAACTGAAACGGTGCACATATTGAGGCATGTCAACACAAAAGGCGCCTTAGCAAGGTACACTCTTTTTGTGTTAACATGCCTCATCTTGTGTGGAATTCTCGATTTCCTCAGTTTAAAGCGCTGATAACTGATAGTCTAGGTTTCAATGGTTGTAAAATGACACTTGCTTCCATGTATAGCCTTTCTATCCCATAATTTCCTTGTTTGAGATTTGGAATTTTTCGAGATTTTCTACCTTATCACCTTTTTCCAGTTGATCAACTAAAAGTGACATTTTGGGGTGTTTCCAATGCCCAGGTGCGGCTAAAAGGCAGTCAAGAGTTGTTCTATAGAGAAAGACGGTTCTTTTGCTGCAAACCGCATTAAAATCCATCAAGATGTCGAGCAACAGCGGCCAGTTGAAACTGAAACGGTGCACATATTGAGGCATGTCAACACAAAAGGCGCCTTAGCAAGGTACACTCTTTTTGTGTTAACATGCCTCATCTTGTGTGGAATTCTCGATTTCCTCAGTTTAAAGCGCTGATAACTGATAGTCTAGGTTTCAATGGTTGTAAAATGACACTTGCTTCCATGTATAGCCTTTCTATCCCATAATTTCCTTGTTTGAGATTTGGAATTTTTCGAGATTTTCTACCTTATCACCTTTTTCCAGTTGATCAACTAAAAGTGACATTTTGGGGTGTTTCCAATGCCCAGGTGCGGCTAAAACGCAGTCAACAGTTGTTCTATAGACAAAGACGGTTCTTTTGCTGCAAACCGCATTAAAATCCATCAAGATGTCGAGCAACAGCGGCCAGTTGAAACTGAAACGGTGCACATATTGAGGCATGTCAACACAAAAGGCGCCTTAGCAAGGTACACTCTTTTTGTGTTAACATGCCTCATCTTGTGTGGAATTCTCGATTTCCTCAGTTTAAAGCGCTGATAACTGATAGTCTAGGTTTCAATGGTTGTAAAATGACACTTGCTTCCATGTATAGCCTTTCTATCCCATAATTTCCTTGTTTGAGATTTGGAATTTTTCGAGATTTTCTACCTTATCACCTTTTTCCAGTTGATCAACTAAAAGTGACATTTTGGGGTGTTTCCAATGCCCAGGTGCGGCTAAAACGCAGTCAACAGTTGTTCTATAGACAAAGACGGTTCTTTTGCTGCAAACCGCATTAAAATCCATCAAGATGTCGAGCAACAGCGGCCAGTTGAAACTGAAACGGTGCACATATTGAGGCATGTCAACACAAAAGGCGCCTTAGCAAGGTACACTCTTTTTGTGTTAACATGCCTCATCTTGTGTGGAATTCTCGATTTCCTCAGTTTAAAGCGCTGATAACTGATAGTCTAGGTTTCAATGGTTGTAAAATGACACTTGCTTCCATGTATAGCCTTTCTATCCCATAATTTCCTTGTTTGAGATTTGGAATTTTTCGAGATTTTCTACCTTATCACCTTTTTCCAGTTGATCAACTAAAAGTGACATTTTGGGGTGTTTCCAATGCCCAGGTGCGGCTAAACCACAGTCAACAGTTGTTCTATAGACAAAGACGGTTCTTTTGCTGCAAACCGCATTAAAATCCATCAAGATGTCGAGCAACAGCGGCCAGTTGAAACTGAAACGGTGCACATATTGAGGCATGTCAACACAAAAGGCGCCTTAGCAAGGTACACTCTTTTTGTGTTAACATGCCTCATCTTGTGTGGAATTCTCGATTTCCTCAGTTTAAAGCGCTGATAACTGATAGTCTAGGTTTCAATGGTTGTAAAATGACACTTGCTTCCATGTATAGCCTTTCTATCCCATAATTTCCTTGTTTGAGATTTGGAATTTTTCGAGATTTTCTACCTTATCACCTTTTTCCAGTTGATCAACTAAAAGTGACATTTTGGGGTGTTTCCAATGCCCAGGTGCGGCTAAAACGCAGTCAACAGTTGTTCTATAGACAAAGACGGTTCTTTTGCTGCAAACCGCATTAAAATCCATCAAGATGTCGAGCAACAGCGGCCAGTTGAAACTGAAACGGTGCACATATTGAGGCATGTCAACACAAAAGGCGCCTTAGCAAGGTACACTCTTTTTGTGTTAACATGCCTCATCTTGTGTGGAATTCTCGATTTCCTCAGTTTAAAGCGCTGATAACTGATAGTCTAGGTTTCAATGGTTGTAAAATGACACTTGCTTCCATGTATAGCCTTTCTATCCCATAATTTCCTTGTTTGAGATTTGGAATTTTTCGAGATTTTCTACCTTATCACCTTTTTCCAGTTGATCAACTAAAAGTGACATTTTGGGGTGTTTCCAATGCCCAGGTGCGGCTAAAACGCAGTCAACAGTTGTTCTATAGACAAAGACGGTTCTTTTGCTGCAAACCGCATTAAAATCCATCAAGATGTCGAGCAACAGCGGCCAGTTGAAACTGAAACGGTGCACATATTGAGGCATGTCAACACAAAAGGCGCCTTAGCAAGGTACACTCTTTTTGTGTTAACATGCCTCATCTTGTGTGGAATTCTCGATTTCCTCAGTTTAAAGCGCTGATAACTGATAGTCTAGGTTTCAATGGTTGTAAAATGACACTTGCTTCCATGTATAGCCTTTCTATCCCATAATTTCCTTGTTTGAGATTTGGAATTTTTCGAGATTTTCTACCTTATCACCTTTTTCCAGTTGATCAACTAAAAGTGACATTTTGGGGTGTTTCCAATGCCCAGGTGCGGCTAAAAGGCAGTCAAGAGTTGTTCTATAGAGAAAGACGGTTCTTTTGCTGCAAACCGCATTAAAATCCATCAAGATGTCGAGCAACAGCGGCCAGTTGAAACTGAAACGGTGCACATATTGAGGCATGTCAACACAAAAGGCGCCTTAGCAAGGTACACTCTTTTTGTGTTAACATGCCTCATCTTGTGTGGAATTCTCGATTTCCTCAGTTTAAAGCGCTGATAACTGATAGTCTAGGTTTCAATGGTTGTAAAATGACACTTGCTTCCATGTATAGCCTTTCTATCCCATAATTTCCTTGTTTGAGATTTGGAATTTTTCGAGATTTTCTACCTTATCACCTTTTTCCAGTTGATCAACTAAAAGTGACATTTTGGGGTGTTTCCAATGCCCAGGTGCGGCTAAAACGCAGTCAACAGTTGTTCTATAGACAAAGACGGTTCTTTTGCTGCAAACCGCATTAAAATCCATCAAGATGTCGAGCAACAGCGGCCAGTTGAAACTGAAACGGTGCACATATTGAGGCATGTCAACACAAAAGGCGCCTTAGCAAGGTACACTCTTTTTGTGTTAACATGCCTCATCTTGTGTGGAATTCTCGATTTCCTCAGTTTAAAGCGCTGATAACTGATAGTCTAGGTTTCAATGGTTGTAAAATGACACTTGCTTCCATGTATAGCCTTTCTATCCCATAATTTCCTTGTTTGAGATTTGGAATTTTTCGAGATTTTCTACCTTATCACCTTTTTCCAGTTGATCAACTAAAAGTGACATTTTGGGGTGTTTCCAATGCCCAGGTGCGGCTAAAACGCAGTCAACAGTTGTTCTATAGACAAAGACGGTTCTTTTGCTGCAAACCGCATTAAAATCCATCAAGATGTCGAGCAACAGCGGCCAGTTGAAACTGAAACGGTGCACATATTGAGGCATGTCAACACAAAAGGCGCCTTAGCAAGGTACACTCTTTTTGTGTTAACATGCCTCATCTTGTGTGGAATTCTCGATTTCCTCAGTTTAAAGCGCTGATAACTGATAGTCTAGGTTTCAATGGTTGTAAAATGACACTTGCTTCCATGTATAGCCTTTCTATCCCATAATTTCCTTGTTTGAGATTTGGAATTTTTCGAGATTTTCTACCTTATCACCTTTTTCCAGTTGATCAACTAAAAGTGACATTTTGGGGTGTTTCCAATGCCCAGGTGCGGCTAAACCACAGTCAACAGTTGTTCTATAGACAAAGACGGTTCTTTTGCTGCAAACCGCATTAAAATCCATCAAGATTTCGAGCAACAGCGGCCAGTTGAAACTGAAACGGTGCACATATTGACGCATGTCAACACAAAAGGCGCCTTAGCAAGGTACACTCTTTTTGTGTTAACATGCCTCATCTTGTGTGGAATTCTCGATTTCCTCAGTTTAAAGCGCTGATAACTGATAGTCTAGGTTTCAATGGTTGTAAAATGACACTTGCTTCCATGTATAGCCTTTCTATCCCATAATTTCCTTGTTTGAGATTTGGAATTTTTCGAGATTTTCTACCTTATCACCTTTTTCCAGTTGATCAACTAAAAGTGACATTTTGGGGTGTTTCCAATGCCCAGGTGCGGCTAAAACGCAGTCAACAGTTGTTCTATAGAGAAAGACGGTTCTTTTGCTGCAAACCGCATTAAAATCCATCAAGATGTCGAGCAACAGCGGCCAGTTGAAACTGAAACGGTGCACATATTGAGGCATGTCAACACAAAAGGCGCCTTAGCAAGGTACACTCTTTTTGTGTTAACATGCCTCATCTTGTGTGGAATTCTCGATTTCCTCAGTTTAAAGCGCTGATAACTGATAGTCTAGGTTTCAATGGTTGTAAAATGACACTTGCTTCCATGTATAGCCTTTCTATCCCATAATTTCCTTGTTTGAGATTTGGAATTTTTCGAGATTTTCTACCTTATCACCTTTTTCCAGTTGATCAACTAAAAGTGACATTTTGGGGTGTTTCCAATGCCCAGGTGCGGCTAAAACGCAGTCAACAGTTGTTCTATAGACAAAGACGGTTCTTTTGCTGCAAACCGCATTAAAATCCATCAAGATGTCGAGCAACAGCGGCCAGTTGAAACTGAAACGGTGCACATATTGAGGCATGTCAACACAAAAGGCGCCTTAGCAAGGTACACTCTTTTTGTGTTAACATGCCTCATCTTGTGTGGAATTCTCGATTTCCTCAGTTTAAAGCGCTGATAACTGATAGTCTAGGTTTCAATGGTTGTAAAATGACACTTGCTTCCATGTATAGCCTTTCTATCCCATAATTTCCTTGTTTGAGATTTGGAATTTTTCGAGATTTTCTACCTTATCACCTTTTTCCAGTTGATCAACTAAAAGTGACATTTTGGGGTGTTTCCAATGCCCAGGTGCGGCTAAAACGCAGTCAACAGTTGTTCTATAGACAAAGACGGTTCTTTTGCTGCAAACCGCATTAAAATCCATCAAGATGTCGAGCAACAGCGGCCAGTTGAAACTGAAACGGTGCACATATTGAGGCATGTCAACACAAAAGGCGCCTTAGCAAGGTACACTCTTTTTGTGTTAACATGCCTCATCTTGTGTGGAATTCTCGATTTCCTCAGTTTAAAGCGCTGATAACTGATAGTCTAGGTTTCAATGGTTGTAAAATGACACTTGCTTCCATGTATAGCCTTTCTATCCCATAATTTCCTTGTTTGAGATTTGGAATTTTTCGAGATTTTCTACCTTATCACCTTTTTCCAGTTGATCAACTAAAAGTGACATTTTGGGGTGTTTCCAATGCCCAGGTGCGGCTAAACCACAGTCAACAGTTGTTCTATAGACAAAGACGGTTCTTTTGCTGCAAACCGCATTAAAATCCATCAAGATGTCGAGCAACAGCGGCCAGTTGAAACTGAAACGGTGCACATATTGAGGCATGTCAACACAAAAGGCGCCTTAGCAAGGTACACTCTTTTTGTGTTAACATGCCTCATCTTGTGTGGAATTCTCGATTTCCTCAGTTTAAAGCGCTGATAACTGATAGTCTAGGTTTCAATGGTTGTAAAATGACACTTGCTTCCATGTATAGCCTTTCTATCCCATAATTTCCTTGTTTGAGATTTGGAATTTTTCGAGATTTTCTACCTTATCACCTTTTTCCAGTTGATCAACTAAAAGTGACATTTTGGGGTGTTTCCAATGCCCAGGTGCGGCTAAAACGCAGTCAACAGTTGTTCTATAGACAAAGACGGTTCTTTTGCTGCAAACCGCATTAAAATCCATCAAGATGTCGAGCAACAGCGGCCAGTTGAAACTGAAACGGTGCACATATTGAGGCATGTCAACACAAAAGGCGCCTTAGCAAGGTACACTCTTTTTGTGTTAACATGCCTCATCTTGTGTGGAATTCTCGATTTCCTCAGTTTAAAGCGCTGATAACTGATAGTCTAGGTTTCAATGGTTGTAAAATGACACTTGCTTCCATGTATAGCCTTTCTATCCCATAATTTCCTTGTTTGAGATTTGGAATTTTTCGAGATTTTCTACCTTATCACCTTTTTCCAGTTGATCAACTAAAAGTGACATTTTGGGGTGTTTCCAATGCCCAGGTGCGGCTAAAACGCAGTCAACAGTTGTTCTATAGACAAAGACGGTTCTTTTGCTGCAAACCGCATTAAAATCCATCAAGATGTCGAGCAACAGCGGCCAGTTGAAACTGAAACGGTGCACATATTGAGGCATGTCAACACAAAAGGCGCCTTAGCAAGGTACACTCTTTTTGTGTTAACATGCCTCATCTTGTGTGGAATTCTCGATTTCCTCAGTTTAAAGCGCTGATAACTGATAGTCTAGGTTTCAATGGTTGTAAAATGACACTTGCTTCCATGTATAGCCTTTCTATCCCATAATTTCCTTGTTTGAGATTTGGAATTTTTCGAGATTTTCTACCTTATCACCTTTTTCCAGTTGATCAACTAAAAGTGACATTTTGGGGTGTTTCCAATGCCCAGGTGCGGCTAAAACGCAGTCAACAGTTGTTCTATAGACAAAGACGGTTCTTTTGCTGCAAACCGCATTAAAATCCATCAAGATGTCGAGCAACAGCGGCCAGTTGAAACTGAAACGGTGCACATATTGAGGCATGTCAACACAAAAGGCGCCTTAGCAAGGTACACTCTTTTTGTGTTAACATGCCTCATCTTGTGTGGAATTCTCGATTTCCTCAGTTTAAAGCGCTGATAACTGATAGTCTAGGTTTCAATGGTTGTAAAATGACACTTGCTTCCATGTATAGCCTTTCTATCCCATAATTTCCTTGTTTGAGATTTGGAATTTTTCGAGATTTTCTACCTTATCACCTTTTTCCAGTTGATCAACTAAAAGTGACATTTTGGGGTGTTTCCAATGCCCAGGTGCGGCTAAACCACAGTCAACAGTTGTTCTATAGACAAAGACGGTTCTTTTGCTGCAAACCGCATTAAAATCCATCAAGATGTCGAGCAACAGCGGCCAGTTGAAACTGAAACGGTGCACATATTGAGGCATGTCAACACAAAAGGCGCCTTAGCAAGGTACACTCTTTTTGTGTTAACATGCCTCATCTTGTGTGGAATTCTCGATTTCCTCAGTTTAAAGCGCTGATAACTGATAGTCTAGGTTTCAATGGTTGTAAAATGACACTTGCTTCCATGTATAGCCTTTCTATCCCATAATTTCCTTGTTTGAGATTTGGAATTTTTCGAGATTTTCTACCTTATCACCTTTTTCCAGTTGATCAACTAAAAGTGACATTTTGGGGTGTTTCCAATGCCCAGGTGCGGCTAAAACGCAGTCAACAGTTGTTCTATAGACAAAGACGGTTCTTTTGCTGCAAACCGCATTAAAATCCATCAAGATGTCGAGCAACAGCGGCCAGTTGAAACTGAAACGGTGCACATATTGAGGCATGTCAACACAAAAGGCGCCTTAGCAAGGTACACTCTTTTTGTGTTAACATGCCTCATCTTGTGTGGAATTCTCGATTTCCTCAGTTTAAAGCGCTGATAACTGATAGTCTAGGTTTCAATGGTTGTAAAATGACACTTGCTTCCATGTATAGCCTTTCTATCCCATAATTTCCTTGTTTGAGATTTGGAATTTTTCGAGATTTTCTACCTTATCACCTTTTTCCAGTTGATCAACTAAAAGTGACATTTTGGGGTGTTTCCAATGCCCAGGTGCGGCTAAAACGCAGTCAACAGTTGTTCTATAGACAAAGACGGTTCTTTTGCTGCAAACCGCATTAAAATCCATCAAGATGTCGAGCAACAGCGGCCAGTTGAAACTGAAACGGTGCACATATTGAGGCATGTCAACACAAAAGGCGCCTTAGCAAGGTACACTCTTTTTGTGTTAACATGCCTCATCTTGTGTGGAATTCTCGATTTCCTCAGTTTAAAGCGCTGATAACTGATAGTCTAGGTTTCAATGGTTGTAAAATGACACTTGCTTCCATGTATAGCCTTTCTATCCCATAATTTCCTTGTTTGAGATTTGGAATTTTTCGAGATTTTCTACCTTATCACCTTTTTCCAGTTGATCAACTAAAAGTGACATTTTGGGGTGTTTCCAATGCCCAGGTGCGGCTAAAACGCAGTCAACAGTTGTTCTATAGACAAAGACGGTTCTTTTGCTGCAAACCGCATTAAAATCCATCAAGATGTCGAGCAACAGCGGCCAG
This sequence comes from Actinernus sp. WN-2022, assembly GCA_030867875.1. Lineage (NCBI taxonomy): Eukaryota > Metazoa > Cnidaria > Anthozoa > Actiniaria > Actinernidae > Actinernus > Actinernus sp. WN-2022. Next base: position 135,346 of record JAOWCC010001812.1, read on the forward strand.
TTGAAACTGAAACGGTGCACATATTGAGGCATGTCAACACAAAAGGCGCCTTAGCAAGGTACACTCTTTTTGTGTTAACATGCCTCATCTTGTGTGGAATTCTCGATTTCCTCAGTTTAAAGCGCTGATAACTGATAGTCTAGGTTTCAATGGTTGTAAAATGACACTTGCTTCCATGTATAGCCTTTCTATCCCATAATTTCCTTGTTTGAGATTTGGAATTTTTCGAGATTTTCTACCTTATCACCTTTTTCCAGTTGATCAACTAAAAGTGACATTTTGGGGTGTTTCCAATGCCCAGGTGCGGCTAAACCACAGTCAACAGTTGTTCTATAGACAAAGACGGTTCTTTTGCTGCAAACCGCATTAAAATCCATCAAGATGTCGAGCAACAGCGGCCAGTTGAAACTGAAACGGTGCACATATTGAGGCATGTCAACACAAAAGGCGCCTTAGCAAGGTACACTCTTTTTGTGTTAACATGCCTCATCTTGTGTGGAATTCTCGATTTCCTCAGTTTAAAGCGCTGATAACTGATAGTCTAGGTTTCAATGGTTGTAAAATGACACTTGCTTCCATGTATAGCCTTTCTATCCCATAATTTCCTTGTTTGAGATTTGGAATTTTTCGAGATTTTCTACCTTATCACCTTTTTCCAGTTGATCAACTAAAAGTGACATTTTGGGGTGTTTCCAATGCCCAGGTGCGGCTAAAACGCAGTCAACAGTTGTTCTATAGACAAAGACGGTTCTTTTGCTGCAAACCGCATTAAAATCCATCAAGATGTCGAGCAACAGCGGCCAGTTGAAACTGAAACGGTGCACATATTGAGGCATGTCAACACAAAAGGCGCCTTAGCAAGGTACACTCTTTTTGTGTTAACATGCCTCATCTTGTGTGGAATTCTCGATTTCCTCAGTTTAAAGCGCTGATAACTGATAGTCTAGGTTTCAATGGTTGTAAAATGACACTTGCTTCCATGTATAGCCTTTCTATCCCATAATTTCCTTGTTTGAGATTTGGAATTTTTCGAGATTTTCTACCTTATCACCTTTTTCCAGTTGATCAACTAAAAGTGACATTTTGGGGTGTTTCCAATGCCCAGGTGCGGCTAAACCACAGTCAACAGTTGTTCTATAGACAAAGACGGTTCTTTTGCTGCAAACCGCATTAAAATCCATCAAGATTTCGAGCAACAGCGGCCAGTTGAAACTGAAACGGTGCACATATTGACGCATGTCAACACAAAAGGCGCCTTAGCAAGGTACACTCTTTTTGTGTTAACATGCCTCATCTTGTGTGGAATTCTCGATTTCCTCAGTTTAAAGCGCTGATAACTGATAGTCTAGGTTTCAATGGTTGTAAAATGACACTTGCTTCCATGTATAGCCTTTCTATCCCATAATTTCCTTGTTTGAGATTTGGAATTTTTCGAGATTTTCTACCTTATCACCTTTTTCCAGTTGATCAACTAAAAGTGACATTTTGGGGTGTTTCCAATGCCCAGGTGCGGCTAAAACGCAGTCAACAGTTGTTCTATAGACAAAGACGGTTCTTTTGCTGCAAACCGCATTAAAATCCATCAAGATGTCGAGCAACAGCGGCCAGTTGAAACTGAAACGGTGCACATATTGAGGCATGTCAACACAAAAGGCGCCTTAGCAAGGTACACTCTTTTTGTGTTAACATGCCTCATCTTGTGTGGAATTCTCGATTTCCTCAGTTTAAAGCGCTGATAACTGATAGTCTAGGTTTCAATGGTTGTAAAATGACACTTGCTTCCATGTATAGCCTTTCTATCCCATAATTTCCTTGTTTGAGATTTGGAATTTTTCGAGATTTTCTACCTTATCACCTTTTTCCAGTTGATCAACTAAAAGTGACATTTTGGGGTGTTTCCAATGCCCAGGTGCGGCTAAAACGCAGTCAACAGTTGTTCTATAGACAAAGACGGTTCTTTTGCTGCAAACCGCATTAAAATCCATCAAGATGTCGAGCAACAGCGGCCAGTTGAAACTGAAACGGTGCACATATTGAGGCATGTCAACACAAAAGGCGCCTTAGCAAGGTACACTCTTTTTGTGTTAACATGCCTCATCTTGTGTGGAATTCTCGATTTCCTCAGTTTAAAGCGCTGATAACTGATAGTCTAGGTTTCAATGGTTGTAAAATGACACTTGCTTCCATGTATAGCCTTTCTATCCCATAATTTCCTTGTTTGAGATTTGGAATTTTTCGAGATTTTCTACCTTATCACCTTTTTCCAGTTGATCAACTAAAAGTGACATTTTGGGGTGTTTCCAATGCCCAGGTGCGGCTAAAAGGCAGTCAAGAGTTGTTCTATAGAGAAAGACGGTTCTTTTGCTGCAAACCGCATTAAAATCCATCAAGATGTCGAGCAACAGCGGCCAGTTGAAACTGAAACGGTGCACATATTGAGGCATGTCAACACAAAAGGCGCCTTAGCAAGGTACACTCTTTTTGTGTTAACATGCCTCATCTTGTGTGGAATTCTCGATTTCCTCAGTTTAAAGCGCTGATAACTGATAGTCTAGGTTTCAATGGTTGTAAAATGACACTTGCTTCCATGTATAGCCTTTCTATCCCATAATTTCCTTGTTTGAGATTTGGAATTTTTCGAGATTTTCTACCTTATCACCTTTTTCCAGTTGATCAACTAAAAGTGACATTTTGGGGTGTTTCCAATGCCCAGGTGCGGCTAAACCACAGTCAACAGTTGTTCTATAGACAAAGACGGTTCTTTTGCTGCAAACCGCATTAAAATCCATCAAGATGTCGAGCAACAGCGGCCAGTTGAAACTGAAACGGTGCACATATTGAGGCATGTCAACACAAAAGGCGCCTTAGCAAGGTACACTCTTTTTGTGTTAACATGCCTCATCTTGTGTGGAATTCTCGATTTCCTCAGTTTAAAGCGCTGATAACTGATAGTCTAGGTTTCAATGGTTGTAAAATGACACTTGCTTCCATGTATAGCCTTTCTATCCCATAATTTCCTTGTTTGAGATTTGGAATTTTTCGAGATTTTCTACCTTATCACCTTTTTCCAGTTGATCAACTAAAAGTGACATTTTGGGGTGTTTCCAATGCCCAGGTGCGGCTAAAACGCAGTCAACAGTTGTTCTATAGACAAAGACGGTTCTTTTGCTGCAAACCGCATTAAAATCCATCAAGATGTCGAGCAACAGCGGCCAGTTGAAACTGAAACGGTGCACATATTGAGGCATGTCAACACAAAAGGCGCCTTAGCAAGGTACACTCTTTTTGTGTTAACATGCCTCATCTTGTGTGGAATTCTCGATTTCCTCAGTTTAAAGCGCTGATAACTGATAGTCTAGGTTTCAATGGTTGTAAAATGACACTTGCTTCCATGTATAGCCTTTCTATCCCATAATTTCCTTGTTTGAGATTTGGAATTTTTCGAGATTTTCTACCTTATCACCTTTTTCCAGTTGATCAACTAAAAGTGACATTTTGGGGTGTTTCCAATGCCCAGGTGCGGCTAAAACGCAGTCAACAGTTGTTCTATAGACAAAGACGGTTCTTTTGCTGCAAACCGCATTAAAATCCATCAAGATGTCGAGCAACAGCGGCCAGTTGAAACTGAAACGGTGCACATATTGAGGCATGTCAACACAAAAGGCGCCTTAGCAAGGTACACTCTTTTTGTGTTAACATGCCTCATCTTGTGTGGAATTCTCGATTTCCTCAGTTTAAAGCGCTGATAACTGATAGTCTAGGTTTCAATGGTTGTAAAATGACACTTGCTTCCATGTATAGCCTTTCTATCCCATAATTTCCTTGTTTGAGATTTGGAATTTTTCGAGATTTTCTACCTTATCACCTTTTTCCAGTTGATCAACTAAAAGTGACATTTTGGGGTGTTTCCAATGCCCAGGTGCGGCTAAAAGGCAGTCAAGAGTTGTTCTATAGAGAAAGACGGTTCTTTTGCTGCAAACCGCATTAAAATCCATCAAGATGTCGAGCAACAGCGGCCAGTTGAAACTGAAACGGTGCACATATTGAGGCATGTCAACACAAAAGGCGCCTTAGCAAGGTACACTCTTTTTGTGTTAACATGCCTCATCTTGTGTGGAATTCTCGATTTCCTCAGTTTAAAGCGCTGATAACTGATAGTCTAGGTTTCAATGGTTGTAAAATGACACTTGCTTCCATGTATAGCCTTTCTATCCCATAATTTCCTTGTTTGAGATTTGGAATTTTTCGAGATTTTCTACCTTATCACCTTTTTCCAGTTGATCAACTAAAAGTGACATTTTGGGGTGTTTCCAATGCCCAGGTGCGGCTAAAACGCAGTCAACAGTTGTTCTATAGACAAAGACGGTTCTTTTGCTGCAAACCGCATTAAAATCCATCAAGATGTCGAGCAACAGCGGCCAGTTGAAACTGAAACGGTGCACATATTGAGGCATGTCAACACAAAAGGCGCCTTAGCAAGGTACACTCTTTTTGTGTTAACATGCCTCATCTTGTGTGGAATTCTCGATTTCCTCAGTTTAAAGCGCTGATAACTGATAGTCTAGGTTTCAATGGTTGTAAAATGACACTTGCTTCCATGTATAGCCTTTCTATCCCATAATTTCCTTGTTTGAGATTTGGAATTTTTCGAGATTTTCTACCTTATCACCTTTTTCCAGTTGATCAACTAAAAGTGACATTTTGGGGTGTTTCCAATGCCCAGGTGCGGCTAAAACGCAGTCAACAGTTGTTCTATAGACAAAGACGGTTCTTTTGCTGCAAACCGCATTAAAATCCATCAAGATGTCGAGCAACAGCGGCCAGTTGAAACTGAAACGGTGCACATATTGAGGCATGTCAACACAAAAGGCGCCTTAGCAAGGTACACTCTTTTTGTGTTAACATGCCTCATCTTGTGTGGAATTCTCGATTTCCTCAGTTTAAAGCGCTGATAACTGATAGTCTAGGTTTCAATGGTTGTAAAATGACACTTGCTTCCATGTATAGCCTTTCTATCCCATAATTTCCTTGTTTGAGATTTGGAATTTTTCGAGATTTTCTACCTTATCACCTTTTTCCAGTTGATCAACTAAAAGTGACATTTTGGGGTGTTTCCAATGCCCAGGTGCGGCTAAACCACAGTCAACAGTTGTTCTATAGACAAAGACGGTTCTTTTGCTGCAAACCGCATTAAAATCCATCAAGATGTCGAGCAACAGCGGCCAGTTGAAACTGAAACGGTGCACATATTGAGGCATGTCAACACAAAAGGCGCCTTAGCAAGGTACACTCTTTTTGTGTTAACATGCCTCATCTTGTGTGGAATTCTCGATTTCCTCAGTTTAAAGCGCTGATAACTGATAGTCTAGGTTTCAATGGTTGTAAAATGACACTTGCTTCCATGTATAGCCTTTCTATCCCATAATTTCCTTGTTTGAGATTTGGAATTTTTCGAGATTTTCTACCTTATCACCTTTTTCCAGTTGATCAACTAAAAGTGACATTTTGGGGTGTTTCCAATGCCCAGGTGCGGCTAAAACGCAGTCAACAGTTGTTCTATAGACAAAGACGGTTCTTTTGCTGCAAACCGCATTAAAATCCATCAAGATGTCGAGCAACAGCGGCCAGTTGAAACTGAAACGGTGCACATATTGAGGCATGTCAACACAAAAGGCGCCTTAGCAAGGTACACTCTTTTTGTGTTAACATGCCTCATCTTGTGTGGAATTCTCGATTTCCTCAGTTTAAAGCGCTGATAACTGATAGTCTAGGTTTCAATGGTTGTAAAATGACACTTGCTTCCATGTATAGCCTTTCTATCCCATAATTTCCTTGTTTGAGATTTGGAATTTTTCGAGATTTTCTACCTTATCACCTTTTTCCAGTTGATCAACTAAAAGTGACATTTTGGGGTGTTTCCAATGCCCAGGTGCGGCTAAAACGCAGTCAACAGTTGTTCTATAGACAAAGACGGTTCTTTTGCTGCAAACCGCATTAAAATCCATCAAGATGTCGAGCAACAGCGGCCAGTTGAAACTGAAACGGTGCACATATTGAGGCATGTCAACACAAAAGGCGCCTTAGCAAGGTACACTCTTTTTGTGTTAACATGCCTCATCTTGTGTGGAATTCTCGATTTCCTCAGTTTAAAGCGCTGATAACTGATAGTCTAGGTTTCAATGGTTGTAAAATGACACTTGCTTCCATGTATAGCCTTTCTATCCCATAATTTCCTTGTTTGAGATTTGGAATTTTTCGAGATTTTCTACCTTATCACCTTTTTCCAGTTGATCAACTAAAAGTGACATTTTGGGGTGTTTCCAATGCCCAGGTGCGGCTAAAAGGCAGTCAAGAGTTGTTCTATAGAGAAAGACGGTTCTTTTGCTGCAAACCGCATTAAAATCCATCAAGATGTCGAGCAACAGCGGCCAGTTGAAACTGAAACGGTGCACATATTGAGGCATGTCAACACAAAAGGCGCCTTAGCAAGGTACACTCTTTTTGTGTTAACATGCCTCATCTTGTGTGGAATTCTCGATTTCCTCAGTTTAAAGCGCTGATAACTGATAGTCTAGGTTTCAATGGTTGTAAAATGACACTTGCTTCCATGTATAGCCTTTCTATCCCATAATTTCCTTGTTTGAGATTTGGAATTTTTCGAGATTTTCTACCTTATCACCTTTTTCCAGTTGATCAACTAAAAGTGACATTTTGGGGTGTTTCCAATGCCCAGGTGCGGCTAAAACGCAGTCAACAGTTGTTCTATAGACAAAGACGGTTCTTTTGCTGCAAACCGCATTAAAATCCATCAAGATGTCGAGCAACAGCGGCCAGTTGAAACTGAAACGGTGCACATATTGAGGCATGTCAACACAAAAGGCGCCTTAGCAAGGTACACTCTTTTTGTGTTAACATGCCTCATCTTGTGTGGAATTCTCGATTTCCTCAGTTTAAAGCGCTGATAACTGATAGTCTAGGTTTCAATGGTTGTAAAATGACACTTGCTTCCATGTATAGCCTTTCTATCCCATAATTTCCTTGTTTGAGATTTGGAATTTTTCGAGATTTTCTACCTTATCACCTTTTTCCAGTTGATCAACTAAAAGTGACATTTTGGGGTGTTTCCAATGCCCAGGTGCGGCTAAAACGCAGTCAACAGTTGTTCTATAGACAAAGACGGTTCTTTTGCTGCAAACCGCATTAAAATCCATCAAGATGTCGAGCAACAGCGGCCAGTTGAAACTGAAACGGTGCACATATTGAGGCATGTCAACACAAAAGGCGCCTTAGCAAGGTACACTCTTTTTGTGTTAACATGCCTCATCTTGTGTGGAATTCTCGATTTCCTCAGTTTAAAGCGCTGATAACTGATAGTCTAGGTTTCAATGGTTGTAAAATGACACTTGCTTCCATGTATAGCCTTTCTATCCCATAATTTCCTTGTTTGAGATTTGGAATTTTTCGAGATTTTCTACCTTATCACCTTTTTCCAGTTGATCAACTAAAAGTGACATTTTGGGGTGTTTCCAATGCCCAGGTGCGGCTAAACCACAGTCAACAGTTGTTCTATAGACAAAGACGGTTCTTTTGCTGCAAACCGCATTAAAATCCATCAAGATTTCGAGCAACAGCGGCCAGTTGAAACTGAAACGGTGCACATATTGACGCATGTCAACACAAAAGGCGCCTTAGCAAGGTACACTCTTTTTGTGTTAACATGCCTCATCTTGTGTGGAATTCTCGATTTCCTCAGTTTAAAGCGCTGATAACTGATAGTCTAGGTTTCAATGGTTGTAAAATGACACTTGCTTCCATGTATAGCCTTTCTATCCCATAATTTCCTTGTTTGAGATTTGGAATTTTTCGAGATTTTCTACCTTATCACCTTTTTCCAGTTGATCAACTAAAAGTGACATTTTGGGGTGTTTCCAATGCCCAGGTGCGGCTAAAACGCAGTCAACAGTTGTTCTATAGAGAAAGACGGTTCTTTTGCTGCAAACCGCATTAAAATCCATCAAGATGTCGAGCAACAGCGGCCAGTTGAAACTGAAACGGTGCACATATTGAGGCATGTCAACACAAAAGGCGCCTTAGCAAGGTACACTCTTTTTGTGTTAACATGCCTCATCTTGTGTGGAATTCTCGATTTCCTCAGTTTAAAGCGCTGATAACTGATAGTCTAGGTTTCAATGGTTGTAAAATGACACTTGCTTCCATGTATAGCCTTTCTATCCCATAATTTCCTTGTTTGAGATTTGGAATTTTTCGAGATTTTCTACCTTATCACCTTTTTCCAGTTGATCAACTAAAAGTGACATTTTGGGGTGTTTCCAATGCCCAGGTGCGGCTAAAACGCAGTCAACAGTTGTTCTATAGACAAAGACGGTTCTTTTGCTGCAAACCGCATTAAAATCCATCAAGATGTCGAGCAACAGCGGCCAGTTGAAACTGAAACGGTGCACATATTGAGGCATGTCAACACAAAAGGCGCCTTAGCAAGGTACACTCTTTTTGTGTTAACATGCCTCATCTTGTGTGGAATTCTCGATTTCCTCAGTTTAAAGCGCTGATAACTGATAGTCTAGGTTTCAATGGTTGTAAAATGACACTTGCTTCCATGTATAGCCTTTCTATCCCATAATTTCCTTGTTTGAGATTTGGAATTTTTCGAGATTTTCTACCTTATCACCTTTTTCCAGTTGATCAACTAAAAGTGACATTTTGGGGTGTTTCCAATGCCCAGGTGCGGCTAAAACGCAGTCAACAGTTGTTCTATAGACAAAGACGGTTCTTTTGCTGCAAACCGCATTAAAATCCATCAAGATGTCGAGCAACAGCGGCCAGTTGAAACTGAAACGGTGCACATATTGAGGCATGTCAACACAAAAGGCGCCTTAGCAAGGTACACTCTTTTTGTGTTAACATGCCTCATCTTGTGTGGAATTCTCGATTTCCTCAGTTTAAAGCGCTGATAACTGATAGTCTAGGTTTCAATGGTTGTAAAATGACACTTGCTTCCATGTATAGCCTTTCTATCCCATAATTTCCTTGTTTGAGATTTGGAATTTTTCGAGATTTTCTACCTTATCACCTTTTTCCAGTTGATCAACTAAAAGTGACATTTTGGGGTGTTTCCAATGCCCAGGTGCGGCTAAACCACAGTCAACAGTTGTTCTATAGACAAAGACGGTTCTTTTGCTGCAAACCGCATTAAAATCCATCAAGATGTCGAGCAACAGCGGCCAGTTGAAACTGAAACGGTGCACATATTGAGGCATGTCAACACAAAAGGCGCCTTAGCAAGGTACACTCTTTTTGTGTTAACATGCCTCATCTTGTGTGGAATTCTCGATTTCCTCAGTTTAAAGCGCTGATAACTGATAGTCTAGGTTTCAATGGTTGTAAAATGACACTTGCTTCCATGTATAGCCTTTCTATCCCATAATTTCCTTGTTTGAGATTTGGAATTTTTCGAGATTTTCTACCTTATCACCTTTTTCCAGTTGATCAACTAAAAGTGACATTTTGGGGTGTTTCCAATGCCCAGGTGCGGCTAAAACGCAGTCAACAGTTGTTCTATAGACAAAGACGGTTCTTTTGCTGCAAACCGCATTAAAATCCATCAAGATGTCGAGCAACAGCGGCCAGTTGAAACTGAAACGGTGCACATATTGAGGCATGTCAACACAAAAGGCGCCTTAGCAAGGTACACTCTTTTTGTGTTAACATGCCTCATCTTGTGTGGAATTCTCGATTTCCTCAGTTTAAAGCGCTGATAACTGATAGTCTAGGTTTCAATGGTTGTAAAATGACACTTGCTTCCATGTATAGCCTTTCTATCCCATAATTTCCTTGTTTGAGATTTGGAATTTTTCGAGATTTTCTACCTTATCACCTTTTTCCAGTTGATCAACTAAAAGTGACATTTTGGGGTGTTTCCAATGCCCAGGTGCGGCTAAAACGCAGTCAACAGTTGTTCTATAGACAAAGACGGTTCTTTTGCTGCAAACCGCATTAAAATCCATCAAGATGTCGAGCAACAGCGGCCAGTTGAAACTGAAACGGTGCACATATTGAGGCATGTCAACACAAAAGGCGCCTTAGCAAGGTACACTCTTTTTGTGTTAACATGCCTCATCTTGTGTGGAATTCTCGATTTCCTCAGTTTAAAGCGCTGATAACTGATAGTCTAGGTTTCAATGGTTGTAAAATGACACTTGCTTCCATGTATAGCCTTTCTATCCCATAATTTCCTTGTTTGAGATTTGGAATTTTTCGAGATTTTCTACCTTATCACCTTTTTCCAGTTGATCAACTAAAAGTGACATTTTGGGGTGTTTCCAATGCCCAGGTGCGGCTAAAACGCAGTCAACAGTTGTTCTATAGACAAAGACGGTTCTTTTGCTGCAAACCGCATTAAAATCCATCAAGATGTCGAGCAACAGCGGCCAGTTGAAACTGAAACGGTGCACATATTGAGGCATGTCAACACAAAAGGCGCCTTAGCAAGGTACACTCTTTTTGTGTTAACATGCCTCATCTTGTGTGGAATTCTCGATTTCCTCAGTTTAAAGCGCTGATAACTGATAGTCTAGGTTTCAATGGTTGTAAAATGACACTTGCTTCCATGTATAGCCTTTCTATCCCATAATTTCCTTGTTTGAGATTTGGAATTTTTCGAGATTTTCTACCTTATCACCTTTTTCCAGTTGATCAACTAAAAGTGACATTTTGGGGTGTTTCCAATGCCCAGGTGCGGCTAAACCACAGTCAACAGTTGTTCTATAGACAAAGACGGTTCTTTTGCTGCAAACCGCATTAAAATCCATCAAGATGTCGAGCAACAGCGGCCAGTTGAAACTGAAACGGTGCACATATTGAGGCATGTCAACACAAAAGGCGCCTTAGCAAGGTACACTCTTTTTGTGTTAACATGCCTCATCTTGTGTGGAATTCTCGATTTCCTCAGTTTAAAGCGCTGATAACTGATAGTCTAGGTTTCAATGGTTGTAAAATGACACTTGCTTCCATGTATAGCCTTTCTATCCCATAATTTCCTTGTTTGAGATTTGGAATTTTTCGAGATTTTCTACCTTATCACCTTTTTCCAGTTGATCAACTAAAAGTGACATTTTGGGGTGTTTCCAATGCCCAGGTGCGGCTAAAACGCAGTCAACAGTTGTTCTATAGACAAAGACGGTTCTTTTGCTGCAAACCGCATTAAAATCCATCAAGATGTCGAGCAACAGCGGCCAGTTGAAACTGAAACGGTGCACATATTGAGGCATGTCAACACAAAAGGCGCCTTAGCAAGGTACACTCTTTTTGTGTTAACATGCCTCATCTTGTGTGGAATTCTCGATTTCCTCAGTTTAAAGCGCTGATAACTGATAGTCTAGGTTTCAATGGTTGTAAAATGACACTTGCTTCCATGTATAGCCTTTCTATCCCATAATTTCCTTGTTTGAGATTTGGAATTTTTCGAGATTTTCTACCTTATCACCTTTTTCCAGTTGATCAACTAAAAGTGACATTTTGGGGTGTTTCCAATGCCCAGGTGCGGCTAAAACGCAGTCAACAGTTGTTCTATAGACAAAGACGGTTCTTTTGCTGCAAACCGCATTAAAATCCATCAAGATGTCGAGCAACAGCGGCCAGTTGAAACTGAAACGGTGCACATATTGAGGCATGTCAACACAAAAGGCGCCTTAGCAAGGTACACTCTTTTTGTGTTAACATGCCTCATCTTGTGTGGAATTCTCGATTTCCTCAGTTTAAAGCGCTGATAACTGATAGTCTAGGTTTCAATGGTTGTAAAATGACACTTGCTTCCATGTATAGCCTTTCTATCCCATAATTTCCTTGTTTGAGATTTGGAATTTTTCGAGATTTTCTACCTTATCACCTTTTTCCAGTTGATCAACTAAAAGTGACATTTTGGGGTGTTTCCAATGCCCAGGTGCGGCTAAAACGCAGTCAACAGTTGTTCTATAGACAAAGACGGTTCTTTTGCTGCAAACCGCATTAAAATCCATCAAGATGTCGAGCAACAGCGGCCAGTTGAAACTGAAACGGTGCACATATTGAGGCATGTCAACACAAAAGGCGCCTTAGCAAGGTACACTCTTTTTGTGTTAACATGCCTCATCTTGTGTGGAATTCTCGATTTCCTCAGTTTAAAGCGCTGATAACTGATAGTCTAGGTTTCAATGGTTGTAAAATGACACTTGCTTCCATGTATAGCCTTTCTATCCCATAATTTCCTTGTTTGAGATTTGGAATTTTTCGAGATTTTCTACCTTATCACCTTTTTCCAGTTGATCAACTAAAAGTGACATTTTGGGGTGTTTCCAATGCCCAGGTGCGGCTAAACCACAGTCAACAGTTGTTCTATAGACAAAGACGGTTCTTTTGCTGCAAACCGCATTAAAATCCATCAAGATGTCGAGCAACAGCGGCCAGTTGAAACTGAAACGGTGCACATATTGAGGCATGTCAACACAAAAGGCGCCTTAGCAAGGTACACTCTTTTTGTGTTAACATGCCTCATCTTGTGTGGAATTCTCGATTTCCTCAGTTTAAAGCGCTGATAACTGATAGTCTAGGTTTCAATGGTTGTAAAATGACACTTGCTTCCATGTATAGCCTTTCTATCCCATAATTTCCTTGTTTGAGATTTGGAATTTTTCGAGATTTTCTACCTTATCACCTTTTTCCAGTTGATCAACTAAAAGTGACATTTTGGGGTGTTTCCAATGCCCAGGTGCGGCTAAAACGCAGTCAACAGTTGTTCTATAGACAAAGACGGTTCTTTTGCTGCAAACCGCATTAAAATCCATCAAGATGTCGAGCAACAGCGGCCAGTTGAAACTGAAACGGTGCACATATTGAGGCATGTCAACACAAAAGGCGCCTTAGCAAGGTACACTCTTTTTGTGTTAACATGCCTCATCTTGTGTGGAATTCTCGATTTCCTCAGTTTAAAGCGCTGATAACTGATAGTCTAGGTTTCAATGGTTGTAAAATGACACTTGCTTCCATGTATAGCCTTTCTATCCCATAATTTCCTTGTTTGAGATTTGGAATTTTTCGAGATTTTCTACCTTATCACCTTTTTCCAGTTGATCAACTAAAAGTGACATTTTGGGGTGTTTCCAATGCCCAGGTGCGGCTAAAACGCAGTCAACAGTTGTTCTATAGACAAAGACGGTTCTTTTGCTGCAAACCGCATTAAAATCCATCAAGATGTCGAGCAACAGCGGCCAGTTGAAACTGAAACGGTGCACATATTGAGGCATGTCAACACAAAAGGCGCCTTAGCAAGGTACACTCTTTTTGTGTTAACATGCCTCATCTTGTGTGGAATTCTCGATTTCCTCAGTTTAAAGCGCTGATAACTGATAGTCTAGGTTTCAATGGTTGTAAAATGACACTTGCTTCCATGTATAGCCTTTCTATCCCATAATTTCCTTGTTTGAGATTTGGAATTTTTCGAGATTTTCTACCTTATCACCTTTTTCCAGTTGATCAACTAAAAGTGACATTTTGGGGTGTTTCCAATGCCCAGGTGCGGCTAAACCACAGTCAACAGTTGTTCTATAGACAAAGACGGTTCTTTTGCTGCAAACCGCATTAAAATCCATCAAGATGTCGAGCAACAGCGGCCAGTTGAAACTGAAACGGTGCACATATTGAGGCATGTCAACACAAAAGGCGCCTTAGCAAGGTACACTCTTTTTGTGTTAACATGCCTCATCTTGTGTGGAATTCTCGATTTCCTCAGTTTAAAGCGCTGATAACTGATAGTCTAGGTTTCAATGGTTGTAAAATGACACTTGCTTCCATGTATAGCCTTTCTATCCCATAATTTCCTTGTTTGAGATTTGGAATTTTTCGAGATTTTCTACCTTATCACCTTTTTCCAGTTGATCAACTAAAAGTGACATTTTGGGGTGTTTCCAATGCCCAGGTGCGGCTAAAACGCAGTCAACAGTTGTTCTATAGACAAAGACGGTTCTTTTGCTGCAAACCGCATTAAAATCCATCAAGATGTCGAGCAACAGCGGCCAGTTGAAACTGAAACGGTGCACATATTGAGGCATGTCAACACAAAAGGCGCCTTAGCAAGGTACACTCTTTTTGTGTTAACATGCCTCATCTTGTGTGGAATTCTCGATTTCCTCAGTTTAAAGCGCTGATAACTGATAGTCTAGGTTTCAATGGTTGTAAAATGACACTTGCTTCCATGTATAGCCTTTCTATCCCATAATTTCCTTGTTTGAGATTTGGAATTTTTCGAGATTTTCTACCTTATCACCTTTTTCCAGTTGATCAACTAAAAGTGACATTTTGGGGTGTTTCCAATGCCCAGGTGCGGCTAAAACGCAGTCAACAGTTGTTCTATAGACAAAGACGGTTCTTTTGCTGCAAACCGCATTAAAATCCATCAAGATGTCGAGCAACAGCGGCCAGTTGAAACTGAAACGGTGCACATATTGAGGCATGTCAACACAAAAGGCGCCTTAGCAAGGTACACTCTTTTTGTGTTAACATGCCTCATCTTGTGTGGAATTCTCGATTTCCTCAGTTTAAAGCGCTGATAACTGATAGTCTAGGTTTCAATGGTTGTAAAATGACACTTGCTTCCATGTATAGCCTTTCTATCCCATAATTTCCTTGTTTGAGATTTGGAATTTTTCGAGATTTTCTACCTTATCACCTTTTTCCAGTTGATCAACTAAAAGTGACATTTTGGGGTGTTTCCAATGCCCAGGTGCGGCTAAACCACAGTCAACAGTTGTTCTATAGACAAAGACGGTTCTTTTGCTGCAAACCGCATTAAAATCCATCAAGATGTCGAGCAACAGCGGCCAGTTGAAACTGAAACGGTGCACATATTGAGGCATGTCAACACAAAAGGCGCCTTAGCAAGGTACACTCTTTTTGTGTTAACATGCCTCATCTTGTGTGGAATTCTCGATTTCCTCAGTTTAAAGCGCTGATAACTGATAGTCTAGGTTTCAATGGTTGTAAAATGACACTTGCTTCCATGTATAGCCTTTCTATCCCATAATTTCCTTGTTTGAGATTTGGAATTTTTCGAGATTTTCTACCTTATCACCTTTTTCCAGTTGATCAACTAAAAGTGACATTTTGGGGTGTTTCCAATGCCCAGGTGCGGCTAAAACGCAGTCAACAGTTGTTCTATAGACAAAGACGGTTCTTTTGCTGCAAACCGCATTAAAATCCATCAAGATGTCGAGCAACAGCGGCCAGTTGAAACTGAAACGGTGCACATATTGAGGCATGTCAACACAAAAGGCGCCTTAGCAAGGTACACTCTTTTTGTGTTAACATGCCTCATCTTGTGTGGAATTCTCGATTTCCTCAGTTTAAAGCGCTGATAACTGATAGTCTAGGTTTCAATGGTTGTAAAATGACACTTGCTTCCATGTATAGCCTTTCTATCCCATAATTTCCTTGTTTGAGATTTGGAATTTTTCGAGATTTTCTACCTTATCACCTTTTTCCAGTTGATCAACTAAAAGTGACATTTTGGGGTGTTTCCAATGCCCAGGTGCGGCTAAACCACAGTCAACAGTTGTTCTATAGACAAAGACGGTTCTTTTGCTGCAAACCGCATTAAAATCCATCAAGATGTCGAGCAACAGCGGCCAGTTGAAACTGAAACGGTGCACATATTGAGGCATGTCAACACAAAAGGCGCCTTAGCAAGGTACACTCTTTTTGTGTTAACATGCCTCATCTTGTGTGGAATTCTCGATTTCCTCAGTTTAAAGCGCTGATAACTGATAGTCTAGGTTTCAATGGTTGTAAAATGACACTTGCTTCCATGTATAGCCTTTCTATCCCATAATTTCCTTGTTTGAGATTTGGAATTTTTCGAGATTTTCTACCTTATCACCTTTTTCCAGTTGATCAACTAAAAGTGACATTTTGGGGTGTTTCCAATGCCCAGGTGCGGCTAAAACGCAGTCAACAGTTGTTCTATAGACAAAGACGGTTCTTTTGCTGCAAACCGCATTAAAATCCATCAAGATGTCGAGCAACAGCGGCCAGTTGAAACTGAAACGGTGCACATATTGAGGCATGTCAACACAAAAGGCGCCTTAGCAAGGTACACTCTTTTTGTGTTAACATGCCTCATCTTGTGTGGAATTCTCGATTTCCTCAGTTTAAAGCGCTGATAACTGATAGTCTAGGTTTCAATGGTTGTAAAATGACACTTGCTTCCATGTATAGCCTTTCTATCCCATAATTTCCTTGTTTGAGATTTGGAATTTTTCGAGATTTTCTACCTTATCACCTTTTTCCAGTTGATCAACTAAAAGTGACATTTTGGGGTGTTTCCAATGCCCAGGTGCGGCTAAAACGCAGTCAACAGTTGTTCTATAGACAAAGACGGTTCTTTTGCTGCAAACCGCATTAAAATCCATCAAGATGTCGAGCAACAGCGGCCAGTTGAAACTGAAACGGTGCACATATTGAGGCATGTCAACACAAAAGGCGCCTTAGCAAGGTACACTCTTTTTGTGTTAACATGCCTCATCTTGTGTGGAATTCTCGATTTCCTCAGTTTAAAGCGCTGATAACTGATAGTCTAGGTTTCAATGGTTGTAAAATGACACTTGCTTCCATGTATAGCCTTTCTATCCCATAATTTCCTTGTTTGAGATTTGGAATTTTTCGAGATTTTCTACCTTATCACCTTTTTCCAGTTGATCAACTAAAAGTGACATTTTGGGGTGTTTCCAATGCCCAGGTGCGGCTAAAACGCAGTCAACAGTTGTTCTATAGACAAAGACGGTTCTTTTGCTGCAAACCGCATTAAAATCCATCAAGATGTCGAGCAACAGCGGCCAGTTGAAACTGAAACGGTGCACATATTGAGGCATGTCAACACAAAAGGCGCCTTAGCAAGGTACACTCTTTTTGTGTTAACATGCCTCATCTTGTGTGGAATTCTCGATTTCCTCAGTTTAAAGCGCTGATAACTGATAGTCTAGGTTTCAATGGTTGTAAAATGACACTTGCTTCCATGTATAGCCTTTCTATCCCATAATTTCCTTGTTTGAGATTTGGAATTTTTCGAGATTTTCTACCTTATCACCTTTTTCCAGTTGATCAACTAAAAGTGACATTTTGGGGTGTTTCCAATGCCCAGGTGCGGCTAAACCACAGTCAACAGTTGTTCTATAGACAAAGACGGTTCTTTTGCTGCAAACCGCATTAAAATCCATCAAGATGTCGAGCAACAGCGGCCAGTTGAAACTGAAACGGTGCACATATTGAGGCATGTCAACACAAAAGGCGCCTTAGCAAGGTACACTCTTTTTGTGTTAACATGCCTCATCTTGTGTGGAATTCTCGATTTCCTCAGTTTAAAGCGCTGATAACTGATAGTCTAGGTTTCAATGGTTGTAAAATGACACTTGCTTCCATGTATAGCCTTTCTATCCCATAATTTCCTTGTTTGAGATTTGGAATTTTTCGAGATTTTCTACCTTATCACCTTTTTCCAGTTGATCAACTAAAAGTGACATTTTGGGGTGTTTCCAATGCCCAGGTGCGGCTAAAACGCAGTCAACAGTTGTTCTATAGACAAAGACGGTTCTTTTGCTGCAAACCGCATTAAAATCCATCAAGATGTCGAGCAACAGCGGCCAGTTGAAACTGAAACGGTGCACATATTGAGGCATGTCAACACAAAAGGCGCCTTAGCAAGGTACACTCTTTTTGTGTTAACATGCCTCATCTTGTGTGGAATTCTCGATTTCCTCAGTTTAAAGCGCTGATAACTGATAGTCTAGGTTTCAATGGTTGTAAAATGACACTTGCTTCCATGTATAGCCTTTCTATCCCATAATTTCCTTGTTTGAGATTTGGAATTTTTCGAGATTTTCTACCTTATCACCTTTTTCCAGTTGATCAACTAAAAGTGACATTTTGGGGTGTTTCCAATGCCCAGGTGCGGCTAAAACGCAGTCAACAGTTGTTCTATAGACAAAGACGGTTCTTTTGCTGCAAACCGCATTAAAATCCATCAAGATGTCGAGCAACAGCGGCCAGTTGAAACTGAAACGGTGCACATATTGAGGCATGTCAACACAAAAGGCGCCTTAGCAAGGTACACTCTTTTTGTGTTAACATGCCTCATCTTGTGTGGAATTCTCGATTTCCTCAGTTTAAAGCGCTGATAACTGATAGTCTAGGTTTCAATGGTTGTAAAATGACACTTGCTTCCATGTATAGCCTTTCTATCCCATAATTTCCTTGTTTGAGATTTGGAATTTTTCGAGATTTTCTACCTTATCACCTTTTTCCAGTTGATCAACTAAAAGTGACATTTTGGGGTGTTTCCAATGCCCAGGTGCGGCTAAAACGCAGTCAACAGTTGTTCTATAGACAAAGACGGTTCTTTTGCTGCAAACCGCATTAAAATCCATCAAGATGTCGAGCAACAGCGGCCAGTTGAAACTGAAACGGTGCACATATTGAGGCATGTCAACACAAAAGGCGCCTTAGCAAGGTACACTCTTTTTGTGTTAACATGCCTCATCTTGTGTGGAATTCTCGATTTCCTCAGTTTAAAGCGCTGATAACTGATAGTCTAGGTTTCAATGGTTGTAAAATGACACTTGCTTCCATGTATAGCCTTTCTATCCCATAATTTCCTTGTTTGAGATTTGGAATTTTTCGAGATTTTCTACCTTATCACCTTTTTCCAGTTGATCAACTAAAAGTGACATTTTGGGGTGTTTCCAATGCCCAGGTGCGGCTAAACCACAGTCAACAGTTGTTCTATAGACAAAGACGGTTCTTTTGCTGCAAACCGCATTAAAATCCATCAAGATGTCGAGCAACAGCGGCCAGTTGAAACTGAAACGGTGCACATATTGAGGCATGTCAACACAAAAGGCGCCTTAGCAAGGTACACTCTTTTTGTGTTAACATGCCTCATCTTGTGTGGAATTCTCGATTTCCTCAGTTTAAAGCGCTGATAACTGATAGTCTAGGTTTCAATGGTTGTAAAATGACACTTGCTTCCATGTATAGCCTTTCTATCCCATAATTTCCTTGTTTGAGATTTGGAATTTTTCGAGATTTTCTACCTTATCACCTTTTTCCAGTTGATCAACTAAAAGTGACATTTTGGGGTGTTTCCAATGCCCAGGTGCGGCTAAAACGCAGTCAACAGTTGTTCTATAGACAAAGACGGTTCTTTTGCTGCAAACCGCATTAAAATCCATCAAGATGTCGAGCAACAGCGGCCAGTTGAAACTGAAACGGTGCACATATTGAGGCATGTCAACACAAAAGGCGCCTTAGCAAGGTACACTCTTTTTGTGTTAACATGCCTCATCTTGTGTGGAATTCTCGATTTCCTCAGTTTAAAGCGCTGATAACTGATAGTCTAGGTTTCAATGGTTGTAAAATGACACTTGCTTCCATGTATAGCCTTTCTATCCCATAATTTCCTTGTTTGAGATTTGGAATTTTTCGAGATTTTCTACCTTATCACCTTTTTCCAGTTGATCAACTAAAAGTGACATTTTGGGGTGTTTCCAATGCCCAGGTGCGGCTAAAACGCAGTCAACAGTTGTTCTATAGACAAAGACGGTTCTTTTGCTGCAAACCGCATTAAAATCCATCAAGATGTCGAGCAACAGCGGCCAGTTGAAACTGAAACGGTGCACATATTGAGGCATGTCAACACAAAAGGCGCCTTAGCAAGGTACACTCTTTTTGTGTTAACATGCCTCATCTTGTGTGGAATTCTCGATTTCCTCAGTTTAAAGCGCTGATAACTGATAGTCTAGGTTTCAATGGTTGTAAAATGACACTTGCTTCCATGTATAGCCTTTCTATCCCATAATTTCCTTGTTTGAGATTTGGAATTTTTCGAGATTTTCTACCTTATCACCTTTTTCCAGTTGATCAACTAAAAGTGACATTTTGGGGTGTTTCCAATGCCCAGGTGCGGCTAAACCACAGTCAACAGTTGTTCTATAGACAAAGACGGTTCTTTTGCTGCAAACCGCATTAAAATCCATCAAGATGTCGAGCAACAGCGGCCAGTTGAAACTGAAACGGTGCACATATTGAGGCATGTCAACACAAAAGGCGCCTTAGCAAGGTACACTCTTTTTGTGTTAACATGCCTCATCTTGTGTGGAATTCTCGATTTCCTCAGTTTAAAGCGCTGATAACTGATAGTCTAGGTTTCAATGGTTGTAAAATGACACTTGCTTCCATGTATAGCCTTTCTATCCCATAATTTCCTTGTTTGAGATTTGGAATTTTTCGAGATTTTCTACCTTATCACCTTTTTCCAGTTGATCAACTAAAAGTGACATTTTGGGGTGTTTCCAATGCCCAGGTGCGGCTAAAACGCAGTCAACAGTTGTTCTATAGACAAAGACGGTTCTTTTGCTGCAAACCGCATTAAAATCCATCAAGATGTCGAGCAACAGCGGCCAGTTGAAACTGAAACGGTGCACATATTGAGGCATGTCAACACAAAAGGCGCCTTAGCAAGGTACACTCTTTTTGTGTTAACATGCCTCATCTTGTGTGGAATTCTCGATTTCCTCAGTTTAAAGCGCTGATAACTGATAGTCTAGGTTTCAATGGTTGTAAAATGACACTTGCTTCCATGTATAGCCTTTCTATCCCATAATTTCCTTGTTTGAGATTTGGAATTTTTCGAGATTTTCTACCTTATCACCTTTTTCCAGTTGATCAACTAAAAGTGACATTTTGGGGTGTTTCCAATGCCCAGGTGCGGCTAAAACGCAGTCAACAGTTGTTCTATAGACAAAGACGGTTCTTTTGCTGCAAACCGCATTAAAATCCATCAAGATGTCGAGCAACAGCGGCCAGTTGAAACTGAAACGGTGCACATATTGAGGCATGTCAACACAAAAGGCGCCTTAGCAAGGTACACTCTTTTTGTGTTAACATGCCTCATCTTGTGTGGAATTCTCGATTTCCTCAGTTTAAAGCGCTGATAACTGATAGTCTAGGTTTCAATGGTTGTAAAATGACACTTGCTTCCATGTATAGCCTTTCTATCCCATAATTTCCTTGTTTGAGATTTGGAATTTTTCGAGATTTTCTACCTTATCACCTTTTTCCAGTTGATCAACTAAAAGTGACATTTTGGGGTGTTTCCAATGCCCAGGTGCGGCTAAAACGCAGTCAACAGTTGTTCTATAGACAAAGACGGTTCTTTTGCTGCAAACCGCATTAAAATCCATCAAGATGTCGAGCAACAGCGGCCAGTTGAAACTGAAACGGTGCACATATTGAGGCATGTCAACACAAAAGGCGCCTTAGCAAGGTACACTCTTTTTGTGTTAACATGCCTCATCTTGTGTGGAATTCTCGATTTCCTCAGTTTAAAGCGCTGATAACTGATAGTCTAGGTTTCAATGGTTGTAAAATGACACTTGCTTCCATGTATAGCCTTTCTATCCCATAATTTCCTTGTTTGAGATTTGGAATTTTTCGAGATTTTCTACCTTATCACCTTTTTCCAGTTGATCAACTAAAAGTGACATTTTGGGGTGTTTCCAATGCCCAGGTGCGGCTAAACCACAGTCAACAGTTGTTCTATAGACAAAGACGGTTCTTTTGCTGCAAACCGCATTAAAATCCATCAAGATGTCGAGCAACAGCGGCCAGTTGAAACTGAAACGGTGCACATATTGAGGCATGTCAACACAAAAGGCGCCTTAGCAAGGTACACTCTTTTTGTGTTAACATGCCTCATCTTGTGTGGAATTCTCGATTTCCTCAGTTTAAAGCGCTGATAACTGATAGTCTAGGTTTCAATGGTTGTAAAATGACACTTGCTTCCATGTATAGCCTTTCTATCCCATAATTTCCTTGTTTGAGATTTGGAATTTTTCGAGATTTTCTACCTTATCACCTTTTTCCAGTTGATCAACTAAAAGTGACATTTTGGGGTGTTTCCAATGCCCAGGTGCGGCTAAAACGCAGTCAACAGTTGTTCTATAGACAAAGACGGTTCTTTTGCTGCAAACCGCATTAAAATCCATCAAGATGTCGAGCAACAGCGGCCAGTTGAAACTGAAACGGTGCACATATTGAGGCATGTCAACACAAAAGGCGCCTTAGCAAGGTACACTCTTTTTGTGTTAACATGCCTCATCTTGTGTGGAATTCTCGATTTCCTCAGTTTAAAGCGCTGATAACTGATAGTCTAGGTTTCAATGGTTGTAAAATGACACTTGCTTCCATGTATAGCCTTTCTATCCCATAATTTCCTTGTTTGAGATTTGGAATTTTTCGAGATTTTCTACCTTATCACCTTTTTCCAGTTGATCAACTAAAAGTGACATTTTGGGGTGTTTCCAATGCCCAGGTGCGGCTAAAACGCGTCAACAGTTGTTCTATAGACAAAGACGGTTCTTTTGCTGCAAACCGCATTAAAATCCATCAAGATGTCGAGCAACAGCGGCCAGTTGAAACTGAAACGGTGCACATATTGAGGCATGTCAACACAAAAGGCGCCTTAGCAAGGTACACTCTTTTTGTGTTAACATGCCTCATCTTGTGTGGAATTCTCGATTTCCTCAGTTTAAAGCGCTGATAACTGATAGTCTAGGTTTCAATGGTTGTAAAATGACACTTGCTTCCATGTATAGCCTTTCTATCCCATAATTTCCTTGTTTGAGATTTGGAATTTTTCGAGATTTTCTACCTTATCACCTTTTTCCAGTTGATCAACTAAAAGTGACATTTTGGGGTGTTTCCAATGCCCAGGTGCGGCTAAAACGCAGTCAACAGTTGTTCTATAGACAAAGACGGTTCTTTTGCTGCAAACCGCATTAAAATCCATCAAGATGTCGAGCAACAGCGGCCAGTTGAAACTGAAACGGTGCACATATTGAGGCATGTCAACACAAAAGGCGCCTTAGCAAGGTACACTCTTTTTGTGTTAACATGCCTCATCTTGTGTGGAATTCTCGATTTCCTCAGTTTAAAGCGCTGATAACTGATAGTCTAGGTTTCAATGGTTGTAAAATGACACTTGCTTCCATGTATAGCCTTTCTATCCCATAATTTCCTTGTTTGAGATTTGGAATTTTTCGAGATTTTCTACCTTATCACCTTTTTCCAGTTGATCAACTAAAAGTGACATTTTGGGGTGTTTCCAATGCCCAGGTGCGGCTAAAACGCAGTCAACAGTTGTTCTATAGACAAAGACGGTTCTTTTGCTGCAAACCGCATTAAAATCCATCAAGATGTCGAGCAACAGCGGCCAGTTGAAACTGAAACGGTGCACATATTGAGGCATGTCAACACAAAAGGCGCCTTAGCAAGGTACACTCTTTTTGTGTTAACATGCCTCATCTTGTGTGGAATTCTCGATTTCCTCAGTTTAAAGCGCTGATAACTGATAGTCTAGGTTTCAATGGTTGTAAAATGACACTTGCTTCCATGTATAGCCTTTCTATCCCATAATTTCCTTGTTTGAGATTTGGAATTTTTCGAGATTTTCTACCTTATCACCTTTATCCAGTTGATCAACTAAAAGTGACATTTTGGGGTGTTTCCAATGCCCAGGTGCGGCTAAAACGCAGTCAACAGTTGTTCTATAGACAAAGACGGTTCTTTTGCTGCAAACCGCATTAAAATCCATCAAGATGTCGAGCAACAGCGGCCAGTTGAAACTGAAACGGTGCACATATTGAGGCATGTCAACACAAAAGGCGCCTTAGCAAGGTACACTCTTTTTGTGTTAACATGCCTCATCTTGTGTGGAATTCTCGATTTCCTCAGTTTAAAGCGCTGATAACTGATAGTCTAGGTTTCAATGGTTGTAAAATGACACTTGCTTCCATGTATAGCCTTTCTATCCCATAATTTCCTTGTTTGAGATTTGGAATTTTTCGAGATTTTCTACCTTATCACCTTTTTCCAGTTGATCAACTAAAAGTGACATTTTGGGGTGTTTCCAATGCCCAGGTGCGGCTAAAAGGCAGTCAAGAGTTGTTCTATAGAGAAAGACGGTTCTTTTGCTGCAAACCGCATTAAAATCCATCAAGATGTCGAGCGACAGCGGCCAGTTGAAACTGAAACGGTGCACATATTGAGGCATGTCAACACAAAAGGCGCCTTAGCAAGGTACACTCTTTTTGTGTTAACATGCCTCATCTTGTGTGGAATTCTCGATTTCCTCAGTTTAAAGCGCTGATAACTGATAGTCTAGGTTTCAATGGTTGTAAAATGACACTTGCTTCCATGTATAGCCTTTCTATCCCATAATTTCCTTGTTTGAGATTTGGAATTTTTCGAGATTTTCTACCTTATCACCTTTTTCCAGTTGATCAACTAAAAGTGACATTTTGGGGTGTTTCCAATGCCCAGGTGCGGCTAAAACGCAGTCAACAGTTGTTCTATAGACAAAGACGGTTCTTTTGCTGCAAACCGCATTAAAATCCATCAAGATGTCGAGCAACAGCGGCCAGTTGAAACTGAAACGGTGCACATATTGAGGCATGTCAACACAAAAGGCGCCTTAGCAAGGTACACTCTTTTTGTGTTAACATGCCTCATCTTGTGTGGAATTCTCGATTTCCTCAGTTTAAAGCGCTGATAACTGATAGTCTAGGTTTCAATGGTTGTAAAATGACACTTGCTTCCATGTATAGCCTTTCTATCCCATAATTTCCTTGTTTGAGATTTGGAATTTTTCGAGATTTTCTACCTTATCACCTTTTTCCAGTTGATCAACTAAAAGTGACATTTTGGGGTGTTTCCAATGCCCAGGTGCGGCTAAAACGCAGTCAACAGTTGTTCTATAGACAAAGACGGTTCTTTTGCTGCAAACCGCATTAAAATCCATCAAGATGTCGAGCAACAGCGGCCAGTTGAAACTGAAACGGTGCACATATTGAGGCATGTCAACACAAAAGGCGCCTTAGCAAGGTACACTCTTTTTGTGTTAACATGCCTCATCTTGTGTGGAATTCTCGATTTCCTCAGTTTAAAGCGCTGATAACTGATAGTCTAGGTTTCAATGGTTGTAAAATGACACTTGCTTCCATGTATAGCCTTTCTATCCCATAATTTCCTTGTTTGAGATTTGGAATTTTTCGAGATTTTCTACCTTATCACCTTTTTCCAGTTGATCAACTAAAAGTGACATTTTGGGGTGTTTCCAATGCCCAGGTGCGGCTAAAACGCAGTCAACAGTTGTTCTATAGACAAAGACGGTTCTTTTGCTGCAAACCGCATTAAAATCCATCAAGATGTCGAGCAACAGCGGCCAGTTGAAACTGAAACGGTGCACATATTGAGGCATGTCAACACAAAAGGCGCCTTAGCAAGGTACACTCTTTTTGTGTTAACATGCCTCATCTTGTGTGGAATTCTCGATTTCCTCAGTTTAAAGCGCTGATAACTGATAGTCTAGGTTTCAATGGTTGTAAAATGACACTTGCTTCCATGTATAGCCTTTCTATCCCATAATTTCCTTGTTTGAGATTTGGAATTTTTCGAGATTTTCTACCTTATCACCTTTTTCCAGTTGATCAACTAAAAGTGACATTTTGGGGTGTTTCCAATGCCCAGGTGCGGCTAAACCACAGTCAACAGTTGTTCTATAGACAAAGACGGTTCTTTTGCTGCAAACCGCATTAAAATCCATCAAGATGTCGAGCAACAGCGGCCAGTTGAAACTGAAACGGTGCACATATTGAGGCATGTCAACACAAAAGGCGCCTTAGCAAGGTACACTCTTTTTGTGTTAACATGCCTCATCTTGTGTGGAATTCTCGATTTCCTCAGTTTAAAGCGCTGATAACTGATAGTCTAGGTTTCAATGGTTGTAAAATGACACTTGCTTCCATGTATAGCCTTTCTATCCCATAATTTCCTTGTTTGAGATTTGGAATTTTTCGAGATTTTCTACCTTATCACCTTTTTCCAGTTGATCAACTAAAAGTGACATTTTGGGGTGTTTCCAATGCCCAGGTGCGGCTAAAACGCAGTCAACAGTTGTTCTATAGACAAAGACGGTTCTTTTGCTGCAAACCGCATTAAAATCCATCAAGATGTCGAGCAACAGCGGCCAGTTGAAACTGAAACGGTGCACATATTGAGGCATGTCAACACAAAAGGCGCCTTAGCAAGGTACACTCTTTTTGTGTTAACATGCCTCATCTTGTGTGGAATTCTCGATTTCCTCAGTTTAAAGCGCTGATAACTGATAGTCTAGGTTTCAATGGTTGTAAAATGACACTTGCTTCCATGTATAGCCTTTCTATCCCATAATTTCCTTGTTTGAGATTTGGAATTTTTCGAGATTTTCTACCTTATCACCTTTTTCCAGTTGATCAACTAAAAGTGACATTTTGGGGTGTTTCCAATGCCCAGGTGCGGCTAAAACGCGTCAACAGTTGTTCTATAGACAAAGACGGTTCTTTTGCTGCAAACCGCATTAAAATCCATCAAGATGTCGAGCAACAGCGGCCAGTTGAAACTGAAACGGTGCACATATTGAGGCATGTCAACACAAAAGGCGCCTTAGCAAGGTACACTCTTTTTGTGTTAACATGCCTCATCTTGTGTGGAATTCTCGATTTCCTCAGTTTAAAGCGCTGATAACTGATAGTCTAGGTTTCAATGGTTGTAAAATGACACTTGCTTCCATGTATAGCCTTTCTATCCCATAATTTCCTTGTTTGAGATTTGGAATTTTTCGAGATTTTCTACCTTATCACCTTTTTCCAGTTGATCAACTAAAAGTGACATTTTGGGGTGTTTCCAATGCCCAGGTGCGGCTAAAACGCAGTCAACAGTTGTTCTATAGACAAAGACGGTTCTTTTGCTGCAAACCGCATTAAAATCCATCAAGATGTCGAGCAACAGCGGCCAGTTGAAACTGAAACGGTGCACATATTGAGGCATGTCAACACAAAAGGCGCCTTAGCAAGGTACA
Organism: Actinernus sp. WN-2022; assembly: GCA_030867875.1. Classification (NCBI taxonomy): domain Eukaryota; kingdom Metazoa; phylum Cnidaria; class Anthozoa; order Actiniaria; family Actinernidae; genus Actinernus; species Actinernus sp. WN-2022. Next base: position 162,341 of record JAOWCC010001812.1, read on the forward strand.
CTCTTTTTGTGTTAACATGCCTCATCTTGTGTGGAATTCTCGATTTCCTCAGTTTAAAGCGCTGATAACTGATAGTCTAGGTTTCAATGGTTGTAAAATGACACTTGCTTCCATGTATAGCCTTTCTATCCCATAATTTCCTTGTTTGAGATTTGGAATTTTTCGAGATTTTCTACCTTATCACCTTTTTCCAGTTGATCAACTAAAAGTGACATTTTGGGGTGTTTCCAATGCCCAGGTGCGGCTAAAACGCAGTCAACAGTTGTTCTATAGACAAAGACGGTTCTTTTGCTGCAAACCGCATTAAAATCCATCAAGATGTCGAGCAACAGCGGCCAGTTGAAACTGAAACGGTGCACATATTGAGGCATGTCAACACAAAAGGCGCCTTAGCAAGGTACACTCTTTTTGTGTTAACATGCCTCATCTTGTGTGGAATTCTCGATTTCCTCAGTTTAAAGCGCTGATAACTGATAGTCTAGGTTTCAATGGTTGTAAAATGACACTTGCTTCCATGTATAGCCTTTCTATCCCATAATTTCCTTGTTTGAGATTTGGAATTTTTCGAGATTTTCTACCTTATCACCTTTATCCAGTTGATCAACTAAAAGTGACATTTTGGGGTGTTTCCAATGCCCAGGTGCGGCTAAAACGCAGTCAACAGTTGTTCTATAGACAAAGACGGTTCTTTTGCTGCAAACCGCATTAAAATCCATCAAGATGTCGAGCAACAGCGGCCAGTTGAAACTGAAACGGTGCACATATTGAGGCATGTCAACACAAAAGGCGCCTTAGCAAGGTACACTCTTTTTGTGTTAACATGCCTCATCTTGTGTGGAATTCTCGATTTCCTCAGTTTAAAGCGCTGATAACTGATAGTCTAGGTTTCAATGGTTGTAAAATGACACTTGCTTCCATGTATAGCCTTTCTATCCCATAATTTCCTTGTTTGAGATTTGGAATTTTTCGAGATTTTCTACCTTATCACCTTTTTCCAGTTGATCAACTAAAAGTGACATTTTGGGGTGTTTCCAATGCCCAGGTGCGGCTAAAAGGCAGTCAAGAGTTGTTCTATAGAGAAAGACGGTTCTTTTGCTGCAAACCGCATTAAAATCCATCAAGATGTCGAGCGACAGCGGCCAGTTGAAACTGAAACGGTGCACATATTGAGGCATGTCAACACAAAAGGCGCCTTAGCAAGGTACACTCTTTTTGTGTTAACATGCCTCATCTTGTGTGGAATTCTCGATTTCCTCAGTTTAAAGCGCTGATAACTGATAGTCTAGGTTTCAATGGTTGTAAAATGACACTTGCTTCCATGTATAGCCTTTCTATCCCATAATTTCCTTGTTTGAGATTTGGAATTTTTCGAGATTTTCTACCTTATCACCTTTTTCCAGTTGATCAACTAAAAGTGACATTTTGGGGTGTTTCCAATGCCCAGGTGCGGCTAAAACGCAGTCAACAGTTGTTCTATAGACAAAGACGGTTCTTTTGCTGCAAACCGCATTAAAATCCATCAAGATGTCGAGCAACAGCGGCCAGTTGAAACTGAAACGGTGCACATATTGAGGCATGTCAACACAAAAGGCGCCTTAGCAAGGTACACTCTTTTTGTGTTAACATGCCTCATCTTGTGTGGAATTCTCGATTTCCTCAGTTTAAAGCGCTGATAACTGATAGTCTAGGTTTCAATGGTTGTAAAATGACACTTGCTTCCATGTATAGCCTTTCTATCCCATAATTTCCTTGTTTGAGATTTGGAATTTTTCGAGATTTTCTACCTTATCACCTTTTTCCAGTTGATCAACTAAAAGTGACATTTTGGGGTGTTTCCAATGCCCAGGTGCGGCTAAAACGCAGTCAACAGTTGTTCTATAGACAAAGACGGTTCTTTTGCTGCAAACCGCATTAAAATCCATCAAGATGTCGAGCAACAGCGGCCAGTTGAAACTGAAACGGTGCACATATTGAGGCATGTCAACACAAAAGGCGCCTTAGCAAGGTACACTCTTTTTGTGTTAACATGCCTCATCTTGTGTGGAATTCTCGATTTCCTCAGTTTAAAGCGCTGATAACTGATAGTCTAGGTTTCAATGGTTGTAAAATGACACTTGCTTCCATGTATAGCCTTTCTATCCCATAATTTCCTTGTTTGAGATTTGGAATTTTTCGAGATTTTCTACCTTATCACCTTTTTCCAGTTGATCAACTAAAAGTGACATTTTGGGGTGTTTCCAATGCCCAGGTGCGGCTAAAACGCAGTCAACAGTTGTTCTATAGACAAAGACGGTTCTTTTGCTGCAAACCGCATTAAAATCCATCAAGATGTCGAGCAACAGCGGCCAGTTGAAACTGAAACGGTGCACATATTGAGGCATGTCAACACAAAAGGCGCCTTAGCAAGGTACACTCTTTTTGTGTTAACATGCCTCATCTTGTGTGGAATTCTCGATTTCCTCAGTTTAAAGCGCTGATAACTGATAGTCTAGGTTTCAATGGTTGTAAAATGACACTTGCTTCCATGTATAGCCTTTCTATCCCATAATTTCCTTGTTTGAGATTTGGAATTTTTCGAGATTTTCTACCTTATCACCTTTTTCCAGTTGATCAACTAAAAGTGACATTTTGGGGTGTTTCCAATGCCCAGGTGCGGCTAAACCACAGTCAACAGTTGTTCTATAGACAAAGACGGTTCTTTTGCTGCAAACCGCATTAAAATCCATCAAGATTTCGAGCAACAGCGGCCAGTTGAAACTGAAACGGTGCACATATTGACGCATGTCAACACAAAAGGCGCCTTAGCAAGGTACACTCTTTTTGTGTTAACATGCCTCATCTTGTGTGGAATTCTCGATTTCCTCAGTTTAAAGCGCTGATAACTGATAGTCTAGGTTTCAATGGTTGTAAAATGACACTTGCTTCCATGTATAGCCTTTCTATCCCATAATTTCCTTGTTTGAGATTTGGAATTTTTCGAGATTTTCTACCTTATCACCTTTTTCCAGTTGATCAACTAAAAGTGACATTTTGGGGTGTTTCCAATGCCCAGGTGCGGCTAAAACGCAGTCAACAGTTGTTCTATAGAGAAAGACGGTTCTTTTGCTGCAAACCGCATTAAAATCCATCAAGATGTCGAGCAACAGCGGCCAGTTGAAACTGAAACGGTGCACATATTGAGGCATGTCAACACAAAAGGCGCCTTAGCAAGGTACACTCTTTTTGTGTTAACATGCCTCATCTTGTGTGGAATTCTCGATTTCCTCAGTTTAAAGCGCTGATAACTGATAGTCTAGGTTTCAATGGTTGTAAAATGACACTTGCTTCCATGTATAGCCTTTCTATCCCATAATTTCCTTGTTTGAGATTTGGAATTTTTCGAGATTTTCTACCTTATCACCTTTTTCCAGTTGATCAACTAAAAGTGACATTTTGGGGTGTTTCCAATGCCCAGGTGCGGCTAAAACGCAGTCAACAGTTGTTCTATAGACAAAGACGGTTCTTTTGCTGCAAACCGCATTAAAATCCATCAAGATGTCGAGCAACAGCGGCCAGTTGAAACTGAAACGGTGCACATATTGAGGCATGTCAACACAAAAGGCGCCTTAGCAAGGTACACTCTTTTTGTGTTAACATGCCTCATCTTGTGTGGAATTCTCGATTTCCTCAGTTTAAAGCGCTGATAACTGATAGTCTAGGTTTCAATGGTTGTAAAATGACACTTGCTTCCATGTATAGCCTTTCTATCCCATAATTTCCTTGTTTGAGATTTGGAATTTTTCGAGATTTTCTACCTTATCACCTTTTTCCAGTTGATCAACTAAAAGTGACATTTTGGGGTGTTTCCAATGCCCAGGTGCGGCTAAAACGCAGTCAACAGTTGTTCTATAGACAAAGACGGTTCTTTTGCTGCAAACCGCATTAAAATCCATCAAGATGTCGAGCAACAGCGGCCAGTTGAAACTGAAACGGTGCACATATTGAGGCATGTCAACACAAAAGGCGCCTTAGCAAGGTACACTCTTTTTGTGTTAACATGCCTCATCTTGTGTGGAATTCTCGATTTCCTCAGTTTAAAGCGCTGATAACTGATAGTCTAGGTTTCAATGGTTGTAAAATGACACTTGCTTCCATGTATAGCCTTTCTATCCCATAATTTCCTTGTTTGAGATTTGGAATTTTTCGAGATTTTCTACCTTATCACCTTTTTCCAGTTGATCAACTAAAAGTGACATTTTGGGGTGTTTCCAATGCCCAGGTGCGGCTAAACCACAGTCAACAGTTGTTCTATAGACAAAGACGGTTCTTTTGCTGCAAACCGCATTAAAATCCATCAAGATGTCGAGCAACAGCGGCCAGTTGAAACTGAAACGGTGCACATATTGAGGCATGTCAACACAAAAGGCGCCTTAGCAAGGTACACTCTTTTTGTGTTAACATGCCTCATCTTGTGTGGAATTCTCGATTTCCTCAGTTTAAAGCGCTGATAACTGATAGTCTAGGTTTCAATGGTTGTAAAATGACACTTGCTTCCATGTATAGCCTTTCTATCCCATAATTTCCTTGTTTGAGATTTGGAATTTTTCGAGATTTTCTACCTTATCACCTTTTTCCAGTTGATCAACTAAAAGTGACATTTTGGGGTGTTTCCAATGCCCAGGTGCGGCTAAAACGCAGTCAACAGTTGTTCTATAGACAAAGACGGTTCTTTTGCTGCAAACCGCATTAAAATCCATCAAGATGTCGAGCAACAGCGGCCAGTTGAAACTGAAACGGTGCACATATTGAGGCATGTCAACACAAAAGGCGCCTTAGCAAGGTACACTCTTTTTGTGTTAACATGCCTCATCTTGTGTGGAATTCTCGATTTCCTCAGTTTAAAGCGCTGATAACTGATAGTCTAGGTTTCAATGGTTGTAAAATGACACTTGCTTCCATGTATAGCCTTTCTATCCCATAATTTCCTTGTTTGAGATTTGGAATTTTTCGAGATTTTCTACCTTATCACCTTTTTCCAGTTGATCAACTAAAAGTGACATTTTGGGGTGTTTCCAATGCCCAGGTGCGGCTAAAACGCAGTCAACAGTTGTTCTATAGACAAAGACGGTTCTTTTGCTGCAAACCGCATTAAAATCCATCAAGATGTCGAGCAACAGCGGCCAGTTGAAACTGAAACGGTGCACATATTGAGGCATGTCAACACAAAAGGCGCCTTAGCAAGGTACACTCTTTTTGTGTTAACATGCCTCATCTTGTGTGGAATTCTCGATTTCCTCAGTTTAAAGCGCTGATAACTGATAGTCTAGGTTTCAATGGTTGTAAAATGACACTTGCTTCCATGTATAGCCTTTCTATCCCATAATTTCCTTGTTTGAGATTTGGAATTTTTCGAGATTTTCTACCTTATCACCTTTTTCCAGTTGATCAACTAAAAGTGACATTTTGGGGTGTTTCCAATGCCCAGGTGCGGCTAAAACGCAGTCAACAGTTGTTCTATAGACAAAGACGGTTCTTTTGCTGCAAACCGCATTAAAATCCATCAAGATGTCGAGCAACAGCGGCCAGTTGAAACTGAAACGGTGCACATATTGAGGCATGTCAACACAAAAGGCGCCTTAGCAAGGTACACTCTTTTTGTGTTAACATGCCTCATCTTGTGTGGAATTCTCGATTTCCTCAGTTTAAAGCGCTGATAACTGATAGTCTAGGTTTCAATGGTTGTAAAATGACACTTGCTTCCATGTATAGCCTTTCTATCCCATAATTTCCTTGTTTGAGATTTGGAATTTTTCGAGATTTTCTACCTTATCACCTTTTTCCAGTTGATCAACTAAAAGTGACATTTTGGGGTGTTTCCAATGCCCAGGTGCGGCTAAACCACAGTCAACAGTTGTTCTATAGACAAAGACGGTTCTTTTGCTGCAAACCGCATTAAAATCCATCAAGATGTCGAGCAACAGCGGCCAGTTGAAACTGAAACGGTGCACATATTGAGGCATGTCAACACAAAAGGCGCCTTAGCAAGGTACACTCTTTTTGTGTTAACATGCCTCATCTTGTGTGGAATTCTCGATTTCCTCAGTTTAAAGCGCTGATAACTGATAGTCTAGGTTTCAATGGTTGTAAAATGACACTTGCTTCCATGTATAGCCTTTCTATCCCATAATTTCCTTGTTTGAGATTTGGAATTTTTCGAGATTTTCTACCTTATCACCTTTTTCCAGTTGATCAACTAAAAGTGACATTTTGGGGTGTTTCCAATGCCCAGGTGCGGCTAAAACGCAGTCAACAGTTGTTCTATAGACAAAGACGGTTCTTTTGCTGCAAACCGCATTAAAATCCATCAAGATGTCGAGCAACAGCGGCCAGTTGAAACTGAAACGGTGCACATATTGAGGCATGTCAACACAAAAGGCGCCTTAGCAAGGTACACTCTTTTTGTGTTAACATGCCTCATCTTGTGTGGAATTCTCGATTTCCTCAGTTTAAAGCGCTGATAACTGATAGTCTAGGTTTCAATGGTTGTAAAATGACACTTGCTTCCATGTATAGCCTTTCTATCCCATAATTTCCTTGTTTGAGATTTGGAATTTTTCGAGATTTTCTACCTTATCACCTTTTTCCAGTTGATCAACTAAAAGTGACATTTTGGGGTGTTTCCAATGCCCAGGTGCGGCTAAAACGCAGTCAACAGTTGTTCTATAGACAAAGACGGTTCTTTTGCTGCAAACCGCATTAAAATCCATCAAGATGTCGAGCAACAGCGGCCAGTTGAAACTGAAACGGTGCACATATTGAGGCATGTCAACACAAAAGGCGCCTTAGCAAGGTACACTCTTTTTGTGTTAACATGCCTCATCTTGTGTGGAATTCTCGATTTCCTCAGTTTAAAGCGCTGATAACTGATAGTCTAGGTTTCAATGGTTGTAAAATGACACTTGCTTCCATGTATAGCCTTTCTATCCCATAATTTCCTTGTTTGAGATTTGGAATTTTTCGAGATTTTCTACCTTATCACCTTTTTCCAGTTGATCAACTAAAAGTGACATTTTGGGGTGTTTCCAATGCCCAGGTGCGGCTAAAACGCAGTCAACAGTTGTTCTATAGACAAAGACGGTTCTTTTGCTGCAAACCGCATTAAAATCCATCAAGATGTCGAGCAACAGCGGCCAGTTGAAACTGAAACGGTGCACATATTGAGGCATGTCAACACAAAAGGCGCCTTAGCAAGGTACACTCTTTTTGTGTTAACATGCCTCATCTTGTGTGGAATTCTCGATTTCCTCAGTTTAAAGCGCTGATAACTGATAGTCTAGGTTTCAATGGTTGTAAAATGACACTTGCTTCCATGTATAGCCTTTCTATCCCATAATTTCCTTGTTTGAGATTTGGAATTTTTCGAGATTTTCTACCTTATCACCTTTTTCCAGTTGATCAACTAAAAGTGACATTTTGGGGTGTTTCCAATGCCCAGGTGCGGCTAAACCACAGTCAACAGTTGTTCTATAGACAAAGACGGTTCTTTTGCTGCAAACCGCATTAAAATCCATCAAGATGTCGAGCAACAGCGGCCAGTTGAAACTGAAACGGTGCACATATTGAGGCATGTCAACACAAAAGGCGCCTTAGCAAGGTACACTCTTTTTGTGTTAACATGCCTCATCTTGTGTGGAATTCTCGATTTCCTCAGTTTAAAGCGCTGATAACTGATAGTCTAGGTTTCAATGGTTGTAAAATGACACTTGCTTCCATGTATAGCCTTTCTATCCCATAATTTCCTTGTTTGAGATTTGGAATTTTTCGAGATTTTCTACCTTATCACCTTTTTCCAGTTGATCAACTAAAAGTGACATTTTGGGGTGTTTCCAATGCCCAGGTGCGGCTAAAACGCAGTCAACAGTTGTTCTATAGACAAAGACGGTTCTTTTGCTGCAAACCGCATTAAAATCCATCAAGATGTCGAGCAACAGCGGCCAGTTGAAACTGAAACGGTGCACATATTGAGGCATGTCAACACAAAAGGCGCCTTAGCAAGGTACACTCTTTTTGTGTTAACATGCCTCATCTTGTGTGGAATTCTCGATTTCCTCAGTTTAAAGCGCTGATAACTGATAGTCTAGGTTTCAATGGTTGTAAAATGACACTTGCTTCCATGTATAGCCTTTCTATCCCATAATTTCCTTGTTTGAGATTTGGAATTTTTCGAGATTTTCTACCTTATCACCTTTTTCCAGTTGATCAACTAAAAGTGACATTTTGGGGTGTTTCCAATGCCCAGGTGCGGCTAAAACGCAGTCAACAGTTGTTCTATAGACAAAGACGGTTCTTTTGCTGCAAACCGCATTAAAATCCATCAAGATGTCGAGCAACAGCGGCCAGTTGAAACTGAAACGGTGCACATATTGAGGCATGTCAACACAAAAGGCGCCTTAGCAAGGTACACTCTTTTTGTGTTAACATGCCTCATCTTGTGTGGAATTCTCGATTTCCTCAGTTTAAAGCGCTGATAACTGATAGTCTAGGTTTCAATGGTTGTAAAATGACACTTGCTTCCATGTATAGCCTTTCTATCCCATAATTTCCTTGTTTGAGATTTGGAATTTTTCGAGATTTTCTACCTTATCACCTTTTTCCAGTTGATCAACTAAAAGTGACATTTTGGGGTGTTTCCAATGCCCAGGTGCGGCTAAACCACAGTCAACAGTTGTTCTATAGACAAAGACGGTTCTTTTGCTGCAAACCGCATTAAAATCCATCAAGATGTCGAGCAACAGCGGCCAGTTGAAACTGAAACGGTGCACATATTGAGGCATGTCAACACAAAAGGCGCCTTAGCAAGGTACACTCTTTTTGTGTTAACATGCCTCATCTTGTGTGGAATTCTCGATTTCCTCAGTTTAAAGCGCTGATAACTGATAGTCTAGGTTTCAATGGTTGTAAAATGACACTTGCTTCCATGTATAGCCTTTCTATCCCATAATTTCCTTGTTTGAGATTTGGAATTTTTCGAGATTTTCTACCTTATCACCTTTTTCCAGTTGATCAACTAAAAGTGACATTTTGGGGTGTTTCCAATGCCCAGGTGCGGCTAAAACGCAGTCAACAGTTGTTCTATAGACAAAGACGGTTCTTTTGCTGCAAACCGCATTAAAATCCATCAAGATGTCGAGCAACAGCGGCCAGTTGAAACTGAAACGGTGCACATATTGAGGCATGTCAACACAAAAGGCGCCTTAGCAAGGTACACTCTTTTTGTGTTAACATGCCTCATCTTGTGTGGAATTCTCGATTTCCTCAGTTTAAAGCGCTGATAACTGATAGTCTAGGTTTCAATGGTTGTAAAATGACACTTGCTTCCATGTATAGCCTTTCTATCCCATAATTTCCTTGTTTGAGATTTGGAATTTTTCGAGATTTTCTACCTTATCACCTTTTTCCAGTTGATCAACTAAAAGTGACATTTTGGGGTGTTTCCAATGCCCAGGTGCGGCTAAAACGCAGTCAACAGTTGTTCTATAGACAAAGACGGTTCTTTTGCTGCAAACCGCATTAAAATCCATCAAGATGTCGAGCAACAGCGGCCAGTTGAAACTGAAACGGTGCACATATTGAGGCATGTCAACACAAAAGGCGCCTTAGCAAGGTACACTCTTTTTGTGTTAACATGCCTCATCTTGTGTGGAATTCTCGATTTCCTCAGTTTAAAGCGCTGATAACTGATAGTCTAGGTTTCAATGGTTGTAAAATGACACTTGCTTCCATGTATAGCCTTTCTATCCCATAATTTCCTTGTTTGAGATTTGGAATTTTTCGAGATTTTCTACCTTATCACCTTTTTCCAGTTGATCAACTAAAAGTGACATTTTGGGGTGTTTCCAATGCCCAGGTGCGGCTAAAACGCAGTCAACAGTTGTTCTATAGACAAAGACGGTTCTTTTGCTGCAAACCGCATTAAAATCCATCAAGATGTCGAGCAACAGCGGCCAGTTGAAACTGAAACGGTGCACATATTGAGGCATGTCAACACAAAAGGCGCCTTAGCAAGGTACACTCTTTTTGTGTTAACATGCCTCATCTTGTGTGGAATTCTCGATTTCCTCAGTTTAAAGCGCTGATAACTGATAGTCTAGGTTTCAATGGTTGTAAAATGACACTTGCTTCCATGTATAGCCTTTCTATCCCATAATTTCCTTGTTTGAGATTTGGAATTTTTCGAGATTTTCTACCTTATCACCTTTTTCCAGTTGATCAACTAAAAGTGACATTTTGGGGTGTTTCCAATGCCCAGGTGCGGCTAAAACGCAGTCAACAGTTGTTCTATAGACAAAGACGGTTCTTTTGCTGCAAACCGCATTAAAATCCATCAAGATGTCGAGCAACAGCGGCCAGTTGAAACTGAAACGGTGCACATATTGAGGCATGTCAACACAAAAGGCGCCTTAGCAAGGTACACTCTTTTTGTGTTAACATGCCTCATCTTGTGTGGAATTCTCGATTTCCTCAGTTTAAAGCGCTGATAACTGATAGTCTAGGTTTCAATGGTTGTAAAATGACACTTGCTTCCATGTATAGCCTTTCTATCCCATAATTTCCTTGTTTGAGATTTGGAATTTTTCGAGATTTTCTACCTTATCACCTTTTTCCAGTTGATCAACTAAAAGTGACATTTTGGGGTGTTTCCAATGCCCAGGTGCGGCTAAACCACAGTCAACAGTTGTTCTATAGACAAAGACGGTTCTTTTGCTGCAAACCGCATTAAAATCCATCAAGATGTCGAGCAACAGCGGCCAGTTGAAACTGAAACGGTGCACATATTGAGGCATGTCAACACAAAAGGCGCCTTAGCAAGGTACACTCTTTTTGTGTTAACATGCCTCATCTTGTGTGGAATTCTCGATTTCCTCAGTTTAAAGCGCTGATAACTGATAGTCTAGGTTTCAATGGTTGTAAAATGACACTTGCTTCCATGTATAGCCTTTCTATCCCATAATTTCCTTGTTTGAGATTTGGAATTTTTCGAGATTTTCTACCTTATCACCTTTTTCCAGTTGATCAACTAAAAGTGACATTTTGGGGTGTTTCCAATGCCCAGGTGCGGCTAAACCACAGTCAACAGTTGTTCTATAGACAAAGACGGTTCTTTTGCTGCAAACCGCATTAAAATCCATCAAGATGTCGAGCAACAGCGGCCAGTTGAAACTGAAACGGTGCACATATTGAGGCATGTCAACACAAAAGGCGCCTTAGCAAGGTACACTCTTTTTGTGTTAACATGCCTCATCTTGTGTGGAATTCTCGATTTCCTCAGTTTAAAGCGCTGATAACTGATAGTCTAGGTTTCAATGGTTGTAAAATGACACTTGCTTCCATGTATAGCCTTTCTATCCCATAATTTCCTTGTTTGAGATTTGGAATTTTTCGAGATTTTCTACCTTATCACCTTTTTCCAGTTGATCAACTAAAAGTGACATTTTGGGGTGTTTCCAATGCCCAGGTGCGGCTAAAACGCAGTCAACAGTTGTTCTATAGACAAAGACGGTTCTTTTGCTGCAAACCGCATTAAAATCCATCAAGATGTCGAGCAACAGCGGCCAGTTGAAACTGAAACGGTGCACATATTGAGGCATGTCAACACAAAAGGCGCCTTAGCAAGGTACACTCTTTTTGTGTTAACATGCCTCATCTTGTGTGGAATTCTCGATTTCCTCAGTTTAAAGCGCTGATAACTGATAGTCTAGGTTTCAATGGTTGTAAAATGACACTTGCTTCCATGTATAGCCTTTCTATCCCATAATTTCCTTGTTTGAGATTTGGAATTTTTCGAGATTTTCTACCTTATCACCTTTTTCCAGTTGATCAACTAAAAGTGACATTTTGGGGTGTTTCCAATGCCCAGGTGCGGCTAAAACGCAGTCAACAGTTGTTCTATAGACAAAGACGGTTCTTTTGCTGCAAACCGCATTAAAATCCATCAAGATGTCGAGCAACAGCGGCCAGTTGAAACTGAAACGGTGCACATATTGAGGCATGTCAACACAAAAGGCGCCTTAGCAAGGTACACTCTTTTTGTGTTAACATGCCTCATCTTGTGTGGAATTCTCGATTTCCTCAGTTTAAAGCGCTGATAACTGATAGTCTAGGTTTCAATGGTTGTAAAATGACACTTGCTTCCATGTATAGCCTTTCTATCCCATAATTTCCTTGTTTGAGATTTGGAATTTTTCGAGATTTTCTACCTTATCACCTTTTTCCAGTTGATCAACTAAAAGTGACATTTTGGGGTGTTTCCAATGCCCAGGTGCGGCTAAACCACAGTCAACAGTTGTTCTATAGACAAAGACGGTTCTTTTGCTGCAAACCGCATTAAAATCCATCAAGATGTCGAGCAACAGCGGCCAGTTGAAACTGAAACGGTGCACATATTGAGGCATGTCAACACAAAAGGCGCCTTAGCAAGGTACACTCTTTTTGTGTTAACATGCCTCATCTTGTGTGGAATTCTCGATTTCCTCAGTTTAAAGCGCTGATAACTGATAGTCTAGGTTTCAATGGTTGTAAAATGACACTTGCTTCCATGTATAGCCTTTCTATCCCATAATTTCCTTGTTTGAGATTTGGAATTTTTCGAGATTTTCTACCTTATCACCTTTTTCCAGTTGATCAACTAAAAGTGACATTTTGGGGTGTTTCCAATGCCCAGGTGCGGCTAAAACGCAGTCAACAGTTGTTCTATAGACAAAGACGGTTCTTTTGCTGCAAACCGCATTAAAATCCATCAAGATGTCGAGCAACAGCGGCCAGTTGAAACTGAAACGGTGCACATATTGAGGCATGTCAACACAAAAGGCGCCTTAGCAAGGTACACTCTTTTTGTGTTAACATGCCTCATCTTGTGTGGAATTCTCGATTTCCTCAGTTTAAAGCGCTGATAACTGATAGTCTAGGTTTCAATGGTTGTAAAATGACACTTGCTTCCATGTATAGCCTTTCTATCCCATAATTTCCTTGTTTGAGATTTGGAATTTTTCGAGATTTTCTACCTTATCACCTTTTTCCAGTTGATCAACTAAAAGTGACATTTTGGGGTGTTTCCAATGCCCAGGTGCGGCTAAAACGCGTCAACAGTTGTTCTATAGACAAAGACGGTTCTTTTGCTGCAAACCGCATTAAAATCCATCAAGATGTCGAGCAACAGCGGCCAGTTGAAACTGAAACGGTGCACATATTGAGGCATGTCAACACAAAAGGCGCCTTAGCAAGGTACACTCTTTTTGTGTTAACATGCCTCATCTTGTGTGGAATTCTCGATTTCCTCAGTTTAAAGCGCTGATAACTGATAGTCTAGGTTTCAATGGTTGTAAAATGACACTTGCTTCCATGTATAGCCTTTCTATCCCATAATTTCCTTGTTTGAGATTTGGAATTTTTCGAGATTTTCTACCTTATCACCTTTTTCCAGTTGATCAACTAAAAGTGACATTTTGGGGTGTTTCCAATGCCCAGGTGCGGCTAAAACGCAGTCAACAGTTGTTCTATAGACAAAGACGGTTCTTTTGCTGCAAACCGCATTAAAATCCATCAAGATGTCGAGCAACAGCGGCCAGTTGAAACTGAAACGGTGCACATATTGAGGCATGTCAACACAAAAGGCGCCTTAGCAAGGTACACTCTTTTTGTGTTAACATGCCTCATCTTGTGTGGAATTCTCGATTTCCTCAGTTTAAAGCGCTGATAACTGATAGTCTAGGTTTCAATGGTTGTAAAATGACACTTGCTTCCATGTATAGCCTTTCTATCCCATAATTTCCTTGTTTGAGATTTGGAATTTTTCGAGATTTTCTACCTTATCACCTTTTTCCAGTTGATCAACTAAAAGTGACATTTTGGGGTGTTTCCAATGCCCAGGTGCGGCTAAAACGCAGTCAACAGTTGTTCTATAGACAAAGACGGTTCTTTTGCTGCAAACCGCATTAAAATCCATCAAGATGTCGAGCAACAGCGGCCAGTTGAAACTGAAACGGTGCACATATTGAGGCATGTCAACACAAAAGGCGCCTTAGCAAGGTACACTCTTTTTGTGTTAACATGCCTCATCTTGTGTGGAATTCTCGATTTCCTCAGTTTAAAGCGCTGATAACTGATAGTCTAGGTTTCAATGGTTGTAAAATGACACTTGCTTCCATGTATAGCCTTTCTATCCCATAATTTCCTTGTTTGAGATTTGGAATTTTTCGAGATTTTCTACCTTATCACCTTTTTCCAGTTGATCAACTAAAAGTGACATTTTGGGGTGTTTCCAATGCCCAGGTGCGGCTAAACCACAGTCAACAGTTGTTCTATAGAGAAAGACGGTTCTTTTGCTGCAAACCGCATTAAAATCCATCAAGATGTCGAGCAACAGCGGCCAGTTGAAACTGAAACGGTGCACATATTGAGGCATGTCAACACAAAAGGCGCCTTAGCAAGGTACACTCTTTTTGTGTTAACATGCCTCATCTTGTGTGGAATTCTCGATTTCCTCAGTTTAAAGCGCTGATAACTGATAGTCTAGGTTTCAATGGTTGTAAAATGACACTTGCTTCCATGTATAGCCTTTCTATCCCATAATTTCCTTGTTTGAGATTTGGAATTTTTCGAGATTTTCTACCTTATCACCTTTTTCCAGTTGATCAACTAAAAGTGACATTTTGGGGTGTTTCCAATGCCCAGGTGCGGCTAAAACGCAGTCAACAGTTGTTCTATAGACAAAGACGGTTCTTTTGCTGCAAACCGCATTAAAATCCATCAAGATGTCGAGCAACAGCGGCCAGTTGAAACTGAAACGGTGCACATATTGAGGCATGTCAACACAAAAGGCGCCTTAGCAAGGTACACTCTTTTTGTGTTAACATGCCTCATCTTGTGTGGAATTCTCGATTTCCTCAGTTTAAAGCGCTGATAACTGATAGTCTAGGTTTCAATGGTTGTAAAATGACACTTGCTTCCATGTATAGCCTTTCTATCCCATAATTTCCTTGTTTGAGATTTGGAATTTTTCGAGATTTTCTACCTTATCACCTTTTTCCAGTTGATCAACTAAAAGTGACATTTTGGGGTGTTTCCAATGCCCAGGTGCGGCTAAAACGCAGTCAACAGTTGTTCTATAGACAAAGACGGTTCTTTTGCTGCAAACCGCATTAAAATCCATCAAGATGTCGAGCAACAGCGGCCAGTTGAAACTGAAACGGTGCACATATTGAGGCATGTCAACACAAAAGGCGCCTTAGCAAGGTACACTCTTTTTGTGTTAACATGCCTCATCTTGTGTGGAATTCTCGATTTCCTCAGTTTAAAGCGCTGATAACTGATAGTCTAGGTTTCAATGGTTGTAAAATGACACTTGCTTCCATGTATAGCCTTTCTATCCCATAATTTCCTTGTTTGAGATTTGGAATTTTTCGAGATTTTCTACCTTATCACCTTTTTCCAGTTGATCAACTAAAAGTGACATTTTGGGGTGTTTCCAATGCCCAGGTGCGGCTAAAACGCAGTCAACAGTTGTTCTATAGACAAAGACGGTTCTTTTGCTGCAAACCGCATTAAAATCCATCAAGATGTCGAGCAACAGCGGCCAGTTGAAACTGAAACGGTGCACATATTGAGGCATGTCAACACAAAAGGCGCCTTAGCAAGGTACACTCTTTTTGTGTTAACATGCCTCATCTTGTGTGGAATTCTCGATTTCCTCAGTTTAAAGCGCTGATAACTGATAGTCTAGGTTTCAATGGTTGTAAAATGACACTTGCTTCCATGTATAGCCTTTCTATCCCATAATTTCCTTGTTTGAGATTTGGAATTTTTCGAGATTTTCTACCTTATCACCTTTTTCCAGTTGATCAACTAAAAGTGACATTTTGGGGTGTTTCCAATGCCCAGGTGCGGCTAAAACGCAGTCAACAGTTGTTCTATAGACAAAGACGGTTCTTTTGCTGCAAACCGCATTAAAATCCATCAAGATGTCGAGCAACAGCGGCCAGTTGAAACTGAAACGGTGCACATATTGAGGCATGTCAACACAAAAGGCGCCTTAGCAAGGTACACTCTTTTTGTGTTAACATGCCTCATCTTGTGTGGAATTCTCGATTTCCTCAGTTTAAAGCGCTGATAACTGATAGTCTAGGTTTCAATGGTTGTAAAATGACACTTGCTTCCATGTATAGCCTTTCTATCCCATAATTTCCTTGTTTGAGATTTGGAATTTTTCGAGATTTTCTACCTTATCACCTTTTTCCAGTTGATCAACTAAAAGTGACATTTTGGGGTGTTTCCAATGCCCAGGTGCGGCTAAAACGCAGTCAACAGTTGTTCTATAGACAAAGACGGTTCTTTTGCTGCAAACCGCATTAAAATCCATCAAGATGTCGAGCAACAGCGGCCAGTTGAAACTGAAACGGTGCACATATTGAGGCATGTCAACACAAAAGGCGCCTTAGCAAGGTACACTCTTTTTGTGTTAACATGCCTCATCTTGTGTGGAATTCTCGATTTCCTCAGTTTAAAGCGCTGATAACTGATAGTCTAGGTTTCAATGGTTGTAAAATGACACTTGCTTCCATGTATAGCCTTTCTATCCCATAATTTCCTTGTTTGAGATTTGGAATTTTTCGAGATTTTCTACCTTATCACCTTTTTCCAGTTGATCAACTAAAAGTGACATTTTGGGGTGTTTCCAATGCCCAGGTGCGGCTAAAACGCAGTCAACAGTTGTTCTATAGACAAAGACGGTTCTTTTGCTGCAAACCGCATTAAAATCCATCAAGATGTCGAGCAACAGCGGCCAGTTGAAACTGAAACGGTGCACATATTGAGGCATGTCAACACAAAAGGCGCCTTAGCAAGGTACACTCTTTTTGTGTTAACATGCCTCATCTTGTGTGGAATTCTCGATTTCCTCAGTTTAAAGCGCTGATAACTGATAGTCTAGGTTTCAATGGTTGTAAAATGACACTTGCTTCCATGTATAGCCTTTCTATCCCATAATTTCCTTGTTTGAGATTTGGAATTTTTCGAGATTTTCTACCTTATCACCTTTTTCCAGTTGATCAACTAAAAGTGACATTTTGGGGTGTTTCCAATGCCCAGGTGCGGCTAAAACGCAGTCAACAGTTGTTCTATAGACAAAGACGGTTCTTTTGCTGCAAACCGCATTAAAATCCATCAAGATGTCGAGCAACAGCGGCCAGTTGAAACTGAAACGGTGCACATATTGAGGCATGTCAACACAAAAGGCGCCTTAGCAAGGTACACTCTTTTTGTGTTAACATGCCTCATCTTGTGTGGAATTCTCGATTTCCTCAGTTTAAAGCGCTGATAACTGATAGTCTAGGTTTCAATGGTTGTAAAATGACACTTGCTTCCATGTATAGCCTTTCTATCCCATAATTTCCTTGTTTGAGATTTGGAATTTTTCGAGATTTTCTACCTTATCACCTTTTTCCAGTTGATCAACTAAAAGTGACATTTTGGGGTGTTTCCAATGCCCAGGTGCGGCTAAAACGCAGTCAACAGTTGTTCTATAGACAAAGACGGTTCTTTTGCTGCAAACCGCATTAAAATCCATCAAGATGTCGAGCAACAGCGGCCAGTTGAAACTGAAACGGTGCACATATTGAGGCATGTCAACACAAAAGGCGCCTTAGCAAGGTACACTCTTTTTGTGTTAACATGCCTCATCTTGTGTGGAATTCTCGATTTCCTCAGTTTAAAGCGCTGATAACTGATAGTCTAGGTTTCAATGGTTGTAAAATGACACTTGCTTCCATGTATAGCCTTTCTATCCCATAATTTCCTTGTTTGAGATTTGGAATTTTTCGAGATTTTCTACCTTATCACCTTTTTCCAGTTGATCAACTAAAAGTGACATTTTGGGGTGTTTCCAATGCCCAGGTGCGGCTAAAACGCAGTCAACAGTTGTTCTATAGACAAAGACGGTTCTTTTGCTGCAAACCGCATTAAAATCCATCAAGATGTCGAGCAACAGCGGCCAGTTGAAACTGAAACGGTGCACATATTGAGGCATGTCAACACAAAAGGCGCCTTAGCAAGGTACACTCTTTTTGTGTTAACATGCCTCATCTTGTGTGGAATTCTCGATTTCCTCAGTTTAAAGCGCTGATAACTGATAGTCTAGGTTTCAATGGTTGTAAAATGACACTTGCTTCCATGTATAGCCTTTCTATCCCATAATTTCCTTGTTTGAGATTTGGAATTTTTCGAGATTTTCTACCTTATCACCTTTTTCCAGTTGATCAACTAAAAGTGACATTTTGGGGTGTTTCCAATGCCCAGGTGCGGCTAAAACGCAGTCAACAGTTGTTCTATAGACAAAGACGGTTCTTTTGCTGCAAACCGCATTAAAATCCATCAAGATGTCGAGCAACAGCGGCCAGTTGAAACTGAAACGGTGCACATATTGAGGCATGTCAACACAAAAGGCGCCTTAGCAAGGTACACTCTTTTTGTGTTAACATGCCTCATCTTGTGTGGAATTCTCGATTTCCTCAGTTTAAAGCGCTGATAACTGATAGTCTAGGTTTCAATGGTTGTAAAATGACACTTGCTTCCATGTATAGCCTTTCTATCCCATAATTTCCTTGTTTGAGATTTGGAATTTTTCGAGATTTTCTACCTTATCACCTTTTTCCAGTTGATCAACTAAAAGTGACATTTTGGGGTGTTTCCAATGCCCAGGTGCGGCTAAAACGCAGTCAACAGTTGTTCTATAGACAAAGACGGTTCTTTTGCTGCAAACCGCATTAAAATCCATCAAGATGTCGAGCAACAGCGGCCAGTTGAAACTGAAACGGTGCACATATTGAGGCATGTCAACACAAAAGGCGCCTTAGCAAGGTACACTCTTTTTGTGTTAACATGCCTCATCTTGTGTGGAATTCTCGATTTCCTCAGTTTAAAGCGCTGATAACTGATAGTCTAGGTTTCAATGGTTGTAAAATGACACTTGCTTCCATGTATAGCCTTTCTATCCCATAATTTCCTTGTTTGAGATTTGGAATTTTTCGAGATTTTCTACCTTATCACCTTTTTCCAGTTGATCAACTAAAAGTGACATTTTGGGGTGTTTCCAATGCCCAGGTGCGGCTAAAACGCAGTCAACAGTTGTTCTATAGACAAAGACGGTTCTTTTGCTGCAAACCGCATTAAAATCCATCAAGATGTCGAGCAACAGCGGCCAGTTGAAACTGAAACGGTGCACATATTGAGGCATGTCAACACAAAAGGCGCCTTAGCAAGGTACACTCTTTTTGTGTTAACATGCCTCATCTTGTGTGGAATTCTCGATTTCCTCAGTTTAAAGCGCTGATAACTGATAGTCTAGGTTTCAATGGTTGTAAAATGACACTTGCTTCCATGTATAGCCTTTCTATCCCATAATTTCCTTGTTTGAGATTTGGAATTTTTCGAGATTTTCTACCTTATCACCTTTTTCCAGTTGATCAACTAAAAGTGACATTTTGGGGTGTTTCCAATGCCCAGGTGCGGCTAAAACGCAGTCAACAGTTGTTCTATAGACAAAGACGGTTCTTTTGCTGCAAACCGCATTAAAATCCATCAAGATGTCGAGCAACAGCGGCCAGTTGAAACTGAAACGGTGCACATATTGAGGCATGTCAACACAAAAGGCGCCTTAGCAAGGTACACTCTTTTTGTGTTAACATGCCTCATCTTGTGTGGAATTCTCGATTTCCTCAGTTTAAAGCGCTGATAACTGATAGTCTAGGTTTCAATGGTTGTAAAATGACACTTGCTTCCATGTATAGCCTTTCTATCCCATAATTTCCTTGTTTGAGATTTGGAATTTTTCGAGATTTTCTACCTTATCACCTTTTTCCAGTTGATCAACTAAAAGTGACATTTTGGGGTGTTTCCAATGCCCAGGTGCGGCTAAAACGCAGTCAACAGTTGTTCTATAGACAAAGACGGTTCTTTTGCTGCAAACCGCATTAAAATCCATCAAGATGTCGAGCAACAGCGGCCAGTTGAAACTGAAACGGTGCACATATTGAGGCATGTCAACACAAAAGGCGCCTTAGCAAGGTACACTCTTTTTGTGTTAACATGCCTCATCTTGTGTGGAATTCTCGATTTCCTCAGTTTAAAGCGCTGATAACTGATAGTCTAGGTTTCAATGGTTGTAAAATGACACTTGCTTCCATGTATAGCCTTTCTATCCCATAATTTCCTTGTTTGAGATTTGGAATTTTTCGAGATTTTCTACCTTATCACCTTTTTCCAGTTGATCAACTAAAAGTGACATTTTGGGGTGTTTCCAATGCCCAGGTGCGGCTAAAACGCAGTCAACAGTTGTTCTATAGACAAAGACGGTTCTTTTGCTGCAAACCGCATTAAAATCCATCAAGATGTCGAGCAACAGCGGCCAGTTGAAACTGAAACGGTGCACATATTGAGGCATGTCAACACAAAAGGCGCCTTAGCAAGGTACACTCTTTTTGTGTTAACATGCCTCATCTTGTGTGGAATTCTCGATTTCCTCAGTTTAAAGCGCTGATAACTGATAGTCTAGGTTTCAATGGTTGTAAAATGACACTTGCTTCCATGTATAGCCTTTCTATCCCATAATTTCCTTGTTTGAGATTTGGAATTTTTCGAGATTTTCTACCTTATCACCTTTTTCCAGTTGATCAACTAAAAGTGACATTTTGGGGTGTTTCCAATGCCCAGGTGCGGCTAAAACGCAGTCAACAGTTGTTCTATAGACAAAGACGGTTCTTTTGCTGCAAACCGCATTAAAATCCATCAAGATGTCGAGCAACAGCGGCCAGTTGAAACTGAAACGGTGCACATATTGAGGCATGTCAACACAAAAGGCGCCTTAGCAAGGTACACTCTTTTTGTGTTAACATGCCTCATCTTGTGTGGAATTCTCGATTTCCTCAGTTTAAAGCGCTGATAACTGATAGTCTAGGTTTCAATGGTTGTAAAATGACACTTGCTTCCATGTATAGCCTTTCTATCCCATAATTTCCTTGTTTGAGATTTGGAATTTTTCGAGATTTTCTACCTTATCACCTTTTTCCAGTTGATCAACTAAAAGTGACATTTTGGGGTGTTTCCAATGCCCAGGTGCGGCTAAAACGCAGTCAACAGTTGTTCTATAGACAAAGACGGTTCTTTTGCTGCAAACCGCATTAAAATCCATCAAGATGTCGAGCAACAGCGGCCAGTTGAAACTGAAACGGTGCACATATTGAGGCATGTCAACACAAAAGGCGCCTTAGCAAGGTACACTCTTTTTGTGTTAACATGCCTCATCTTGTGTGGAATTCTCGATTTCCTCAGTTTAAAGCGCTGATAACTGATAGTCTAGGTTTCAATGGTTGTAAAATGACACTTGCTTCCATGTATAGCCTTTCTATCCCATAATTTCCTTGTTTGAGATTTGGAATTTTTCGAGATTTTCTACCTTATCACCTTTTTCCAGTTGATCAACTAAAAGTGACATTTTGGGGTGTTTCCAATGCCCAGGTGCGGCTAAACCACAGTCAACAGTTGTTCTATAGACAAAGACGGTTCTTTTGCTGCAAACCGCATTAAAATCCATCAAGATTTCGAGCAACAGCGGCCAGTTGAAACTGAAACGGTGCACATATTGACGCATGTCAACACAAAAGGCGCCTTAGCAAGGTACACTCTTTTTGTGTTAACATGCCTCATCTTGTGTGGAATTCTCGATTTCCTCAGTTTAAAGCGCTGATAACTGATAGTCTAGGTTTCAATGGTTGTAAAATGACACTTGCTTCCATGTATAGCCTTTCTATCCCATAATTTCCTTGTTTGAGATTTGGAATTTTTCGAGATTTTCTACCTTATCACCTTTTTCCAGTTGATCAACTAAAAGTGACATTTTGGGGTGTTTCCAATGCCCAGGTGCGGCTAAAACGCAGTCAACAGTTGTTCTATAGAGAAAGACGGTTCTTTTGCTGCAAACCGCATTAAAATCCATCAAGATGTCGAGCAACAGCGGCCAGTTGAAACTGAAACGGTGCACATATTGAGGCATGTCAACACAAAAGGCGCCTTAGCAAGGTACACTCTTTTTGTGTTAACATGCCTCATCTTGTGTGGAATTCTCGATTTCCTCAGTTTAAAGCGCTGATAACTGATAGTCTAGGTTTCAATGGTTGTAAAATGACACTTGCTTCCATGTATAGCCTTTCTATCCCATAATTTCCTTGTTTGAGATTTGGAATTTTTCGAGATTTTCTACCTTATCACCTTTTTCCAGTTGATCAACTAAAAGTGACATTTTGGGGTGTTTCCAATGCCCAGGTGCGGCTAAAACGCAGTCAACAGTTGTTCTATAGACAAAGACGGTTCTTTTGCTGCAAACCGCATTAAAATCCATCAAGATGTCGAGCAACAGCGGCCAGTTGAAACTGAAACGGTGCACATATTGAGGCATGTCAACACAAAAGGCGCCTTAGCAAGGTACACTCTTTTTGTGTTAACATGCCTCATCTTGTGTGGAATTCTCGATTTCCTCAGTTTAAAGCGCTGATAACTGATAGTCTAGGTTTCAATGGTTGTAAAATGACACTTGCTTCCATGTATAGCCTTTCTATCCCATAATTTCCTTGTTTGAGATTTGGAATTTTTCGAGATTTTCTACCTTATCACCTTTTTCCAGTTGATCAACTAAAAGTGACATTTTGGGGTGTTTCCAATGCCCAGGTGCGGCTAAAAGGCAGTCAAGAGTTGTTCTATAGAGAAAGACGGTTCTTTTGCTGCAAACCGCATTAAAATCCATCAAGATGTCGAGCAACAGCGGCCAGTTGAAACTGAAACGGTGCACATATTGAGGCATGTCAACACAAAAGGCGCCTTAGCAAGGTACACTCTTTTTGTGTTAACATGCCTCATCTTGTGTGGAATTCTCGATTTCCTCAGTTTAAAGCGCTGATAACTGATAGTCTAGGTTTCAATGGTTGTAAAATGACACTTGCTTCCATGTATAGCCTTTCTATCCCATAATTTCCTTGTTTGAGATTTGGAATTTTTCGAGATTTTCTACCTTATCACCTTTTTCCAGTTGATCAACTAAAAGTGACATTTTGGGGTGTTTCCAATGCCCAGGTGCGGCTAAAACGCAGTCAACAGTTGTTCTATAGACAAAGACGGTTCTTTTGCTGCAAACCGCATTAAAATCCATCAAGATGTCGAGCAACAGCGGCCAGTTGAAACTGAAACGGTGCACATATTGAGGCATGTCAACACAAAAGGCGCCTTAGCAAGGTACACTCTTTTTGTGTTAACATGCCTCATCTTGTGTGGAATTCTCGATTTCCTCAGTTTAAAGCGCTGATAACTGATAGTCTAGGTTTCAATGGTTGTAAAATGACACTTGCTTCCATGTATAGCCTTTCTATCCCATAATTTCCTTGTTTGAGATTTGGAATTTTTCGAGATTTTCTACCTTATCACCTTTTTCCAGTTGATCAACTAAAAGTGACATTTTGGGGTGTTTCCAATGCCCAGGTGCGGCTAAAACGCAGTCAACAGTTGTTCTATAGACAAAGACGGTTCTTTTGCTGCAAACCGCATTAAAATCCATCAAGATGTCGAGCAACAGCGGCCAGTTGAAACTGAAACGGTGCACATATTGAGGCATGTCAACACAAAAGGCGCCTTAGCAAGGTACACTCTTTTTGTGTTAACATGCCTCATCTTGTGTGGAATTCTCGATTTCCTCAGTTTAAAGCGCTGATAACTGATAGTCTAGGTTTCAATGGTTGTAAAATGACACTTGCTTCCATGTATAGCCTTTCTATCCCATAATTTCCTTGTTTGAGATTTGGAATTTTTCGAGATTTTCTACCTTATCACCTTTTTCCAGTTGATCAACTAAAAGTGACATTTTGGGGTGTTTCCAATGCCCAGGTGCGGCTAAAACGCAGTCAACAGTTGTTCTATAGACAAAGACGGTTCTTTTGCTGCAAACCGCATTAAAATCCATCAAGATGTCGAGCAACAGCGGCCAGTTGAAACTGAAACGGTGCACATATTGAGGCATGTCAACACAAAAGGCGCCTTAGCAAGGTACACTCTTTTTGTGTTAACATGCCTCATCTTGTGTGGAATTCTCGATTTCCTCAGTTTAAAGCGCTGATAACTGATAGTCTAGGTTTCAATGGTTGTAAAATGACACTTGCTTCCATGTATAGCCTTTCTATCCCATAATTTCCTTGTTTGAGATTTGGAATTTTTCGAGATTTTCTACCTTATCACCTTTTTCCAGTTGATCAACTAAAAGTGACATTTTGGGGTGTTTCCAATGCCCAGGTGCGGCTAAAAGGCAGTCAAGAGTTGTTCTATAGAGAAAGACGGTTCTTTTGCTGCAAACCGCATTAAAATCCATCAAGATGTCGAGCAACAGCGGCCAGTTGAAACTGAAACGGTGCACATATTGAGGCATGTCAACACAAAAGGCGCCTTAGCAAGGTACACTCTTTTTGTGTTAACATGCCTCATCTTGTGTGGAATTCTCGATTTCCTCAGTTTAAAGCGCTGATAACTGATAGTCTAGGTTTCAATGGTTGTAAAATGACACTTGCTTCCATGTATAGCCTTTCTATCCCATAATTTCCTTGTTTGAGATTTGGAATTTTTCGAGATTTTCTACCTTATCACCTTTTTCCAGTTGATCAACTAAAAGTGACATTTTGGGGTGTTTCCAATGCCCAGGTGCGGCTAAAACGCAGTCAACAGTTGTTCTATAGACAAAGACGGTTCTTTTGCTGCAAACCGCATTAAAATCCATCAAGATGTCGAGCAACAGCGGCCAGTTGAAACTGAAACGGTGCACATATTGAGGCATGTCAACACAAAAGGCGCCTTAGCAAGGTACACTCTTTTTGTGTTAACATGCCTCATCTTGTGTGGAATTCTCGATTTCCTCAGTTTAAAGCGCTGATAACTGATAGTCTAGGTTTCAATGGTTGTAAAATGACACTTGCTTCCATGTATAGCCTTTCTATCCCATAATTTCCTTGTTTGAGATTTGGAATTTTTCGAGATTTTCTACCTTATCACCTTTTTCCAGTTGATCAACTAAAAGTGACATTTTGGGGTGTTTCCAATGCCCAGGTGCGGCTAAAACGCAGTCAACAGTTGTTCTATAGACAAAGACGGTTCTTTTGCTGCAAACCGCATTAAAATCCATCAAGATGTCGAGCAACAGCGGCCAGTTGAAACTGAAACGGTGCACATATTGAGGCATGTCAACACAAAAGGCGCCTTAGCAAGGTACACTCTTTTTGTGTTAACATGCCTCATCTTGTGTGGAATTCTCGATTTCCTCAGTTTAAAGCGCTGATAACTGATAGTCTAGGTTTCAATGGTTGTAAAATGACACTTGCTTCCATGTATAGCCTTTCTATCCCATAATTTCCTTGTTTGAGATTTGGAATTTTTCGAGATTTTCTACCTTATCACCTTTTTCCAGTTGATCAACTAAAAGTGACATTTTGGGGTGTTTCCAATGCCCAGGTGCGGCTAAAACGCAGTCAACAGTTGTTCTATAGACAAAGACGGTTCTTTTGCTGCAAACCGCATTAAAATCCATCAAGATGTCGAGCAACAGCGGCCAGTTGAAACTGAAACGGTGCACATATTGAGGCATGTCAACACAAAAGGCGCCTTAGCAAGGTACACTCTTTTTGTGTTAACATGCCTCATCTTGTGTGGAATTCTCGATTTCCTCAGTTTAAAGCGCTGATAACTGATAGTCTAGGTTTCAATGGTTGTAAAATGACACTTGCTTCCATGTATAGCCTTTCTATCCCATAATTTCCTTGTTTGAGATTTGGAATTTTTCGAGATTTTCTACCTTATCACCTTTTTCCAGTTGATCAACTAAAAGTGACATTTTGGGGTGTTTCCAATGCCCAGGTGCGGCTAAACCACAGTCAACAGTTGTTCTATAGACAAAGACGGTTCTTTTGCTGCAAACCGCATTAAAATCCATCAAGATTTCGAGCAACAGCGGCCAGTTGAAACTGAAACGGTGCACATATTGACGCATGTCAACACAAAAGGCGCCTTAGCAAGGTACACTCTTTTTGTGTTAACATGCCTCATCTTGTGTGGAATTCTCGATTTCCTCAGTTTAAAGCGCTGATAACTGATAGTCTAGGTTTCAATGGTTGTAAAATGACACTTGCTTCCATGTATAGCCTTTCTATCCCATAATTTCCTTGTTTGAGATTTGGAATTTTTCGAGATTTTCTACCTTATCACCTTTTTCCAGTTGATCAACTAAAAGTGACATTTTGGGGTGTTTCCAATGCCCAGGTGCGGCTAAAACGCAGTCAACAGTTGTTCTATAGACAAAGACGGTTCTTTTGCTGCAAACCGCATTAAAATCCATCAAGATGTCGAGCAACAGCGGCCAGTTGAAACTGAAACGGTGCACATATTGAGGCATGTCAACACAAAAGGCGCCTTAGCAAGGTACACTCTTTTTGTGTTAACATGCCTCATCTTGTGTGGAATTCTCGATTTCCTCAGTTTAAAGCGCTGATAACTGATAGTCTAGGTTTCAATGGTTGTAAAATGACACTTGCTTCCATGTATAGCCTTTCTATCCCATAATTTCCTTGTTTGAGATTTGGAATTTTTCGAGATTTTCTACCTTATCACCTTTTTCCAGTTGATCAACTAAAAGTGACATTTTGGGGTGTTTCCAATGCCCAGGTGCGGCTAAAAGGCAGTCAAGAGTTGTTCTATAGAGAAAGACGGTTCTTTTGCTGCAAACCGCATTAAAATCCATCAAGATGTCGAGCAACAGCGGCCAGTTGAAACTGAAACGGTGCACATATTGAGGCATGTCAACACAAAAGGCGCCTTAGCAAGGTACACTCTTTTTGTGTTAACATGCCTCATCTTGTGTGGAATTCTCGATTTCCTCAGTTTAAAGCGCTGATAACTGATAGTCTAGGTTTCAATGGTTGTAAAATGACACTTGCTTCCATGTATAGCCTTTCTATCCCATAATTTCCTTGTTTGAGATTTGGAATTTTTCGAGATTTTCTACCTTATCACCTTTTTCCAGTTGATCAACTAAAAGTGACATTTTGGGGTGTTTCCAATGCCCAGGTGCGGCTAAAAGGCAGTCAAGAGTTGTTCTATAGAGAAAGACGGTTCTTTTGCTGCAAACCGCATTAAAATCCATCAAGATGTCGAGCAACAGCGGCCAGTTGAAACTGAAACGGTGCACATATTGAGGCATGTCAACACAAAAGGCGCCTTAGCAAGGTACACTCTTTTTGTGTTAACATGCCTCATCTTGTGTGGAATTCTCGATTTCCTCAGTTTAAAGCGCTGATAACTGATAGTCTAGGTTTCAATGGTTGTAAAATGACACTTGCTTCCATGTATAGCCTTTCTATCCCATAATTTCCTTGTTTGAGATTTGGAATTTTTCGAGATTTTCTACCTTATCACCTTTTTCCAGTTGATCAACTAAAAGTGACATTTTGGGGTGTTTCCAATGCCCAGGTGCGGCTAAAACGCAGTCAACAGTTGTTCTATAGACAAAGACGGTTCTTTTGCTGCAAACCGCATTAAAATCCATCAAGATGTCGAGCAACAGCGGCCAGTTGAAACTGAAACGGTGCACATATTGAGGCATGTCAACACAAAAGGCGCCTTAGCAAGGTACACTCTTTTTGTGTTAACATGCCTCATCTTGTGTGGAATTCTCGATTTCCTCAGTTTAAAGCGCTGATAACTGATAGTCTAGGTTTCAATGGTTGTAAAATGACACTTGCTTCCATGTATAGCCTTTCTATCCCATAATTTCCTTGTTTGAGATTTGGAATTTTTCGAGATTTTCTACCTTATCACCTTTTTCCAGTTGATCAACTAAAAGTGACATTTTGGGGTGTTTCCAATGCCCAGGTGCGGCTAAAACGCAGTCAACAGTTGTTCTATAGAGAAAGACGGTTCTTTTGCTGCAAACCGCATTAAAATCCATCAAGATGTCGAGCAACAGCGGCCAGTTGAAACTGAAACGGTGCACATATTGAGGCATGTCAACACAAAAGGCGCCTTAGCAAGGTACACTCTTTTTGTGTTAACATGCCTCATCTTGTGTGGAATTCTCGATTTCCTCAGTTTAAAGCGCTGATAACTGATAGTCTAGGTTTCAATGGTTGTAAAATGACACTTGCTTCCATGTATAGCCTTTCTATCCCATAATTTCCTTGTTTGAGATTTGGAATTTTTCGAGATTTTCTACCTTATCACCTTTTTCCAGTTGATCAACTAAAAGTGACATTTTGGGGTGTTTCCAATGCCCAGGTGCGGCTAAAACGCAGTCAACAGTTGTTCTATAGACAAAGACGGTTCTTTTGCTGCAAACCGCATTAAAATCCATCAAGATGTCGAGCAACAGCGGCCAGTTGAAACTGAAACGGTGCACATATTGAGGCATGTCAACACAAAAGGCGCCTTAGCAAGGTACACTCTTTTTGTGTTAACATGCCTCATCTTGTGTGGAATTCTCGATTTCCTCAGTTTAAAGCGCTGATAACTGATAGTCTAGGTTTCAATGGTTGTAAAATGACACTTGCTTCCATGTATAGCCTTTCTATCCCATAATTTCCTTGTTTGAGATTTGGAATTTTTCGAGATTTTCTACCTTATCACCTTTTTCCAGTTGATCAACTAAAAGTGACATTTTGGGGTGTTTCCAATGCCCAGGTGCGGCTAAAAGGCAGTCAAGAGTTGTTCTATAGAGAAAGACGGTTCTTTTGCTGCAAACCGCATTAAAATCCATCAAGATGTCGAGCAACAGCGGCCAGTTGAAACTGAAACGGTGCACATATTGAGGCATGTCAACACAAAAGGCGCCTTAGCAAGGTACACTCTTTTTGTGTTAACATGCCTCATCTTGTGTGGAATTCTCGATTTCCTCAGTTTAAAGCGCTGATAACTGATAGTCTAGGTTTCAATGGTTGTAAAATGACACTTGCTTCCATGTATAGCCTTTCTATCCCATAATTTCCTTGTTTGAGATTTGGAATTTTTCGAGATTTTCTACCTTATCACCTTTTTCCAGTTGATCAACTAAAAGTGACATTTTGGGGTGTTTCCAATGCCCAGGTGCGGCTAAAACGCAGTCAACAGTTGTTCTATAGACAAAGACGGTTCTTTTGCTGCAAACCGCATTAAAATCCATCAAGATGTCGAGCAACAGCGGCCAGTTGAAACTGAAACGGTGCACATATTGAGGCATGTCAACACAAAAGGCGCCTTAGCAAGGTACACTCTTTTTGTGTTAACATGCCTCATCTTGTGTGGAATTCTCGATTTCCTCAGTTTAAAGCGCTGATAACTGATAGTCTAGGTTTCAATGGTTGTAAAATGACACTTGCTTCCATGTATAGCCTTTCTATCCCATAATTTCCTTGTTTGAGATTTGGAATTTTTCGAGATTTTCTACCTTATCACCTTTTTCCAGTTGATCAACTAAAAGTGACATTTTGGGGTGTTTCCAATGCCCAGGTGCGGCTAAAACGCAGTCAACAGTTGTTCTATAGACAAAGACGGTTCTTTTGCTGCAAACCGCATTAAAATCCATCAAGATGTCGAGCAACAGCGGCCAGTTGAAACTGAAACGGTGCACATATTGAGGCATGTCAACACAAAAGGCGCCTTAGCAAGGTACACTCTTTTTGTGTTAACATGCCTCATCTTGTGTGGAATTCTCGATTTCCTCAGTTTAAAGCGCTGATAACTGATAGTCTAGGTTTCAATGGTTGTAAAATGACACTTGCTTCCATGTATAGCCTTTCTATCCCATAATTTCCTTGTTTGAGATTTGGAATTTTTCGAGATTTTCTACCTTATCACCTTTTTCCAGTTGATCAACTAAAAGTGACATTTTGGGGTGTTTCCAATGCCCAGGTGCGGCTAAAACGCAGTCAACAGTTGTTCTATAGACAAAGACGGTTCTTTTGCTGCAAACCGCATTAAAATCCATCAAGATGTCGAGCAACAGCGGCCAGTTGAAACTGAAACGGTGCACATATTGAGGCATGTCAACACAAAAGGCGCCTTAGCAAGGTACACTCTTTTTGTGTTAACATGCCTCATCTTGTGTGGAATTCTCGATTTCCTCAGTTTAAAGCGCTGATAACTGATAGTCTAGGTTTCAATGGTTGTAAAATGACACTTGCTTCCATGTATAGCCTTTCTATCCCATAATTTCCTTGTTTGAGATTTGGAATTTTTCGAGATTTTCTACCTTATCACCTTTTTCCAGTTGATCAACTAAAAGTGACATTTTGGGGTGTTTCCAATGCCCAGGTGCGGCTAAACCACAGTCAACAGTTGTTCTATAGACAAAGACGGTTCTTTTGCTGCAAACCGCATTAAAATCCATCAAGATTTCGAGCAACAGCGGCCAGTTGAAACTGAAACGGTGCACATATTGACGCATGTCAACACAAAAGGCGCCTTAGCAAGGTACACTCTTTTTGTGTTAACATGCCTCATCTTGTGTGGAATTCTCGATTTCCTCAGTTTAAAGCGCTGATAACTGATAGTCTAGGTTTCAATGGTTGTAAAATGACACTTGCTTCCATGTATAGCCTTTCTATCCCATAATTTCCTTGTTTGAGATTTGGAATTTTTCGAGATTTTCTACCTTATCACCTTTTTCCAGTTGATCAACTAAAAGTGACATTTTGGGGTGTTTCCAATGCCCAGGTGCGGCTAAAACGCAGTCAACAGTTGTTCTATAGACAAAGACGGTTCTTTTGCTGCAAACCGCATTAAAATCCATCAAGATGTCGAGCAACAGCGGCCAGTTGAAACTGAAACGGTGCACATATTGAGGCATGTCAACACAAAAGGCGCCTTAGCAAGGTACACTCTTTTTGTGTTAACATGCCTCATCTTGTGTGGAATTCTCGATTTCCTCAGTTTAAAGCGCTGATAACTGATAGTCTAGGTTTCAATGGTTGTAAAATGACACTTGCTTCCATGTATAGCCTTTCTATCCCATAATTTCCTTGTTTGAGATTTGGAATTTTTCGAGATTTTCTACCTTATCACCTTTTTCCAGTTGATCAACTAAAAGTGACATTTTGGGGTGTTTCCAATGCCCAGGTGCGGCTAAAAGGCAGTCAAGAGTTGTTCTATAGAGAAAGACGGTTCTTTTGCTGCAAACCGCATTAAAATCCATCAAGATGTCGAGCAACAGCGGCCAGTTGAAACTGAAACGGTGCACATATTGAGGCATGTCAACACAAAAGGCGCCTTAGCAAGGTACACTCTTTTTGTGTTAACATGCCTCATCTTGTGTGGAATTCTCGATTTCCTCAGTTTAAAGCGCTGATAACTGATAGTCTAGGTTTCAATGGTTGTAAAATGACACTTGCTTCCATGTATAGCCTTTCTATCCCATAATTTCCTTGTTTGAGATTTGGAATTTTTCGAGATTTTCTACCTTATCACCTTTTTCCAGTTGATCAACTAAAAGTGACATTTTGGGGTGTTTCCAATGCCCAGGTGCGGCTAAAAGGCAGTCAAGAGTTGTTCTATAGAGAAAGACGGTTCTTTTGCTGCAAACCGCATTAAAATCCATCAAGATGTCGAGCAACAGCGGCCAGTTGAAACTGAAACGGTGCACATATTGAGGCATGTCAACACAAAAGGCGCCTTAGCAAGGTACACTCTTTTTGTGTTAACATGCCTCATCTTGTGTGGAATTCTCGATTTCCTCAGTTTAAAGCGCTGATAACTGATAGTCTAGGTTTCAATGGTTGTAAAATGACACTTGCTTCCATGTATAGCCTTTCTATCCCATAATTTCCTTGTTTGAGATTTGGAATTTTTCGAGATTTTCTACCTTATCACCTTTTTCCAGTTGATCAACTAAAAGTGACATTTTGGGGTGTTTCCAATGCCCAGGTGCGGCTAAAACGCAGTCAACAGTTGTTCTATAGACAAAGACGGTTCTTTTGCTGCAAACCGCATTAAAATCCATCAAGATGTCGAGCAACAGCGGCCAGTTGAAACTGAAACGGTGCACATATTGAGGCATGTCAACACAAAAGGCGCCTTAGCAAGGTACACTCTTTTTGTGTTAACATGCCTCATCTTGTGTGGAATTCTCGATTTCCTCAGTTTAAAGCGCTGATAACTGATAGTCTAGGTTTCAATGGTTGTAAAATGACACTTGCTTCCATGTATAGCCTTTCTATCCCATAATTTCCTTGTTTGAGATTTGGAATTTTTCGAGATTTTCTACCTTATCACCTTTTTCCAGTTGATCAACTAAAAGTGACATTTTGGGGTGTTTCCAATGCCCAGGTGCGGCTAAACCACAGTCAACAGTTGTTCTATAGACAAAGACGGTTCTTTTGCTGCAAACCGCATTAAAATCCATCAAGATTTCGAGCAACAGCGGCCAGTTGAAACTGAAACGGTGCACATATTGACGCATGTCAACACAAAAGGCGCCTTAGCAAGGTACACTCTTTTTGTGTTAACATGCCTCATCTTGTGTGGAATTCTCGATTTCCTCAGTTTAAAGCGCTGATAACTGATAGTCTAGGTTTCAATGGTTGTAAAATGACACTTGCTTCCATGTATAGCCTTTCTATCCCATAATTTCCTTGTTTGAGATTTGGAATTTTTCGAGATTTTCTACCTTATCACCTTTTTCCAGTTGATCAACTAAAAGTGACATTTTGGGGTGTTTCCAATGCCCAGGTGCGGCTAAAACGCAGTCAACAGTTGTTCTATAGACAAAGACGGTTCTTTTGCTGCAAACCGCATTAAAATCCATCAAGATGTCGAGCAACAGCGGCCAGTTGAAACTGAAACGGTGCACATATTGAGGCATGTCAACACAAAAGGCGCCTTAGCAAGGTACACTCTTTTTGTGTTAACATGCCTCATCTTGTGTGGAATTCTCGATTTCCTCAGTTTAAAGCGCTGATAACTGATAGTCTAGGTTTCAATGGTTGTAAAATGACACTTGCTTCCATGTATAGCCTTTCTATCCCATAATTTCCTTGTTTGAGATTTGGAATTTTTCGAGATTTTCTACCTTATCACCTTTTTCCAGTTGATCAACTAAAAGTGACATTTTGGGGTGTTTCCAATGCCCAGGTGCGGCTAAAACGCAGTCAACAGTTGTTCTATAGACAAAGACGGTTCTTTTGCTGCAAACCGCATTAAAATCCATCAAGATGTCGAGCAACAGCGGCCAGTTGAAACTGAAACGGTGCACATATTGAGGCATGTCAACACAAAAGGCGCCTTAGCAAGGTACACTCTTTTTGTGTTAACATGCCTCATCTTGTGTGGAATTCTCGATTTCCTCAGTTTAAAGCGCTGATAACTGATAGTCTAGGTTTCAATGGTTGTAAAATGACACTTGCTTCCATGTATAGCCTTTCTATCCCATAATTTCCTTGTTTGAGATTTGGAATTTTTCGAGATTTTCTACCTTATCACCTTTTTCCAGTTGATCAACTAAAAGTGACATTTTGGGGTGTTTCCAATGCCCAGGTGCGGCTAAAAGGCAGTCAAGAGTTGTTCTATAGAGAAAGACGGTTCTTTTGCTGCAAACCGCATTAAAATCCATCAAGATGTCGAGCAACAGCGGCCAGTTGAAACTGAAACGGTGCACATATTGAGGCATGTCAACACAAAAGGCGCCTTAGCAAGGTACACTCTTTTTGTGTTAACATGCCTCATCTTGTGTGGAATTCTCGATTTCCTCAGTTTAAAGCGCTGATAACTGATAGTCTAGGTTTCAATGGTTGTAAAATGACACTTGCTTCCATGTATAGCCTTTCTATCCCATAATTTC
This sequence comes from Actinernus sp. WN-2022, assembly GCA_030867875.1. Taxonomy (NCBI): domain Eukaryota; kingdom Metazoa; phylum Cnidaria; class Anthozoa; order Actiniaria; family Actinernidae; genus Actinernus; species Actinernus sp. WN-2022. The sequence goes on from JAOWCC010001812.1 coordinate 196,248, forward strand.
CTTGTTTGAGATTTGGAATTTTTCGAGATTTTCTACCTTATCACCTTTTTCCAGTTGATCAACTAAAAGTGACATTTTGGGGTGTTTCCAATGCCCAGGTGCGGCTAAAACGCAGTCAACAGTTGTTCTATAGACAAAGACGGTTCTTTTGCTGCAAACCGCATTAAAATCCATCAAGATGTCGAGCAACAGCGGCCAGTTGAAACTGAAACGGTGCACATATTGAGGCATGTCAACACAAAAGGCGCCTTAGCAAGGTACACTCTTTTTGTGTTAACATGCCTCATCTTGTGTGGAATTCTCGATTTCCTCAGTTTAAAGCGCTGATAACTGATAGTCTAGGTTTCAATGGTTGTAAAATGACACTTGCTTCCATGTATAGCCTTTCTATCCCATAATTTCCTTGTTTGAGATTTGGAATTTTTCGAGATTTTCTACCTTATCACCTTTTTCCAGTTGATCAACTAAAAGTGACATTTTGGGGTGTTTCCAATGCCCAGGTGCGGCTAAAACGCAGTCAACAGTTGTTCTATAGACAAAGACGGTTCTTTTGCTGCAAACCGCATTAAAATCCATCAAGATGTCGAGCAACAGCGGCCAGTTGAAACTGAAACGGTGCACATATTGAGGCATGTCAACACAAAAGGCGCCTTAGCAAGGTACACTCTTTTTGTGTTAACATGCCTCATCTTGTGTGGAATTCTCGATTTCCTCAGTTTAAAGCGCTGATAACTGATAGTCTAGGTTTCAATGGTTGTAAAATGACACTTGCTTCCATGTATAGCCTTTCTATCCCATAATTTCCTTGTTTGAGATTTGGAATTTTTCGAGATTTTCTACCTTATCACCTTTTTCCAGTTGATCAACTAAAAGTGACATTTTGGGGTGTTTCCAATGCCCAGGTGCGGCTAAAACGCAGTCAACAGTTGTTCTATAGACAAAGACGGTTCTTTTGCTGCAAACCGCATTAAAATCCATCAAGATGTCGAGCAACAGCGGCCAGTTGAAACTGAAACGGTGCACATATTGAGGCATGTCAACACAAAAGGCGCCTTAGCAAGGTACACTCTTTTTGTGTTAACATGCCTCATCTTGTGTGGAATTCTCGATTTCCTCAGTTTAAAGCGCTGATAACTGATAGTCTAGGTTTCAATGGTTGTAAAATGACACTTGCTTCCATGTATAGCCTTTCTATCCCATAATTTCCTTGTTTGAGATTTGGAATTTTTCGAGATTTTCTACCTTATCACCTTTTTCCAGTTGATCAACTAAAAGTGACATTTTGGGGTGTTTCCAATGCCCAGGTGCGGCTAAACCACAGTCAACAGTTGTTCTATAGACAAAGACGGTTCTTTTGCTGCAAACCGCATTAAAATCCATCAAGATTTCGAGCAACAGCGGCCAGTTGAAACTGAAACGGTGCACATATTGACGCATGTCAACACAAAAGGCGCCTTAGCAAGGTACACTCTTTTTGTGTTAACATGCCTCATCTTGTGTGGAATTCTCGATTTCCTCAGTTTAAAGCGCTGATAACTGATAGTCTAGGTTTCAATGGTTGTAAAATGACACTTGCTTCCATGTATAGCCTTTCTATCCCATAATTTCCTTGTTTGAGATTTGGAATTTTTCGAGATTTTCTACCTTATCACCTTTTTCCAGTTGATCAACTAAAAGTGACATTTTGGGGTGTTTCCAATGCCCAGGTGCGGCTAAAACGCAGTCAACAGTTGTTCTATAGACAAAGACGGTTCTTTTGCTGCAAACCGCATTAAAATCCATCAAGATGTCGAGCAACAGCGGCCAGTTGAAACTGAAACGGTGCACATATTGAGGCATGTCAACACAAAAGGCGCCTTAGCAAGGTACACTCTTTTTGTGTTAACATGCCTCATCTTGTGTGGAATTCTCGATTTCCTCAGTTTAAAGCGCTGATAACTGATAGTCTAGGTTTCAATGGTTGTAAAATGACACTTGCTTCCATGTATAGCCTTTCTATCCCATAATTTCCTTGTTTGAGATTTGGAATTTTTCGAGATTTTCTACCTTATCACCTTTTTCCAGTTGATCAACTAAAAGTGACATTTTGGGGTGTTTCCAATGCCCAGGTGCGGCTAAAAGGCAGTCAAGAGTTGTTCTATAGAGAAAGACGGTTCTTTTGCTGCAAACCGCATTAAAATCCATCAAGATGTCGAGCAACAGCGGCCAGTTGAAACTGAAACGGTGCACATATTGAGGCATGTCAACACAAAAGGCGCCTTAGCAAGGTACACTCTTTTTGTGTTAACATGCCTCATCTTGTGTGGAATTCTCGATTTCCTCAGTTTAAAGCGCTGATAACTGATAGTCTAGGTTTCAATGGTTGTAAAATGACACTTGCTTCCATGTATAGCCTTTCTATCCCATAATTTCCTTGTTTGAGATTTGGAATTTTTCGAGATTTTCTACCTTATCACCTTTTTCCAGTTGATCAACTAAAAGTGACATTTTGGGGTGTTTCCAATGCCCAGGTGCGGCTAAAACGCAGTCAACAGTTGTTCTATAGACAAAGACGGTTCTTTTGCTGCAAACCGCATTAAAATCCATCAAGATGTCGAGCAACAGCGGCCAGTTGAAACTGAAACGGTGCACATATTGAGGCATGTCAACACAAAAGGCGCCTTAGCAAGGTACACTCTTTTTGTGTTAACATGCCTCATCTTGTGTGGAATTCTCGATTTCCTCAGTTTAAAGCGCTGATAACTGATAGTCTAGGTTTCAATGGTTGTAAAATGACACTTGCTTCCATGTATAGCCTTTCTATCCCATAATTTCCTTGTTTGAGATTTGGAATTTTTCGAGATTTTCTACCTTATCACCTTTTTCCAGTTGATCAACTAAAAGTGACATTTTGGGGTGTTTCCAATGCCCAGGTGCGGCTAAAACGCAGTCAACAGTTGTTCTATAGACAAAGACGGTTCTTTTGCTGCAAACCGCATTAAAATCCATCAAGATGTCGAGCAACAGCGGCCAGTTGAAACTGAAACGGTGCACATATTGAGGCATGTCAACACAAAAGGCGCCTTAGCAAGGTACACTCTTTTTGTGTTAACATGCCTCATCTTGTGTGGAATTCTCGATTTCCTCAGTTTAAAGCGCTGATAACTGATAGTCTAGGTTTCAATGGTTGTAAAATGACACTTGCTTCCATGTATAGCCTTTCTATCCCATAATTTCCTTGTTTGAGATTTGGAATTTTTCGAGATTTTCTACCTTATCACCTTTTTCCAGTTGATCAACTAAAAGTGACATTTTGGGGTGTTTCCAATGCCCAGGTGCGGCTAAAACGCAGTCAACAGTTGTTCTATAGACAAAGACGGTTCTTTTGCTGCAAACCGCATTAAAATCCATCAAGATGTCGAGCAACAGCGGCCAGTTGAAACTGAAACGGTGCACATATTGAGGCATGTCAACACAAAAGGCGCCTTAGCAAGGTACACTCTTTTTGTGTTAACATGCCTCATCTTGTGTGGAATTCTCGATTTCCTCAGTTTAAAGCGCTGATAACTGATAGTCTAGGTTTCAATGGTTGTAAAATGACACTTGCTTCCATGTATAGCCTTTCTATCCCATAATTTCCTTGTTTGAGATTTGGAATTTTTCGAGATTTTCTACCTTATCACCTTTTTCCAGTTGATCAACTAAAAGTGACATTTTGGGGTGTTTCCAATGCCCAGGTGCGGCTAAACCACAGTCAACAGTTGTTCTATAGACAAAGACGGTTCTTTTGCTGCAAACCGCATTAAAATCCATCAAGATTTCGAGCAACAGCGGCCAGTTGAAACTGAAACGGTGCACATATTGACGCATGTCAACACAAAAGGCGCCTTAGCAAGGTACACTCTTTTTGTGTTAACATGCCTCATCTTGTGTGGAATTCTCGATTTCCTCAGTTTAAAGCGCTGATAACTGATAGTCTAGGTTTCAATGGTTGTAAAATGACACTTGCTTCCATGTATAGCCTTTCTATCCCATAATTTCCTTGTTTGAGATTTGGAATTTTTCGAGATTTTCTACCTTATCACCTTTTTCCAGTTGATCAACTAAAAGTGACATTTTGGGGTGTTTCCAATGCCCAGGTGCGGCTAAAACGCAGTCAACAGTTGTTCTATAGACAAAGACGGTTCTTTTGCTGCAAACCGCATTAAAATCCATCAAGATGTCGAGCAACAGCGGCCAGTTGAAACTGAAACGGTGCACATATTGAGGCATGTCAACACAAAAGGCGCCTTAGCAAGGTACACTCTTTTTGTGTTAACATGCCTCATCTTGTGTGGAATTCTCGATTTCCTCAGTTTAAAGCGCTGATAACTGATAGTCTAGGTTTCAATGGTTGTAAAATGACACTTGCTTCCATGTATAGCCTTTCTATCCCATAATTTCCTTGTTTGAGATTTGGAATTTTTCGAGATTTTCTACCTTATCACCTTTTTCCAGTTGATCAACTAAAAGTGACATTTTGGGGTGTTTCCAATGCCCAGGTGCGGCTAAAAGGCAGTCAAGAGTTGTTCTATAGAGAAAGACGGTTCTTTTGCTGCAAACCGCATTAAAATCCATCAAGATGTCGAGCAACAGCGGCCAGTTGAAACTGAAACGGTGCACATATTGAGGCATGTCAACACAAAAGGCGCCTTAGCAAGGTACACTCTTTTTGTGTTAACATGCCTCATCTTGTGTGGAATTCTCGATTTCCTCAGTTTAAAGCGCTGATAACTGATAGTCTAGGTTTCAATGGTTGTAAAATGACACTTGCTTCCATGTATAGCCTTTCTATCCCATAATTTCCTTGTTTGAGATTTGGAATTTTTCGAGATTTTCTACCTTATCACCTTTTTCCAGTTGATCAACTAAAAGTGACATTTTGGGGTGTTTCCAATGCCCAGGTGCGGCTAAAAGGCAGTCAACAGTTGTTCTATAGACAAAGACGGTTCTTTTGCTGCAAACCGCATTAAAATCCATCAAGATGTCGAGCAACAGCGGCCAGTTGAAACTGAAACGGTGCACATATTGAGGCATGTCAACACAAAAGGCGCCTTAGCAAGGTACACTCTTTTTGTGTTAACATGCCTCATCTTGTGTGGAATTCTCGATTTCCTCAGTTTAAAGCGCTGATAACTGATAGTCTAGGTTTCAATGGTTGTAAAATGACACTTGCTTCCATGTATAGCCTTTCTATCCCATAATTTCCTTGTTTGAGATTTGGAATTTTTCGAGATTTTCTACCTTATCACCTTTTTCCAGTTGATCAACTAAAAGTGACATTTTGGGGTGTTTCCAATGCCCAGGTGCGGCTAAAACGCAGTCAACAGTTGTTCTATAGACAAAGACGGTTCTTTTGCTGCAAACCGCATTAAAATCCATCAAGATGTCGAGCAACAGCGGCCAGTTGAAACTGAAACGGTGCACATATTGAGGCATGTCAACACAAAAGGCGCCTTAGCAAGGTACACTCTTTTTGTGTTAACATGCCTCATCTTGTGTGGAATTCTCGATTTCCTCAGTTTAAAGCGCTGATAACTGATAGTCTAGGTTTCAATGGTTGTAAAATGACACTTGCTTCCATGTATAGCCTTTCTATCCCATAATTTCCTTGTTTGAGATTTGGAATTTTTCGAGATTTTCTACCTTATCACCTTTTTCCAGTTGATCAACTAAAAGTGACATTTTGGGGTGTTTCCAATGCCCAGGTGCGGCTAAACCACAGTCAACAGTTGTTCTATAGACAAAGACGGTTCTTTTGCTGCAAACCGCATTAAAATCCATCAAGATTTCGAGCAACAGCGGCCAGTTGAAACTGAAACGGTGCACATATTGACGCATGTCAACACAAAAGGCGCCTTAGCAAGGTACACTCTTTTTGTGTTAACATGCCTCATCTTGTGTGGAATTCTCGATTTCCTCAGTTTAAAGCGCTGATAACTGATAGTCTAGGTTTCAATGGTTGTAAAATGACACTTGCTTCCATGTATAGCCTTTCTATCCCATAATTTCCTTGTTTGAGATTTGGAATTTTTCGAGATTTTCTACCTTATCACCTTTTTCCAGTTGATCAACTAAAAGTGACATTTTGGGGTGTTTCCAATGCCCAGGTGCGGCTAAAACGCAGTCAACAGTTGTTCTATAGACAAAGACGGTTCTTTTGCTGCAAACCGCATTAAAATCCATCAAGATGTCGAGCAACAGCGGCCAGTTGAAACTGAAACGGTGCACATATTGAGGCATGTCAACACAAAAGGCGCCTTAGCAAGGTACACTCTTTTTGTGTTAACATGCCTCATCTTGTGTGGAATTCTCGATTTCCTCAGTTTAAAGCGCTGATAACTGATAGTCTAGGTTTCAATGGTTGTAAAATGACACTTGCTTCCATGTATAGCCTTTCTATCCCATAATTTCCTTGTTTGAGATTTGGAATTTTTCGAGATTTTCTACCTTATCACCTTTTTCCAGTTGATCAACTAAAAGTGACATTTTGGGGTGTTTCCAATGCCCAGGTGCGGCTAAAAGGCAGTCAAGAGTTGTTCTATAGACAAAGACGGTTCTTTTGCTGCAAACCGCATTAAAATCCATCAAGATGTCGAGCAACAGCGGCCAGTTGAAACTGAAACGGTGCACATATTGAGGCATGTCAACACAAAAGGCGCCTTAGCAAGGTACACTCTTTTTGTGTTAACATGCCTCATCTTGTGTGGAATTCTCGATTTCCTCAGTTTAAAGCGCTGATAACTGATAGTCTAGGTTTCAATGGTTGTAAAATGACACTTGCTTCCATGTATAGCCTTTCTATCCCATAATTTCCTTGTTTGAGATTTGGAATTTTTCGAGATTTTCTACCTTATCACCTTTTTCCAGTTGATCAACTAAAAGTGACATTTTGGGGTGTTTCCAATGCCCAGGTGCGGCTAAAAGGCAGTCAAGAGTTGTTCTATAGAGAAAGACGGTTCTTTTGCTGCAAACCGCATTAAAATCCATCAAGATGTCGAGCAACAGCGGCCAGTTGAAACTGAAACGGTGCACATATTGAGGCATGTCAACACAAAAGGCGCCTTAGCAAGGTACACTCTTTTTGTGTTAACATGCCTCATCTTGTGTGGAATTCTCGATTTCCTCAGTTTAAAGCGCTGATAACTGATAGTCTAGGTTTCAATGGTTGTAAAATGACACTTGCTTCCATGTATAGCCTTTCTATCCCATAATTTCCTTGTTTGAGATTTGGAATTTTTCGAGATTTTCTACCTTATCACCTTTTTCCAGTTGATCAACTAAAAGTGACATTTTGGGGTGTTTCCAATGCCCAGGTGCGGCTAAAAGGCAGTCAACAGTTGTTCTATAGACAAAGACGGTTCTTTTGCTGCAAACCGCATTAAAATCCATCAAGATGTCGAGCAACAGCGGCCAGTTGAAACTGAAACGGTGCACATATTGAGGCATGTCAACACAAAAGGCGCCTTAGCAAGGTACACTCTTTTTGTGTTAACATGCCTCATCTTGTGTGGAATTCTCGATTTCCTCAGTTTAAAGCGCTGATAACTGATAGTCTAGGTTTCAATGGTTGTAAAATGACACTTGCTTCCATGTATAGCCTTTCTATCCCATAATTTCCTTGTTTGAGATTTGGAATTTTTCGAGATTTTCTACCTTATCACCTTTTTCCAGTTGATCAACTAAAAGTGACATTTTGGGGTGTTTCCAATGCCCAGGTGCGGCTAAACCACAGTCAACAGTTGTTCTATAGACAAAGACGGTTCTTTTGCTGCAAACCGCATTAAAATCCATCAAGATGTCGAGCAACAGCGGCCAGTTGAAACTGAAACGGTGCACATATTGAGGCATGTCAACACAAAAGGCGCCTTAGCAAGGTACACTCTTTTTGTGTTAACATGCCTCATCTTGTGTGGAATTCTCGATTTCCTCAGTTTAAAGCGCTGATAACTGATAGTCTAGGTTTCAATGGTTGTAAAATGACACTTGCTTCCATGTATAGCCTTTCTATCCCATAATTTCCTTGTTTGAGATTTGGAATTTTTCGAGATTTTCTACCTTATCACCTTTTTCCAGTTGATCAACTAAAAGTGACATTTTGGGGTGTTTCCAATGCCCAGGTGCGGCTAAAAGGCAGTCAAGAGTTGTTCTATAGAGAAAGACGGTTCTTTTGCTGCAAACCGCATTAAAATCCATCAAGATGTCGAGCAACAGCGGCCAGTTGAAACTGAAACGGTGCACATATTGAGGCATGTCAACACAAAAGGCGCCTTAGCAAGGTACACTCTTTTTGTGTTAACATGCCTCATCTTGTGTGGAATTCTCGATTTCCTCAGTTTAAAGCGCTGATAACTGATAGTCTAGGTTTCAATGGTTGTAAAATGACACTTGCTTCCATGTATAGCCTTTCTATCCCATAATTTCCTTGTTTGAGATTTGGAATTTTTCGAGATTTTCTACCTTATCACCTTTTTCCAGTTGATCAACTAAAAGTGACATTTTGGGGTGTTTCCAATGCCCAGGTGCGGCTAAAACGCAGTCAACAGTTGTTCTATAGACAAAGACGGTTCTTTTGCTGCAAACCGCATTAAAATCCATCAAGATGTCGAGCAACAGCGGCCAGTTGAAACTGAAACGGTGCACATATTGAGGCATGTCAACACAAAAGGCGCCTTAGCAAGGTACACTCTTTTTGTGTTAACATGCCTCATCTTGTGTGGAATTCTCGATTTCCTCAGTTTAAAGCGCTGATAACTGATAGTCTAGGTTTCAATGGTTGTAAAATGACACTTGCTTCCATGTATAGCCTTTCTATCCCATAATTTCCTTGTTTGAGATTTGGAATTTTTCGAGATTTTCTACCTTATCACCTTTTTCCAGTTGATCAACTAAAAGTGACATTTTGGGGTGTTTCCAATGCCCAGGTGCGGCTAAAAGGCAGTCAAGAGTTGTTCTATAGACAAAGACGGTTCTTTTGCTGCAAACCGCATTAAAATCCATCAAGATGTCGAGCAACAGCGGCCAGTTGAAACTGAAACGGTGCACATATTGAGGCATGTCAACACAAAAGGCGCCTTAGCAAGGTACACTCTTTTTGTGTTAACATGCCTCATCTTGTGTGGAATTCTCGATTTCCTCAGTTTAAAGCGCTGATAACTGATAGTCTAGGTTTCAATGGTTGTAAAATGACACTTGCTTCCATGTATAGCCTTTCTATCCCATAATTTCCTTGTTTGAGATTTGGAATTTTTCGAGATTTTCTACCTTATCACCTTTTTCCAGTTGATCAACTAAAAGTGACATTTTGGGGTGTTTCCAATGCCCAGGTGCGGCTAAAAGGCAGTCAAGAGTTGTTCTATAGAGAAAGACGGTTCTTTTGCTGCAAACCGCATTAAAATCCATCAAGATGTCGAGCAACAGCGGCCAGTTGAAACTGAAACGGTGCACATATTGAGGCATGTCAACACAAAAGGCGCCTTAGCAAGGTACACTCTTTTTGTGTTAACATGCCTCATCTTGTGTGGAATTCTCGATTTCCTCAGTTTAAAGCGCTGATAACTGATAGTCTAGGTTTCAATGGTTGTAAAATGACACTTGCTTCCATGTATAGCCTTTCTATCCCATAATTTCCTTGTTTGAGATTTGGAATTTTTCGAGATTTTCTACCTTATCACCTTTTTCCAGTTGATCAACTAAAAGTGACATTTTGGGGTGTTTCCAATGCCCAGGTGCGGCTAAAAGGCAGTCAACAGTTGTTCTATAGACAAAGACGGTTCTTTTGCTGCAAACCGCATTAAAATCCATCAAGATGTCGAGCAACAGCGGCCAGTTGAAACTGAAACGGTGCACATATTGAGGCATGTCAACACAAAAGGCGCCTTAGCAAGGTACACTCTTTTTGTGTTAACATGCCTCATCTTGTGTGGAATTCTCGATTTCCTCAGTTTAAAGCGCTGATAACTGATAGTCTAGGTTTCAATGGTTGTAAAATGACACTTGCTTCCATGTATAGCCTTTCTATCCCATAATTTCCTTGTTTGAGATTTGGAATTTTTCGAGATTTTCTACCTTATCACCTTTTTCCAGTTGATCAACTAAAAGTGACATTTTGGGGTGTTTCCAATGCCCAGGTGCGGCTAAACCACAGTCAACAGTTGTTCTATAGACAAAGACGGTTCTTTTGCTGCAAACCGCATTAAAATCCATCAAGATGTCGAGCAACAGCGGCCAGTTGAAACTGAAACGGTGCACATATTGAGGCATGTCAACACAAAAGGCGCCTTAGCAAGGTACACTCTTTTTGTGTTAACATGCCTCATCTTGTGTGGAATTCTCGATTTCCTCAGTTTAAAGCGCTGATAACTGATAGTCTAGGTTTCAATGGTTGTAAAATGACACTTGCTTCCATGTATAGCCTTTCTATCCCATAATTTCCTTGTTTGAGATTTGGAATTTTTCGAGATTTTCTACCTTATCACCTTTTTCCAGTTGATCAACTAAAAGTGACATTTTGGGGTGTTTCCAATGCCCAGGTGCGGCTAAAACGCAGTCAACAGTTGTTCTATAGACAAAGACGGTTCTTTTGCTGCAAACCGCATTAAAATCCATCAAGATGTCGAGCAACAGCGGCCAGTTGAAACTGAAACGGTGCACATATTGAGGCATGTCAACACAAAAGGCGCCTTAGCAAGGTACACTCTTTTTGTGTTAACATGCCTCATCGTGTGTGGAATTCTCGATTTCCTCAGTTTAAAGCGCTGATAACTGATAGTCTAGGTTTCAATGGTTGTAAAATGACACTTGCTTCCATGTATAGCCTTTCTATCCCATAATTTCCTTGTTTGAGATTTGGAATTTTTCGAGATTTTCTACCTTATCACCTTTTTCCAGTTGATCAACTAAAAGTGACATTTTGGGGTGTTTCCAATGCCCAGGTGCGGCTAAAAGGCAGTCAAGAGTTGTTCTATAGAGAAAGACGGTTCTTTTGCTGCAAACCGCATTAAAATCCATCAAGATGTCGAGCAACAGCGGCCAGTTGAAACTGAAACGGTGCACATATTGAGGCATGTCAACACAAAAGGCGCCTTAGCAAGGTACACTCTTTTTGTGTTAACATGCCTCATCTTGTGTGGAATTCTCGATTTCCTCAGTTTAAAGCGCTGATAACTGATAGTCTAGGTTTCAATGGTTGTAAAATGACACTTGCTTCCATGTATAGCCTTTCTATCCCATAATTTCCTTGTTTGAGATTTGGAATTTTTCGAGATTTTCTACCTTATCACCTTTTTCCAGTTGATCAACTAAAAGTGACATTTTGGGGTGTTTCCAATGCCCAGGTGCGGCTAAAACGCAGTCAACAGTTGTTCTATAGACAAAGACGGTTCTTTTGCTGCAAACCGCATTAAAATCCATCAAGATGTCGAGCAACAGCGGCCAGTTGAAACTGAAACGGTGCACATATTGAGGCATGTCAACACAAAAGGCGCCTTAGCAAGGTACACTCTTTTTGTGTTAACATGCCTCATCTTGTGTGGAATTCTCGATTTCCTCAGTTTAAAGCGCTGATAACTGATAGTCTAGGTTTCAATGGTTGTAAAATGACACTTGCTTCCATGTATAGCCTTTCTATCCCATAATTTCCTTGTTTGAGATTTGGAATTTTTCGAGATTTTCTACCTTATCACCTTTTTCCAGTTGATCAACTAAAAGTGACATTTTGGGGTGTTTCCAATGCCCAGGTGCGGCTAAAACGCAGTCAACAGTTGTTCTATAGACAAAGACGGTTCTTTTGCTGCAAACCGCATTAAAATCCATCAAGATGTCGAGCAACAGCGGCCAGTTGAAACTGAAACGGTGCACATATTGAGGCATGTCAACACAAAAGGCGCCTTAGCAAGGTACACTCTTTTTGTGTTAACATGCCTCATCTTGTGTGGAATTCTCGATTTCCTCAGTTTAAAGCGCTGATAACTGATAGTCTAGGTTTCAATGGTTGTAAAATGACACTTGCTTCCATGTATAGCCTTTCTATCCCATAATTTCCTTGTTTGAGATTTGGAATTTTTCGAGATTTTCTACCTTATCACCTTTTTCCAGTTGATCAACTAAAAGTGACATTTTGGGGTGTTTCCAATGCCCAGGTGCGGCTAAAAGGCAGTCAAGAGTTGTTCTATAGAGAAAGACGGTTCTTTTGCTGCAAACCGCATTAAAATCCATCAAGATGTCGAGCAACAGCGGCCAGTTGAAACTGAAACGGTGCACATATTGAGGCATGTCAACACAAAAGGCGCCTTAGCAAGGTACACTCTTTTTGTGTTAACATGCCTCATCTTGTGTGGAATTCTCGATTTCCTCAGTTTAAAGCGCTGATAACTGATAGTCTAGGTTTCAATGGTTGTAAAATGACACTTGCTTCCATGTATAGCCTTTCTATCCCATAATTTCCTTGTTTGAGATTTGGAATTTTTCGAGATTTTCTACCTTATCACCTTTTTCCAGTTGATCAACTAAAAGTGACATTTTGGGGTGTTTCCAATGCCCAGGTGCGGCTAAAACGCAGTCAACAGTTGTTCTATAGACAAAGACGGTTCTTTTGCTGCAAACCGCATTAAAATCCATCAAGATGTCGAGCAACAGCGGCCAGTTGAAACTGAAACGGTGCACATATTGAGGCATGTCAACACAAAAGGCGCCTTAGCAAGGTACACTCTTTTTGTGTTAACATGCCTCATCTTGTGTGGAATTCTCGATTTCCTCAGTTTAAAGCGCTGATAACTGATAGTCTAGGTTTCAATGGTTGTAAAATGACACTTGCTTCCATGTATAGCCTTTCTATCCCATAATTTCCTTGTTTGAGATTTGGAATTTTTCGAGATTTTCTACCTTATCACCTTTTTCCAGTTGATCAACTAAAAGTGACATTTTGGGGTGTTTCCAATGCCCAGGTGCGGCTAAAACGCAGTCAACAGTTGTTCTATAGACAAAGACGGTTCTTTTGCTGCAAACCGCATTAAAATCCATCAAGATGTCGAGCAACAGCGGCCAGTTGAAACTGAAACGGTGCACATATTGAGGCATGTCAACACAAAAGGCGCCTTAGCAAGGTACACTCTTTTTGTGTTAACATGCCTCATCTTGTGTGGAATTCTCGATTTCCTCAGTTTAAAGCGCTGATAACTGATAGTCTAGGTTTCAATGGTTGTAAAATGACACTTGCTTCCATGTATAGCCTTTCTATCCCATAATTTCCTTGTTTGAGATTTGGAATTTTTCGAGATTTTCTACCTTATCACCTTTTTCCAGTTGATCAACTAAAAGTGACATTTTGGGGTGTTTCCAATGCCCAGGTGCGGCTAAAACGCAGTCAACAGTTGTTCTATAGACAAAGACGGTTCTTTTGCTGCAAACCGCATTAAAATCCATCAAGATGTCGAGCAACAGCGGCCAGTTGAAACTGAAACGGTGCACATATTGAGGCATGTCAACACAAAAGGCGCCTTAGCAAGGTACACTCTTTTTGTGTTAACATGCCTCATCTTGTGTGGAATTCTCGATTTCCTCAGTTTAAAGCGCTGATAACTGATAGTCTAGGTTTCAATGGTTGTAAAATGACACTTGCTTCCATGTATAGCCTTTCTATCCCATAATTTCCTTGTTTGAGATTTGGAATTTTTCGAGATTTTCTACCTTATCACCTTTTTCCAGTTGATCAACTAAAAGTGACATTTTGGGGTGTTTCCAATGCCCAGGTGCGGCTAAACCACAGTCAACAGTTGTTCTATAGACAAAGACGGTTCTTTTGCTGCAAACCGCATTAAAATCCATCAAGATTTCGAGCAACAGCGGCCAGTTGAAACTGAAACGGTGCACATATTGACGCATGTCAACACAAAAGGCGCCTTAGCAAGGTACACTCTTTTTGTGTTAACATGCCTCATCTTGTGTGGAATTCTCGATTTCCTCAGTTTAAAGCGCTGATAACTGATAGTCTAGGTTTCAATGGTTGTAAAATGACACTTGCTTCCATGTATAGCCTTTCTATCCCATAATTTCCTTGTTTGAGATTTGGAATTTTTCGAGATTTTCTACCTTATCACCTTTTTCCAGTTGATCAACTAAAAGTGACATTTTGGGGTGTTTCCAATGCCCAGGTGCGGCTAAAACGCAGTCAACAGTTGTTCTATAGACAAAGACGGTTCTTTTGCTGCAAACCGCATTAAAATCCATCAAGATGTCGAGCAACAGCGGCCAGTTGAAACTGAAACGGTGCACATATTGAGGCATGTCAACACAAAAGGCGCCTTAGCAAGGTACACTCTTTTTGTGTTAACATGCCTCATCTTGTGTGGAATTCTCGATTTCCTCAGTTTAAAGCGCTGATAACTGATAGTCTAGGTTTCAATGGTTGTAAAATGACACTTGCTTCCATGTATAGCCTTTCTATCCCATAATTTCCTTGTTTGAGATTTGGAATTTTTCGAGATTTTCTACCTTATCACCTTTTTCCAGTTGATCAACTAAAAGTGACATTTTGGGGTGTTTCCAATGCCCAGGTGCGGCTAAAAGGCAGTCAAGAGTTGTTCTATAGAGAAAGACGGTTCTTTTGCTGCAAACCGCATTAAAATCCATCAAGATGTCGAGCAACAGCGGCCAGTTGAAACTGAAACGGTGCACATATTGAGGCATGTCAACACAAAAGGCGCCTTAGCAAGGTACACTCTTTTTGTGTTAACATGCCTCATCTTGTGTGGAATTCTCGATTTCCTCAGTTTAAAGCGCTGATAACTGATAGTCTAGGTTTCAATGGTTGTAAAATGACACTTGCTTCCATGTATAGCCTTTCTATCCCATAATTTCCTTGTTTGAGATTTGGAATTTTTCGAGATTTTCTACCTTATCACCTTTTTCCAGTTGATCAACTAAAAGTGACATTTTGGGGTGTTTCCAATGCCCAGGTGCGGCTAAAAGGCAGTCAAGAGTTGTTCTATAGAGAAAGACGGTTCTTTTGCTGCAAACCGCATTAAAATCCATCAAGATGTCGAGCAACAGCGGCCAGTTGAAACTGAAACGGTGCACATATTGAGGCATGTCAACACAAAAGGCGCCTTAGCAAGGTACACTCTTTTTGTGTTAACATGCCTCATCTTGTGTGGAATTCTCGATTTCCTCAGTTTAAAGCGCTGATAACTGATAGTCTAGGTTTCAATGGTTGTAAAATGACACTTGCTTCCATGTATAGCCTTTCTATCCCATAATTTCCTTGTTTGAGATTTGGAATTTTTCGAGATTTTCTACCTTATCACCTTTTTCCAGTTGATCAACTAAAAGTGACATTTTGGGGTGTTTCCAATGCCCAGGTGCGGCTAAAAGGCAGTCAAGAGTTGTTCTATAGAGAAAGACGGTTCTTTTGCTGCAAACCGCATTAAAATCCATCAAGATGTCGAGCAACAGCGGCCAGTTGAAACTGAAACGGTGCACATATTGAGGCATGTCAACACAAAAGGCGCCTTAGCAAGGTACACTCTTTTTGTGTTAACATGCCTCATCTTGTGTGGAATTCTCGATTTCCTCAGTTTAAAGCGCTGATAACTGATAGTCTAGGTTTCAATGGTTGTAAAATGACACTTGCTTCCATGTATAGCCTTTCTATCCCATAATTTCCTTGTTTGAGATTTGGAATTTTTCGAGATTTTCTACCTTATCACCTTTTTCCAGTTGATCAACTAAAAGTGACATTTTGGGGTGTTTCCAATGCCCAGGTGCGGCTAAAACGCAGTCAACAGTTGTTCTATAGACAAAGACGGTTCTTTTGCTGCAAACCGCATTAAAATCCATCAAGATGTCGAGCAACAGCGGCCAGTTGAAACTGAAACGGTGCACATATTGAGGCATGTCAACACAAAAGGCGCCTTAGCAAGGTACACTCTTTTTGTGTTAACATGCCTCATCTTGTGTGGAATTCTCGATTTCCTCAGTTTAAAGCGCTGATAACTGATAGTCTAGGTTTCAATGGTTGTAAAATGACACTTGCTTCCATGTATAGCCTTTCTATCCCATAATTTCCTTGTTTGAGATTTGGAATTTTTCGAGATTTTCTACCTTATCACCTTTTTCCAGTTGATCAACTAAAAGTGACATTTTGGGGTGTTTCCAATGCCCAGGTGCGGCTAAACCACAGTCAACAGTTGTTCTATAGACAAAGACGGTTCTTTTGCTGCAAACCGCATTAAAATCCATCAAGATTTCGAGCAACAGCGGCCAGTTGAAACTGAAACGGTGCACATATTGACGCATGTCAACACAAAAGGCGCCTTAGCAAGGTACACTCTTTTTGTGTTAACATGCCTCATCTTGTGTGGAATTCTCGATTTCCTCAGTTTAAAGCGCTGATAACTGATAGTCTAGGTTTCAATGGTTGTAAAATGACACTTGCTTCCATGTATAGCCTTTCTATCCCATAATTTCCTTGTTTGAGATTTGGAATTTTTCGAGATTTTCTACCTTATCACCTTTTTCCAGTTGATCAACTAAAAGTGACATTTTGGGGTGTTTCCAATGCCCAGGTGCGGCTAAAACGCAGTCAACAGTTGTTCTATAGACAAAGACGGTTCTTTTGCTGCAAACCGCATTAAAATCCATCAAGATGTCGAGCAACAGCGGCCAGTTGAAACTGAAACGGTGCACATATTGAGGCATGTCAACACAAAAGGCGCCTTAGCAAGGTACACTCTTTTTGTGTTAACATGCCTCATCTTGTGTGGAATTCTCGATTTCCTCAGTTTAAAGCGCTGATAACTGATAGTCTAGGTTTCAATGGTTGTAAAATGACACTTGCTTCCATGTATAGCCTTTCTATCCCATAATTTCCTTGTTTGAGATTTGGAATTTTTCGAGATTTTCTACCTTATCACCTTTTTCCAGTTGATCAACTAAAAGTGACATTTTGGGGTGTTTCCAATGCCCAGGTGCGGCTAAAACGCAGTCAACAGTTGTTCTATAGACAAAGACGGTTCTTTTGCTGCAAACCGCATTAAAATCCATCAAGATGTCGAGCAACAGCGGCCAGTTGAAACTGAAACGGTGCACATATTGAGGCATGTCAACACAAAAGGCGCCTTAGCAAGGTACACTCTTTTTGTGTTAACATGCCTCATCTTGTGTGGAATTCTCGATTTCCTCAGTTTAAAGCGCTGATAACTGATAGTCTAGGTTTCAATGGTTGTAAAATGACACTTGCTTCCATGTATAGCCTTTCTATCCCATAATTTCCTTGTTTGAGATTTGGAATTTTTCGAGATTTTCTACCTTATCACCTTTTTCCAGTTGATCAACTAAAAGTGACATTTTGGGGTGTTTCCAATGCCCAGGTGCGGCTAAAAGGCAGTCAAGAGTTGTTCTATAGAGAAAGACGGTTCTTTTGCTGCAAACCGCATTAAAATCCATCAAGATGTCGAGCAACAGCGGCCAGTTGAAACTGAAACGGTGCACATATTGAGGCATGTCAACACAAAAGGCGCCTTAGCAAGGTACACTCTTTTTGTGTTAACATGCCTCATCTTGTGTGGAATTCTCGATTTCCTCAGTTTAAAGCGCTGATAACTGATAGTCTAGGTTTCAATGGTTGTAAAATGACACTTGCTTCCATGTATAGCCTTTCTATCCCATAATTTCCTTGTTTGAGATTTGGAATTTTTCGAGATTTTCTACCTTATCACCTTTTTCCAGTTGATCAACTAAAAGTGACATTTTGGGGTGTTTCCAATGCCCAGGTGCGGCTAAAAGGCAGTCAACAGTTGTTCTATAGACAAAGACGGTTCTTTTGCTGCAAACCGCATTAAAATCCATCAAGATGTCGAGCAACAGCGGCCAGTTGAAACTGAAACGGTGCACATATTGAGGCATGTCAACACAAAAGGCGCCTTAGCAAGGTACACTCTTTTTGTGTTAACATGCCTCATCTTGTGTGGAATTCTCGATTTCCTCAGTTTAAAGCGCTGATAACTGATAGTCTAGGTTTCAATGGTTGTAAAATGACACTTGCTTCCATGTATAGCCTTTCTATCCCATAATTTCCTTGTTTGAGATTTGGAATTTTTCGAGATTTTCTACCTTATCACCTTTTTCCAGTTGATCAACTAAAAGTGACATTTTGGGGTGTTTCCAATGCCCAGGTGCGGCTAAACCACAGTCAACAGTTGTTCTATAGACAAAGACGGTTCTTTTGCTGCAAACCGCATTAAAATCCATCAAGATGTCGAGCAACAGCGGCCAGTTGAAACTGAAACGGTGCACATATTGAGGCATGTCAACACAAAAGGCGCCTTAGCAAGGTACACTCTTTTTGTGTTAACATGCCTCATCTTGTGTGGAATTCTCGATTTCCTCAGTTTAAAGCGCTGATAACTGATAGTCTAGGTTTCAATGGTTGTAAAATGACACTTGCTTCCATGTATAGCCTTTCTATCCCATAATTTCCTTGTTTGAGATTTGGAATTTTTCGAGATTTTCTACCTTATCACCTTTTTCCAGTTGATCAACTAAAAGTGACATTTTGGGGTGTTTCCAATGCCCAGGTGCGGCTAAAACGCAGTCAACAGTTGTTCTATAGACAAAGACGGTTCTTTTGCTGCAAACCGCATTAAAATCCATCAAGATGTCGAGCAACAGCGGCCAGTTGAAACTGAAACGGTGCACATATTGAGGCATGTCAACACAAAAGGCGCCTTAGCAAGGTACACTCTTTTTGTGTTAACATGCCTCATCTTGTGTGGAATTCTCGATTTCCTCAGTTTAAAGCGCTGATAACTGATAGTCTAGGTTTCAATGGTTGTAAAATGACACTTGCTTCCATGTATAGCCTTTCTATCCCATAATTTCCTTGTTTGAGATTTGGAATTTTTCGAGATTTTCTACCTTATCACCTTTTTCCAGTTGATCAACTAAAAGTGACATTTTGGGGTGTTTCCAATGCCCAGGTGCGGCTAAAACGCAGTCAACAGTTGTTCTATAGACAAAGACGGTTCTTTTGCTGCAAACCGCATTAAAATCCATCAAGATGTCGAGCAACAGCGGCCAGTTGAAACTGAAACGGTGCACATATTGAGGCATGTCAACACAAAAGGCGCCTTAGCAAGGTACACTCTTTTTGTGTTAACATGCCTCATCTTGTGTGGAATTCTCGATTTCCTCAGTTTAAAGCGCTGATAACTGATAGTCTAGGTTTCAATGGTTGTAAAATGACACTTGCTTCCATGTATAGCCTTTCTATCCCATAATTTCCTTGTTTGAGATTTGGAATTTTTCGAGATTTTCTACCTTATCACCTTTTTCCAGTTGATCAACTAAAAGTGACATTTTGGGGTGTTTCCAATGCCCAGGTGCGGCTAAAAGGCAGTCAAGAGTTGTTCTATAGAGAAAGACGGTTCTTTTGCTGCAAACCGCATTAAAATCCATCAAGATGTCGAGCAACAGCGGCCAGTTGAAACTGAAACGGTGCACATATTGAGGCATGTCAACACAAAAGGCGCCTTAGCAAGGTACACTCTTTTTGTGTTAACATGCCTCATCTTGTGTGGAATTCTCGATTTCCTCAGTTTAAAGCGCTGATAACTGATAGTCTAGGTTTCAATGGTTGTAAAATGACACTTGCTTCCATGTATAGCCTTTCTATCCCATAATTTCCTTGTTTGAGATTTGGAATTTTTCGAGATTTTCTACCTTATCACCTTTTTCCAGTTGATCAACTAAAAGTGACATTTTGGGGTGTTTCCAATGCCCAGGTGCGGCTAAAACGCAGTCAACAGTTGTTCTATAGACAAAGACGGTTCTTTTGCTGCAAACCGCATTAAAATCCATCAAGATGTCGAGCAACAGCGGCCAGTTGAAACTGAAACGGTGCACATATTGAGGCATGTCAACACAAAAGGCGCCTTAGCAAGGTACACTCTTTTTGTGTTAACATGCCTCATCTTGTGTGGAATTCTCGATTTCCTCAGTTTAAAGCGCTGATAACTGATAGTCTAGGTTTCAATGGTTGTAAAATGACACTTGCTTCCATGTATAGCCTTTCTATCCCATAATTTCCTTGTTTGAGATTTGGAATTTTTCGAGATTTTCTACCTTATCACCTTTTTCCAGTTGATCAACTAAAAGTGACATTTTGGGGTGTTTCCAATGCCCAGGTGCGGCTAAAACGCAGTCAACAGTTGTTCTATAGACAAAGACGGTTCTTTTGCTGCAAACCGCATTAAAATCCATCAAGATGTCGAGCAACAGCGGCCAGTTGAAACTGAAACGGTGCACATATTGAGGCATGTCAACACAAAAGGCGCCTTAGCAAGGTACACTCTTTTTGTGTTAACATGCCTCATCTTGTGTGGAATTCTCGATTTCCTCAGTTTAAAGCGCTGATAACTGATAGTCTAGGTTTCAATGGTTGTAAAATGACACTTGCTTCCATGTATAGCAGCCTTTCTATCCCATAATTTCCTTGTTTGAGATTTGGAATTTTTCGAGATTTTCTACCTTATCACCTTTTTCCAGTTGATCAACTAAAAGTGACATTTTGGGGTGTTTCCAATGCCCAGGTGCGGCTAAACCACAGTCAACAGTTGTTCTATAGACAAAGACGGTTCTTTTGCTGCAAACCGCATTAAAATCCATCAAGATTTCGAGCAACAGCGGCCAGTTGAAACTGAAACGGTGCACATATTGACGCATGTCAACACAAAAGGCGCCTTAGCAAGGTACACTCTTTTTGTGTTAACATGCCTCATCTTGTGTGGAATTCTCGATTTCCTCAGTTTAAAGCGCTGATAACTGATAGTCTAGGTTTCAATGGTTGTAAAATGACACTTGCTTCCATGTATAGCCTTTCTATCCCATAATTTCCTTGTTTGAGATTTGGAATTTTCGAGATTTTCTACCTTATCACCTTTTTCCAGTTGATCAACTAAAAGTGACATTTTGGGGTGTTTCCAATGCCCAGGTGCGGCTAAAACGCAGTCAACAGTTGTTCTATAGAGAAAGACGGTTCTTTTGCTGCAAACCGCATTAAAATCCATCAAGATGTCGAGCAACAGCGGCCAGTTGAAACTGAAACGGTGCACATATTGAGGCATGTCAACACAAAAGGCGCCTTAGCAAGGTACACTCTTTTTGTGTTAACATGCCTCATCTTGTGTGGAATTCTCGATTTCCTCAGTTTAAAGCGCTGATAACTGATAGTCTAGGTTTCAATGGTTGTAAAATGACACTTGCTTCCATGTATAGCCTTTCTATCCCATAATTTCCTTGTTTGAGATTTGGAATTTTTCGAGATTTTCTACCTTATCACCTTTTTCCAGTTGATCAACTAAAAGTGACATTTTGGGGTGTTTCCAATGCCCAGGTGCGGCTAAAACGCAGTCAACAGTTGTTCTATAGACAAAGACGGTTCTTTTGCTGCAAACCGCATTAAAATCCATCAAGATGTCGAGCAACAGCGGCCAGTTGAAACTGAAACGGTGCACATATTGAGGCATGTCAACACAAAAGGCGCCTTAGCAAGGTACACTCTTTTTGTGTTAACATGCCTCATCTTGTGTGGAATTCTCGATTTCCTCAGTTTAAAGCGCTGATAACTGATAGTCTAGGTTTCAATGGTTGTAAAATGACACTTGCTTCCATGTATAGCCTTTCTATCCCATAATTTCCTTGTTTGAGATTTGGAATTTTTCGAGATTTTCTACCTTATCACCTTTTTCCAGTTGATCAACTAAAAGTGACATTTTGGGGTGTTTCCAATGCCCAGGTGCGGCTAAAACGCAGTCAACAGTTGTTCTATAGACAAAGACGGTTCTTTTGCTGCAAACCGCATTAAAATCCATCAAGATGTCGAGCAACAGCGCAGTTGAAACTGAAACGGTGCACATATTGAGGCATGTCAACACAAAAGGCGCCTTAGCAAGGTACACTCTTTTTGTGTTAACATGCCTCATCTTGTGTGGAATTCTCGATTTCCTCAGTTTAAAGCGCTGATAACTGATAGTCTAGGTTTCAATGGTTGTAAAATGACACTTGCTTCCATGTATAGCCTTTCTATCCCATAATTTCCTTGTTTGAGATTTGGAATTTTTCGAGATTTTCTACCTTATCACCTTTTTCCAGTTGATCAACTAAAAGTGACATTTTGGGGTGTTTCCAATGCCCAGGTGCGGCTAAAACGCAGTCAACAGTTGTTCTATAGACAAAGACGGTTCTTTTGCTGCAAACCGCATTAAAATCCATCAAGATGTCGAGCAACAGCGGCCAGTTGAAACTGAAACGGTGCACATATTGAGGCATGTCAACACAAAAGGCGCCTTAGCAAGGTACACTCTTTTTGTGTTAACATGCCTCATCTTGTGTGGAATTCTCGATTTCCTCAGTTTAAAGCGCTGATAACTGATAGTCTAGGTTTCAATGGTTGTAAAATGACACTTGCTTCCATGTATAGCCTTTCTATCCCATAATTTCCTTGTTTGAGATTTGGAATTTTTCGAGATTTTCTACCTTATCACCTTTTTCCAGTTGATCAACTAAAAGTGACATTTTGGGGTGTTTCCAATGCCCAGGTGCGGCTAAACCACAGTCAACAGTTGTTCTATAGACAAAGACGGTTCTTTTGCTGCAAACCGCATTAAAATCCATCAAGATTTCGAGCAACAGCGGCCAGTTGAAACTGAAACGGTGCACATATTGACGCATGTCAACACAAAAGGCGCCTTAGCAAGGTACACTCTTTTTGTGTTAACATGCCTCATCTTGTGTGGAATTCTCGATTTCCTCAGTTTAAAGCGCTGATAACTGATAGTCTAGGTTTCAATGGTTGTAAAATGACACTTGCTTCCATGTATAGCCTTTCTATCCCATAATTTCCTTGTTTGAGATTTGGAATTTTTCGAGATTTTCTACCTTATCACCTTTTTCCAGTTGATCAACTAAAAGTGACATTTTGGGGTGTTTCCAATGCCCAGGTGCGGCTAAAACGCAGTCAACAGTTGTTCTATAGAGAAAGACGGTTCTTTTGCTGCAAACCGCATTAAAATCCATCAAGATGTCGAGCAACAGCGGCCAGTTGAAACTGAAACGGTGCACATATTGAGGCATGTCAACACAAAAGGCGCCTTAGCAAGGTACACTCTTTTTGTGTTAACATGCCTCATCTTGTGTGGAATTCTCGATTTCCTCAGTTTAAAGCGCTGATAACTGATAGTCTAGGTTTCAATGGTTGTAAAATGACACTTGCTTCCATGTATAGCCTTTCTATCCCATAATTTCCTTGTTTGAGATTTGGAATTTTTCGAGATTTTCTACCTTATCACCTTTTTCCAGTTGATCAACTAAAAGTGACATTTTGGGGTGTTTCCAATGCCCAGGTGCGGCTAAAACGCAGTCAACAGTTGTTCTATAGACAAAGACGGTTCTTTTGCTGCAAACCGCATTAAAATCCATCAAGATGTCGAGCAACAGCGGCCAGTTGAAACTGAAACGGTGCACATATTGAGGCATGTCAACACAAAAGGCGCCTTAGCAAGGTACACTCTTTTTGTGTTAACATGCCTCATCTTGTGTGGAATTCTCGATTTCCTCAGTTTAAAGCGCTGATAACTGATAGTCTAGGTTTCAATGGTTGTAAAATGACACTTGCTTCCATGTATAGCCTTTCTATCCCATAATTTCCTTGTTTGAGATTTGGAATTTTTCGAGATTTTCTACCTTATCACCTTTTTCCAGTTGATCAACTAAAAGTGACATTTTGGGGTGTTTCCAATGCCCAGGTGCGGCTAAAAGGCAGTCAAGAGTTGTTCTATAGAGAAAGACGGTTCTTTTGCTGCAAACCGCATTAAAATCCATCAAGATGTCGAGCAACAGCGGCCAGTTGAAACTGAAACGGTGCACATATTGAGGCATGTCAACACAAAAGGCGCCTTAGCAAGGTACACTCTTTTTGTGTTAACATGCCTCATCTTGTGTGGAATTCTCGATTTCCTCAGTTTAAAGCGCTGATAACTGATAGTCTAGGTTTCAATGGTTGTAAAATGACACTTGCTTCCATGTATAGCCTTTCTATCCCATAATTTCCTTGTTTGAGATTTGGAATTTTTCGAGATTTTCTACCTTATCACCTTTTTCCAGTTGATCAACTAAAAGTGACATTTTGGGGTGTTTCCAATGCCCAGGTGCGGCTAAAACGCAGTCAACAGTTGTTCTATAGACAAAGACGGTTCTTTTGCTGCAAACCGCATTAAAATCCATCAAGATGTCGAGCAACAGCGGCCAGTTGAAACTGAAACGGTGCACATATTGAGGCATGTCAACACAAAAGGCGCCTTAGCAAGGTACACTCTTTTTGTGTTAACATGCCTCATCTTGTGTGGAATTCTCGATTTCCTCAGTTTAAAGCGCTGATAACTGATAGTCTAGGTTTCAATGGTTGTAAAATGACACTTGCTTCCATGTATAGCCTTTCTATCCCATAATTTCCTTGTTTGAGATTTGGAATTTTTCGAGATTTTCTACCTTATCACCTTTTTCCAGTTGATCAACTAAAAGTGACATTTTGGGGTGTTTCCAATGCCCAGGTGCGGCTAAAACGCAGTCAACAGTTGTTCTATAGACAAAGACGGTTCTTTTGCTGCAAACCGCATTAAAATCCATCAAGATGTCGAGCAACAGCGGCCAGTTGAAACTGAAACGGTGCACATATTGAGGCATGTCAACACAAAAGGCGCCTTAGCAAGGTACACTCTTTTTGTGTTAACATGCCTCATCTTGTGTGGAATTCTCGATTTCCTCAGTTTAAAGCGCTGATAACTGATAGTCTAGGTTTCAATGGTTGTAAAATGACACTTGCTTCCATGTATAGCCTTTCTATCCCATAATTTCCTTGTTTGAGATTTGGAATTTTTCGAGATTTTCTACCTTATCACCTTTTTCCAGTTGATCAACTAAAAGTGACATTTTGGGGTGTTTCCAATGCCCAGGTGCGGCTAAAACGCAGTCAACAGTTGTTCTATAGACAAAGACGGTTCTTTTGCTGCAAACCGCATTAAAATCCATCAAGATGTCGAGCAACAGCGGCCAGTTGAAACTGAAACGGTGCACATATTGAGGCATGTCAACACAAAAGGCGCCTTAGCAAGGTACACTCTTTTTGTGTTAACATGCCTCATCTTGTGTGGAATTCTCGATTTCCTCAGTTTAAAGCGCTGATAACTGATAGTCTAGGTTTCAATGGTTGTAAAATGACACTTGCTTCCATGTATAGCCTTTCTATCCCATAATTTCCTTGTTTGAGATTTGGAATTTTTCGAGATTTTCTACCTTATCACCTTTTTCCAGTTGATCAACTAAAAGTGACATTTTGGGGTGTTTCCAATGCCCAGGTGCGGCTAAACCACAGTCAACAGTTGTTCTATAGACAAAGACGGTTCTTTTGCTGCAAACCGCATTAAAATCCATCAAGATTTCGAGCAACAGCGGCCAGTTGAAACTGAAACGGTGCACATATTGACGCATGTCAACACAAAAGGCGCCTTAGCAAGGTACACTCTTTTTGTGTTAACATGCCTCATCTTGTGTGGAATTCTCGATTTCCTCAGTTTAAAGCGCTGATAACTGATAGTCTAGGTTTCAATGGTTGTAAAATGACACTTGCTTCCATGTATAGCCTTTCTATCCCATAATTTCCTTGTTTGAGATTTGGAATTTTTCGAGATTTTCTACCTTATCACCTTTTTCCAGTTGATCAACTAAAAGTGACATTTTGGGGTGTTTCCAATGCCCAGGTGCGGCTAAAACGCAGTCAACAGTTGTTCTATAGACAAAGACGGTTCTTTTGCTGCAAACCGCATTAAAATCCATCAAGATGTCGAGCAACAGCGGCCAGTTGAAACTGAAACGGTGCACATATTGAGGCATGTCAACACAAAAGGCGCCTTAGCAAGGTACACTCTTTTTGTGTTAACATGCCTCATCTTGTGTGGAATTCTCGATTTCCTCAGTTTAAAGCGCTGATAACTGATAGTCTAGGTTTCAATGGTTGTAAAATGACACTTGCTTCCATGTATAGCCTTTCTATCCCATAATTTCCTTGTTTGAGATTTGGAATTTTTCGAGATTTTCTACCTTATCACCTTTTTCCAGTTGATCAACTAAAAGTGACATTTTGGGGTGTTTCCAATGCCCAGGTGCGGCTAAAACGCAGTCAACAGTTGTTCTATAGACAAAGACGGTTCTTTTGCTGCAAACCGCATTAAAATCCATCAAGATGTCGAGCAACAGCGGCCAGTTGAAACTGAAACGGTGCACATATTGAGGCATGTCAACACAAAAGGCGCCTTAGCAAGGTACACTCTTTTTGTGTTAACATGCCTCATCTTGTGTGGAATTCTCGATTTCCTCAGTTTAAAGCGCTGATAACTGATAGTCTAGGTTTCAATGGTTGTAAAATGACACTTGCTTCCATGTATAGCCTTTCTATCCCATAATTTCCTTGTTTGAGATTTGGAATTTTTCGAGATTTTCTACCTTATCACCTTTTTCCAGTTGATCAACTAAAAGTGACATTTTGGGGTGTTTCCAATGCCCAGGTGCGGCTAAAAGGCAGTCAAGAGTTGTTCTATAGAGAAAGACGGTTCTTTTGCTGCAAACCGCATTAAAATCCATCAAGATGTCGAGCAACAGCGGCCAGTTGAAACTGAAACGGTGCACATATTGAGGCATGTCAACACAAAAGGCGCCTTAGCAAGGTACACTCTTTTTGTGTTAACATGCCTCATCTTGTGTGGAATTCTCGATTTCCTCAGTTTAAAGCGCTGATAACTGATAGTCTAGGTTTCAATGGTTGTAAAATGACACTTGCTTCCATGTATAGCCTTTCTATCCCATAATTTCCTTGTTTGAGATTTGGAATTTTTCGAGATTTTCTACCTTATCACCTTTTTCCAGTTGATCAACTAAAAGTGACATTTTGGGGTGTTTCCAATGCCCAGGTGCGGCTAAACCACAGTCAACAGTTGTTCTATAGACAAAGACGGTTCTTTTGCTGCAAACCGCATTAAAATCCATCAAGATGTCGAGCAACAGCGGCCAGTTGAAACTGAAACGGTGCACATATTGAGGCATGTCAACACAAAAGGCGCCTTAGCAAGGTACACTCTTTTTGTGTTAACATGCCTCATCTTGTGTGGAATTCTCGATTTCCTCAGTTTAAAGCGCTGATAACTGATAGTCTAGGTTTCAATGGTTGTAAAATGACACTTGCTTCCATGTATAGCCTTTCTATCCCATAATTTCCTTGTTTGAGATTTGGAATTTTTCGAGATTTTCTACCTTATCACCTTTTTCCAGTTGATCAACTAAAAGTGACATTTTGGGGTGTTTCCAATGCCCAGGTGCGGCTAAAACGCAGTCAACAGTTGTTCTATAGACAAAGACGGTTCTTTTGCTGCAAACCGCATTAAAATCCATCAAGATGTCGAGCAACAGCGGCCAGTTGAAACTGAAACGGTGCACATATTGAGGCATGTCAACACAAAAGGCGCCTTAGCAAGGTACACTCTTTTTGTGTTAACATGCCTCATCTTGTGTGGAATTCTCGATTTCCTCAGTTTAAAGCGCTGATAACTGATAGTCTAGGTTTCAATGGTTGTAAAATGACACTTGCTTCCATGTATAGCCTTTCTATCCCATAATTTCCTTGTTTGAGATTTGGAATTTTTCGAGATTTTCTACCTTATCACCTTTTTCCAGTTGATCAACTAAAAGTGACATTTTGGGGTGTTTCCAATGCCCAGGTGCGGCTAAAACGCAGTCAACAGTTGTTCTATAGACAAAGACGGTTCTTTTGCTGCAAACCGCATTAAAATCCATCAAGATGTCGAGCAACAGCGGCCAGTTGAAACTGAAACGGTGCACATATTGAGGCATGTCAACACAAAAGGCGCCTTAGCAAGGTACACTCTTTTTGTGTTAACATGCCTCATCTTGTGTGGAATTCTCGATTTCCTCAGTTTAAAGCGCTGATAACTGATAGTCTAGGTTTCAATGGTTGTAAAATGACACTTGCTTCCATGTATAGCCTTTCTATCCCATAATTTCCTTGTTTGAGATTTGGAATTTTTCGAGATTTTCTACCTTATCACCTTTTTCCAGTTGATCAACTAAAAGTGACATTTTGGGGTGTTTCCAATGCCCAGGTGCGGCTAAAAGGCAGTCAAGAGTTGTTCTATAGAGAAAGACGGTTCTTTTGCTGCAAACCGCATTAAAATCCATCAAGATGTCGAGCAACAGCGGCCAGTTGAAACTGAAACGGTGCACATATTGAGGCATGTCAACACAAAAGGCGCCTTAGCAAGGTACACTCTTTTTGTGTTAACATGCCTCATCTTGTGTGGAATTCTCGATTTCCTCAGTTTAAAGCGCTGATAACTGATAGTCTAGGTTTCAATGGTTGTAAAATGACACTTGCTTCCATGTATAGCCTTTCTATCCCATAATTTCCTTGTTTGAGATTTGGAATTTTTCGAGATTTTCTACCTTATCACCTTTTTCCAGTTGATCAACTAAAAGTGACATTTTGGGGTGTTTCCAATGCCCAGGTGCGGCTAAAACGCAGTCAACAGTTGTTCTATAGACAAAGACGGTTCTTTTGCTGCAAACCGCATTAAAATCCATCAAGATGTCGAGCAACAGCGGCCAGTTGAAACTGAAACGGTGCACATATTGAGGCATGTCAACACAAAAGGCGCCTTAGCAAGGTACACTCTTTTTGTGTTAACATGCCTCATCTTGTGTGGAATTCTCGATTTCCTCAGTTTAAAGCGCTGATAACTGATAGTCTAGGTTTCAATGGTTGTAAAATGACACTTGCTTCCATGTATAGCCTTTCTATCCCATAATTTCCTTGTTTGAGATTTGGAATTTTTCGAGATTTTCTACCTTATCACCTTTTTCCAGTTGATCAACTAAAAGTGACATTTTGGGGTGTTTCCAATGCCCAGGTGCGGCTAAAACGCAGTCAACAGTTGTTCTATAGACAAAGACGGTTCTTTTGCTGCAAACCGCATTAAAATCCATCAAGATGTCGAGCAACAGCGGCCAGTTGAAACTGAAACGGTGCACATATTGAGGCATGTCAACACAAAAGGCGCCTTAGCAAGGTACACTCTTTTTGTGTTAACATGCCTCATCTTGTGTGGAATTCTCGATTTCCTCAGTTTAAAGCGCTGATAACTGATAGTCTAGGTTTCAATGGTTGTAAAATGACACTTGCTTCCATGTATAGCCTTTCTATCCCATAATTTCCTTGTTTGAGATTTGGAATTTTTCGAGATTTTCTACCTTATCACCTTTTTCCAGTTGATCAACTAAAAGTGACATTTTGGGGTGTTTCCAATGCCCAGGTGCGGCTAAACCACAGTCAACAGTTGTTCTATAGACAAAGACGGTTCTTTTGCTGCAAACCGCATTAAAATCCATCAAGATGTCGAGCAACAGCGGCCAGTTGAAACTGAAACGGTGCACATATTGAGGCATGTCAACACAAAAGGCGCCTTAGCAAGGTACACTCTTTTTGTGTTAACATGCCTCATCTTGTGTGGAATTCTCGATTTCCTCAGTTTAAAGCGCTGATAACTGATAGTCTAGGTTTCAATGGTTGTAAAATGACACTTGCTTCCATGTATAGCCTTTCTATCCCATAATTTCCTTGTTTGAGATTTGGAATTTTTCGAGATTTTCTACCTTATCACCTTTTTCCAGTTGATCAACTAAAAGTGACATTTTGGGGTGTTTCCAATGCCCAGGTGCGGCTAAAACGCAGTCAACAGTTGTTCTATAGACAAAGACGGTTCTTTTGCTGCAAACCGCATTAAAATCCATCAAGATGTCGAGCAACAGCGGCCAGTTGAAACTGAAACGGTGCACATATTGAGGCATGTCAACACAAAAGGCGCCTTAGCAAGGTACACTCTTTTTGTGTTAACATGCCTCATCTTGTGTGGAATTCTCGATTTCCTCAGTTTAAAGCGCTGATAACTGATAGTCTAGGTTTCAATGGTTGTAAAATGACACTTGCTTCCATGTATAGCCTTTCTATCCCATAATTTCCTTGTTTGAGATTTGGAATTTTTCGAGATTTTCTACCTTATCACCTTTTTCCAGTTGATCAACTAAAAGTGACATTTTGGGGTGTTTCCAATGCCCAGGTGCGGCTAAAACGCAGTCAACAGTTGTTCTATAGACAAAGACGGTTCTTTTGCTGCAAACCGCATTAAAATCCATCAAGATGTCGAGCAACAGCGGCCAGTTGAAACTGAAACGGTGCACATATTGAGGCATGTCAACACAAAAGGCGCCTTAGCAAGGTACACTCTTTTTGTGTTAACATGCCTCATCTTGTGTGGAATTCTCGATTTCCTCAGTTTAAAGCGCTGATAACTGATAGTCTAGGTTTCAATGGTTGTAAAATGACACTTGCTTCCATGTATAGCCTTTCTATCCCATAATTTCCTTGTTTGAGATTTGGAATTTTTCGAGATTTTCTACCTTATCACCTTTTTCCAGTTGATCAACTAAAAGTGACATTTTGGGGTGTTTCCAATGCCCAGGTGCGGCTAAAAGGCAGTCAAGAGTTGTTCTATAGAGAAAGACGGTTCTTTTGCTGCAAACCGCATTAAAATCCATCAAGATGTCGAGCAACAGCGGCCAGTTGAAACTGAAACGGTGCACATATTGAGGCATGTCAACACAAAAGGCGCCTTAGCAAGGTACACTCTTTTTGTGTTAACATGCCTCATCTTGTGTGGAATTCTCGATTTCCTCAGTTTAAAGCGCTGATAACTGATAGTCTAGGTTTCAATGGTTGTAAAATGACACTTGCTTCCATGTATAGCCTTTCTATCCCATAATTTCCTTGTTTGAGATTTGGAATTTTTCGAGATTTTCTACCTTATCACCTTTTTCCAGTTGATCAACTAAAAGTGACATTTTGGGGTGTTTCCAATGCCCAGGTGCGGCTAAAACGCAGTCAACAGTTGTTCTATAGACAAAGACGGTTCTTTTGCTGCAAACCGCATTAAAATCCATCAAGATGTCGAGCAACAGCGGCCAGTTGAAACTGAAACGGTGCACATATTGAGGCATGTCAACACAAAAGGCGCCTTAGCAAGGTACACTCTTTTTGTGTTAACATGCCTCATCTTGTGTGGAATTCTCGATTTCCTCAGTTTAAAGCGCTGATAACTGATAGTCTAGGTTTCAATGGTTGTAAAATGACACTTGCTTCCATGTATAGCCTTTCTATCCCATAATTTCCTTGTTTGAGATTTGGAATTTTTCGAGATTTTCTACCTTATCACCTTTTTCCAGTTGATCAACTAAAAGTGACATTTTGGGGTGTTTCCAATGCCCAGGTGCGGCTAAAACGCAGTCAACAGTTGTTCTATAGACAAAGACGGTTCTTTTGCTGCAAACCGCATTAAAATCCATCAAGATGTCGAGCAACAGCGGCCAGTTGAAACTGAAACGGTGCACATATTGAGGCATGTCAACACAAAAGGCGCCTTAGCAAGGTACACTCTTTTTGTGTTAACATGCCTCATCTTGTGTGGAATTCTCGATTTCCTCAGTTTAAAGCGCTGATAACTGATAGTCTAGGTTTCAATGGTTGTAAAATGACACTTGCTTCCATGTATAGCCTTTCTATCCCATAATTTCCTTGTTTGAGATTTGGAATTTTTCGAGATTTTCTACCTTATCACCTTTTTCCAGTTGATCAACTAAAAGTGACATTTTGGGGTGTTTCCAATGCCCAGGTGCGGCTAAACCACAGTCAACAGTTGTTCTATAGACAAAGACGGTTCTTTTGCTGCAAACCGCATTAAAATCCATCAAGATTTCGAGCAACAGCGGCCAGTTGAAACTGAAACGGTGCACATATTGACGCATGTCAACACAAAAGGCGCCTTAGCAAGGTACACTCTTTTTGTGTTAACATGCCTCATCTTGTGTGGAATTCTCGATTTCCTCAGTTTAAAGCGCTGATAACTGATAGTCTAGGTTTCAATGGTTGTAAAATGACACTTGCTTCCATGTATAGCCTTTCTATCCCATAATTTCCTTGTTTGAGATTTGGAATTTTTCGAGATTTTCTACCTTATCACCTTTTTCCAGTTGATCAACTAAAAGTGACATTTTGGGGTGTTTCCAATGCCCAGGTGCGGCTAAAACGCAGTCAACAGTTGTTCTATAGAGAAAGACGGTTCTTTTGCTGCAAACCGCATTAAAATCCATCAAGATGTCGAGCAACAGCGGCCAGTTGAAACTGAAACGGTGCACATATTGAGGCATGTCAACACAAAAGGCGCCTTAGCAAGGTACACTCTTTTTGTGTTAACATGCCTCATCTTGTGTGGAATTCTCGATTTCCTCAGTTTAAAGCGCTGATAACTGATAGTCTAGGTTTCAATGGTTGTAAAATGACACTTGCTTCCATGTATAGCCTTTCTATCCCATAATTTCCTTGTTTGAGATTTGGAATTTTTCGAGATTTTCTACCTTATCACCTTTTTCCAGTTGATCAACTAAAAGTGACATTTTGGGGTGTTTCCAATGCCCAGGTGCGGCTAAAACGCAGTCAACAGTTGTTCTATAGACAAAGACGGTTCTTTTGCTGCAAACCGCATTAAAATCCATCAAGATGTCGAGCAACAGCGGCCAGTTGAAACTGAAACGGTGCACATATTGAGGCATGTCAACACAAAAGGCGCCTTAGCAAGGTACACTCTTTTTGTGTTAACATGCCTCATCTTGTGTGGAATTCTCGATTTCCTCAGTTTAAAGCGCTGATAACTGATAGTCTAGGTTTCAATGGTTGTAAAATGACACTTGCTTCCATGTATAGCCTTTCTATCCCATAATTTCCTTGTTTGAGATTTGGAATTTTTCGAGATTTTCTACCTTATCACCTTTTTCCAGTTGATCAACTAAAAGTGACATTTTGGGGTGTTTCCAATGCCCAGGTGCGGCTAAAACGCAGTCAACAGTTGTTCTATAGACAAAGACGGTTCTTTTGCTGCAAACCGCATTAAAATCCATCAAGATGTCGAGCAACAGCGGCCAGTTGAAACTGAAACGGTGCACATATTGAGGCATGTCAACACAAAAGGCGCCTTAGCAAGGTACACTCTTTTTGTGTTAACATGCCTCATCTTGTGTGGAATTCTCGATTTCCTCAGTTTAAAGCGCTGATAACTGATAGTCTAGGTTTCAATGGTTGTAAAATGACACTTGCTTCCATGTATAGCCTTTCTATCCCATAATTTCCTTGTTTGAGATTTGGAATTTTTCGAGATTTTCTACCTTATCACCTTTTTCCAGTTGATCAACTAAAAGTGACATTTTGGGGTGTTTCCAATGCCCAGGTGCGGCTAAACCACAGTCAACAGTTGTTCTATAGACAAAGACGGTTCTTTTGCTGCAAACCGCATTAAAATCCATCAAGATGTCGAGCAACAGCGGCCAGTTGAAACTGAAACGGTGCACATATTGAGGCATGTCAACACAAAAGGCGCCTTAGCAAGGTACACTCTTTTTGTGTTAACATGCCTCATCTTGTGTGGAATTCTCGATTTCCTCAGTTTAAAGCGCTGATAACTGATAGTCTAGGTTTCAATGGTTGTAAAATGACACTTGCTTCCATGTATAGCCTTTCTATCCCATAATTTCCTTGTTTGAGATTTGGAATTTTTCGAGATTTTCTACCTTATCACCTTTTTCCAGTTGATCAACTAAAAGTGACATTTTGGGGTGTTTCCAATGCCCAGGTGCGGCTAAAACGCAGTCAACAGTTGTTCTATAGACAAAGACGGTTCTTTTGCTGCAAACCGCATTAAAATCCATCAAGATGTCGAGCAACAGCGGCCAGTTGAAACTGAAACGGTGCACATATTGAGGCATGTCAACACAAAAGGCGCCTTAGCAAGGTACACTCTTTTTGTGTTAACATGCCTCATCTTGTGTGGAATTCTCGATTTCCTCAGTTTAAAGCGCTGATAACTGATAGTCTAGGTTTCAATGGTTGTAAAATGACACTTGCTTCCATGTATAGCCTTTCTATCCCATAATTTCCTTGTTTGAGATTTGGAATTTTTCGAGATTTTCTACCTTATCACCTTTTTCCAGTTGATCAACTAAAAGTGACATTTTGGGGTGTTTCCAATGCCCAGGTGCGGCTAAAACGCAGTCAACAGTTGTTCTATAGACAAAGACGGTTCTTTTGCTGCAAACCGCATTAAAATCCATCAAGATGTCGAGCAACAGCGGCCAGTTGAAACTGAAACGGTGCACATATTGAGGCATGTCAACACAAAAGGCGCCTTAGCAAGGTACACTCTTTTTGTGTTAACATGCCTCATCTTGTGTGGAATTCTCGATTTCCTCAGTTTAAAGCGCTGATAACTGATAGTCTAGGTTTCAATGGTTGTAAAATGACACTTGCTTCCATGTATAGCCTTTCTATCCCATAATTTCCTTGTTTGAGATTTGGAATTTTTCGAGATTTTCTACCTTATCACCTTTTTCCAGTTGATCAACTAAAAGTGACATTTTGGGGTGTTTCCAATGCCCAGGTGCGGCTAAAACGCAGTCAACAGTTGTTCTATAGACAAAGACGGTTCTTTTGCTGCAAACCGCATTAAAATCCATCAAGATGTCGAGCAACAGCGGCCAGTTGAAACTGAAACGGTGCACATATTGAGGCATGTCAACACAAAAGGCGCCTTAGCAAGGTACACTCTTTTTGTGTTAACATGCCTCATCTTGTGTGGAATTCTCGATTTCCTCAGTTTAAAGCGCTGATAACTGATAGTCTAGGTTTCAATGGTTGTAAAATGACACTTGCTTCCATGTATAGCCTTTCTATCCCATAATTTCCTTGTTTGAGATTTGGAATTTTTCGAGATTTTCTACCTTATCACCTTTTTCCAGTTGATCAACTAAAAGTGACATTTTGGGGTGTTTCCAATGCCCAGGTGCGGCTAAACCACAGTCAACAGTTGTTCTATAGACAAAGACGGTTCTTTTGCTGCAAACCGCATTAAAATCCATCAAGATGTCGAGCAACAGCGGCCAGTTGAAACTGAAACGGTGCACATATTGAGGCATGTCAACACAAAAGGCGCCTTAGCAAGGTACACTCTTTTTGTGTTAACATGCCTCATCTTGTGTGGAATTCTCGATTTCCTCAGTTTAAAGCGCTGATAACTGATAGTCTAGGTTTCAATGGTTGTAAAATGACACTTGCTTCCATGTATAGCCTTTCTATCCCATAATTTCCTTGTTTGAGATTTGGAATTTTTCGAGATTTTCTACCTTATCACCTTTTTCCAGTTGATCAACTAAAAGTGACATTTTGGGGTGTTTCCAATGCCCAGGTGCGGCTAAAACGCAGTCAACAGTTGTTCTATAGACAAAGACGGTTCTTTTGCTGCAAACCGCATTAAAATCCATCAAGATGTCGAGCAACAGCGGCCAGTTGAAACTGAAACGGTGCACATATTGAGGCATGTCAACACAAAAGGCGCCTTAGCAAGGTACACTCTTTTTGTGTTAACATGCCTCATCTTGTGTGGAATTCTCGATTTCCTCAGTTTAAAGCGCTGATAACTGATAGTCTAGGTTTCAATGGTTGTAAAATGACACTTGCTTCCATGTATAGCCTTTCTATCCCATAATTTCCTTGTTTGAGATTTGGAATTTTTCGAGATTTTCTACCTTATCACCTTTTTCCAGTTGATCAACTAAAAGTGACATTTTGGGGTGTTTCCAATGCCCAGGTGCGGCTAAAACGCAGTCAACAGTTGTTCTATAGACAAAGACGGTTCTTTTGCTGCAAACCGCATTAAAATCCATCAAGATGTCGAGCAACAGCGGCCAGTTGAAACTGAAACGGTGCACATATTGAGGCATGTCAACACAAAAGGCGCCTTAGCAAGGTACACTCTTTTTGTGTTAACATGCCTCATCTTGTGTGGAATTCTCGATTTCCTCAGTTTAAAGCGCTGATAACTGATAGTCTAGGTTTCAATGGTTGTAAAATGACACTTGCTTCCATGTATAGCCTTTCTATCCCATAATTTCCTTGTTTGAGATTTGGAATTTTTCGAGATTTTCTACCTTATCACCTTTTTCCAGTTGATCAACTAAAAGTGACATTTTGGGGTGTTTCCAATGCCCAGGTGCGGCTAAAACGCAGTCAACAGTTGTTCTATAGACAAAGACGGTTCTTTTGCTGCAAACCGCATTAAAATCCATCAAGATGTCGAGCAACAGCGGCCAGTTGAAACTGAAACGGTGCACATATTGAGGCATGTCAACACAAAAGGCGCCTTAGCAAGGTACACTCTTTTTGTGTTAACATGCCTCATCTTGTGTGGAATTCTCGATTTCCTCAGTTTAAAGCGCTGATAACTGATAGTCTAGGTTTCAATGGTTGTAAAATGACACTTGCTTCCATGTATAGCCTTTCTATCCCATAATTTCCTTGTTTGAGATTTGGAATTTTTCGAGATTTTCTACCTTATCACCTTTTTCCAGTTGATCAACTAAAAGTGACATTTTGGGGTGTTTCCAATGCCCAGGTGCGGCTAAACCACAGTCAACAGTTGTTCTATAGACAAAGACGGTTCTTTTGCTGCAAACCGCATTAAAATCCATCAAGATGTCGAGCAACAGCGGCCAGTTGAAACTGAAACGGTGCACATATTGAGGCATGTCAACACAAAAGGCGCCTTAGCAAGGTACACTCTTTTTGTGTTAACATGCCTCATCTTGTGTGGAATTCTCGATTTCCTCAGTTTAAAGCGCTGATAACTGATAGTCTAGGTTTCAATGGTTGTAAAATGACACTTGCTTCCATGTATAGCCTTTCTATCCCATAATTTCCTTGTTTGAGATTTGGAATTTTTCGAGATTTTCTACCTTATCACCTTTTTCCAGTTGATCAACTAAAAGTGACATTTTGGGGTGTTTCCAATGCCCAGGTGCGGCTAAAACGCAGTCAACAGTTGTTCTATAGACAAAGACGGTTCTTTTGCTGCAAACCGCATTAAAATCCATCAAGATGTCGAGCAACAGCGGCCAGTTGAAACTGAAACGGTGCACATATTGAGGCATGTCAACACAAAAGGCGCCTTAGCAAGGTACACTCTTTTTGTGTTAACATGCCTCATCTTGTGTGGAATTCTCGATTTCCTCAGTTTAAAGCGCTGATAACTGATAGTCTAGGTTTCAATGGTTGTAAAATGACACTTGCTTCCATGTATAGCCTTTCTATCCCATAATTTCCTTGTTTGAGATTTGGAATTTTTCGAGATTTTCTACCTTATCACCTTTTTCCAGTTGATCAACTAAAAGTGACATTTTGGGGTGTTTCCAATGCCCAGGTGCGGCTAAAACGCAGTCAACAGTTGTTCTATAGACAAAGACGGTTCTTTTGCTGCAAACCGCATTAAAATCCATCAAGATGTCGAGCAACAGCGGCCAGTTGAAACTGAAACGGTGCACATATTGAGGCATGTCAACACAAAAGGCGCCTTAGCAAGGTACACTCTTTTTGTGTTAACATGCCTCATCTTGTGTGGAATTCTCGATTTCCTCAGTTTAAAGCGCTGATAACTGATAGTCTAGGTTTCAATGGTTGTAAAATGACACTTGCTTCCATGTATAGCCTTTCTATCCCATAATTTCCTTGTTTGAGATTTGGAATTTTTCGAGATTTTCTACCTTATCACCTTTTTCCAGTTGATCAACTAAAAGTGACATTTTGGGGTGTTTCCAATGCCCAGGTGCGGCTAAACCACAGTCAACAGTTGTTCTATAGACAAAGACGGTTCTTTTGCTGCAAACCGCATTAAAATCCATCAAGATGTCGAGCAACAGCGGCCAGTTGAAACTGAAACGGTGCACATATTGAGGCATGTCAACACAAAAGGCGCCTTAGCAAGGTACACTCTTTTTGTGTTAACATGCCTCATCTTGTGTGGAATTCTCGATTTCCTCAGTTTAAAGCGCTGATAACTGATAGTCTAGGTTTCAATGGTTGTAAAATGACACTTGCTTCCATGTATAGCCTTTCTATCCCATAATTTCCTTGTTTGAGATTTGGAATTTTTCGAGATTTTCTACCTTATCACCTTTTTCCAGTTGATCAACTAAAAGTGACATTTTGGGGTGTTTCCAATGCCCAGGTGCGGCTAAAACGCAGTCAACAGTTGTTCTATAGACAAAGACGGTTCTTTTGCTGCAAACCGCATTAAAATCCATCAAGATGTCGAGCAACAGCGGCCAGTTGAAACTGAAACGGTGCACATATTGAGGCATGTCAACACAAAAGGCGCCTTAGCAAGGTACACTCTTTTTGTGTTAACATGCCTCATCTTGTGTGGAATTCTCGATTTCCTCAGTTTAAAGCGCTGATAACTGATAGTCTAGGTTTCAATGGTTGTAAAATGACACTTGCTTCCATGTATAGCCTTTCTATCCCATAATTTCCTTGTTTGAGATTTGGAATTTTTCGAGATTTTCTACCTTATCACCTTTTTCCAGTTGATCAACTAAAAGTGACATTTTGGGGTGTTTCCAATGCCCAGGTGCGGCTAAAACGCAGTCAACAGTTGTTCTATAGACAAAGACGGTTCTTTTGCTGCAAACCGCATTAAAATCCATCAAGATGTCGAGCAACAGCGGCCAGTTGAAACTGAAACGGTGCACATATTGAGGCATGTCAACACAAAAGGCGCCTTAGCAAGGTACACTCTTTTTGTGTTAACATGCCTCATCTTGTGTGGAATTCTCGATTTCCTCAGTTTAAAGCGCTGATAACTGATAGTCTAGGTTTCAATGGTTGTAAAATGACACTTGCTTCCATGTATAGCCTTTCTATCCCATAATTTCCTTGTTTGAGATTTGGAATTTTTCGAGATTTTCTACCTTATCACCTTTTTCCAGTTGATCAACTAAAAGTGACATTTTGGGGTGTTTCCAATGCCCAGGTGC
Organism: Actinernus sp. WN-2022; assembly: GCA_030867875.1. Classification (NCBI taxonomy): domain Eukaryota; kingdom Metazoa; phylum Cnidaria; class Anthozoa; order Actiniaria; family Actinernidae; genus Actinernus; species Actinernus sp. WN-2022. The sequence goes on from JAOWCC010001812.1 coordinate 235,344, forward strand.
GGCTAAAACGCAGTCAACAGTTGTTCTATAGACAAAGACGGTTCTTTTGCTGCAAACCGCATTAAAATCCATCAAGATGTCGAGCAACAGCGGCCAGTTGAAACTGAAACGGTGCACATATTGAGGCATGTCAACACAAAAGGCGCCTTAGCAAGGTACACTCTTTTTGTGTTAACATGCCTCATCTTGTGTGGAATTCTCGATTTCCTCAGTTTAAAGCGCTGATAACTGATAGTCTAGGTTTCAATGGTTGTAAAATGACACTTGCTTCCATGTATAGCCTTTCTATCCCATAATTTCCTTGTTTGAGATTTGGAATTTTTCGAGATTTTCTACCTTATCACCTTTTTCCAGTTGATCAACTAAAAGTGACATTTTGGGGTGTTTCCAATGCCCAGGTGCGGCTAAAACGCAGTCAACAGTTGTTCTATAGACAAAGACGGTTCTTTTGCTGCAAACCGCATTAAAATCCATCAAGATGTCGAGCAACAGCGGCCAGTTGAAACTGAAACGGTGCACATATTGAGGCATGTCAACACAAAAGGCGCCTTAGCAAGGTACACTCTTTTTGTGTTAACATGCCTCATCTTGTGTGGAATTCTCGATTTCCTCAGTTTAAAGCGCTGATAACTGATAGTCTAGGTTTCAATGGTTGTAAAATGACACTTGCTTCCATGTATAGCCTTTCTATCCCATAATTTCCTTGTTTGAGATTTGGAATTTTTCGAGATTTTCTACCTTATCACCTTTTTCCAGTTGATCAACTAAAAGTGACATTTTGGGGTGTTTCCAATGCCCAGGTGCGGCTAAACCACAGTCAACAGTTGTTCTATAGACAAAGACGGTTCTTTTGCTGCAAACCGCATTAAAATCCATCAAGATGTCGAGCAACAGCGGCCAGTTGAAACTGAAACGGTGCACATATTGAGGCATGTCAACACAAAAGGCGCCTTAGCAAGGTACACTCTTTTTGTGTTAACATGCCTCATCTTGTGTGGAATTCTCGATTTCCTCAGTTTAAAGCGCTGATAACTGATAGTCTAGGTTTCAATGGTTGTAAAATGACACTTGCTTCCATGTATAGCCTTTCTATCCCATAATTTCCTTGTTTGAGATTTGGAATTTTTCGAGATTTTCTACCTTATCACCTTTTTCCAGTTGATCAACTAAAAGTGACATTTTGGGGTGTTTCCAATGCCCAGGTGCGGCTAAACCACAGTCAACAGTTGTTCTATAGACAAAGACGGTTCTTTTGCTGCAAACCGCATTAAAATCCATCAAGATGTCGAGCAACAGCGGCCAGTTGAAACTGAAACGGTGCACATATTGAGGCATGTCAACACAAAAGGCGCCTTAGCAAGGTACACTCTTTTTGTGTTAACATGCCTCATCTTGTGTGGAATTCTCGATTTCCTCAGTTTAAAGCGCTGATAACTGATAGTCTAGGTTTCAATGGTTGTAAAATGACACTTGCTTCCATGTATAGCCTTTCTATCCCATAATTTCCTTGTTTGAGATTTGGAATTTTTCGAGATTTTCTACCTTATCACCTTTTTCCAGTTGATCAACTAAAAGTGACATTTTGGGGTGTTTCCAATGCCCAGGTGCGGCTAAAACGCAGTCAACAGTTGTTCTATAGACAAAGACGGTTCTTTTGCTGCAAACCGCATTAAAATCCATCAAGATGTCGAGCAACAGCGGCCAGTTGAAACTGAAACGGTGCACATATTGAGGCATGTCAACACAAAAGGCGCCTTAGCAAGGTACACTCTTTTTGTGTTAACATGCCTCATCTTGTGTGGAATTCTCGATTTCCTCAGTTTAAAGCGCTGATAACTGATAGTCTAGGTTTCAATGGTTGTAAAATGACACTTGCTTCCATGTATAGCCTTTCTATCCCATAATTTCCTTGTTTGAGATTTGGAATTTTTCGAGATTTTCTACCTTATCACCTTTTTCCAGTTGATCAACTAAAAGTGACATTTTGGGGTGTTTCCAATGCCCAGGTGCGGCTAAAACGCAGTCAACAGTTGTTCTATAGACAAAGACGGTTCTTTTGCTGCAAACCGCATTAAAATCCATCAAGATGTCGAGCAACAGCGGCCAGTTGAAACTGAAACGGTGCACATATTGAGGCATGTCAACACAAAAGGCGCCTTAGCAAGGTACACTCTTTTTGTGTTAACATGCCTCATCTTGTGTGGAATTCTCGATTTCCTCAGTTTAAAGCGCTGATAACTGATAGTCTAGGTTTCAATGGTTGTAAAATGACACTTGCTTCCATGTATAGCCTTTCTATCCCATAATTTCCTTGTTTGAGATTTGGAATTTTTCGAGATTTTCTACCTTATCACCTTTTTCCAGTTGATCAACTAAAAGTGACATTTTGGGGTGTTTCCAATGCCCAGGTGCGGCTAAACCACAGTCAACAGTTGTTCTATAGACAAAGACGGTTCTTTTGCTGCAAACCGCATTAAAATCCATCAAGATGTCGAGCAACAGCGGCCAGTTGAAACTGAAACGGTGCACATATTGAGGCATGTCAACACAAAAGGCGCCTTAGCAAGGTACACTCTTTTTGTGTTAACATGCCTCATCTTGTGTGGAATTCTCGATTTCCTCAGTTTAAAGCGCTGATAACTGATAGTCTAGGTTTCAATGGTTGTAAAATGACACTTGCTTCCATGTATAGCCTTTCTATCCCATAATTTCCTTGTTTGAGATTTGGAATTTTTCGAGATTTTCTACCTTATCACCTTTTTCCAGTTGATCAACTAAAAGTGACATTTTGGGGTGTTTCCAATGCCCAGGTGCGGCTAAAACGCAGTCAACAGTTGTTCTATAGACAAAGACGGTTCTTTTGCTGCAAACCGCATTAAAATCCATCAAGATGTCGAGCAACAGCGGCCAGTTGAAACTGAAACGGTGCACATATTGAGGCATGTCAACACAAAAGGCGCCTTAGCAAGGTACACTCTTTTTGTGTTAACATGCCTCATCTTGTGTGGAATTCTCGATTTCCTCAGTTTAAAGCGCTGATAACTGATAGTCTAGGTTTCAATGGTTGTAAAATGACACTTGCTTCCATGTATAGCCTTTCTATCCCATAATTTCCTTGTTTGAGATTTGGAATTTTTCGAGATTTTCTACCTTATCACCTTTTTCCAGTTGATCAACTAAAAGTGACATTTTGGGGTGTTTCCAATGCCCAGGTGCGGCTAAAACGCGTCAACAGTTGTTCTATAGACAAAGACGGTTCTTTTGCTGCAAACCGCATTAAAATCCATCAAGATGTCGAGCAACAGCGGCCAGTTGAAACTGAAACGGTGCACATATTGAGGCATGTCAACACAAAAGGCGCCTTAGCAAGGTACACTCTTTTTGTGTTAACATGCCTCATCTTGTGTGGAATTCTCGATTTCCTCAGTTTAAAGCGCTGATAACTGATAGTCTAGGTTTCAATGGTTGTAAAATGACACTTGCTTCCATGTATAGCCTTTCTATCCCATAATTTCCTTGTTTGAGATTTGGAATTTTTCGAGATTTTCTACCTTATCACCTTTTTCCAGTTGATCAACTAAAAGTGACATTTTGGGGTGTTTCCAATGCCCAGGTGCGGCTAAAACGCAGTCAACAGTTGTTCTATAGACAAAGACGGTTCTTTTGCTGCAAACCGCATTAAAATCCATCAAGATGTCGAGCAACAGCGGCCAGTTGAAACTGAAACGGTGCACATATTGAGGCATGTCAACACAAAAGGCGCCTTAGCAAGGTACACTCTTTTTGTGTTAACATGCCTCATCTTGTGTGGAATTCTCGATTTCCTCAGTTTAAAGCGCTGATAACTGATAGTCTAGGTTTCAATGGTTGTAAAATGACACTTGCTTCCATGTATAGCCTTTCTATCCCATAATTTCCTTGTTTGAGATTTGGAATTTTTCGAGATTTTCTACCTTATCACCTTTTTCCAGTTGATCAACTAAAAGTGACATTTTGGGGTGTTTCCAATGCCCAGGTGCGGCTAAAACGCAGTCAACAGTTGTTCTATAGACAAAGACGGTTCTTTTGCTGCAAACCGCATTAAAATCCATCAAGATGTCGAGCAACAGCGGCCAGTTGAAACTGAAACGGTGCACATATTGAGGCATGTCAACACAAAAGGCGCCTTAGCAAGGTACACTCTTTTTGTGTTAACATGCCTCATCTTGTGTGGAATTCTCGATTTCCTCAGTTTAAAGCGCTGATAACTGATAGTCTAGGTTTCAATGGTTGTAAAATGACACTTGCTTCCATGTATAGCCTTTCTATCCCATAATTTCCTTGTTTGAGATTTGGAATTTTTCGAGATTTTCTACCTTATCACCTTTATCCAGTTGATCAACTAAAAGTGACATTTTGGGGTGTTTCCAATGCCCAGGTGCGGCTAAAACGCAGTCAACAGTTGTTCTATAGACAAAGACGGTTCTTTTGCTGCAAACCGCATTAAAATCCATCAAGATGTCGAGCAACAGCGGCCAGTTGAAACTGAAACGGTGCACATATTGAGGCATGTCAACACAAAAGGCGCCTTAGCAAGGTACACTCTTTTTGTGTTAACATGCCTCATCTTGTGTGGAATTCTCGATTTCCTCAGTTTAAAGCGCTGATAACTGATAGTCTAGGTTTCAATGGTTGTAAAATGACACTTGCTTCCATGTATAGCCTTTCTATCCCATAATTTCCTTGTTTGAGATTTGGAATTTTTCGAGATTTTCTACCTTATCACCTTTTTCCAGTTGATCAACTAAAAGTGACATTTTGGGGTGTTTCCAATGCCCAGGTGCGGCTAAAAGGCAGTCAAGAGTTGTTCTATAGAGAAAGACGGTTCTTTTGCTGCAAACCGCATTAAAATCCATCAAGATGTCGAGCGACAGCGGCCAGTTGAAACTGAAACGGTGCACATATTGAGGCATGTCAACACAAAAGGCGCCTTAGCAAGGTACACTCTTTTTGTGTTAACATGCCTCATCTTGTGTGGAATTCTCGATTTCCTCAGTTTAAAGCGCTGATAACTGATAGTCTAGGTTTCAATGGTTGTAAAATGACACTTGCTTCCATGTATAGCCTTTCTATCCCATAATTTCCTTGTTTGAGATTTGGAATTTTTCGAGATTTTCTACCTTATCACCTTTTTCCAGTTGATCAACTAAAAGTGACATTTTGGGGTGTTTCCAATGCCCAGGTGCGGCTAAAACGCAGTCAACAGTTGTTCTATAGACAAAGACGGTTCTTTTGCTGCAAACCGCATTAAAATCCATCAAGATGTCGAGCAACAGCGGCCAGTTGAAACTGAAACGGTGCACATATTGAGGCATGTCAACACAAAAGGCGCCTTAGCAAGGTACACTCTTTTTGTGTTAACATGCCTCATCTTGTGTGGAATTCTCGATTTCCTCAGTTTAAAGCGCTGATAACTGATAGTCTAGGTTTCAATGGTTGTAAAATGACACTTGCTTCCATGTATAGCCTTTCTATCCCATAATTTCCTTGTTTGAGATTTGGAATTTTTCGAGATTTTCTACCTTATCACCTTTTTCCAGTTGATCAACTAAAAGTGACATTTTGGGGTGTTTCCAATGCCCAGGTGCGGCTAAAACGCAGTCAACAGTTGTTCTATAGACAAAGACGGTTCTTTTGCTGCAAACCGCATTAAAATCCATCAAGATGTCGAGCAACAGCGGCCAGTTGAAACTGAAACGGTGCACATATTGAGGCATGTCAACACAAAAGGCGCCTTAGCAAGGTACACTCTTTTTGTGTTAACATGCCTCATCTTGTGTGGAATTCTCGATTTCCTCAGTTTAAAGCGCTGATAACTGATAGTCTAGGTTTCAATGGTTGTAAAATGACACTTGCTTCCATGTATAGCCTTTCTATCCCATAATTTCCTTGTTTGAGATTTGGAATTTTTCGAGATTTTCTACCTTATCACCTTTTTCCAGTTGATCAACTAAAAGTGACATTTTGGGGTGTTTCCAATGCCCAGGTGCGGCTAAACCACAGTCAACAGTTGTTCTATAGACAAAGACGGTTCTTTTGCTGCAAACCGCATTAAAATCCATCAAGATTTCGAGCAACAGCGGCCAGTTGAAACTGAAACGGTGCACATATTGACGCATGTCAACACAAAAGGCGCCTTAGCAAGGTACACTCTTTTTGTGTTAACATGCCTCATCTTGTGTGGAATTCTCGATTTCCTCAGTTTAAAGCGCTGATAACTGATAGTCTAGGTTTCAATGGTTGTAAAATGACACTTGCTTCCATGTATAGCCTTTCTATCCCATAATTTCCTTGTTTGAGATTTGGAATTTTTCGAGATTTTCTACCTTATCACCTTTTTCCAGTTGATCAACTAAAAGTGACATTTTGGGGTGTTTCCAATGCCCAGGTGCGGCTAAAACGCAGTCAACAGTTGTTCTATAGAGAAAGACGGTTCTTTTGCTGCAAACCGCATTAAAATCCATCAAGATGTCGAGCAACAGCGGCCAGTTGAAACTGAAACGGTGCACATATTGAGGCATGTCAACACAAAAGGCGCCTTAGCAAGGTACACTCTTTTTGTGTTAACATGCCTCATCTTGTGTGGAATTCTCGATTTCCTCAGTTTAAAGCGCTGATAACTGATAGTCTAGGTTTCAATGGTTGTAAAATGACACTTGCTTCCATGTATAGCCTTTCTATCCCATAATTTCCTTGTTTGAGATTTGGAATTTTTCGAGATTTTCTACCTTATCACCTTTTTCCAGTTGATCAACTAAAAGTGACATTTTGGGGTGTTTCCAATGCCCAGGTGCGGCTAAAACGCAGTCAACAGTTGTTCTATAGACAAAGACGGTTCTTTTGCTGCAAACCGCATTAAAATCCATCAAGATGTCGAGCAACAGCGGCCAGTTGAAACTGAAACGGTGCACATATTGAGGCATGTCAACACAAAAGGCGCCTTAGCAAGGTACACTCTTTTTGTGTTAACATGCCTCATCTTGTGTGGAATTCTCGATTTCCTCAGTTTAAAGCGCTGATAACTGATAGTCTAGGTTTCAATGGTTGTAAAATGACACTTGCTTCCATGTATAGCCTTTCTATCCCATAATTTCCTTGTTTGAGATTTGGAATTTTTCGAGATTTTCTACCTTATCACCTTTTTCCAGTTGATCAACTAAAAGTGACATTTTGGGGTGTTTCCAATGCCCAGGTGCGGCTAAAACGCAGTCAACAGTTGTTCTATAGACAAAGACGGTTCTTTTGCTGCAAACCGCATTAAAATCCATCAAGATGTCGAGCAACAGCGGCCAGTTGAAACTGAAACGGTGCACATATTGAGGCATGTCAACACAAAAGGCGCCTTAGCAAGGTACACTCTTTTTGTGTTAACATGCCTCATCTTGTGTGGAATTCTCGATTTCCTCAGTTTAAAGCGCTGATAACTGATAGTCTAGGTTTCAATGGTTGTAAAATGACACTTGCTTCCATGTATAGCCTTTCTATCCCATAATTTCCTTGTTTGAGATTTGGAATTTTTCGAGATTTTCTACCTTATCACCTTTTTCCAGTTGATCAACTAAAAGTGACATTTTGGGGTGTTTCCAATGCCCAGGTGCGGCTAAACCACAGTCAACAGTTGTTCTATAGACAAAGACGGTTCTTTTGCTGCAAACCGCATTAAAATCCATCAAGATGTCGAGCAACAGCGGCCAGTTGAAACTGAAACGGTGCACATATTGAGGCATGTCAACACAAAAGGCGCCTTAGCAAGGTACACTCTTTTTGTGTTAACATGCCTCATCTTGTGTGGAATTCTCGATTTCCTCAGTTTAAAGCGCTGATAACTGATAGTCTAGGTTTCAATGGTTGTAAAATGACACTTGCTTCCATGTATAGCCTTTCTATCCCATAATTTCCTTGTTTGAGATTTGGAATTTTTCGAGATTTTCTACCTTATCACCTTTTTCCAGTTGATCAACTAAAAGTGACATTTTGGGGTGTTTCCAATGCCCAGGTGCGGCTAAAACGCAGTCAACAGTTGTTCTATAGACAAAGACGGTTCTTTTGCTGCAAACCGCATTAAAATCCATCAAGATGTCGAGCAACAGCGGCCAGTTGAAACTGAAACGGTGCACATATTGAGGCATGTCAACACAAAAGGCGCCTTAGCAAGGTACACTCTTTTTGTGTTAACATGCCTCATCTTGTGTGGAATTCTCGATTTCCTCAGTTTAAAGCGCTGATAACTGATAGTCTAGGTTTCAATGGTTGTAAAATGACACTTGCTTCCATGTATAGCCTTTCTATCCCATAATTTCCTTGTTTGAGATTTGGAATTTTTCGAGATTTTCTACCTTATCACCTTTTTCCAGTTGATCAACTAAAAGTGACATTTTGGGGTGTTTCCAATGCCCAGGTGCGGCTAAAACGCAGTCAACAGTTGTTCTATAGACAAAGACGGTTCTTTTGCTGCAAACCGCATTAAAATCCATCAAGATGTCGAGCAACAGCGGCCAGTTGAAACTGAAACGGTGCACATATTGAGGCATGTCAACACAAAAGGCGCCTTAGCAAGGTACACTCTTTTTGTGTTAACATGCCTCATCTTGTGTGGAATTCTCGATTTCCTCAGTTTAAAGCGCTGATAACTGATAGTCTAGGTTTCAATGGTTGTAAAATGACACTTGCTTCCATGTATAGCCTTTCTATCCCATAATTTCCTTGTTTGAGATTTGGAATTTTTCGAGATTTTCTACCTTATCACCTTTTTCCAGTTGATCAACTAAAAGTGACATTTTGGGGTGTTTCCAATGCCCAGGTGCGGCTAAAACGCAGTCAACAGTTGTTCTATAGACAAAGACGGTTCTTTTGCTGCAAACCGCATTAAAATCCATCAAGATGTCGAGCAACAGCGGCCAGTTGAAACTGAAACGGTGCACATATTGAGGCATGTCAACACAAAAGGCGCCTTAGCAAGGTACACTCTTTTTGTGTTAACATGCCTCATCTTGTGTGGAATTCTCGATTTCCTCAGTTTAAAGCGCTGATAACTGATAGTCTAGGTTTCAATGGTTGTAAAATGACACTTGCTTCCATGTATAGCCTTTCTATCCCATAATTTCCTTGTTTGAGATTTGGAATTTTTCGAGATTTTCTACCTTATCACCTTTTTCCAGTTGATCAACTAAAAGTGACATTTTGGGGTGTTTCCAATGCCCAGGTGCGGCTAAACCACAGTCAACAGTTGTTCTATAGACAAAGACGGTTCTTTTGCTGCAAACCGCATTAAAATCCATCAAGATGTCGAGCAACAGCGGCCAGTTGAAACTGAAACGGTGCACATATTGAGGCATGTCAACACAAAAGGCGCCTTAGCAAGGTACACTCTTTTTGTGTTAACATGCCTCATCTTGTGTGGAATTCTCGATTTCCTCAGTTTAAAGCGCTGATAACTGATAGTCTAGGTTTCAATGGTTGTAAAATGACACTTGCTTCCATGTATAGCCTTTCTATCCCATAATTTCCTTGTTTGAGATTTGGAATTTTTCGAGATTTTCTACCTTATCACCTTTTTCCAGTTGATCAACTAAAAGTGACATTTTGGGGTGTTTCCAATGCCCAGGTGCGGCTAAAACGCAGTCAACAGTTGTTCTATAGACAAAGACGGTTCTTTTGCTGCAAACCGCATTAAAATCCATCAAGATGTCGAGCAACAGCGGCCAGTTGAAACTGAAACGGTGCACATATTGAGGCATGTCAACACAAAAGGCGCCTTAGCAAGGTACACTCTTTTTGTGTTAACATGCCTCATCTTGTGTGGAATTCTCGATTTCCTCAGTTTAAAGCGCTGATAACTGATAGTCTAGGTTTCAATGGTTGTAAAATGACACTTGCTTCCATGTATAGCCTTTCTATCCCATAATTTCCTTGTTTGAGATTTGGAATTTTTCGAGATTTTCTACCTTATCACCTTTTTCCAGTTGATCAACTAAAAGTGACATTTTGGGGTGTTTCCAATGCCCAGGTGCGGCTAAACCACAGTCAACAGTTGTTCTATAGACAAAGACGGTTCTTTTGCTGCAAACCGCATTAAAATCCATCAAGATGTCGAGCAACAGCGGCCAGTTGAAACTGAAACGGTGCACATATTGAGGCATGTCAACACAAAAGGCGCCTTAGCAAGGTACACTCTTTTTGTGTTAACATGCCTCATCTTGTGTGGAATTCTCGATTTCCTCAGTTTAAAGCGCTGATAACTGATAGTCTAGGTTTCAATGGTTGTAAAATGACACTTGCTTCCATGTATAGCCTTTCTATCCCATAATTTCCTTGTTTGAGATTTGGAATTTTTCGAGATTTTCTACCTTATCACCTTTTTCCAGTTGATCAACTAAAAGTGACATTTTGGGGTGTTTCCAATGCCCAGGTGCGGCTAAAACGCAGTCAACAGTTGTTCTATAGACAAAGACGGTTCTTTTGCTGCAAACCGCATTAAAATCCATCAAGATGTCGAGCAACAGCGGCCAGTTGAAACTGAAACGGTGCACATATTGAGGCATGTCAACACAAAAGGCGCCTTAGCAAGGTACACTCTTTTTGTGTTAACATGCCTCATCTTGTGTGGAATTCTCGATTTCCTCAGTTTAAAGCGCTGATAACTGATAGTCTAGGTTTCAATGGTTGTAAAATGACACTTGCTTCCATGTATAGCCTTTCTATCCCATAATTTCCTTGTTTGAGATTTGGAATTTTTCGAGATTTTCTACCTTATCACCTTTTTCCAGTTGATCAACTAAAAGTGACATTTTGGGGTGTTTCCAATGCCCAGGTGCGGCTAAAACGCGTCAACAGTTGTTCTATAGACAAAGACGGTTCTTTTGCTGCAAACCGCATTAAAATCCATCAAGATGTCGAGCAACAGCGGCCAGTTGAAACTGAAACGGTGCACATATTGAGGCATGTCAACACAAAAGGCGCCTTAGCAAGGTACACTCTTTTTGTGTTAACATGCCTCATCTTGTGTGGAATTCTCGATTTCCTCAGTTTAAAGCGCTGATAACTGATAGTCTAGGTTTCAATGGTTGTAAAATGACACTTGCTTCCATGTATAGCCTTTCTATCCCATAATTTCCTTGTTTGAGATTTGGAATTTTTCGAGATTTTCTACCTTATCACCTTTTTCCAGTTGATCAACTAAAAGTGACATTTTGGGGTGTTTCCAATGCCCAGGTGCGGCTAAAACGCAGTCAACAGTTGTTCTATAGACAAAGACGGTTCTTTTGCTGCAAACCGCATTAAAATCCATCAAGATGTCGAGCAACAGCGGCCAGTTGAAACTGAAACGGTGCACATATTGAGGCATGTCAACACAAAAGGCGCCTTAGCAAGGTACACTCTTTTTGTGTTAACATGCCTCATCTTGTGTGGAATTCTCGATTTCCTCAGTTTAAAGCGCTGATAACTGATAGTCTAGGTTTCAATGGTTGTAAAATGACACTTGCTTCCATGTATAGCCTTTCTATCCCATAATTTCCTTGTTTGAGATTTGGAATTTTTCGAGATTTTCTACCTTATCACCTTTTTCCAGTTGATCAACTAAAAGTGACATTTTGGGGTGTTTCCAATGCCCAGGTGCGGCTAAAACGCAGTCAACAGTTGTTCTATAGACAAAGACGGTTCTTTTGCTGCAAACCGCATTAAAATCCATCAAGATGTCGAGCAACAGCGGCCAGTTGAAACTGAAACGGTGCACATATTGAGGCATGTCAACACAAAAGGCGCCTTAGCAAGGTACACTCTTTTTGTGTTAACATGCCTCATCTTGTGTGGAATTCTCGATTTCCTCAGTTTAAAGCGCTGATAACTGATAGTCTAGGTTTCAATGGTTGTAAAATGACACTTGCTTCCATGTATAGCCTTTCTATCCCATAATTTCCTTGTTTGAGATTTGGAATTTTTCGAGATTTTCTACCTTATCACCTTTATCCAGTTGATCAACTAAAAGTGACATTTTGGGGTGTTTCCAATGCCCAGGTGCGGCTAAAACGCAGTCAACAGTTGTTCTATAGACAAAGACGGTTCTTTTGCTGCAAACCGCATTAAAATCCATCAAGATGTCGAGCAACAGCGGCCAGTTGAAACTGAAACGGTGCACATATTGAGGCATGTCAACACAAAAGGCGCCTTAGCAAGGTACACTCTTTTTGTGTTAACATGCCTCATCTTGTGTGGAATTCTCGATTTCCTCAGTTTAAAGCGCTGATAACTGATAGTCTAGGTTTCAATGGTTGTAAAATGACACTTGCTTCCATGTATAGCCTTTCTATCCCATAATTTCCTTGTTTGAGATTTGGAATTTTTCGAGATTTTCTACCTTATCACCTTTTTCCAGTTGATCAACTAAAAGTGACATTTTGGGGTGTTTCCAATGCCCAGGTGCGGCTAAAAGGCAGTCAAGAGTTGTTCTATAGAGAAAGACGGTTCTTTTGCTGCAAACCGCATTAAAATCCATCAAGATGTCGAGCGACAGCGGCCAGTTGAAACTGAAACGGTGCACATATTGAGGCATGTCAACACAAAAGGCGCCTTAGCAAGGTACACTCTTTTTGTGTTAACATGCCTCATCTTGTGTGGAATTCTCGATTTCCTCAGTTTAAAGCGCTGATAACTGATAGTCTAGGTTTCAATGGTTGTAAAATGACACTTGCTTCCATGTATAGCCTTTCTATCCCATAATTTCCTTGTTTGAGATTTGGAATTTTTCGAGATTTTCTACCTTATCACCTTTTTCCAGTTGATCAACTAAAAGTGACATTTTGGGGTGTTTCCAATGCCCAGGTGCGGCTAAAACGCAGTCAACAGTTGTTCTATAGACAAAGACGGTTCTTTTGCTGCAAACCGCATTAAAATCCATCAAGATGTCGAGCAACAGCGGCCAGTTGAAACTGAAACGGTGCACATATTGAGGCATGTCAACACAAAAGGCGCCTTAGCAAGGTACACTCTTTTTGTGTTAACATGCCTCATCTTGTGTGGAATTCTCGATTTCCTCAGTTTAAAGCGCTGATAACTGATAGTCTAGGTTTCAATGGTTGTAAAATGACACTTGCTTCCATGTATAGCCTTTCTATCCCATAATTTCCTTGTTTGAGATTTGGAATTTTTCGAGATTTTCTACCTTATCACCTTTTTCCAGTTGATCAACTAAAAGTGACATTTTGGGGTGTTTCCAATGCCCAGGTGCGGCTAAAACGCAGTCAACAGTTGTTCTATAGACAAAGACGGTTCTTTTGCTGCAAACCGCATTAAAATCCATCAAGATGTCGAGCAACAGCGGCCAGTTGAAACTGAAACGGTGCACATATTGAGGCATGTCAACACAAAAGGCGCCTTAGCAAGGTACACTCTTTTTGTGTTAACATGCCTCATCTTGTGTGGAATTCTCGATTTCCTCAGTTTAAAGCGCTGATAACTGATAGTCTAGGTTTCAATGGTTGTAAAATGACACTTGCTTCCATGTATAGCCTTTCTATCCCATAATTTCCTTGTTTGAGATTTGGAATTTTTCGAGATTTTCTACCTTATCACCTTTTTCCAGTTGATCAACTAAAAGTGACATTTTGGGGTGTTTCCAATGCCCAGGTGCGGCTAAACCACAGTCAACAGTTGTTCTATAGACAAAGACGGTTCTTTTGCTGCAAACCGCATTAAAATCCATCAAGATTTCGAGCAACAGCGGCCAGTTGAAACTGAAACGGTGCACATATTGACGCATGTCAACACAAAAGGCGCCTTAGCAAGGTACACTCTTTTTGTGTTAACATGCCTCATCTTGTGTGGAATTCTCGATTTCCTCAGTTTAAAGCGCTGATAACTGATAGTCTAGGTTTCAATGGTTGTAAAATGACACTTGCTTCCATGTATAGCCTTTCTATCCCATAATTTCCTTGTTTGAGATTTGGAATTTTTCGAGATTTTCTACCTTATCACCTTTTTCCAGTTGATCAACTAAAAGTGACATTTTGGGGTGTTTCCAATGCCCAGGTGCGGCTAAAACGCAGTCAACAGTTGTTCTATAGAGAAAGACGGTTCTTTTGCTGCAAACCGCATTAAAATCCATCAAGATGTCGAGCAACAGCGGCCAGTTGAAACTGAAACGGTGCACATATTGAGGCATGTCAACACAAAAGGCGCCTTAGCAAGGTACACTCTTTTTGTGTTAACATGCCTCATCTTGTGTGGAATTCTCGATTTCCTCAGTTTAAAGCGCTGATAACTGATAGTCTAGGTTTCAATGGTTGTAAAATGACACTTGCTTCCATGTATAGCCTTTCTATCCCATAATTTCCTTGTTTGAGATTTGGAATTTTTCGAGATTTTCTACCTTATCACCTTTTTCCAGTTGATCAACTAAAAGTGACATTTTGGGGTGTTTCCAATGCCCAGGTGCGGCTAAAACGCAGTCAACAGTTGTTCTATAGACAAAGACGGTTCTTTTGCTGCAAACCGCATTAAAATCCATCAAGATGTCGAGCAACAGCGGCCAGTTGAAACTGAAACGGTGCACATATTGAGGCATGTCAACACAAAAGGCGCCTTAGCAAGGTACACTCTTTTTGTGTTAACATGCCTCATCTTGTGTGGAATTCTCGATTTCCTCAGTTTAAAGCGCTGATAACTGATAGTCTAGGTTTCAATGGTTGTAAAATGACACTTGCTTCCATGTATAGCCTTTCTATCCCATAATTTCCTTGTTTGAGATTTGGAATTTTTCGAGATTTTCTACCTTATCACCTTTTTCCAGTTGATCAACTAAAAGTGACATTTTGGGGTGTTTCCAATGCCCAGGTGCGGCTAAAACGCAGTCAACAGTTGTTCTATAGACAAAGACGGTTCTTTTGCTGCAAACCGCATTAAAATCCATCAAGATGTCGAGCAACAGCGGCCAGTTGAAACTGAAACGGTGCACATATTGAGGCATGTCAACACAAAAGGCGCCTTAGCAAGGTACACTCTTTTTGTGTTAACATGCCTCATCTTGTGTGGAATTCTCGATTTCCTCAGTTTAAAGCGCTGATAACTGATAGTCTAGGTTTCAATGGTTGTAAAATGACACTTGCTTCCATGTATAGCCTTTCTATCCCATAATTTCCTTGTTTGAGATTTGGAATTTTTCGAGATTTTCTACCTTATCACCTTTTTCCAGTTGATCAACTAAAAGTGACATTTTGGGGTGTTTCCAATGCCCAGGTGCGGCTAAACCACAGTCAACAGTTGTTCTATAGACAAAGACGGTTCTTTTGCTGCAAACCGCATTAAAATCCATCAAGATGTCGAGCAACAGCGGCCAGTTGAAACTGAAACGGTGCACATATTGAGGCATGTCAACACAAAAGGCGCCTTAGCAAGGTACACTCTTTTTGTGTTAACATGCCTCATCTTGTGTGGAATTCTCGATTTCCTCAGTTTAAAGCGCTGATAACTGATAGTCTAGGTTTCAATGGTTGTAAAATGACACTTGCTTCCATGTATAGCCTTTCTATCCCATAATTTCCTTGTTTGAGATTTGGAATTTTTCGAGATTTTCTACCTTATCACCTTTTTCCAGTTGATCAACTAAAAGTGACATTTTGGGGTGTTTCCAATGCCCAGGTGCGGCTAAAACGCAGTCAACAGTTGTTCTATAGACAAAGACGGTTCTTTTGCTGCAAACCGCATTAAAATCCATCAAGATGTCGAGCAACAGCGGCCAGTTGAAACTGAAACGGTGCACATATTGAGGCATGTCAACACAAAAGGCGCCTTAGCAAGGTACACTCTTTTTGTGTTAACATGCCTCATCTTGTGTGGAATTCTCGATTTCCTCAGTTTAAAGCGCTGATAACTGATAGTCTAGGTTTCAATGGTTGTAAAATGACACTTGCTTCCATGTATAGCCTTTCTATCCCATAATTTCCTTGTTTGAGATTTGGAATTTTTCGAGATTTTCTACCTTATCACCTTTTTCCAGTTGATCAACTAAAAGTGACATTTTGGGGTGTTTCCAATGCCCAGGTGCGGCTAAAACGCAGTCAACAGTTGTTCTATAGACAAAGACGGTTCTTTTGCTGCAAACCGCATTAAAATCCATCAAGATGTCGAGCAACAGCGGCCAGTTGAAACTGAAACGGTGCACATATTGAGGCATGTCAACACAAAAGGCGCCTTAGCAAGGTACACTCTTTTTGTGTTAACATGCCTCATCTTGTGTGGAATTCTCGATTTCCTCAGTTTAAAGCGCTGATAACTGATAGTCTAGGTTTCAATGGTTGTAAAATGACACTTGCTTCCATGTATAGCCTTTCTATCCCATAATTTCCTTGTTTGAGATTTGGAATTTTTCGAGATTTTCTACCTTATCACCTTTTTCCAGTTGATCAACTAAAAGTGACATTTTGGGGTGTTTCCAATGCCCAGGTGCGGCTAAAACGCAGTCAACAGTTGTTCTATAGACAAAGACGGTTCTTTTGCTGCAAACCGCATTAAAATCCATCAAGATGTCGAGCAACAGCGGCCAGTTGAAACTGAAACGGTGCACATATTGAGGCATGTCAACACAAAAGGCGCCTTAGCAAGGTACACTCTTTTTGTGTTAACATGCCTCATCTTGTGTGGAATTCTCGATTTCCTCAGTTTAAAGCGCTGATAACTGATAGTCTAGGTTTCAATGGTTGTAAAATGACACTTGCTTCCATGTATAGCCTTTCTATCCCATAATTTCCTTGTTTGAGATTTGGAATTTTTCGAGATTTTCTACCTTATCACCTTTTTCCAGTTGATCAACTAAAAGTGACATTTTGGGGTGTTTCCAATGCCCAGGTGCGGCTAAACCACAGTCAACAGTTGTTCTATAGACAAAGACGGTTCTTTTGCTGCAAACCGCATTAAAATCCATCAAGATGTCGAGCAACAGCGGCCAGTTGAAACTGAAACGGTGCACATATTGAGGCATGTCAACACAAAAGGCGCCTTAGCAAGGTACACTCTTTTTGTGTTAACATGCCTCATCTTGTGTGGAATTCTCGATTTCCTCAGTTTAAAGCGCTGATAACTGATAGTCTAGGTTTCAATGGTTGTAAAATGACACTTGCTTCCATGTATAGCCTTTCTATCCCATAATTTCCTTGTTTGAGATTTGGAATTTTTCGAGATTTTCTACCTTATCACCTTTTTCCAGTTGATCAACTAAAAGTGACATTTTGGGGTGTTTCCAATGCCCAGGTGCGGCTAAAACGCAGTCAACAGTTGTTCTATAGACAAAGACGGTTCTTTTGCTGCAAACCGCATTAAAATCCATCAAGATGTCGAGCAACAGCGGCCAGTTGAAACTGAAACGGTGCACATATTGAGGCATGTCAACACAAAAGGCGCCTTAGCAAGGTACACTCTTTTTGTGTTAACATGCCTCATCTTGTGTGGAATTCTCGATTTCCTCAGTTTAAAGCGCTGATAACTGATAGTCTAGGTTTCAATGGTTGTAAAATGACACTTGCTTCCATGTATAGCCTTTCTATCCCATAATTTCCTTGTTTGAGATTTGGAATTTTTCGAGATTTTCTACCTTATCACCTTTTTCCAGTTGATCAACTAAAAGTGACATTTTGGGGTGTTTCCAATGCCCAGGTGCGGCTAAAACGCAGTCAACAGTTGTTCTATAGACAAAGACGGTTCTTTTGCTGCAAACCGCATTAAAATCCATCAAGATGTCGAGCAACAGCGGCCAGTTGAAACTGAAACGGTGCACATATTGAGGCATGTCAACACAAAAGGCGCCTTAGCAAGGTACACTCTTTTTGTGTTAACATGCCTCATCTTGTGTGGAATTCTCGATTTCCTCAGTTTAAAGCGCTGATAACTGATAGTCTAGGTTTCAATGGTTGTAAAATGACACTTGCTTCCATGTATAGCCTTTCTATCCCATAATTTCCTTGTTTGAGATTTGGAATTTTTCGAGATTTTCTACCTTATCACCTTTTTCCAGTTGATCAACTAAAAGTGACATTTTGGGGTGTTTCCAATGCCCAGGTGCGGCTAAACCACAGTCAACAGTTGTTCTATAGACAAAGACGGTTCTTTTGCTGCAAACCGCATTAAAATCCATCAAGATGTCGAGCAACAGCGGCCAGTTGAAACTGAAACGGTGCACATATTGAGGCATGTCAACACAAAAGGCGCCTTAGCAAGGTACACTCTTTTTGTGTTAACATGCCTCATCTTGTGTGGAATTCTCGATTTCCTCAGTTTAAAGCGCTGATAACTGATAGTCTAGGTTTCAATGGTTGTAAAATGACACTTGCTTCCATGTATAGCCTTTCTATCCCATAATTTCCTTGTTTGAGATTTGGAATTTTTCGAGATTTTCTACCTTATCACCTTTTTCCAGTTGATCAACTAAAAGTGACATTTTGGGGTGTTTCCAATGCCCAGGTGCGGCTAAAACGCAGTCAACAGTTGTTCTATAGACAAAGACGGTTCTTTTGCTGCAAACCGCATTAAAATCCATCAAGATGTCGAGCAACAGCGGCCAGTTGAAACTGAAACGGTGCACATATTGAGGCATGTCAACACAAAAGGCGCCTTAGCAAGGTACACTCTTTTTGTGTTAACATGCCTCATCTTGTGTGGAATTCTCGATTTCCTCAGTTTAAAGCGCTGATAACTGATAGTCTAGGTTTCAATGGTTGTAAAATGACACTTGCTTCCATGTATAGCCTTTCTATCCCATAATTTCCTTGTTTGAGATTTGGAATTTTTCGAGATTTTCTACCTTATCACCTTTTTCCAGTTGATCAACTAAAAGTGACATTTTGGGGTGTTTCCAATGCCCAGGTGCGGCTAAAACGCAGTCAACAGTTGTTCTATAGACAAAGACGGTTCTTTTGCTGCAAACCGCATTAAAATCCATCAAGATGTCGAGCAACAGCGGCCAGTTGAAACTGAAACGGTGCACATATTGAGGCATGTCAACACAAAAGGCGCCTTAGCAAGGTACACTCTTTTTGTGTTAACATGCCTCATCTTGTGTGGAATTCTCGATTTCCTCAGTTTAAAGCGCTGATAACTGATAGTCTAGGTTTCAATGGTTGTAAAATGACACTTGCTTCCATGTATAGCCTTTCTATCCCATAATTTCCTTGTTTGAGATTTGGAATTTTTCGAGATTTTCTACCTTATCACCTTTTTCCAGTTGATCAACTAAAAGTGACATTTTGGGGTGTTTGCAATGCCCAGGTGCGGCTAAACCACAGTCAACAGTTGTTCTATAGAGAAAGACGGTTCTTTTGCTGCAAACCGCATTAAAATCCATCAAGATGTCGAGCAACAGCGGCCAGTTGAAACTGAAACGGTGCACATATTGAGGCATGTCAACACAAAAGGCGCCTTAGCAAGGTACACTCTTTTTGTGTTAACATGCCTCATCTTGTGTGGAATTCTCGATTTCCTCAGTTTAAAGCGCTGATAACTGATAGTCTAGGTTTCAATGGTTGTAAAATGACACTTGCTTCCATGTATAGCCTTTCTATCCCATAATTTCCTTGTTTGAGATTTGGAATTTTTCGAGATTTTCTACCTTATCACCTTTTTCCAGTTGATCAACTAAAAGTGACATTTTGGGGTGTTTCCAATGCCCAGGTGCGGCTAAAACGCAGTCAACAGTTGTTCTATAGACAAAGACGGTTCTTTTGCTGCAAACCGCATTAAAATCCATCAAGATGTCGAGCAACAGCGGCCAGTTGAAACTGAAACGGTGCACATATTGAGGCATGTCAACACAAAAGGCGCCTTAGCAAGGTACACTCTTTTTGTGTTAACATGCCTCATCTTGTGTGGAATTCTCGATTTCCTCAGTTTAAAGCGCTGATAACTGATAGTCTAGGTTTCAATGGTTGTAAAATGACACTTGCTTCCATGTATAGCCTTTCTATCCCATAATTTCCTTGTTTGAGATTTGGAATTTTTCGAGATTTTCTACCTTATCACCTTTTTCCAGTTGATCAACTAAAAGTGACATTTTGGGGTGTTTCCAATGCCCAGGTGCGGCTAAAACGCAGTCAACAGTTGTTCTATAGACAAAGACGGTTCTTTTGCTGCAAACCGCATTAAAATCCATCAAGATGTCGAGCAACAGCGGCCAGTTGAAACTGAAACGGTGCACATATTGAGGCATGTCAACACAAAAGGCGCCTTAGCAAGGTACACTCTTTTTGTGTTAACATGCCTCATCTTGTGTGGAATTCTCGATTTCCTCAGTTTAAAGCGCTGATAACTGATAGTCTAGGTTTCAATGGTTGTAAAATGACACTTGCTTCCATGTATAGCCTTTCTATCCCATAATTTCCTTGTTTGAGATTTGGAATTTTTCGAGATTTTCTACCTTATCACCTTTTTCCAGTTGATCAACTAAAAGTGACATTTTGGGGTGTTTCCAATGCCCAGGTGCGGCTAAACCACAGTCAACAGTTGTTCTATAGACAAAGACGGTTCTTTTGCTGCAAACCGCATTAAAATCCATCAAGATGTCGAGCAACAGCGGCCAGTTGAAACTGAAACGGTGCACATATTGAGGCATGTCAACACAAAAGGCGCCTTAGCAAGGTACACTCTTTTTGTGTTAACATGCCTCATCTTGTGTGGAATTCTCGATTTCCTCAGTTTAAAGCGCTGATAACTGATAGTCTAGGTTTCAATGGTTGTAAAATGACACTTGCTTCCATGTATAGCCTTTCTATCCCATAATTTCCTTGTTTGAGATTTGGAATTTTTCGAGATTTTCTACCTTATCACCTTTTTCCAGTTGATCAACTAAAAGTGACATTTTGGGGTGTTTCCAATGCCCAGGTGCGGCTAAAACGCAGTCAACAGTTGTTCTATAGACAAAGACGGTTCTTTTGCTGCAAACCGCATTAAAATCCATCAAGATGTCGAGCAACAGCGGCCAGTTGAAACTGAAACGGTGCACATATTGAGGCATGTCAACACAAAAGGCGCCTTAGCAAGGTACACTCTTTTTGTGTTAACATGCCTCATCTTGTGTGGAATTCTCGATTTCCTCAGTTTAAAGCGCTGATAACTGATAGTCTAGGTTTCAATGGTTGTAAAATGACACTTGCTTCCATGTATAGCCTTTCTATCCCATAATTTCCTTGTTTGAGATTTGGAATTTTTCGAGATTTTCTACCTTATCACCTTTTTCCAGTTGATCAACTAAAAGTGACATTTTGGGGTGTTTCCAATGCCCAGGTGCGGCTAAAACGCAGTCAACAGTTGTTCTATAGACAAAGACGGTTCTTTTGCTGCAAACCGCATTAAAATCCATCAAGATGTCGAGCAACAGCGGCCAGTTGAAACTGAAACGGTGCACATATTGAGGCATGTCAACACAAAAGGCGCCTTAGCAAGGTACACTCTTTTTGTGTTAACATGCCTCATCTTGTGTGGAATTCTCGATTTCCTCAGTTTAAAGCGCTGATAACTGATAGTCTAGGTTTCAATGGTTGTAAAATGACACTTGCTTCCATGTATAGCCTTTCTATCCCATAATTTCCTTGTTTGAGATTTGGAATTTTTCGAGATTTTCTACCTTATCACCTTTTTCCAGTTGATCAACTAAAAGTGACATTTTGGGGTGTTTCCAATGCCCAGGTGCGGCTAAACCACAGTCAACAGTTGTTCTATAGACAAAGACGGTTCTTTTGCTGCAAACCGCATTAAAATCCATCAAGATGTCGAGCAACAGCGGCCAGTTGAAACTGAAACGGTGCACATATTGAGGCATGTCAACACAAAAGGCGCCTTAGCAAGGTACACTCTTTTTGTGTTAACATGCCTCATCTTGTGTGGAATTCTCGATTTCCTCAGTTTAAAGCGCTGATAACTGATAGTCTAGGTTTCAATGGTTGTAAAATGACACTTGCTTCCATGTATAGCCTTTCTATCCCATAATTTCCTTGTTTGAGATTTGGAATTTTTCGAGATTTTCTACCTTATCACCTTTTTCCAGTTGATCAACTAAAAGTGACATTTTGGGGTGTTTCCAATGCCCAGGTGCGGCTAAAACGCAGTCAACAGTTGTTCTATAGAGAAAGACGGTTCTTTTGCTGCAAACCGCATTAAAATCCATCAAGATGTCGAGCAACAGCGGCCAGTTGAAACTGAAACGGTGCACATATTGAGGCATGTCAACACAAAAGGCGCCTTAGCAAGGTACACTCTTTTTGTGTTAACATGCCTCATCTTGTGTGGAATTCTCGATTTCCTCAGTTTAAAGCGCTGATAACTGATAGTCTAGGTTTCAATGGTTGTAAAATGACACTTGCTTCCATGTATAGCCTTTCTATCCCATAATTTCCTTGTTTGAGATTTGGAATTTTTCGAGATTTTCTACCTTATCACCTTTTTCCAGTTGATCAACTAAAAGTGACATTTTGGGGTGTTTCCAATGCCCAGGTGCGGCTAAAACGCAGTCAACAGTTGTTCTATAGACAAAGACGGTTCTTTTGCTGCAAACCGCATTAAAATCCATCAAGATGTCGAGCAACAGCGGCCAGTTGAAACTGAAACGGTGCACATATTGAGGCATGTCAACACAAAAGGCGCCTTAGCAAGGTACACTCTTTTTGTGTTAACATGCCTCATCTTGTGTGGAATTCTCGATTTCCTCAGTTTAAAGCGCTGATAACTGATAGTCTAGGTTTCAATGGTTGTAAAATGACACTTGCTTCCATGTATAGCCTTTCTATCCCATAATTTCCTTGTTTGAGATTTGGAATTTTTCGAGATTTTCTACCTTATCACCTTTTTCCAGTTGATCAACTAAAAGTGACATTTTGGGGTGTTTCCAATGCCCAGGTGCGGCTAAAACGCAGTCAACAGTTGTTCTATAGACAAAGACGGTTCTTTTGCTGCAAACCGCATTAAAATCCATCAAGATGTCGAGCAACAGCGGCCAGTTGAAACTGAAACGGTGCACATATTGAGGCATGTCAACACAAAAGGCGCCTTAGCAAGGTACACTCTTTTTGTGTTAACATGCCTCATCTTGTGTGGAATTCTCGATTTCCTCAGTTTAAAGCGCTGATAACTGATAGTCTAGGTTTCAATGGTTGTAAAATGACACTTGCTTCCATGTATAGCCTTTCTATCCCATAATTTCCTTGTTTGAGATTTGGAATTTTTCGAGATTTTCTACCTTATCACCTTTTTCCAGTTGATCAACTAAAAGTGACATTTTGGGGTGTTTCCAATGCCCAGGTGCGGCTAAAACGCAGTCAACAGTTGTTCTATAGACAAAGACGGTTCTTTTGCTGCAAACCGCATTAAAATCCATCAAGATGTCGAGCAACAGCGGCCAGTTGAAACTGAAACGGTGCACATATTGAGGCATGTCAACACAAAAGGCGCCTTAGCAAGGTACACTCTTTTTGTGTTAACATGCCTCATCTTGTGTGGAATTCTCGATTTCCTCAGTTTAAAGCGCTGATAACTGATAGTCTAGGTTTCAATGGTTGTAAAATGACACTTGCTTCCATGTATAGCCTTTCTATCCCATAATTTCCTTGTTTGAGATTTGGAATTTTTCGAGATTTTCTACCTTATCACCTTTTTCCAGTTGATCAACTAAAAGTGACATTTTGGGGTGTTTCCAATGCCCAGGTGCGGCTAAACCACAGTCAACAGTTGTTCTATAGACAAAGACGGTTCTTTTGCTGCAAACCGCATTAAAATCCATCAAGATGTCGAGCAACAGCGGCCAGTTGAAACTGAAACGGTGCACATATTGAGGCATGTCAACACAAAAGGCGCCTTAGCAAGGTACACTCTTTTTGTGTTAACATGCCTCATCTTGTGTGGAATTCTCGATTTCCTCAGTTTAAAGCGCTGATAACTGATAGTCTAGGTTTCAATGGTTGTAAAATGACACTTGCTTCCATGTATAGCCTTTCTATCCCATAATTTCCTTGTTTGAGATTTGGAATTTTTCGAGATTTTCTACCTTATCACCTTTTTCCAGTTGATCAACTAAAAGTGACATTTTGGGGTGTTTCCAATGCCCAGGTGCGGCTAAAACGCAGTCAACAGTTGTTCTATAGACAAAGACGGTTCTTTTGCTGCAAACCGCATTAAAATCCATCAAGATGTCGAGCAACAGCGGCCAGTTGAAACTGAAACGGTGCACATATTGAGGCATGTCAACACAAAAGGCGCCTTAGCAAGGTACACTCTTTTTGTGTTAACATGCCTCATCTTGTGTGGAATTCTCGATTTCCTCAGTTTAAAGCGCTGATAACTGATAGTCTAGGTTTCAATGGTTGTAAAATGACACTTGCTTCCATGTATAGCCTTTCTATCCCATAATTTCCTTGTTTGAGATTTGGAATTTTTCGAGATTTTCTACCTTATCACCTTTTTCCAGTTGATCAACTAAAAGTGACATTTTGGGGTGTTTCCAATGCCCAGGTGCGGCTAAAACGCAGTCAACAGTTGTTCTATAGACAAAGACGGTTCTTTTGCTGCAAACCGCATTAAAATCCATCAAGATGTCGAGCAACAGCGGCCAGTTGAAACTGAAACGGTGCACATATTGAGGCATGTCAACACAAAAGGCGCCTTAGCAAGGTACACTCTTTTTGTGTTAACATGCCTCATCTTGTGTGGAATTCTCGATTTCCTCAGTTTAAAGCGCTGATAACTGATAGTCTAGGTTTCAATGGTTGTAAAATGACACTTGCTTCCATGTATAGCCTTTCTATCCCATAATTTCCTTGTTTGAGATTTGGAATTTTTCGAGATTTTCTACCTTATCACCTTTTTCCAGTTGATCAACTAAAAGTGACATTTTGGGGTGTTTCCAATGCCCAGGTGCGGCTAAACCACAGTCAACAGTTGTTCTATAGAGAAAGACGGTTCTTTTGCTGCAAACCGCATTAAAATCCATCAAGATGTCGAGCAACAGCGGCCAGTTGAAACTGAAACGGTGCACATATTGAGGCATGTCAACACAAAAGGCGCCTTAGCAAGGTACACTCTTTTTGTGTTAACATGCCTCATCTTGTGTGGAATTCTCGATTTCCTCAGTTTAAAGCGCTGATAACTGATAGTCTAGGTTTCAATGGTTGTAAAATGACACTTGCTTCCATGTATAGCCTTTCTATCCCATAATTTCCTTGTTTGAGATTTGGAATTTTTCGAGATTTTCTACCTTATCACCTTTTTCCAGTTGATCAACTAAAAGTGACATTTTGGGGTGTTTCCAATGCCCAGGTGCGGCTAAAACGCAGTCAACAGTTGTTCTATAGACAAAGACGGTTCTTTTGCTGCAAACCGCATTAAAATCCATCAAGATGTCGAGCAACAGCGGCCAGTTGAAACTGAAACGGTGCACATATTGAGGCATGTCAACACAAAAGGCGCCTTAGCAAGGTACACTCTTTTTGTGTTAACATGCCTCATCTTGTGTGGAATTCTCGATTTCCTCAGTTTAAAGCGCTGATAACTGATAGTCTAGGTTTCAATGGTTGTAAAATGACACTTGCTTCCATGTATAGCCTTTCTATCCCATAATTTCCTTGTTTGAGATTTGGAATTTTTCGAGATTTTCTACCTTATCACCTTTTTCCAGTTGATCAACTAAAAGTGACATTTTGGGGTGTTTCCAATGCCCAGGTGCGGCTAAAACGCAGTCAACAGTTGTTCTATAGACAAAGACGGTTCTTTTGCTGCAAACCGCATTAAAATCCATCAAGATGTCGAGCAACAGCGGCCAGTTGAAACTGAAACGGTGCACATATTGAGGCATGTCAACACAAAAGGCGCCTTAGCAAGGTACACTCTTTTTGTGTTAACATGCCTCATCTTGTGTGGAATTCTCGATTTCCTCAGTTTAAAGCGCTGATAACTGATAGTCTAGGTTTCAATGGTTGTAAAATGACACTTGCTTCCATGTATAGCCTTTCTATCCCATAATTTCCTTGTTTGAGATTTGGAATTTTTCGAGATTTTCTACCTTATCACCTTTTTCCAGTTGATCAACTAAAAGTGACATTTTGGGGTGTTTCCAATGCCCAGGTGCGGCTAAACCACAGTCAACAGTTGTTCTATAGACAAAGACGGTTCTTTTGCTGCAAACCGCATTAAAATCCATCAAGATGTCGAGCAACAGCGGCCAGTTGAAACTGAAACGGTGCACATATTGAGGCATGTCAACACAAAAGGCGCCTTAGCAAGGTACACTCTTTTTGTGTTAACATGCCTCATCTTGTGTGGAATTCTCGATTTCCTCAGTTTAAAGCGCTGATAACTGATAGTCTAGGTTTCAATGGTTGTAAAATGACACTTGCTTCCATGTATAGCCTTTCTATCCCATAATTTCCTTGTTTGAGATTTGGAATTTTTCGAGATTTTCTACCTTATCACCTTTTTCCAGTTGATCAACTAAAAGTGACATTTTGGGGTGTTTCCAATGCCCAGGTGCGGCTAAAACGCAGTCAACAGTTGTTCTATAGACAAAGACGGTTCTTTTGCTGCAAACCGCATTAAAATCCATCAAGATGTCGAGCAACAGCGGCCAGTTGAAACTGAAACGGTGCACATATTGAGGCATGTCAACACAAAAGGCGCCTTAGCAAGGTACACTCTTTTTGTGTTAACATGCCTCATCTTGTGTGGAATTCTCGATTTCCTCAGTTTAAAGCGCTGATAACTGATAGTCTAGGTTTCAATGGTTGTAAAATGACACTTGCTTCCATGTATAGCCTTTCTATCCCATAATTTCCTTGTTTGAGATTTGGAATTTTTCGAGATTTTCTACCTTATCACCTTTTTCCAGTTGATCAACTAAAAGTGACATTTTGGGGTGTTTCCAATGCCCAGGTGCGGCTAAAACGCAGTCAACAGTTGTTCTATAGACAAAGACGGTTCTTTTGCTGCAAACCGCATTAAAATCCATCAAGATGTCGAGCAACAGCGGCCAGTTGAAACTGAAACGGTGCACATATTGAGGCATGTCAACACAAAAGGCGCCTTAGCAAGGTACACTCTTTTTGTGTTAACATGCCTCATCTTGTGTGGAATTCTCGATTTCCTCAGTTTAAAGCGCTGATAACTGATAGTCTAGGTTTCAATGGTTGTAAAATGACACTTGCTTCCATGTATAGCCTTTCTATCCCATAATTTCCTTGTTTGAGATTTGGAATTTTTCGAGATTTTCTACCTTATCACCTTTTTCCAGTTGATCAACTAAAAGTGACATTTTGGGGTGTTTCCAATGCCCAGGTGCGGCTAAACCACAGTCAACAGTTGTTCTATAGACAAAGACGGTTCTTTTGCTGCAAACCGCATTAAAATCCATCAAGATGTCGAGCAACAGCGGCCAGTTGAAACTGAAACGGTGCACATATTGAGGCATGTCAACACAAAAGGCGCCTTAGCAAGGTACACTCTTTTTGTGTTAACATGCCTCATCTTGTGTGGAATTCTCGATTTCCTCAGTTTAAAGCGCTGATAACTGATAGTCTAGGTTTCAATGGTTGTAAAATGACACTTGCTTCCATGTATAGCCTTTCTATCCCATAATTTCCTTGTTTGAGATTTGGAATTTTTCGAGATTTTCTACCTTATCACCTTTTTCCAGTTGATCAACTAAAAGTGACATTTTGGGGTGTTTCCAATGCCCAGGTGCGGCTAAAACGCAGTCAACAGTTGTTCTATAGAGAAAGACGGTTCTTTTGCTGCAAACCGCATTAAAATCCATCAAGATGTCGAGCAACAGCGGCCAGTTGAAACTGAAACGGTGCACATATTGAGGCATGTCAACACAAAAGGCGCCTTAGCAAGGTACACTCTTTTTGTGTTAACATGCCTCATCTTGTGTGGAATTCTCGATTTCCTCAGTTTAAAGCGCTGATAACTGATAGTCTAGGTTTCAATGGTTGTAAAATGACACTTGCTTCCATGTATAGCCTTTCTATCCCATAATTTCCTTGTTTGAGATTTGGAATTTTTCGAGATTTTCTACCTTATCACCTTTTTCCAGTTGATCAACTAAAAGTGACATTTTGGGGTGTTTCCAATGCCCAGGTGCGGCTAAAACGCAGTCAACAGTTGTTCTATAGACAAAGACGGTTCTTTTGCTGCAAACCGCATTAAAATCCATCAAGATGTCGAGCAACAGCGGCCAGTTGAAACTGAAACGGTGCACATATTGAGGCATGTCAACACAAAAGGCGCCTTAGCAAGGTACACTCTTTTTGTGTTAACATGCCTCATCTTGTGTGGAATTCTCGATTTCCTCAGTTTAAAGCGCTGATAACTGATAGTCTAGGTTTCAATGGTTGTAAAATGACACTTGCTTCCATGTATAGCCTTTCTATCCCATAATTTCCTTGTTTGAGATTTGGAATTTTTCGAGATTTTCTACCTTATCACCTTTTTCCAGTTGATCAACTAAAAGTGACATTTTGGGGTGTTTCCAATGCCCAGGTGCGGCTAAAACGCAGTCAACAGTTGTTCTATAGACAAAGACGGTTCTTTTGCTGCAAACCGCATTAAAATCCATCAAGATGTCGAGCAACAGCGGCCAGTTGAAACTGAAACGGTGCACATATTGAGGCATGTCAACACAAAAGGCGCCTTAGCAAGGTACACTCTTTTTGTGTTAACATGCCTCATCTTGTGTGGAATTCTCGATTTCCTCAGTTTAAAGCGCTGATAACTGATAGTCTAGGTTTCAATGGTTGTAAAATGACACTTGCTTCCATGTATAGCCTTTCTATCCCATAATTTCCTTGTTTGAGATTTGGAATTTTTCGAGATTTTCTACCTTATCACCTTTTTCCAGTTGATCAACTAAAAGTGACATTTTGGGGTGTTTCCAATGCCCAGGTGCGGCTAAACCACAGTCAACAGTTGTTCTATAGACAAAGACGGTTCTTTTGCTGCAAACCGCATTAAAATCCATCAAGATGTCGAGCAACAGCGGCCAGTTGAAACTGAAACGGTGCACATATTGAGGCATGTCAACACAAAAGGCGCCTTAGCAAGGTACACTCTTTTTGTGTTAACATGCCTCATCTTGTGTGGAATTCTCGATTTCCTCAGTTTAAAGCGCTGATAACTGATAGTCTAGGTTTCAATGGTTGTAAAATGACACTTGCTTCCATGTATAGCCTTTCTATCCCATAATTTCCTTGTTTGAGATTTGGAATTTTTCGAGATTTTCTACCTTATCACCTTTTTCCAGTTGATCAACTAAAAGTGACATTTTGGGGTGTTTCCAATGCCCAGGTGCGGCTAAAACGCAGTCAACAGTTGTTCTATAGACAAAGACGGTTCTTTTGCTGCAAACCGCATTAAAATCCATCAAGATGTCGAGCAACAGCGGCCAGTTGAAACTGAAACGGTGCACATATTGAGGCATGTCAACACAAAAGGCG
Organism: Actinernus sp. WN-2022; assembly: GCA_030867875.1. NCBI lineage: Eukaryota > Metazoa > Cnidaria > Anthozoa > Actiniaria > Actinernidae > Actinernus > Actinernus sp. WN-2022. Next base: position 264,833 of record JAOWCC010001812.1, read on the forward strand.
CCTTAGCAAGGTACACTCTTTTTGTGTTAACATGCCTCATCTTGTGTGGAATTCTCGATTTCCTCAGTTTAAAGCGCTGATAACTGATAGTCTAGGTTTCAATGGTTGTAAAATGACACTTGCTTCCATGTATAGCCTTTCTATCCCATAATTTCCTTGTTTGAGATTTGGAATTTTTCGAGATTTTCTACCTTATCACCTTTTTCCAGTTGATCAACTAAAAGTGACATTTTGGGGTGTTTCCAATGCCCAGGTGCGGCTAAAACGCGTCAACAGTTGTTCTATAGACAAAGACGGTTCTTTTGCTGCAAACCGCATTAAAATCCATCAAGATGTCGAGCAACAGCGGCCAGTTGAAACTGAAACGGTGCACATATTGAGGCATGTCAACACAAAAGGCGCCTTAGCAAGGTACACTCTTTTTGTGTTAACATGCCTCATCTTGTGTGGAATTCTCGATTTCCTCAGTTTAAAGCGCTGATAACTGATAGTCTAGGTTTCAATGGTTGTAAAATGACACTTGCTTCCATGTATAGCCTTTCTATCCCATAATTTCCTTGTTTGAGATTTGGAATTTTTCGAGATTTTCTACCTTATCACCTTTTTCCAGTTGATCAACTAAAAGTGACATTTTGGGGTGTTTCCAATGCCCAGGTGCGGCTAAAACGCAGTCAACAGTTGTTCTATAGACAAAGACGGTTCTTTTGCTGCAAACCGCATTAAAATCCATCAAGATGTCGAGCAACAGCGGCCAGTTGAAACTGAAACGGTGCACATATTGAGGCATGTCAACACAAAAGGCGCCTTAGCAAGGTACACTCTTTTTGTGTTAACATGCCTCATCTTGTGTGGAATTCTCGATTTCCTCAGTTTAAAGCGCTGATAACTGATAGTCTAGGTTTCAATGGTTGTAAAATGACACTTGCTTCCATGTATAGCCTTTCTATCCCATAATTTCCTTGTTTGAGATTTGGAATTTTTCGAGATTTTCTACCTTATCACCTTTTTCCAGTTGATCAACTAAAAGTGACATTTTGGGGTGTTTCCAATGCCCAGGTGCGGCTAAAACGCAGTCAACAGTTGTTCTATAGACAAAGACGGTTCTTTTGCTGCAAACCGCATTAAAATCCATCAAGATGTCGAGCAACAGCGGCCAGTTGAAACTGAAACGGTGCACATATTGAGGCATGTCAACACAAAAGGCGCCTTAGCAAGGTACACTCTTTTTGTGTTAACATGCCTCATCTTGTGTGGAATTCTCGATTTCCTCAGTTTAAAGCGCTGATAACTGATAGTCTAGGTTTCAATGGTTGTAAAATGACACTTGCTTCCATGTATAGCCTTTCTATCCCATAATTTCCTTGTTTGAGATTTGGAATTTTTCGAGATTTTCTACCTTATCACCTTTTTCCAGTTGATCAACTAAAAGTGACATTTTGGGGTGTTTCCAATGCCCAGGTGCGGCTAAACCACAGTCAACAGTTGTTCTATAGACAAAGACGGTTCTTTTGCTGCAAACCGCATTAAAATCCATCAAGATGTCGAGCAACAGCGGCCAGTTGAAACTGAAACGGTGCACATATTGAGGCATGTCAACACAAAAGGCGCCTTAGCAAGGTACACTCTTTTTGTGTTAACATGCCTCATCTTGTGTGGAATTCTCGATTTCCTCAGTTTAAAGCGCTGATAACTGATAGTCTAGGTTTCAATGGTTGTAAAATGACACTTGCTTCCATGTATAGCCTTTCTATCCCATAATTTCCTTGTTTGAGATTTGGAATTTTTCGAGATTTTCTACCTTATCACCTTTTTCCAGTTGATCAACTAAAAGTGACATTTTGGGGTGTTTCCAATGCCCAGGTGCGGCTAAAACGCAGTCAACAGTTGTTCTATAGACAAAGACGGTTCTTTTGCTGCAAACCGCATTAAAATCCATCAAGATGTCGAGCAACAGCGGCCAGTTGAAACTGAAACGGTGCACATATTGAGGCATGTCAACACAAAAGGCGCCTTAGCAAGGTACACTCTTTTTGTGTTAACATGCCTCATCTTGTGTGGAATTCTCGATTTCCTCAGTTTAAAGCGCTGATAACTGATAGTCTAGGTTTCAATGGTTGTAAAATGACACTTGCTTCCATGTATAGCCTTTCTATCCCATAATTTCCTTGTTTGAGATTTGGAATTTTTCGAGATTTTCTACCTTATCACCTTTTTCCAGTTGATCAACTAAAAGTGACATTTTGGGGTGTTTCCAATGCCCAGGTGCGGCTAAAACGCGTCAACAGTTGTTCTATAGACAAAGACGGTTCTTTTGCTGCAAACCGCATTAAAATCCATCAAGATGTCGAGCAACAGCGGCCAGTTGAAACTGAAACGGTGCACATATTGAGGCATGTCAACACAAAAGGCGCCTTAGCAAGGTACACTCTTTTTGTGTTAACATGCCTCATCTTGTGTGGAATTCTCGATTTCCTCAGTTTAAAGCGCTGATAACTGATAGTCTAGGTTTCAATGGTTGTAAAATGACACTTGCTTCCATGTATAGCCTTTCTATCCCATAATTTCCTTGTTTGAGATTTGGAATTTTTCGAGATTTTCTACCTTATCACCTTTTTCCAGTTGATCAACTAAAAGTGACATTTTGGGGTGTTTCCAATGCCCAGGTGCGGCTAAAACGCAGTCAACAGTTGTTCTATAGACAAAGACGGTTCTTTTGCTGCAAACCGCATTAAAATCCATCAAGATGTCGAGCAACAGCGGCCAGTTGAAACTGAAACGGTGCACATATTGAGGCATGTCAACACAAAAGGCGCCTTAGCAAGGTACACTCTTTTTGTGTTAACATGCCTCATCTTGTGTGGAATTCTCGATTTCCTCAGTTTAAAGCGCTGATAACTGATAGTCTAGGTTTCAATGGTTGTAAAATGACACTTGCTTCCATGTATAGCCTTTCTATCCCATAATTTCCTTGTTTGAGATTTGGAATTTTTCGAGATTTTCTACCTTATCACCTTTTTCCAGTTGATCAACTAAAAGTGACATTTTGGGGTGTTTCCAATGCCCAGGTGCGGCTAAAACGCAGTCAACAGTTGTTCTATAGACAAAGACGGTTCTTTTGCTGCAAACCGCATTAAAATCCATCAAGATGTCGAGCAACAGCGGCCAGTTGAAACTGAAACGGTGCACATATTGAGGCATGTCAACACAAAAGGCGCCTTAGCAAGGTACACTCTTTTTGTGTTAACATGCCTCATCTTGTGTGGAATTCTCGATTTCCTCAGTTTAAAGCGCTGATAACTGATAGTCTAGGTTTCAATGGTTGTAAAATGACACTTGCTTCCATGTATAGCCTTTCTATCCCATAATTTCCTTGTTTGAGATTTGGAATTTTTCGAGATTTTCTACCTTATCACCTTTATCCAGTTGATCAACTAAAAGTGACATTTTGGGGTGTTTCCAATGCCCAGGTGCGGCTAAAACGCAGTCAACAGTTGTTCTATAGACAAAGACGGTTCTTTTGCTGCAAACCGCATTAAAATCCATCAAGATGTCGAGCAACAGCGGCCAGTTGAAACTGAAACGGTGCACATATTGAGGCATGTCAACACAAAAGGCGCCTTAGCAAGGTACACTCTTTTTGTGTTAACATGCCTCATCTTGTGTGGAATTCTCGATTTCCTCAGTTTAAAGCGCTGATAACTGATAGTCTAGGTTTCAATGGTTGTAAAATGACACTTGCTTCCATGTATAGCCTTTCTATCCCATAATTTCCTTGTTTGAGATTTGGAATTTTTCGAGATTTTCTACCTTATCACCTTTTTCCAGTTGATCAACTAAAAGTGACATTTTGGGGTGTTTCCAATGCCCAGGTGCGGCTAAACCACAGTCAACAGTTGTTCTATAGAGAAAGACGGTTCTTTTGCTGCAAACCGCATTAAAATCCATCAAGATGTCGAGCAACAGCGGCCAGTTGAAACTGAAACGGTGCACATATTGAGGCATGTCAACACAAAAGGCGCCTTAGCAAGGTACACTCTTTTTGTGTTAACATGCCTCATCTTGTGTGGAATTCTCGATTTCCTCAGTTTAAAGCGCTGATAACTGATAGTCTAGGTTTCAATGGTTGTAAAATGACACTTGCTTCCATGTATAGCCTTTCTATCCCATAATTTCCTTGTTTGAGATTTGGAATTTTTCGAGATTTTCTACCTTATCACCTTTTTCCAGTTGATCAACTAAAAGTGACATTTTGGGGTGTTTCCAATGCCCAGGTGCGGCTAAAACGCAGTCAACAGTTGTTCTATAGACAAAGACGGTTCTTTTGCTGCAAACCGCATTAAAATCCATCAAGATGTCGAGCAACAGCGGCCAGTTGAAACTGAAACGGTGCACATATTGAGGCATGTCAACACAAAAGGCGCCTTAGCAAGGTACACTCTTTTTGTGTTAACATGCCTCATCTTGTGTGGAATTCTCGATTTCCTCAGTTTAAAGCGCTGATAACTGATAGTCTAGGTTTCAATGGTTGTAAAATGACACTTGCTTCCATGTATAGCCTTTCTATCCCATAATTTCCTTGTTTGAGATTTGGAATTTTTCGAGATTTTCTACCTTATCACCTTTTTCCAGTTGATCAACTAAAAGTGACATTTTGGGGTGTTTCCAATGCCCAGGTGCGGCTAAAACGCAGTCAACAGTTGTTCTATAGACAAAGACGGTTCTTTTGCTGCAAACCGCATTAAAATCCATCAAGATGTCGAGCAACAGCGGCCAGTTGAAACTGAAACGGTGCACATATTGAGGCATGTCAACACAAAAGGCGCCTTAGCAAGGTACACTCTTTTTGTGTTAACATGCCTCATCTTGTGTGGAATTCTCGATTTCCTCAGTTTAAAGCGCTGATAACTGATAGTCTAGGTTTCAATGGTTGTAAAATGACACTTGCTTCCATGTATAGCCTTTCTATCCCATAATTTCCTTGTTTGAGATTTGGAATTTTTCGAGATTTTCTACCTTATCACCTTTTTCCAGTTGATCAACTAAAAGTGACATTTTGGGGTGTTTCCAATGCCCAGGTGCGGCTAAAAGGCAGTCAAGAGTTGTTCTATAGAGAAAGACGGTTCTTTTGCTGCAAACCGCATTAAAATCCATCAAGATGTCGAGCAACAGCGGCCAGTTGAAACTGAAACGGTGCACATATTGAGGCATGTCAACACAAAAGGCGCCTTAGCAAGGTACACTCTTTTTGTGTTAACATGCCTCATATATATATTAAAACTCTAAAAAGGCTTAACATTAATATTAATTAAAGGCTATAAAAATTGTGTGCTAATACAGAAATTTAAAAAAATCTACTTGAAGCACGGGTACGGTATATATGATATGATATAAAATTTACATGTAATTACTGACATAGCTAATAATATATATATCTAAAATGTTCGTTAAAATCAGGGACACACTCAGTACAGAAAGTGCACTTAAGGCCAGGTTGCGAAGTGTGTTTACCCTCTTGGCCATTTTCCCATACGATTTGACAGATAGTGTGTCGTCGGATAAGTGCGCTGTTAGAGCATTCCAAACTATGGAGCCTCTGTGGGCTATAGAGTTTTTCATAAAATATGTATTGAATCTTGGTACCTTAAGTTTATTGGCATTTCTAAAATTATAATTATTATCGGGCTTATCTTTTCATGTTTAGATCTATTCATTGTGCTAAAGTTTATTTTAGGCTTCAGTCCACCTTTAATATTAATGGCAGATGGCTCAAACTTTGACAGTTATGCTATTGAGTCACCATAAATCACTATATTTGCCATGTGAGTATACACAGGAGTGGACAGCTTTCCATTTTCACATCCCATATCTAAATATGTATACTCGCATGTATTGTTGGTACTCTGAATATATTACTATTTGCGACACTCCCTTTTACGCTCATCAAATAAGAATGGGAAAAGGCGACCGTGTTCAAACGGAGTGGAAGTGGCAAGGAAATAGGGAGGGGAGAGAAACATGAACACAGCCGCAGAGAGAGAGATAGCGTGAAGGAGAAGGCCGCTATGAAGCATGTTTACCACTGCGGGAGGCTGAATCGCATCTGAGATGAACTGCGCCTGTTCGCTAGTGGTGTTCTTATTTATACTCGCATTGAAAGGGACTGGCGCAAATATTAATATTCTGCCGAGGAGTTCATTAATGGTCATTAATGACTCTCTACACGTGCAAAGCTGCATGTTGCCATAAGGCCCACCTCCCATTGGTGTGAGCTCACACCCTTTTATACTCCCCTGCCACGATGAGCTTCTATGCTCTTGGGGAAAATACTACGAATTGTATGTTTAAATAAATTTAAAAAATTTAAAAGAATTGCGCATGCTCCCAACATATCATGAAACCCATAGTGAGAGAACTTGGCGCTTTCAATAAATCAACCCCGGCTTGAATTTTACGGTATTCGTAATGGAAGAACAAGTCCAGTGTCCCTGTTGTGATCCAACAGGCTGTTGAATAAGGTCAGGCTAAGTACAAGCACCGCAAGAGCAGGCTGAGCAGTTGGGATAGTTGAACGAGTCACACAGGTAGTTATGTTACTCTTTAGTCGCGGAGTTGTCCATCGTTGGCCGGTTTGGTCGCTTTTCTTTAGTTAATGGTTCAGAGGCTTTACTTTACAATTAAGTCTTCAACTCGAGTTTTCCGAATGTCTAAGTATATATAGAGTGACTATATAGATTGGCCCGTCGAGGCCATAAGAGAAGAGTGACAAGATTGCGTTTGTGCCCGTGACCGAGGCCGTACGAAGAAAGTGAGTGACGTCAATTTGGCCGTAAAAGGAAACGTTCTAAAGGACAGTCCGTGTTTGAGATCTATAGGAAACGTTCGCGGAGTTCCGTGATCGAAGACATAGAGAAAGAGTACACCAAGTAAATGTTTTGGTTTGGCTCTAATTTGCTCATACGGGAAGTAAGTATAGGTACCAGACATGTTGCAGGATGGAAGGATGGCACCTCCATCGACAAAATGTAGATGGTCCGGACAAGGCTTCCTCTAAGTAAGGAAAATATATGGCTCAACCCCGGTTTCTGGGAAACTACCCACCCACCCCTCCCTTGGATATGCATCGTTCTATTAATAATTACATTAAAGGTTAGGGTGAAGTATGGGGGAGGGGTGGGGGTTTCCCAGAAACGTGATTGATCCTATATATGTAGTCATGCTTTCGATTGCTATGCGATAAATTCATATGTTTCTATCACACTGGATGGGTTTTCGTTTTATTCCTTTTCTTGCCTCTGGTATGATAGCTAATTTTTATTTTCGGTTTGGGTGAGCGACTCGCATGGATTCGTATTTCTTCTGGGTTGCCAGTGGACGTTCCGTTTTCAGGCGTGGGAAGTTGCTCTTTCCTGATCGGGCACCCTAACATTCTTGTTGATTTTATTGTCAGATAGATGATGCTTTAAACCATTAGTTCCGTTATGCAAAGCGGATACGAATTTGCGAGACTTTTATTTTATATTCCTTCATGGGAATATCTGGATATGTAAGTATTGGATTGGTATGATTGTATGGGGTCCCCGTTAAGGAGGGAGCTACAGAATGTTTCCCAATATGAGTGACGTTTTGGCCTCCAAGGAGTCGTCTGTTATTCTTATCCGGCCGGAGAGCTGGGGAGCCGGGGCGGTGCAGTAGTTAAGCGCTTCGCCTCTCACCTCTGTGGCCCAGGTTCGATACCAGGACGCGGTGTCATATGTGAGTTGAGTTTGTTGGTATCTCGCCCTTGTTCCGAGGGTTTTTCTCCGGGTCCTCCGGTTTTCCTCCTTCCACAAAAACCGACATGCTAAATTCCAATTCTGTGGTTTAGCCGGGTCCTGGCTTTGATCAGCCCTCAGTATGGTTGTTTCAGGCCCATTAGAAATTCAGAATTTTTTTCGGCGGCAAAGCTTGCGGATACGACTCTTAGAAACAAGCAAATATTATACTGTACGCGAAGACGATTAACGAATTGAACAGTTGATTAGATATTTCGCTTGTATGTTAATACGATGTCAGACTTTAAGATATAGACGTAAGGTTTGGGAGGGTACTAGTCTAATTAAATATATGAATTCGGATTAGCGGCGTTATTGCTGCTATGGGTGGGGGGGGGGGGGGGGGTTATGGTAGTAAGAAGGGAGGACTTACGCTTTCATATATACCTCAGATATTATATATTTTACCATAACTCTAATTAGCCTGAAAGTGTTGTCGTTTTGCCTTTCATACCTTAACTACCACCATTGTTGTGCATTTTTCTTTGGCTGAAAACAATGGCCAATGAGATTCGAGTCTGCTATATGGTTAGCTCGAAACCTATGAATGCTTAGCCTGAAAAAAACAGCCGCCTCGTCGCGGAGTCACTTCAATTCCCCGAGCTTTTCCCAGGCTAATGAATGCTTGGCACCACGTTCTGCCGTCTTCTGATGAACGTGACTGTTACGTTTCGCGAGTTCTTTATATTCTCCCGTATTTGGAAACATTTTCCAAAAAAGAGCGTTTTGACTCATGGGTATACGGTAGTATATCTGCGAGTCATGTGTGTCTCGTCGCTCACTCACTTCTTAGCGAAATCCAAGATGGCGGCAGACGTGAACAGAATATAACAATTATAGAATTTGGATAGTTTAACCCTTTCACTTCTAAGGGTTTAACTGATTTTTAGCTATAATTTCTAGACTGGAAGAACCCTCTCCCCTAAAAACAAAAGTCATTGTTGCTATGAAAATTTCAATTGAGCAGTAATACTGAGGGCTCATAGATTTTAGGTCTCAAGATCGGTTTCAACAACTTGAATGTTGTACCGATGTTATACCGATGTTATGCCGATACTGTGCCGATGTTGAAATCGTTTGACTGGGGCTTAAGAAGCAAAGGCAACCCAAAGTTTGATTACGACTTAGAGCGATTTCCCTTGAACCAATCACGAGGCAAAGTAAACGCAATCGTCGATACTGTCGCTAAAACCAAACCTTGTTGCATTTGGTTTTAATTTAGAACTTGATTGGCTGATAATTAGAAAACATTTCTCACAGCCAATAGAAAAGCTAACGAAACGCAAAACCAAAGAAGTCGAAAACCGCTCTAAGTGGTAACGTCATAATAACTTTTAAAGGTTCTTTTTTTTTCTCAGAAAAGAATTTAATAAGAATAAACGAGATTTGAATGTGCAAGAGATTTCAATTGCCTTTGTTGATAGGAGTTTTTCTTGTTTATAATAATAATAATAATATATACATTTATATAGCGCCATATACACTACCTGTCCTATGGCGCTTTACAATCATAATATAAATCGATACGATGACTATAAAATACTAAAACTTGTTAAAAAAAGTTAAAAAATGGATTACTAATATTTAAAAAACTAAAAACTATATTACGAATACGTTGCTTTAAAAAGATAAGTCTTCAAACGTGATTTAAAAATATTAACAGAACTGCTAAGCCTAATCTCAGTTGGAAGAGCATTCCATAACCTTGGGGCGGCCACCGAGAAGGCTCTATCCCCATAGCTCTTGAGATTAGACTTAGGAATTGTAAGTAGGCACTGATTGGACGATCTTAAACTACGACTAGGATTATAGTGATGAAGTAAGTCACTTATATAAATAGGAGCCAAATTGTTCAGTGCCTTATAGGTTAAAAGTAAAATTTTAAAAATAACACGTTGTTCTATGGGAAGCCAGTGGAGCTGTCTGAGTAATGGCGTAGTGCGAGCGAACTTAGAATTTCGAGTAACTAGGCGAGCAGCGCAATTCTGGACAGATTGTAGTCTCTGAGTGAGATATTTCGGCAAGCCGTACAGCAAAGCATTGCAATTATCTAATCTGCACGTGACAAAAGCATGCACTAATGTTTCAGTACTGTCATCTGACAAATACTCCCTAATCTTAGTTATCTTCCTAAAATGATAGAAAGAAGACTTACACACAGCACTAACATGCTTCTCTAAAGACAAGCTATTATCAAACACTACCCCAATGTTCCTGGCAGAGAGTGAGGGCTGGACTAAATGGTCGCTAACTGAAATTGCATTAAGACATGGACGAGGGCGGTGCTTAGAGCTTATAATAAGGAGTTCTGTCTTATCTCTGTTTAGTTTTAACCTATTGGATATCATCCATTTATCTATATCGCTAACACAGGCTTCAACCCGAGTAACAGCTGATGCTTGGTCTTCGCCACTTAGGGAATCGAAGGACAAATACAACTGAGTGTCGTCCGCATAAAAATGAAACCCCATGTTGTGTTGCCTTACGATGTCCCCAAGTGGCGAAGTATATAACAGATAAAGAATGGGGCCCAGCACGGAACCCTGAGGCACTCCACATGATAAAGGACGGCTCGTGGACTTATCATCTCTAATGTTGACAAATTGATATCGATAAATCATCATCAGCTATAGCTAGATGTTTTGGTTTTGCAAAGTTTATTAGATAAAACACCTTCAAAAAACGCACTGCATTACTATTAAAAGATTACATGTTGTAATTATTATTATGATACATCAAAAATTGAATATAAGTGTTTTGAATAGTATCAATATAAGCGTCGCTTTGAATGCAAAATGACCACCTGGTGAAAAGAGCCGGTGAATTAAGTATCATTTAATGGAAACTATTGGACTATGATCTGTCTAAACATCACCTTTGTTGAATACAGTAGACATTGATCACACACCGGCCATGTTGCGTCCCAGGAGAATAAAAACCTTTGTTCTTGTACTTCCAAACTCGACACAGAGACGAGGCTGGAAGGGCAGAAGCTATTGTTTGAAGCCAAAGTGGCCGCTGCGTGATATTAAAGGACTTGAGGCTAAATACAGGAATACAAGCTAACAATATAAACTAACTGAACCCCTCCCTAACCCAAACCATAAAACTTACCCTAACCATTTCCAAAACAAGTTTTCAGGCTAACGACGAGTTCTCTTCCATTTAGGGCTAGAGTTCACAGGGAAACAATAGTTTCTCACTAAAATCGGGATGGAAAACATTTTGAGATATTTGCTCGTCTCCTGCGTGAAGTGCAAAACGTTGTAACCACTACGCTAAACTACCATCGTCGCTCGAAAAGTGCCAAATATTAAATTGTATAACTATGTAAATTAGTTCCCAGTCGTCTAGCGACCATTGCTAATCTATTGTATCTTGGCCAATCAGAGGTCGGACCCATTCCTGTATTTAGCCGATAGTTGATAAAAGTCTATTCAGAGCTTCTAAAACCGATATTAAAAATGACAAGATACCACCTTTATGGGTAGATTATTGTACTATAGTAACGAAATCAAACAGGTTAGTAAGAGAACTCAGGTGCCTCTAACCCCATTTTTTTTCATATAAATTCTTATAATATTTAGAGTAATTCTGCGAAAAAATGTTTTGTGTTTCCTTGAATTCTTGGTTGTCTACAGCTTGTTGAAGTTTGCGAAAAGCGACCAGGCTCTTTTCACGACCGAGCCAGAGTACACTAATTAGAAGCATGGGCCTAGTACATCATGCATTGTGTGTGACGTAAGATCAAGAATCCATAACAATAGAACAAGTGCTGGTGAACAATGGCTTTTTACTGATCTTACGTCACTCGACCCAGACCTCAAACTGCGCGGAACTTTAATCACGATTTAATAATCAGGAATTATACCGATTTAACTTTGTTCTTTTTCTTTCGTCCTCAATTTTCATCTAGACTTTGAAAATAAATAAAACTAAAATGGGATTTGGGGCACTTTAAATCGAGAGGGGTAGTCTATCTCTGTCTCTTTGTAATCTTTTTCCTTACAATTTTGAAAAATACGATGTAGTCACGACATTAACAATTTAACATGACAGTTTCCAGGAGTTGATCGTTGATCCGCCCTCCACTGACTCTCGCATCGCGAATTGGATGGGATAAAAAAGGTGATAAGTTTGTCTTAGAGCCCTTGGACATACGCATGCAATTTAGTAGTGCAGATTACATACCAAATAAACGCTTAAAGTCAATCTATATTAAACAAAAATTACGCATTAGAGAACATTAAGTATGGACAGGTAGGTATTTATCGCGCGAGACGTTAATGAAGCAAGGACCCGCACTATAACAGGAAAGATCCTCCCCCTTTCTCGCCTTTTGGGATTCAAAATTTGAAATCCAAATTCAGAACAGTAAAGCTAGTAAGCAAGCTTTCAGTTTCCTCCTGTAAGAATACTAAATTGCTGAGACTGTAAAATAAAGATAAGCCAAGCAAAAAATGGAAGCTAGTTGCTTGGTAATAATGCCTATCGATAATGTTTAAAACAAACACTTTAGTGTAATTTCAGACATTAAACAGGCCTTTTTTTTTCAGGACGTGCTGATATATCACTTCAATAGCCAATTAATGGCGCTCATGATCCCATTGGAAAGGCCTTACAAACTTTTACACGCTGTTTTAGAAAGATCGACAATCGACTGGAGGTGGAAAATAGCATTTACAAACTGAATACCACTACTGATATCGTACAAGTTTCTTTAAGAAAATGAATTAAGATTGTTTTGCCACCCAGAAGAACCACGTGATTACAATCTGCAAAAAGGCATTGCAACCAAACTCAAATGGTGTGCGCTAGAGTGGTTTCAAAAGGTAAAATTCACGCATGCGCAGACGTTTTGTATACCTGTCGTGCAATGTTGAGATTGTCACGAACAATCTGTAGCCACATTATCTGCAGTTACTATGCTATTCATATTTAAAAAGATAACCACTTCGACACAGAACATGTAAGCTGTGAAAATATGTTTTGAATTCCTTGAGAGAAAGTGAGGAAGCTTCACAAATTCCTACTCAACTACTTCTATGTTGATTAGTTAAAAATGAGTAGTCAGCCTCTATTTTGATGCCATAGAAAATGGCCGCTAAGCCATAGCTCAAGCTCCTCAACTCCAGTGAGAATGATGTGAATATGTACGTACAGTAATCAGCAAATCCTAGATACCTTAACTTTCTTAATTCAGAATCTGATTGCAGGAAAGAAAACTGAAAGCTTGTGAGGCGCGCAAAGGACCCTGGTTGAGACGGCCTGTTTAAACACATTCTATGAACTGGGAACTTGTGAATCTTCGAAACTAGATGCTACTATAGACCTATTCGAAAAATGGCGTCCAATTTAATTAACTATTGTTTAGTACTGACTAGCCTCGCTTACACGTTCAAAAGCTTTTGTTTGTACTGACTAGCCTCGTGTTCACGTTACCAGGACAATAGCTTTTTAAATTGGACGCCATTTTTCGAATGGGTCTATGGCTGACCCAAAATACGGTAATTAAACCATTACAAAGACTGAAAACGGCTGACGTCGCTCGTCCCGCGTCTTTTAACGGAAATTTCGTCGTCACACTAACAGCTGCCGCTACGGAAAGAAAATATTGTACATGTTAATACCTATTAATAATAAAAGTGTTAATACAATTAATGATAAAAATGTTAGTCTAATACAATTAATAATAAAAGTGTTAATACAATTAATAATAAAAGTGTTAATACAATTAATAATAAACGTGTTAATACAATTAATAATAAACGTGTTAATACAATTAATAATAAAAGTGTTAATACAATTAATAATAAACGTGTTAATACGATTAATAATAAAAGCGTTAATACGATTAATAATAAAAGTGTTAATACGATTAATAATAAAAGTGTTAATACGATTAATAATAAAAGTGTTAATACAATTAATAATGAAAGTGTTAATACAATTAATAAAAGTGTTAATACAATTAATAATAAAAGTGCAGCAAACTGAAATCATGTTTTCCCATTTCTACACAAGATAACTTTATTAAAACCTAGCTACCTCTACAAGTCATTAATACTTTTTAGTATAGTGTTTACTCATTTGACTCCTGGACACGCGAAGGGAAATTGTAATAGGCCCTTTGCAGCTCACAGGCACGTGCTGATTTAATACTTCGTTAACGAATGAATTGAGCTCGTGATCCCCATGGGAAAGGTGTTGCAATGGATGCTGGATGGCAAGCTATTTTTAAAAACGCTGTTTTAGAAAGATCGACAATCGATTGGAGGTGGGAAATAGCATTTACAAACAGGTTTTTGCTAATTACACTACCGATCTCGTATAATTAATTAAGATTGTTTGCCACCCAATACAACACGTCATTGCATTCCTGCGAAAGGTCCATTAGTTACTATTCTGAAAGTTTGTTAGGTACAATGTCCATCCTTACATCAGTTTTGATTGGATCTTCATACCAAGAACTACAAAATAGTCCTGTTTAGTATCTTGCTGATTTCTTCCTCTTTCCCTGAAATAAACATTAAAAACAAGTTATACCATGATCGCCTCGAATTCTTTTGTTCTCCGAGGCACATTTAAAACACTAATTTTCCCTGATGGCAGGGAAATTTAGTCAGGGCCATAGTCTTCGAAATTTCCTGCATTACGCATGCAGAGAAATTGAGAAATATAAATTGTCTCGAATTTTCCGGCGGGAAATTTCGAGACAATGCATATTTCCAAAGACAATGCAGGCTGGACATGAGAGGGTCAAAAGCATCAACTCCTGCTCCCCTCTGGTACGACTACAATCGTTGCCACAAGTTTTTGGCACGATAAGACAATGCAGGCTATATCATATTCTCGTTAGATTATTGGGTAATTGCAGAATACAAAGAAACATGGCAAATATCGCAAGTATCAACTGTCCCCAGTAACGATCCCAAGCACCTTTGCGAAACCGAACTCGCCCCATTCCCCTACTCGTTTCTAAAGAGGGCAATTACTAGTGCTTATTATACGACTATGAAATCTTACCACCGTGAACTATCGTATTATTTTACAACAACAAACTAAAAAAAACAAGCAGGCAGAGCTTTGAAGGCCGAAATTGAAATCTAGGAGCGCGCGTGAACGATCACGAAATCCCTACCGCTGCGAAATGGCTTCTCAGATTCTTTGTTTTCATTGGCTTGGTTGTGAGGATCCTGCTTCTTGATTGGTTAAAAAACGATGCAATCGCAGACACAAAATGATGCCATTTAGCTGCTTTTAACCAATCAAATTGCAGGAAACACCAGTGCATGATTTCAAAATGAATATAATTAACTGAAAAACCATCTGATAAGATGTATATATTCGCGCAAGGACTTCTTCCGATGATAAATTAGAATGATCAACATATATTATTATTATCATGATCATCATAACTTAATTGATTTACGTCTATGTAATTGATTTGACTACCTCCTTTTAATGAACCTAGTCAGCTTGCCTGTTTGCCCCATTTCAGACAACGTGATAGTTCTCCAGACGATTCAGTGCATTGTTTTCCAATTATAGAAACTGGTACATTTCCTCTTGGGATATAGAAAAATAAACATTAAAGCATTACTCAAGGGAAACGTCAGGTGGTCTGAAATGGGACAATAAACCAGGTCTATTGCCTCTGGTTTGTTCAATCTACCTTCCAACCACTCAGCAACAAGCTTCAAACATTCGCCACGCTCCATCTCAGCCAATATAAACACGAACTGTTCCACGAGGATCCTTTGTTCCATGCAACACCGTAGGTATTCAAACAACTTTACCGTGGGACTGTTATCCTTCCTTTCTATCGGCTCGATTTTCAAGATGGTTTCATGCTTAAGACCAAACTTTTCTGCTAAAATCCTCCAGTCGCATTCGTCTAGTTGGTACTGCAGCTCGTTCATCACTTTAACGTAGTTGCGGAGTTTGTCAAGGGTGTGAAATTCTGGAGAGAAAACAAGTTTCGTTATGGTCACTTCAGTGTCAAGGTTTCGATGAACCTCTATTTTATCAGTTTCATTTTAGTGGAAACCAACTAGTGTTCTATCACGAATCCTGCAATCTGATTGCCTAAGCTACTCACTATCGTATATCTATTTAAGAAATAGAGTGTGCCTGTCCAAATATTGAGTCACTGTTGCTGTTGTATAACTGCATGTGTATGGACAAGGTATCAAGGTACAACACTTATCATCGGCTCATAGTTGGCGAAGTTTGATGTTCTTAGGACAAATATAAGCCTGAGAACGCAGTTCGAGGGCTTATATGCTAGTTTTAAGAACATCAATTTCCAAGGGAAACTATCAGCCAATAGTTCAGAGACAAACACACTCTATTTGTCGTTATTGTTCATCACGAAATTGTCTTCCGCTCTCAGCTCGCACTATCATACAAATAGAGTGTGTCCATCGAGGAACTATCGGCTGATAGTTTCCCTTGAAAATTTGATGTTCTTGAAACAAATATAAGCCCGGGAACGCATATTTGTTTTAAGAACATCAAATATCCGCGGTCAACTATCAGCCGTTATATTTCACCACAAACATTTGGCGCGCGCTCATTGGCCAAGAGCGATCACGTGACGTGATAGTTGTCGTCCGCGGAGGCAAACTAGCAGGCGTTATAGTTCACCACAAAATTTTGGCGCGCGCTCATTGGCCAAAAGCGATCACGTGACGTGATAGTTGTCGTCCGCGGATGCAAACTATCAGGCGATAGTTCCTCGATGGACACACTCTATTTGTATAATAGTGCCCGCTGAGAGCGGAAGACAATTTTGTGATGAACAATAACGACAAATAGACTGTCCTTGTCTCGGAACTATCGGCTGATAGTTTCCCTTGGAAATTTGATGTTCTTAAAACTAGCATATAAGCCCTCGAACTGCGTTTTAAGAACATTAAATTTCCGCGGGCATCTATCAGCCGATAGTTCCGAGACAAACGCGGAAATTTGATGTTCTAAAACAAATATAAGCCCGAGAACGCAGTTCGAGGGCTTATATGCTAGTTTTAAGAACATTAAATTTCCGCGGGCATCTATCAGCCGATAGTTCCGAGACAAACGCGGAAATTTGATGTTCTTAAAACAAATATAAGCCCGAGAACGCAGTTCGTATGCTGGGACAGTAGCTAGAGCCCCTTTTCACTGCAAACGCCTAGCGAGTGAAGTCAACAACTTAATCGTGAGCCATACCACTAAGGTGCAATTTGTTTGCGATTATTATTCAGGCAAGCTACTCTCTAATTTATCAGGTAGTTAAGCTTTTTAGATTCGTTTACAAGTGTTCAAATTTGTTTTCGACTGTTGCGGCATGTCCAAGCCTCGAGTTTTAATTTTAGGGCATTCTTTTATTCGCCGCCTCGCTTCGTTTTTGCAGCAAAATGGCAATTTAAATCTAATACTAAATTTAATCTTAGTGAATTAGCTCACATTAAGTTTTTTGGTGTCGGGAGTCGAACTGTTGCGAAAGTACGGCATTTCGACATGCATGTGGTTGGGAGCTACGCCCCCGACATCGTCATTTTAGAACTCGGTACGAATGATCTTACTGCTATGCCTCCTCAAACTGTGGGGTCTGTGCTAGAAGACCTGGTCCGTCATTTACACGAATCCTATAGTGTTAAAATAATAGGGTTTGCCAGGTCCTTAATCGCCGTAAGATCCCAGCTATGCAATATAATTTTAACGATAACGTTAGAAAGCTCGACTGCTATCTAAACGCAGTCCTTTTGACCACAGTTTCAGAAAGAACACGATAAAAGAACATTACATACCAAAAATGAGGTGTATACGATGAAAAGCATCCGAGATATGGGCATTGGAATATATAATTTTCTTTAACATATCACTGTATTTTTGTCCTGGCTCTTAAAGTGCAACTAACCCCTTTTGCAATTTATATATATATGAATCTGTGAAAGGTTTTGAGTACTTCTGTGAAGAAATTTTGGGCTTTAAAAGAATACTCTATGTTCTATACTTGTTTGAAATGGTGAAAATTTGACCTTTCCTGACCCGTGACCGCGTAAGAAAAAGCCTGGGTCGATTCTGTTTCTAACGTCATCTAATTCATTCGACTTTGCAATAAGTTGAATAAATATTGAGCATTTTGTCTAAAATAACTGTTTTCTTTACTAACAACTCACATACTGTATAAATTCTCTATATATCGATGTTGTTGTGATAGAAAGGCGCCATGGAGAATAATGCATTAATGAGGTGACGTAAGAAACAGAATCGATCCAGGCTTTTTCTTACGCGGTCACGGGTCAGGAAAGGTCAAATTTTCACCATTTCAAACAAGCCTAACATTTCTTTGTAAGCCAAACAATTCTTCACAGAAGTACTCAAAACCTTTCAAAGATTCATATGTATAATTTCAACTTGGGGTCATGCTTGAGTGAAGGAGATTGTTTTAGAGAGCTCGAATTTTGAATCCTTGAGTTTCAGTTTCGAATGTTTCTTTTTGCTCTAGAAGTCAAACTAGCAAAGCACGAATCTAGTTGACATGTCGTCTGGACTAAGAACTATTAAACATTGTGAAGGAACGGTGTCAACTCAGTGCAAAGCAAAGCCGGTGTGAAAAGTGAAAATGAAAACTAACACAGCAATGTATCTCCTCATGCATTAACCAGCAATAAAAGAAACAATATACAGGGGATGGTTACGTGATCTGAAATGGTTCAGTATTGAGCCAAGCTAAAGTGGTCTATTCAGCTCACCTGAATTTCCCTTGAGTAATTTTTGTTTTTGTTTTTTTGTTTTTCTATATCCCAAGAGGTAATGCATAAATTTGTAGATCTCGGAAGCAAAACACTGAATCCTTCTGGAGAGCTCTCACATGATTTGAATTGGGACAACAAATGTACAAGCTAAAACAGTCTATTAACCTGGAACGTCTCCCAGAACTTTAATCAATCCCATGAGTTTCATTTCCTTCAGCTTCTGCTTCAGATCATGGACCTTGAGGTGAGGGAATCTTGAGTGCAATACTGTTAACAGTTCAGTTGTAGGACTAACGTACGGGGATGGCCTGGTAAAGTTGCGGTAAGTTTTGAGTGGTATTCCCAAACTTTTGGACATCTCATTCCAGGTCTTGGGACCACTGTCTAGCTCTAAACTTAGCTTCCCAATTATTTCAGGAGTGTTGTTAAGAACGTCTGCAACCAAAGTCTCTGTACTGCACTCTTTCTCTATAAAAAAAAAACGTTTGAGACCGTGTTATTTTTTTTATGAATATAGACTCATTATACAGTGGGTTTTTATTTGTGTTATACACAAAATTAAATGGTACATGTGGCCTTAGTAGATTTTTTAAATCCAAATGAAAGGGTTACCTGTGATGTTGAAAATTTTGTGAACATTTTCGAATTACGCGCTGTAGTATTAGGATATTTGCATCAACGCTATGGTTTTCTATAAAGGGAATGCAAACACAACATTGTTTTCTTATGCTAATGCGGTAATACCAATGTTAAAATTATTCCTGATCTGGCCTCTCCTTCGACCGCTCCGTAGACTGGAAGAGTCCAGTAGATATTGTATGCGCATGCTCTAAACTGACCAATCAGGAATAAGATCAAATTCGCGGTAATGTTCGTGGGGTCTACCGAATACATTTTATTTGAAGGTTTAAAATGGCCGATAATATCAGTGCAGAATTTCCTCCCGCAACACAAACCCTGCTAACTGCTTTTCGTATGGACCACTAGGACTGAATCCTTCAGGTGAGAGCATTAACATTTTATATTTACACTTATCAAACTCAATAATAATTCATGACGCAAAAACAAAGGAAATCACTGATATAGATTTCGTCCTGATTTACATAAACTTTTTCTTCGATTTTCTCGGCCAAAATGAGTCGTATCGCCAAAATAACTGAAAACATGACTCTATACATCAAGACGTTTGATAAGTCAGATACAGAATTCGTGTCTGTGCTTTATAGGATTAAAATCTGAAGGCGAGAGTTTGTAAATTCCATAAAGCACGGCCACTCATCAGAGATACGAGTGGAGAAAACTAATCGACGAATTACAAGTCTGTTGTGGTGAAGATCTTAAAGAATCACATACGAAAGAAAATAAAGTACAAACCAGCGATTTGCCAAACTCAATGCTGAAGCTGATGAAGACATCTTCACTTTGCGTAGATTAAATAATGCTTCTAGTTGTTAAAACTTTGCTACAAATCTATAATTGCACACTTTCAAGGCATAATAAATGTTGATACAATTCAGTAAACACCACACTCCACTCGCACTCCGGGTTCGCCGCCATGATTATGAGCTATGTAGCCAGGCCACATCACATTTGTATGGTGTGGCCTGGTTACTTTTCTGACATGCGCATACAATATCTACTGGACTCTCTTTCCCGCGACCTTCCAGTCTACGGAGCGGTCGAGAGAGAGGCCAGGTCAGGACTATGTTAAAATCTGATAGAACGGAAAGCAATCAGTGTTCTGTTTTGGCTATAATGAGTTTTTTGTTTCTTGGAGTGAGGTCTTCCATGTGATAAAACCTCTGAGACCAAAGTATCTGAAGAATGGGAGAATTTTAATAATCAAGGACCTGACTATCTCCTTTTCATCATCGTAAACGTTTTTTTATAAACTTTGTGGTAAACTTTTCGCTGACGATTTCACCATTAAATATCAGGACCATTTCGTGTAGTGGTTCCCTCATTGTCCTGATTAGTAGGGAGCTTAAGCATCAACGACGGCAGCGAGGAGGGCGGGTGTAAAGTATAGGTCAGGTTATAGGTCAGGTCACTTCTTGTTTACCTGTGAACCCTAGCTCTAGGTGAGTGAGAATCCGTCGTCTACCTGTGAACTCGTCCGATGGTTAGGGTTAAGTTTGTGGTTAGGGTTAGGATTTGTCTTAACAACCTGACCTGTGACCTGCCCTGTGACCTGACCTGTGACCCGACCTGTGACCCGACCTGTGACCTGTACTTTACACCCGCCGCAGGAGGACGGGACCTAGAAAATATTTTCCCCCGAAATGTGATGTTTACCCAGTTTCCTTCGTCCGCCTTTAATCACTTTTCAAATCCATATCTTCGAAAAATATCATAAGCATAGAGTTCCGTTCACGCCGAAAAAAACCGCAGCGATTTACTTTCATACGTAAACGAAAAAATTGGGGTTTTCACGTTGTGTTTTTGCAGACAACGGTTGAAATGTAGGTAATTGCGTGCAATTATTGTATTTTGTGATTAAAGCATGAGACTATTGTCTCATGCCGTCGTCTTAGACTTTGCCGTCGTGATTGCTTAAATTCTCTACTATAATTATTGTATAATTATTGTAGTACGTAATTATATCTATACCAATTGTTTATCATAGGTGTTTTGTAATAATGTATATTGACCTCTCGATCCTTGTAATTCAGCTTATGATGCAAAAGGTGAAATAAACTATAATTATTATTATTATAAAGAAATACCTCGGATAGCCTCATTAAGAGTAGCGCGAGCCATTTGATTCTCCATTTTATTC
Source organism: Actinernus sp. WN-2022 (assembly GCA_030867875.1). Taxonomy (NCBI): domain Eukaryota; kingdom Metazoa; phylum Cnidaria; class Anthozoa; order Actiniaria; family Actinernidae; genus Actinernus; species Actinernus sp. WN-2022. The sequence goes on from JAOWCC010001812.1 coordinate 286,168, forward strand.
AATAGCTCTCCAACTGTTAAATCAGGTTTGACGCTTTCGAGGTATTCAAACATCCTTTCTGACGGACTATGCTGTAGAATGCCGGAGAATTTGTTGTACTCTGCTGCGGGAATTCCAAACCGATCAGCTAAATGTTTCCAGCATTCTATTTTACCATAGGCGTATTCCGTATCCAAATGCTTGGACAATCTGTCCCTGAAGTCGATCGAAACATCCCACAGTCTGCACAGCTCATCACCTATGCAACACCGAGCCATTAAAAGAGGTTAGACAATTAAACATGGGTCTACTGCAAATAATACAATACAAGTGATCGACTATCTTGGAAACCAGCCCTTGCTGCTGAAGAAATGTTCAAAATAAAGTATAAGTAAGTATAAGAGTGAGTATAAGATTATAGATGGGTGATTTATTGCATTATGCCCTGTTTTGGTTTTAAAGGCTCAAAGAAATCTTAATGATGACTAGCAATCAGTGAATTGAATATCAAGGGATAAGTTAAGCTCCTTGTGGCATGGTCGTTATATATTCGTCCCTTAGTAGTATAGGGCGCATGGAATTAGCCGTTTGTAGGGTGTTATGCTAATTTTTAGGGTGTTATACTAATTTTTATGGTGTTATGCTAATTTTTAAGGCGCGCTCATTAATTCAGGTGACGTCACAGTCCTATTGTCTTTCCGCATGAATAAAGTGAGGCGCGCTCATGAATAAAGTGAGGCGCGCTCATGAATAAAGTGCGGCGCGCTCATGAATAAAGTGCGGCGCTCTCGTGAATAAAGTGGAATCTCATTAACTCAGAGGGTTATCTATTATTTCTGTGAATGAGGCCATCGATCTATTCGGGTATGTTTGGGCAAAACCTATTGTTTGGGGTCGTCTCTAAAACCAGGAGCGATCGGCCCTGAATACATTCGAAGTTGAATGAAAAAACTAATAAATATCTCGCAATATCTAAACCCCTTTATAGCGTAAATAGTAAGAACAAACTACTCGTCATAGGCTCTAAACTGTCTTTATTATTTTCCTTTACAGTTAACAACTCATAAGATAATTGTATACAAAATCCGGTTTGGTTCATTAGATCAACTCTACTATTGTTCTTAGGGATTAGGGATTAGTGTTTTGAGAAAAACTCTTGAGATGCAAATTGTTCTCTAAAACTGAACCCAAATTACCATACGAATAAATACAAACCACCAGATAAATTAAACAAAGTTTATTCAATCTCAAAAACACCAATTTACAGTTCGTTTTCCTTATAGTCGCGGAGTTGATAACTTTCTTATTTCTCAGTTTTATGTTTCATTGATTTTTTTTCTAGTTGACAAATGCTGCTTAACTTGGATAAGCTAACAATTAGAAGGGGAAAACAAATAGTTTGTCATTCCCAGGCTACACTCTATTCGTAAAGAATAAAACACGCGTTATCGTTGTTTTAGGTTATTTTCCAAACTAGACCGAAGAGATATTTACCATATCTGAAAGAATACCAAGACAGCCACCTGTCTATCGTTTAAAGGACTATCATGGATAACTTTTAGAAGGAACATTTTACGAAGCCGAGCTACAGAGAGTCGAAAAGCAAGATGATTTGTACCGGGTAGAAAAAGTCTTAAAAAAGCGTAAACGGAAAGGCAGGATTGAATACCTTGTCCAGTGGAAGGGGTATCCCGAGAGTTTTAATTCTTGGGTAGATGAAAGGGATATAAAATATTTGTAATTAGATAGCTGATCGTTTTAATAAATGAATAAAGAAAACCTATTTATACTATCTGAAATGAGCCATGAATTAGCTGATTGGTTATAAACTCGAACCACTTTAGGTTTTTGTAATTGCGGGCGTTGACCGGCGGCGGGCGTTGACGGGCGTTGACGGGCGTTGACGGGCGTTGACGGGCGGCAGGCGTTGGGTAGTAAAACCTATTATTGCTTTGGAGCTTCGGATAAGTTTAGTTGTAAGGGAGTTAATAAGAGATGTAATGAGATCGATAAAGAAAACTATCTAAATGTGTTGCTCGGGTATCAATATGGGTTTTCGTGTTGTCAACAACACTATGTATACTTGTCCGGTGTCGAATTGTGGATCAAAATATTTAGTGAAACTTTCCAATCATTTATCGCAAGTACATACCTTATCACCAGAGGAGCACAAGTATTATTTACAAGAAGCAACATTACAAAAACCTAAAGTGGTTCGAGTTTATAACCAATCAGCTAATTCATGGCTCATTTCAGATAGTATAAATAGGTTTTCTTTATTCATTTATTAAAACGATCAGCTATCTAATTACAAATATTTTATATCCCTTTCATCTACCCAAGAATTAAAACTCTCGGGATACCCCTTCCACTGGACAAGGTATTCAATCCTGCCTTTCCGTTTACGCTTTTTTAAGACTTTTTCTACCCGGTACAAATCATCTTGCTTTTCGACTCTCTGTAACTCGGCTTCGTAAAATGTTCCTTCTAAAAGTTATCCATGATAGTCCTTTAAACGATAGACAGGTCTTGGTATTCTTTCAGATATGGTAAATATCTCTTCGGTCTAGTTTGGAAAATAACCTAAAACAACGATAACGCGTGTTTTATTCTTTACGAATAGAGTGTAGCCTGGGAATGACAAACTATTTGTTTTCCACTTCTAATTGTTAGCTTATCCAAGTTAAGCAGCATTTGTCAACAAGAAAAAAATCAATGAAACATAAATCAGTGTAATCTTGTAACACGGTATATTATATCAACCCAAGAACTGAGAAATAAGAAAGTTATCAACTCCGCGACTATAAGGAAAACGAACTGTAAATTGGTGTTTTTGAGATTGAATAAACTTTGTTTAATTTATCTGGTGGTTTGTTTTTATTCGTATGGTAATTTAGTTCAGTTTTAGAGAACAATTTGCATCTCAAGAGTTGATCTCAAAACAATAGGCCTTCAGTTATCGCTAATCCCTAAGAACAATAGCAGAGTTGATCTAATGAACCATAATGATATAATGAACTATACAATTATCTTATGAGTTATTAACTGTAAAGGAAAATAATAAATACAGTTTAGAGCCTATGACGAGTAGTTTGTTCTTACTATTTACGCTACAAAGGGGTTTAGATATTGCGAGATATTTATTAGTTTTTTCATTCAACTTCGAATGTACTCAGGGCCGATCGCTCCCGGTTTTAGAGACGACCCCAAACAACAGTTGTTCCCCAAACATACCCGAATAGATCGATGACCTCATTCACAGAAATAATAGATAATCCTCTGAGTTAATGAGATTCCACTTTATTCACGAGAGCGCCGCACTTTATTCATGAGCGCGCCGCACTTTATTCATGAGCGCGCCTCACTTTATTCATGCGGAAAGATAATAGGACTGTGACGTCACCTGAATTAATGAGCGCGCCTTAAAAATTAGCATAACACCCTAAAAATTAGCATAACACCCTAAAAAAACGGCTAATTCCATGCGCCCTATACTACTTCACTTATCGAAGATTTGCATATATATCCTTCATTGACGAAGGCTGTGCCTAGTCATTTGCAGAGTTCTTTTTATAGATACAAAATCACAATTTATCAACACGTGAATGTAGTTAGTTTTAATTTTAGATTATCAAACCATGCACCATAGGTTTTGCTCAATCTGCCTATAACATTTCAAAACTGTAAGCAATTATGATCCTATGAACGATTCAGTCTGATCTTAAATTGCCCACACATTTGTTGTTAAGCGCCGCGATCAATTACAAGCAAACGTATAGATCGACCAGACCTTACGCCATAGTCGCTTCTATCTCTGATTGGATGTTGATAATCTTGCGTTGCGTACAAACAATTCCGAATGAAATCTGATGTTGTCACCTCCGATTGATTCCGACTATTATGGATTGCCTTTTCAAGAAGATCTTGCACGTTCCAATCTCTCCCGATGGACTAGGGTCTACAGCTTCATAGAAGCAGTAGACTCGAAAAACAATCAATGTATTTGATAAATACGACTGGCAGGATTCAGTCAACTACTCGTCCAAATCGTGGCCGATATTATGCATTAACTCGTAAACAACGTATATATGTTCATTAGTTCAACCTAGAGTCATAGATATCCCTAACAACGGCAGGCGGCAGATCATTTGCTTTTAGAGCCTCATCATTGTGGAATTCATTACCAGTTGATGTTAAAGATGTATCCTCTTTGAATATGTTCAAGTCCAAATACTTTTATAATATTTTATTGCAACAGAAGTTAATTGACCATTTTAAAGTTTAGCTTTTTGTAATTCACTTATCTTAATCTCTGTCTCAAGTCAATATATATGTACTCGTTCAATTTCTAGATTATATAAGATCGATTTAGCTATATGTTATTAGTTAGTAATTGTGGTTCTGATTTCAATTGTATATAATGCACATCTTAGTTTTATCCGTAGTTATTATCATATTTGCTACCTATATGTAAAGTTATATTTTATACTTAAATTAGTAGTCGAGGGCCACAAGTTTGTAAGCTTTTCTTTTGGGTGTTACCCTCTTTAAATAAAGAATATTATTATTATTATTATTATTATTATTATGTTCCAAAATCAAAATTTAAGCGCTATAGTGATAAAGTCCATGTATTTTTCTAAAACCTGAGTTAGTCGTTGCTTGATAGGTAATATCGTCGTGTACAGTTTAACCAACTGCGTCATAAAATTCCCTTTGTTATCCACGTTAATTCGCTATGAATAATTTAGAACGATTATACGTTATCCTCAGAATAAAAAAATGTATACCGCCTGAACCGGGATTCGAACTCGGACCGGTTAAGAATAAATGCAATGGCTTACCCACCACCAACACTAACCCTAACCCTAACCATTATACCACGAGAGAATTCGCTGATTGCAGTCGTTTTTTTACCAGATTTATATAAACTTCATTAGTATGTTCATAACATATTCTATTATAGTCTAATATATACTATAATAGCGGTACAACAACCATCCGAGCGTGCGAGGTGTGATTCCTCACGGATCTCAACGGTACACGACGATACTACCGCTTGATAACTGTTCTCCCGTGTACCAAATGCTCGATAGCAAGTGATAAAGAAAAGTGCCGATTTCAGGGAAAATTGTATTTGAGGGTAGATGATTATTTTAGAGAGCTCGAGTTTCCTTGACCGCCTACTAAACTGTCTTAAAAGACCCCAAATTGCGAAAAATCAACCAAACAACTTCATTAAGTATCAGTATATTAAATATTTTATTTTTAATATATTTTCTGCCAGTAGGTATCGAGAATGACCATTCACACAGGACGAATATACGAGCTTTTCGCAAATATGCAAATCGAGATCTTAGCCGAAAGGACCAGCGGTAACCTGAGTCAGGGAAGCCTGGTTGCACCATCGTGAAGTCAGTGTGGCGTAATCGGGCTTTTACATCATTATCGGCGGTGAATAAACACAAACACCTCCCATATTGGTTAGATATTCCTTTATAGAAACAGAGGACAACTATACAGAAAGTAACGAAGAGGAAAACGGCGATGGAGACCTGGAAGCGAAAATGTTAGGTAAGTGAATTGAAACATTGATTGATGAAACTTTAATATCGATATGCAAATATTGAATATATCGATTATCGATTGCTATCGTCGAGCTTGTTCTCAGGCTCTTTGTCGTACTAACACCATAGTGAGTGAGTGAGTAAGTTACACGATTTCACCTATCCCAATAACTCGTTTCTGCGCTTGCGCGCATCAACGAGTTAATAAAATTAAGAAAGGCTAAACACGAGAATAAATATATTCACTGAGATAGAAGTAGTCGGTACCTTTTCGCACCAGCGGCTTCTGTCGCGTATTCAGCGCACCTTCACTGTACGATGAAGGTAATCCTAAAGGTTGTTCATGTTTTGCAGCAGATGGTTTATGAGAATCGCTTACACCCCTCTTAAGAACAGCACTGGGTGATCGTTGTGCAGATTGTGTTGACGCGTTGTTTTCCTGGTTGTGTATAGCCAAGTCTCCCATAAGTTCTTCCTTCGAATTCTGATTTTGCTGAACTTTTCTTAATGTTTCAGATTCACTGGCAGGGATCCCAGATGGTTTGATGCCCAGCATGGTTTTCTTGTTGCTTTCTTCGTTTATCGAACTGTCAGTTTCACTTCCAGATGAATTGTTAAGCACCGACGGAATATCTGAATCAAAGAATATTGAGCGAGTTTAATAAGTTTATTGAAAGTCACTCACCAAGATCGACTCTCTTATCTAAAGTTAAAAAAGAACTGAATACAAATACTTCAAAAGTATAACCCTTGGATCTTTCCTTCGGATACTCATCCGCCAGTCCTTTTGCACTTCGTTCTTACATAAGTTCCTTTATTTTATAGTGTGTTTTGCTTTTCATCAAGCAAAATTTGAAAATATATATTGTTGAGCTCACTTTTCTTGTCTACCACCATATCTTTAAAATGGAAAAAACGTCACTCATATGGAACTAAAATCTTTAAACCATGGTACGTATGGGAAGAGTATCCGAATCTTAAAGTACAGTGAAGAGGATTATATCGATGGAGATTGTATTCCATTAGGACACGTTTATTTTAATTTGCGCAAACAAACAAAATGCCATAAGTCAAGGAGCAGGTGCGTGACAGAGCGACGAATCCACCACACAAAAAAGATGGCGGCTGTACATTTGACCACAATCCCTTGCGAACCTAACACGGTCAAAATAACACGTAGAAATCCTCTTGTCACTTCGATGACAGTATATTGGTAGCAGCACTTTAACTTGATTGTTTTAAAGATTTAAAATCTCTCTACCGCGATTTAAAAATGGATTTAATGTTTTCCGCGCGCAAAGGATTGTGGGTAAAAGTTCAAGCCGCCATATTTTTCGGTACTGTGGATTGTTGGTATATACTTCATGGTAGTGTTTCGTTCCATATAGTCTCCCTGCATAATCATTTTCTCTACTGTTTTACAGTATTGTGCAAGGAGACTATATGGAACGAAACACTACCATGAAGTATATACCGGTAGTTTGTAGACATTCAGATCTACTAACAGATCCATGAGTCAAGCACTGTACTAAATGTTCATATGACATCATCTGTTTCAATATTATCTTTTTTTTAATATTTACTTCTTTACCTGCAAATGAAAGCTCCACTGGACTAAGGTGACTGTGAAATGAAAGCCTCTCTTCTGTATTATTCACGTCAGTCTCGGTTTTATTGTTGCCATTTCCCCTTTCTGAAAACGTTGCATTGTCAAGTAGTTACCACCGTTTTCATTGCTACGCGATTGTACGAGACCAAAGTTGGCAAAAGTCTTCCGTCAATCATACGAAGTGGGAGGGTCTAGGAAGGGTCTAGGGCGATGGCGCCAAGACGACAGAGTTAATTATAAAATACAATAGCTGCACGTAATAATGCACGCACTCGCGACACATTTTGGCCGTACGTTGTCTGAGAAACTACACAACGTGAAAACTCAAGGTTTCACGTTAGAAAGTAAATTTTTCGTTCGGCCTGAACGGAACTCTGTGTTTATCCTACCTTTTTAGAAAACATGAGTAAGAAAACAATAAAAGGCGAATATTAAAAGAAACGACAAACACAGGATTTGGGACGTTTTCACGTCCCGACGTCACAGTTAATTACCCCTCCCACTTTACATGATTGACGGAATCTATTGCCCACTTTATAAACGAGTAGGGGGATGGGACAAGTTCGGTGTCGCAAAGGTGCTTGGGATCGTTACTGGGGACACCCTAATTGCAGAATTCAAAGAAACATGGCAAATATCGCAATGAACTGTCCCCAGTAACGATCCCAAGCACCTTTGCGAAACCAAGCTCGCTGCATCCCCCTACTCGTTTCTAAAGAGGGCGATTGCTAACTTCACGTCGCGACTTTTGTCTCGCGACACCGAGTAGCAATGAAAACGGTGGTAACTCATTTAGTTTCAAAGGAAGAATTGTAAGTCAAAACGTGACCAGAACGTGACCAGAACGAACATGCCTGTTGGTCTCGCCATGTTGTGACGTCATCTGTGCATCTATAAGAGAGGTTAAACGCACGGCGAAAGGACAAAAGAAGGATACAAAGTGATTTTGTTTAGAATTTGTTTTCATCTTTGCATCTGTTCTCTAGCCACATGGCCAGCTATCGAACAGTCAGAGCGCGCGTTTCACAAACTCTATTATGTAAACTGTTATGGTCTGTAATTTAACAAATTGGCGACTACCAAATTGAAAAAAGGACTGGGGCCGAGTTTGTAACGTTAATCCAAATAACAAATAAACCTCGCCATAAGAAAGAACACCTCCGTATTAGTAAGAATACCAAGTTTGAGCATGATTTGGTAAATAGAAACTGAATAGCAAGCTTGCAAAAGTCGCAAAAATAAGAGACGTTTGTATGGATTGGAAGGACAACCATTCCTCCATTTCATACAAACGTCTCTTATTTTTGCGATTTTTGAAAGCTCACTACATGGTAAATATCCGATGAAACGCCCCCAAATTTGGTAAACATAAAAATTTCAATGTGCTCTTTCTTATGATGGAGTTAAGTTCTTAATTAGATTATAATTAGATTATTTTTATAAACTCGGCCCAGTCCTTTTTCAATTAAGTAGTGGCCAATTAAAGTTAGTTTTTATATGTCTGTACTCAGTAATATTGACGATGATTTTCGTCATAAGATGGTCAACATAGCTGTGGATCCACGAGACGTCATGTTTTTTTACAACAACAGACAATGGAAAATGTAGGAGGCTTTTTAAACAAACTTTATGCGGTCGTGCGCGTGCATCTCACGCCAGCATTATCGTCTATCTTCTTACTGACTTATTGACAATTAAAATTAGCCAATGAGAGACAGGCAGTCCAAGCTCTATTGTTGTGTCAATTCCGAGATTTTACAGAAATTAATAAAATGTACGAAATACAGTACAAATAAAGATCATCTAGGTCTTCAAAGTTGTGTTTTTGATTGTCCTGTGCACTCCTGGGGTGATTTGAACTACTTTCACAAGATTTTCAATTCACCGTCCCAACTGTAATAGAAAATGACAAGGCTGGAGACTTCACCTCGTATCCAACGATGGCGATCGCCGAAAATCCCCTCGTATCGCGAATTTGACCGGAATATTGTCACAAAATCACGCTAACACTAAATAAAAGTTCAATGTTTTTTTTCTTCACCAGCATCCTCCATGGCGATCACAGTTACTTTTCAGTCCGATTAATATTCCCTTTTCCCCAACTTTTTCCAATCCTGAGAATCCTGTGATGAACACCGTGTCAGTGACGTCACGCGTGCACACGCACAGCCGAAGTTCAAAATAACTGCTGCACTCCCATTGGTTAATTGGTACGAGCTTTCCTGCCAGATTTGACCCACTCATTTTCTATTACAATAGACCTTTCCTGCATTGACGGTGAATTGGAAATATTGTGAGTGGCTAAAATCAACCCAGGAGTGCACAGGACAATCAAAAATACAACTTTGAGGAGGTATATAATCTTTATTTAGAGATTAAAATGACAAAGGGTATGGCGGCCATGTTGGTGCCCCAACGAAAGAAGCTAACGAGGAATCTATTGTTTAAGGGCACCAACATGGCGGCTATGACGTCAAGTGAAAGCCAGCAATTGATTTCGTACATGTTATTAACTTCCGTAAGATCTCGCAATGAGTTGCTCTTAAATGACACCAAAATCGAGCATTTTCTCGCTCTCTGATCACAAGCAGCAGTTATTGTAAAAAAAACACGTAACGGCCACATCGATGAAGTTCTCTTATCATGATTAACAGTTAATTTTTCGCCGTATGTTATTGCAACAGTGTACTTCTTGTCTACAACTTAGCCATTATTATAAAACAACTACGATTTTAATACCTGAGTTCTTTTCAGGGGGTAGGTAACATGCTGATGCTGCAGGGTCCTCGTCATTCTTACACTTTTCTAGCTTGTTTTCAAGGCCACTCACCATCTTTTCATTACCTTTGAAGTGTTCTTGTCTACCTGCTAGCGAATAGTATTGTTATTTCAACATTTTGTACCTCCCCTGCAGTTATTATTAGATGCGTCATCATACGCTACAGTGACATTACGAACTACAATCACTTGTGCCACTTTACCCCCTTCCCCCTCACAATGTTTGGATGGACAACCACACACTCGGTTGACTTTTTCATGATGGCGAAACAATGCCTCTCCAACATTGTAACGGGGGAGAGGGTGTTGACCTAGAATAATTCAGAGTGCACAATTTATTTTGTGACAGATTCTAGATACGGGTTTTAAGCCCCTCCTCTTTTCACGTGTGATGAACTCGAAATTTGAAATTCAAATTGCAGAGCAGTGAAGGACGTAGGCGAGTGAATCAGCCCCTCCTGGTAAAATGGGACATTTTGAAGATTTAAAATCAAACAAACCATCAAAAGGTGAACATATGGAAAATATCTGTTTATTAAAGATTTTCGGCGGTATTTTATGACTGTTTACAAACTCTGTAACCCTTACCCTAAAGTTTAACATTGATTTGAATTTCGCGCGATAAGCAATCAATACCTACAGGGAGCACTCAAGCGGAGCATCACCGTGATGTTCAAAGTAAAGCCGGGCTGAGTGACAACTAAATGTGTCGGTGGCCTGGCCATGCCCTTTTATACCGAAATTTCCTGTTTAACGTATCGCTCAAAAGATCTTTCCAACGCGCCGGCCATCTTGAAATAAAGCTATAATTGTTAATGCTTACCCAGCCTCGGTCTCAAACGTGTCTAACCGAGGCTGGGAAAGCATTAACAATAGGTTTAATCCAAGATTGCCGCCGCGTGGGAAAGGTCTAATGCCCTATTTCATCCACTGGTTAACCCTTTCACTACTGGACATGTTTGGGCTCAATTGGTGAAATCCAGAGTGCTAACTCAACCCTCCCCCCTCAGTTCCAGTTTAGCTAGTCCAAAACAAATGGGTTTTTCTCCAAAGTGGCAGAGTCAAGCGATCCCGGTTATAGCTGTGGCTTTGAAGTTATTCATCCCTTGAAATAATATCGCAACATCGTATTTCCAGCCTGTCTAGGTTTGATGCAATAATTTTCTGCAGGTACATGCTTCATAGTGTCCGGTTACGGCCGGTTCAGTAGCGAAAGGGTTAACACAATTTATTTTGCAGTTGATAATTACGAAATCTTGCCTGGTATATTTCTGATGTTCCGTACCACCTATGTTGTAAATCTACATACGAGAACAATCAAGCCAAATCTGTTCTATTTCGAGGTGACCTCGATTGTATTGAAGGAACTGTTCCGAGAAAAAACATCACGCTCTGTCACTTCATACAAAAGAATTACACTTCCGGTACAAAAAAATGAATATCACTTCATTTGGAATAGATCAAGTGTTACACCAAATAGGTGTATACGGTGTGTACAATGTTGTCCCGATCAAACGACATTCCCAGACCGACATGGATAAAATAGGATGTAATTGAAAAATCGATCGATTCACAGTAGCCATTAAATACTCGTCTTAAGTTTTGACCCCAAAAACAAATGAATTCACCAGACTTTCAACTACAACTACACTTCATATCCGTCTGGGAATATCTCTTGTGGTTTTCCGCGTTTTTTGGAACAACCTGTTTTGTAATAAAACTTGGAAACTACATCCACTGTAAAAAGTAAATCCTAGATTTAAGGGGTTTTCCCCTTAAAAAAGTGTCAATAGATAAGGGTTGTTTTTCCTTGATTTCAGGGTTGTCGTTCCTTGATTTAAGGCACTGTAAATCATCAGGCCTTGTTTTAAGGGGTCCTCCTAATTTTAAGGGGTTTAGCCCCTTAAAAAAGTGTCAATAGGTAAGGGTTGTTTTCCCTTGATTTCAGGGTTATTGTTCCTTGATTTAAGGGATAGAGTATACTGAAATATTTAAAGCTTTCCTTATTTCAAGGAAAGGGCTATCTGCTTTTAAGGGTACACATGCCCATTAAATGAGGGGATGTATGATGCAATTAAGGGCCTCACAACTCCCGATTTAAGGGTTGTAATGCCTTTAAAAGCAAAAAATGCATCCCTCATTTTTAGGGTATAGAGATGATAGTTTAAAGAGATGCATGAAACTGAATTTAAGAGATTAGTCATCATGTTCAATCAAACATTTATTATGGCTAATACATCTGTCTCCTGACAGTTCCACACTAACTTGGAAACTTTGCCCACTTTTTACTGCTATAGTTAATATTTTTTTTTTCAGGAAAGCACCTTACTTCTAAAATCTCTGCTATCACTTAACCTTACAATTTAAAACTCTAACTGACAATGTAACAACAGCATGAACATAACAGGACCTCAGTTAAATGGTATTTAGACTGTCACAGTCTTAGAGTAAAATTGATATGCAGAAAGGGTCTGATGCAGCATATACATGTACTTATATAGACAGCTTTGTTGAAACTTATAATTTGTTGTCTTTCACAATATGCTCTTGCAGGGATGAAAAAAAAAAGATGTTCCAAGCATTCTATACTAGAGGATATTCAAGTTGGACCACATCAAAAGCTCTAACTGATTGCCATTAATGGCAACACTGCATGTCCTAAACCCTCTTTTGCAGAGTGCATGTCCTAAAGCCTGTTTTACCTTCATTATTAGAGTTACATGTATTAACATAATTTATGACTATGCTGATAGTAACTCAGCATGCTTGGAGCAGCTTTTTTGAAAGGTAGTCTTTCAAGACAGTACCTTGCTCAGCTTGCAAGATCAAACAGAAAAGGTGCCTGGTATTCTGGAGGGTATTCAAGTTTAAGATCAAAAGCTCCAATGGCAACACTGCATGTCCTAATAAAGGCTCTTTTATCTTATTTAACATGATATGCTGATAGTGATGCAGCATACCTAGATGGCCTTTTTGAAAGGTAGTCTTTCAACACATGCTCTTGCAAGAAAAAAAAAGGTGCCCTGCATTCTGGAGGGTATTCAAGTTGAAAGACATAAAAAGTTCCAACCAATAGCACTACTGCATGTCCTAAAGCGTCTTTTACTTGCTTAACAGCTATCTCTGTTATATTATCCTTTCCATTCATCAGCAGCACTTGCTTCACTTTTCCCTCAGCATTTGCATTAAGAATCAGATATGGAGTTGACTTGGACTTCTCTAATATCTGTTGGAGACCTTGCTTTTCATCCTAATTAACAGATAAAAAAATCTTATTACCCAGAGTTTTTCACCTGATACAGTATATTAATTATTTTTGTCTTCTTGTCCAGTCCCTCGACTCAGCTTATAGCTAGGTGGCACCAGCATATTTGACACTGCATGTAGATCAGCTGCCACCTGCTTTTCTTTAGCAGCTGTGAATGTATAGGCTAAGAAAGGGATACATTATATGACTTGTCAACCAGCTGACAGATTAATGGACAACCATTAAGGCCAATTTTTCAAATGCTATGGCAGTCCATAAGTATACAATTCATATAATTGTAAAACCACCAGTAATAATTTTAAAGCCAATTGATGTGACTACACCAAACACTAGTATTACTGGTATATTTCTGATTACATGGGTGACAATAGTTTTGCAACAAATATTTTGTCCTTATGCAACTTGTGTTTTGGTAGCTCTTTTTAAAGGAAAAACAATTGGGTTAAACTGTACCTTTCTCACAACAAGATAGTCCTGAGCATTCTTGGCCTTCTTTGAAGATGGAAACATTTGGCCGAGGTTTAGGAGTATTTCAACACACTGCTCATCTTCCTCTGTTAATAAAAAAAAACTGTGATGAATTTAGAATATATATGTATATGAATGGGAAATTCTAGATATTTGTACACCCCCCCCCCCCCCCCCCACACACACACCCACCCATAGTTGCATTGAATTTTCAACCCCTCATGCCTTTATAAAAAAAAAAAAATAGCTTAACTGACAACGTGCTTAGTAAAATGCCCCAAGTTTAATTAGCAAAATGGAATAGACAAGTTTTGTATTCTCACGAACGAGCTGGTATGAGCTACCAATAGAGGCTCATGCAGGGGAATTAATTAAAAGTTAATTAGCATTTGAAAAGATTCCCCCACATGAGCCTCCATTAATTGGGAGCATGTTCCAGCTCTTCCGTGAGAATATGAAACTTGACTATTATATGTGAAACATTAACTCACCATTCAATATAAGCCTATCATGCATATCATATTACTCAATGCTTTACAAATGAGCAAGCTCAGATGACATTCATAAACCACATGCACACATTGAAAGAGAATTCACTGTACTGAAAAATATGGTGGCTTTATATATTTAACCACAATCCTTTGCTTGCACAATTAATAAAACACTGTACCTTGTGGAAACACCAGAAACATTAGGTTTTTAAATGTTAATTGGTAATAATTAAACATCAGTCCCACCTTGTGGCTTTGCTGACCAAATCTTCAGTCTTGAAGCCATATCCACAAGCTTGGGAACTTGGTTATTCCACGCCTCTAACAGTTCTTCCTTAGTTGTGTGGATTCCTTGAAGTGAGAGTACTTTGCACAATTCCATTTCAAGCTGAAAAAAATAAGATACATGTACTTAATTACAATAGTTTCCATCACAAACTGAAAAAGGTTGAGTATCATAACCATGCATCCAGCACATGCATTCATGTATAACCCAATAAACATTTTTGTACTCCATTAATGGTTACATTTTACCCACTCTAGCCCCCTGACCTAATATAAAACCCTGCATGGCTGTTTAAGTTGGCCATGCATGCATGCATGCAACCATGACCCCAATCCCCCATATAAATGTTGGTAATGTCTGCCAAGCCTTTAAAGTGCATATGAAGTGAAATTTTTACCCTTCTTATGTAAGAGTACTTTAAAATAGAAGAAGGATGATGTTTCCCGTTATTCAATATCTCTTTTTGTTCCAGAGATATTCACGTTTGTCAAATATGCAAATTAGGGGCTTATGATGTCATTTGATTTGCACAGGCTTTGCATAAAATGATAAACTCATAAATATCTTGGCCAATTTGTAGTACAAATCACTGAAACTTTGCAGTTTGGTAGTACCACGGTTGATACATATAATGGTATACATATTGCTGTTGCTATGACAACACACTTGATCCCAATCCCATTTCGACTTTTACAACAAAATTGCAATTTTCGTTTTAGATTGTATACATACTCGGCGTAACAGCTTTCACATAGAGCTTTACCTTGAAACAAACTGTTTTAGATATTAACACCAGCAAATACTAATTTTGAATGAAAAGTTTAGAGAATTTATATTTTATAGTGGGGTAGGCCTGGGAATGAATGTTTCCATAGCAACAGCTTTGTTTACCTTATATTGTGTATCACACTTAGTACTATCGTACTACAAATTGCAACTATTTATGTTGCAAATTGACAGAGATATTTATGATTTTATCATTTTGTGCAAAGCCTGTGCAAACCAAATGACATCATAAGCCCCCTAATTTGCATATTTGAAAAACTTGAATCTCTGAAGAAAGAAACAGATATTGAAAAATGGAAAACGTCATCCTTCTTCTATTTAAAGTACTCTTAAATAAGAAGGTTACAAATTTTGCTTCATACGCACCTTTAAACAGCTAGCCGAGGTTATAGCTCCATAGTGCAACCATGAATTATAGAGTACCTGATTAAAATTCTTCAGAACTTTGTAGTTTCCAAGTGTTTTTTTAATTCTACATGCTGCTGAGTACTCCATCATCTCTTCCTGCCTTAGCACAACTGTGGCTGAGAGAAGTTCATCAATTATTTCTGCGTTGGGCTTTGATTTTTTCAGCTCATCCTTGAGTTTTGTAAGGTTTCTTTGCATTGTCACTCTGTCATCTACAGCAACTGGAGAACCTTAAAAATTATGAAATGAAAAAAAAGTATTGAAATTCAGCAGATGATCGACGTCTTTAAGGGCATGTTAATCCATCCATGTATACACTGAGGCAATATTTATTTGGTTATCTGAACCCTGCACGCATCAATAACCCTCCAAAGACAGGTACTAACTAAATTCTTGCAAGTTAAAAGTTTTGTATAGCCTTAAATGTACTGAGAACATTAGCAAGGACTTTATAGGCTGTGCAATATATCAAGAAGTTTAGCATACCTTCCCTGTCTGAGCTCTTCTTTCTCACTTTGTCTGCAGTTCCTGTGCTTGTCTGACCTGACACATTAAAGTTCTCAATCCTCCTTGTTATCTGCTTCTTTAAATTAAGCTAGTCTGCAACAGAATTTTAAAAATATTCAAAACACTTATGGTATTTACAAAACAATTCAAGTAAGGCAAGTTTTTTAAAGCCTTGCATACTCCCCAAACTATGGTAATTCATTTATGACCCAACACTTTTGATTTCAATAAACAGGTCTCTAAACAAGGCAAGTACATGTATAGATGTTTTCCAAAACTGTAACAGTGGAACCCAGTTAATGTAAACACCAAAGGAACAAGAAAAGGGTGTATAAAATGGTTCCCTTATATAGCAGGCAGATCTAATTAAAGTGTGTGAACCTTTGGGACAATCAACTGTGCTTAATATCCAGGTGTCCATATTAAGCAGGTGTCCATTAAGTGGTATTCCAATGACAGTACAGAGAAGCTTGTTTAATGTCTTCATGATTGCAAAAGGGTCGATGCCGGCAATTAATTGATCTTGATTCCACAGAAATTATTATGTAAGCCCTTAAACACAAGAAAAACTTACCCATGGACAGAAGTCACCATTGCTTGACAAATTTATACTGGCTGATCCACTTGGTTGCAAGAAATTCCTGGGATCCCTGTCTGCCAGGCAAGGGTATTTATGTATCAGCTCTTTGGCTAGCCACTCACAGCCAGCTGAGGTCACTTTTTTGGTGCAGTATCCTAAGGCACAAGTTGTCACCTGCCGTATAACTTTATTTCTAAGCTTTGGGGTTAATACGGCTCCTGCAAGGGCTTCATCCAACTGTTTGCCAAACGTTCCTTGGATCTTGAATGCTGGGGGGATACAATCTGGCCTGGGATTGGAATTGGGGCTTTCTTTAACGTTGGGTTTCTTGGCCGGTGGCTCATCTAGATCATCAACCTTGGCTAGAGACAATACCTCAGTACCAGTGCTACCATGATTAAGCAATGACATGGTGCTGGTTCTGGACTTTCTTGAATTATTATGCAGACTTATATCTTGTGGTTCGTCCAGATCAGTATCCAAAGACAAGATTTCAGTGCTGCCAGTGCTACCAGTGCTACCAGTGCTACCAGTACGAGACAGAAAGCTGCTGGACCTTTCTGAACTACCATTCCTTTTTTTCTGGAAATAAAATGCTATATGTAAATAAATTATACCAAATTAGGGTAAAAGTGGCAGTGCGAGTCATTTAACAACCTGAAGCATCATAGAAGTCAGGATGAGAAGGGGTTGAAGGAGACTGTAAAAAGGTTTTAAAGTATTTTCAATTTCACTGATAATTTCAAAAATTATAAATCCAACACATTGCTCTTTTTGAGGCAAAGAAATAAATTAACCTTAACTAGTGTGCTCTAATTGACATAATTACTAATCTTTCTTGGGAATGTGTGATTCCAGAAAATATCCATACCCCTACCAAAGAAAACAATTCCTAACAGGCTCCTCACTCGGCTTCTCACTCTCTGGATTTTCCACCAGCTTTGACCACTCACCCCACCCCACTATTTTGGAATTTCCAATTGTCTTCCACGGTGTGGCATGAATATTTTATATGTACACCATGCTCAAGGTTTCCAACAGACTTTGAAGAAGCTCTGAAATTAAGGTGTACTTTTATAGTGCACAAGAAAATTTAGCACTGGATTGTGAAGCATGGAATTACACAAGTACAGTGCTAATATTGAGTCTGCAAAAACCACTACAATGACACCCTGTTTTTTTTTACAATAATTGTCTCTTACCAGAGGTAGTGGTGACATGCCATCTGTACATGTGATAGCATCATTCTTTCGCTGCAAAAGAAAAAACTGTAGGTTAGAGAAAATGAGGTTGTACAACATGAACTTACTGGGAACCGAATTGTTAAATGAAAGATTAAAGAAAATCTGTGTTATAAATAACATATTTTGAATAAATTTTAGCAATCTCAGGGACCAGTACATTTTCTCTGCCAAATTTAGGGAGGCCTACAAAGAATACATTACTAGGAGAGGGGGAGCACACGAAAAATATCCGTTAAAATCAAAAAATTCCCATAGCCCACCCCCCACTATATTTTTAGATAAATTATGAATGTTCTCTATAGTCAGTCTACTCAAATCTTTGCCATCCTCCATCCAAAATGCACTAAATTTTCTGAATTGCTTTTAAAAAGGGTTCTTTACAAATATCATTGCTTATTTTTCATTTCAATACTGAAAATATGATATGTAGGATACACTTACCACTTTATTAAGAAACGCCCTGATTTCGCATCGGTCTGAAACTGAGCAGTCTTTGAATTCTAAATGCACATCTTCAGCAGTCATTAGTAACAGAGTGCGGCCACAGATAGCTTTACTATTAGCTGCAAAACGAAATCGTGATTCAGAGAAATTCATGAAATATGTCCGACATTTTTGGCACCAAAATCCGTGTCCGCCTTGATTATGGAAAACAAATTGATGTCCACTCACTACTCACTCCCCGGCGTCAGAACCATGGTTTGTCCATGGTCCACCATGTTTATAACATGGTCAACCATGGTTCTTGACCATGGTTGACCATGGTTTGTCCATGATATGACCATGGTTTGACCATGGTAAACCATGAACGTTAAATTGCCCAAATGTTGACCATGGTCAACCATGGTCACAATGTCAAATTTCACACTTCTGTGAACATGGTCAACCATGGTCAGACCATGTCCTTAAATCATGTTTAGACATGGTAATCCATGGTCAAATGATGTGTGCTGCAGTTGATAAATACAGGTGTTGACCATGGAGAAACATGGTCTTCCATGTCTCAAACATGGAATAACATGGTCAACCATGTTTACAGGTTGGGGGTTCAACATGGTATAACATGGTCAACCATGGTCCAACAGTGAAAGATTGAACATGGAGAAACATGGTCAACCATGTCCCAAACTTCAGATCAGTCAACCATGGAATACCATGGTCAACCATGTCCCATGCTGCACATCAGTCAACCATAGAATACCATGGTCAACCATGTGCCATACTTTAGATCAGCCAGCCATGGAATACCATGGTCAACCATGTGCCATACTTCAGATCAGTCAACCATAGAATACCATGATCAACCATGTCCCATACTTCAGATCAGTCAATTATGGAATACCATAGTCAGCTGTGTTTCACCAATATTACTGCTCCCTGTACATATAAAAGTGATCATGTGTAATTAAGTTACAGCTTCCCATTCTGTTATCACAAAGAAAAAGGTAATGTCCATTGATAGTTAGAAAATTAGAGAGATTATCTGAGAATAAAAATTAACCCTTTCACTACATGTAGATGTAAAGACCACATTTATGAAACTACTATAGTCACTCACAACAACAAATTTATTAATGATTGCAAACAGAACAGTGCCTACATGTACATGTAAAAGACAGTGTCGGATAACTTTATAAGTCTCATTAGAAAAACTGCACTTATATATTAGGGAGTGAAATATACATGTATTGTGTATTAGTCTTAGCACTAAAAACTGTGGCCAAAAAAGCCTTTCCTATTACACAGAGCAGCTCAGCTGTGTAAACAGCCCAGTTCCTGTACATGCACACCACATCTTTACAGGGTATTCTGTTTTGAAATTTCCTGTTTCTACATAAATTCTACAGGTACATGTATATATAGCTTAGTAAACTCCCTTACAAAGTCAGCTAAAGCCAGATGAAAAGGTGAGACAAAAATACTACAAGCCAAAGTTATTGGAGTGCTGCTCGCTAGTCTAGTAAAAAAAAAAAACAGTTTTACATAAGTGTTTACTTTTTCGATAATTATAATAATATGGGGTTATTATTTAAACTAAAAGTTAATACCATTTTATGTTCTGACTATGTAACAATTAAGTCCACCATTATTTTGAGAACAGACACCTTTTCCCTTGAAGTACTGAGGTCCTCCAGGGATTCATGCACTTGTTCTCTTGTTCAGTACTTAAGCGTTGTTTACTGCCTAGAAAAAGAAACACATGTGATTAGTTGTCTTGAGCTTGTCTAGAATTGTTTATATACTTAAATTATAGGGACAAAAATAATGGTCACTTAGTCTAACTGACTTGCATGTGTAATAGACTATTTGAAGGTTGCCATTAACACTACGATATCTACTTCAATTAGCGATAGCACTGGTACCACTACAAAGAGCACCTCAAAATTAGTCAAAATACCAAATTTGATAGTTATATCCCACAAAGTAAGACAATTTTACAGACATTTGTATGCGGGGGTGCAAATTGTTGCACACCCTCATACAAATGTCTGTAAAAATAGCACACTTTACTTGACTGTATCTTGGCTTCTAGGTGAGGTAAACTCTCAAATTTGGGATTTTGACTCATTTCCAGGAGCTCTTTTCAGTAGCACCAGTGCTATCGCTAATTGAAGTAGATATTGTAGTGGTAATGACGACCTTGAAATGGTCTATGGGTTACTAGTTCCTGTAAAAACTAGTGTTGATCTGCATCAACAGGGAAGATAAACACTCGGGGTATGATTAACTAAAAGTAGATTAAGGTATGCTAGTTGCTGGGGAGCAAGACAGGCCCAAGCATATAAAACCAAAGTTGCTTATGACTAGAGCATTTATAGTGTAAATCGTAAACCAAGGAAATCATGAAAATAAAGTATATTTAATTACACTGTATAATATAGTCTTGTGTAGTGAGTTAGACTTCCTTAGAAATAGCTCCACTGTGATGCTCAACACAAATTATGACAAAAAATAATCAACAACAGTACTGTTGACTCAGTCCCGGCCTATAAGAAATTTAGACTTTATTTCCAAGATTTTCTTGGTTTATGATTTACACTTTAAACATACATCAGTACATGTGCACAAATATCGAGCTTGTGCTCCCTGTGATAGAGTAGAGCTCTTTATACATAATTATAAAGGAAGTGTTTTATCACCTGAGCTGCATGAATTTAATGCCTGAAATAGTAAATATTTGAAGGGAAAAACATTAAGTTACTGATCGAGTCATTTCATTTTAGTGTGTCTATTTAGTAGTTAGTGTATTTATCCATGTTTCACAGAGTATGCTTCGTATTTCAAAACGTTTCAGAGAACACTATACAGTACTCTGCTAAAGTTTATGGCGGGCAGAACACAATGTATAAAGCAGTCAGGCAATGCAACGTATTAGAACGTACTGTGACTGAGACGGTGATCTTCGGTAATTAACGCACTGATACAGATAAATGAACATTGTTAGATTAGCTTGTTAAATTAGCTGTAACGTATAGGAATGAGTTACTGTACTTGCCTGATTCAGTAATACTAAGTTGAACTTGAACTTGTAGTTGTAACGATGTTTTCCGTTGACCACTAAAAAGGCACTATTGATCCAGTTTTGCAATCACAATAACTTTACACTGTTCAATTAAGTAATCACCATAACCAGTGCGAGTTTCCTTGTCTTAATACCCGTTATTTAGAACAATTTCCTTTGAAAAAACCTCCAAACTCCCTTCACCAGTTCACTTTACAGTAACCGTAGAAAATGTCCGCCAAAAACCGTTGAAAATTGAGCCCACAGGCGGTAGGTACTTCACATAAGATAATTATTATGTACTTATATTAGTTTCAACCCAGTTCCACCTTTCAACCCCGTTCAACCTCGTTTAACCTCGTTCCGTCCTTTTCAACCTCGTTCCGTCCTTTTCAACCTCGTTCAACTCCGTTCAGCCTTGTTCAACCTCGTTCAGCCTTGTTCAACCTCGTTCAACTCCGTTCAACATCGTTCAACTCCGTTCAACCTCGTTCAACTCCGTTCAGCCCTGTTCAACCTCGTTCAGTCCTGTTCAACCTCGTTCAACTCCGTTCAGCCCTGTTCAACCTCGTTCAACTCCGTTCAACATCGTTCAACTCCGTTCGACATCGTTCAACCTCGTTCAACCCCGTTTAACCTCGTTCTACCCTGTTCATCCTCGTTTAACTCCGTTCAACCCAGTTCATCCCCGTTCAACCAAGTTCATCCTCGTTCTACCCTGTTCATCTTCGTTCAACCCAGTTCATCCTCGTTCAACTCCGTTCAACCCAGTTCATCCCCGTTCAACTCAGTTCATCCCCGTTCAACCCAGTTCATCCCCGTCCAACCCAGTTCATCCTCGTTCTACCCTGTTCAACATCGTTCAACCCTGTACAACCCTGTTCAACCTTGTTCAACTCCGTTCAACTCCGTTCAACCCCGTTCATCCCTGTTCAACTCCGTCCAACCCTGTTCATCCTCGTTCAACTCCGTTCAACCCTGTTCAACTCCGTTCAACCCTGTTCAACTCCGTTCAACCCAGTTCATCCCCGTTCATCCCCGTTCATCCCCATTCAACCCAGTTCATCCTTGTTCTACCCTGTTCATCCTCGTTCATCCCCGTTCATCCTCGTTCAACCCAGTTCATCCTCGTTCAACTCCGTTCAACCCAGTTCATCCCCGTTCAACCCAGTTCATCCCAGTTCAACCCAGTTCATCCCCGTTCAACCCAGTTTATCCTCGTTCTACCCTGTTCAACATCGTTCAACCCAGTTCATCCTCGTTCTACCCTGTTCTGAACATCGTTCAACCCCGTTCAACTCCGTTCAACCCCGTTCATCCCTGTTCAACCTCGTTCAACTCCGTTCAGCCTTGTTCAACCTCGTTCAACTCCGTTCAACATCGTTCAACTCCGTTCAACTCCGTTCAACTCCGTTCAGCCCTGTTCAACCTCGCTCAGTCCTGTTCAACCTCGTTCAACTCCGTTCAGCCCTGTTCAACCTCGTTCAACTCCGTTCAACATCGTTCAACTCCGTTCGACATCGTTCAACCTCGTTCAACCCCGTTTAACCTCGTTCTACCCTGTTCATCCTCGTTTAACTCCGTTCAACCCAGTTCATCCCCGTTCAACCAAGTTCATCCTCGTTCTACCCTGTTCATCTTCGTTCAACCCAGTTCATCCTCGTTCAACTCCGTTCAACCCAGTTCATCCCCGTTCAACCCAGTTCATCCCCGTTCAACCCAGTTCATCCCCGTTCAACCCAGTTCATCCCCGTTCAACCCAGTTCATCCTCGTTCTACCCTGTTCAACATCGTTCAACCCTGTACAACCCTGTTCAACCTTGTTCAACTCCGTTCATCCCCGTTCATCCCTGTTCAACTCCGTCCAACCCTGTTCATCCTCGTTCAACTCCGTTCAACCCTGTTCAACTCCGTTCAACCCAGTTCATCCCCGTTCATCCCCGTTCAACCCAGTTCATCCTTGTTCTACCCTGTTCATCCTCGTTCATCCCCGTTCATCCTCGTTCAACCCAGTTCATCCTCGTTCAACTCCGTTCAACCCAGTTCATCCCCGTTCAACCCAGTTCATCCCCGTTCAACCCAGTTCATCCCCGTTCAACCCTGTTCATCCCCGTTCAACCCAGTTCATCCTCGTTAAACCCTGTTCAACCTCGTCAACTCCATTCAACCCTGTTCATCATCGTTCAACTCCGTTCAACCCTGTTCATCCCCGTTCAACCCTGTTCATCCTCGTTCTACCCTGTTCAACCTCGTTCGACCCCGTTCAACCTCGTTCAACCCAGTTCATCCTCGTTCAACCCAGTTCATCCTCGTTCGACCCCGTTCAACCTCGTTCAACCCTGTTCAACCCAGTTCATCCTCGTTCTACCCTGTTCAACCTCGTTCAATCCTGTTCAACCTCGTTCTACCCTGTTCAACCTCGTTCAACTCCGTTCAACCCTGTTCAACTCCGTTCAACATCGTTCATCCCTGTTCAACCTCGTTCAACTCCGTTCAACCTCGTTCAACCCTGTTCATCCCCGTTCAACCCAGTTCATCCTCGTTCTACCCTGTTCATCCTCGTTCAACCCAGTTCATCCTCGTTCAACTCCGTTCAACCCAGTTCATCCCCGTTCAACCCAGTTCATCCCCGTTCAACCCAGTTCATCCCCGTTCAACCCAGTTTATCCTCGTTCTACCCTGTTCATCCTCGTTCAACCCAGTTCATCCCCGTTCAACCCAGTTCATCCCCGTTCAACCCAGTTCATCCCCGTTCTACCCTGTTCAACATCGTTCAACCCTGTTCAACTCCGTTCAACCCCGTTCATCCCTGTTCATCATCGTTCAACTCCGTTCAACCCAGTTCGTCCCCGTTCAACCCTGTTCATCCCCGTTCAACCCAGTTCATCCTCGTTAAACCCTGTTCAACCTCGTCAACTCCATTCAACCCTGTTCATCATCGTTCAACTCCGTTCAACCCTGTTCATCCCCGTTCAACCCTGTTCATCCTCGTTCTACCCTGTTCAACCTCGTTCGACCCCGTTCAACCTCGTTCAACCCAGTTCATCCTCGTTCAACCCAGTTCAACATCGTTCATCCCTGTTCAACCTCGTTCAACTCCGTTCAACCTCGTTCAACCCTGTTCATCCCCGTTCAACCCAGTTCATCCTCGTTCTACCCTGTTCATCCTCGTTCAACCCAGTTCATCCCCGTTCAACCCAGTTCATCCTCGTTCTACCCTGTTCAACATCGTTAAACCCTGTTCAACCTTGTTCAACTCCGTTCAACCCCGTTCATCCCTGTTCAACCTCGTTCAACTCCGTTCAACCCTGTTCATCCTCGTTCAACCCTGTTCAACTCCGTTCAACTCTGTTCAACTCCGTTCAACCCTGTTCATCCACGTTCTACCCTGTTCAACTCTGTTCAACTCCGTTCAAACCTGTTCATCCCCGTTCAACCCAGTTCATCCTCGTTCGACCCCGTTCAACCTCGTTCTACTCAACCTCGTTCAACCTCGTTCAACTCCGTTCAACCTCGTTTAATCCCGTTCAACCCTGTTCAACTCCGTTCAATCCCGTTCAACCCTATTCAACCCCGTTCAACCTCGTTCAACCCCGTTCAACCCCGTTCAACCCCGTTCAACAACCTCGTTCTACCCAGTTCATCCTCGTTCTACCCCGTTCAACCTCGTTCAACCCCGTTCAACCCCGTTCATCTTCGTCCTACCCTGTTCAACCTCGTTCAACCCCGTTCAACCCTGTTTAACCCGTTCACATTCATTTAACCTGGTTCACCCTCATTCACCACATGATAAGTTCCATTGCGTTTAACCCGGTTTAACCTCGTTCAAACCCGTTCAACACCGTCGGCATGGTTAAACCTCATTCAACACCGTTCAAACCTGTTAAACCCCGTCAAGAGAAATGTTTTTCTTGACCCTTTAAATCGCGTTCAACCGCGTTCGGCCGAGTCCCCGTTCATCCACATTCACCATAGTTCAATCTCGTTCAACAGCGTTCTCCGATCGATCCCTCCGACCGTTAAACGACTCTGAAACTGACCCGTTAATCCCGTGCATTCCGTTTAACTACGGTCGAAAGTAGTTCCGATCAAAATGTGAGAACTAAGGTTTATTACTTCGAAATATGAAACGTGAATTAATATTTTTGCCAATTATTTGTCATCATCATTTCGATAAGCGCACAACGTTTATATTTTTAATCAACTCCTATCCTGGATATATTTTCTACTGTTTTCAACGTTTCTACTGATTAAATTCATGTATATTAGAGTATAACCTGCATATTATTAAGAAATAAAAAAATAAAAAATACCTACGACCAGTTATACAAGTACCTCAAATTCCAGCAACTTCAACTTCATTTATAAACAAAACTAATGGTGAGAGAGAAACTAAGACACATCATTTACACACAGATCTCAGTGTCTGTTGTGCAAACTCATATTAACAAAAAAGGAAATAGCAGGGATTTCATTTAACAGATATTGAAATCACAGATAAAAGATTGATCAAAATAGCAGCGATGTACATATTTTGTTAATATTGTAGAGATTTGGTTAACTTCAGCACAGTTATGATCTGTTGAACGTATATTCAGGAATATAACTTTTAATTCGTTTTTTTTAAATTATGTTTATATCTTCAGAGATCTGACCGAAAGGGGGAGAACATTCCACATTCCCATCCTGGAAAAATATTTTCTCTGTTTCTCTGTTTTCGAAAACTGCACCTCTTTTGATGAGGATCGAGTTGTATATTTGATTTATTAATTAAATAGATTTAATATATTTTTAGTGTATTTAAGTTTGAAACATCATGCATCATTTTGCAGAAATTTTCAACGTATAGTAGCGAGAAAGGTAAGGTACCTAACGGTATAAAAATAGGAACTGCATGTTCTATTGGTTTACTGAAGTAGTTCAGCCGAAGTGCCCGTTTTTGACTGAAGTATAAGGCGTTTATGCACGGGTGAGTATGTTTTAGCAGCTTGACCCCAAGGACAAATAAGGCGAGGATAACTATTTAAAAGACGAGGTATGTAATGTCTTAACTTGGCAAGGATTCCTACTGTGGAAAATAACTATTTCCTCTAAAAGAGGTAGAGATTGTAGGTGATTGTTGCAGAAGTCTTCGGAAGATTCCTCAAGCATGTTAAGGCATGGTTTATGAGCAGTTCTGATAAAACATTCAAAATTCACTATCTTTGTTATTTATGTATGAAATACCCTACTGATAACTTTGGAATAAGACGGTAATCGTGTGTCTTAACATTTAAGGATTGGTATTTTGGTTTTTTGAAGGTCACGACCTTAAGGTTGATAAAACAAGAAATCAAAATGGGGTGGCGGAAGTTATTGTTGTTTCAGATTTTCGCTTCGAAATGTTAAGCCGGTTTGTTATGGGAAATGAGACTGTGCCCGGAATGGTTGACTTTTTATCACTGAAGAGAATATAAATGGCGAAAAATGGTTCCAACAATAGGTCACGTCACCTGTTTTCTATATTTTCGCCTTAATAGTCTATCAGTGTCAACCCACAATTGTAATCAGATAAACACAAAATCGTTACTTAAAATATACAATATACCCACCCCGTTTTTAGTTTAATTTTCAACTTTTTTGTGATCACGTGATTGGTCACGTGATAGACATTTTACCAAACGTATATTAGGACGACTAAAAGCGCTGACGAGCGACAAGCATGAAAATGTGCTGCCCCAAACTGTCACTTGACCACAGGCAGCCCAATCTCTATCAATCAATCAATCAATCACGTGAAAGTGGCTAAAATCACCCCATGAGTACACAGGTCAATCAAAAACACAACTTTGAAGAGGTATATAATCTTTATTTGAGTACTGTATCGACGGCGGGAAGACTGCTGATGTACACAAGTGGGTTGCAGGCCTCAACAGTGATTTCTGGCCCCAACAGCTGAATATGGCTGTCTTTCTAGCCACAGAGGGTTGTGGTATTTCGGTAGAAATGCTAGGAGGTTTGCCCCATCGCGTTGCTGCCTTCCTTCGGTTCCACATCTACTACACGACAAGGCGTATCCTGCAGGAGATGCATGCTTCACTCCCTGGAACTCCTACCTGGACGCCGTACGACAACCCATATATCAAATCAGCATATGACAAAATATGTGGAGAATTCGGGATCCCTACCAAGACAGACTTCCGGTTTCGGAGGGGGCGTATGGGAGGGCTTGGCACGACGTCCACGTGGCTGAAATCACCAGACAAGCACTGGAACACAAATCCCACTTGGAACGACGATGCAGAGCTCGCAGCGTACCGTAGGGGAGACCCAGATGCGGAGCTCGACGCTGGGAGGACACGCATTGAGAACCCAGAAACGGCTGAACAGTGGAAGATGTTTATACCTTTCCGGACTAACGTCCACCCAGGCTTGACAGTAGCTGGTCGTGGTCGGCTGAACAAAACTGTGGAAGCCTATGTCTACTGTGTGCTTGGAGCACAGGCCCAAGTCCGTGGTGCAATCCTCGGTTCCACTGGTCAAGCGAAGGAGGGCAGACGAAACTTTCTCGTCCTGCTGGAGGACGCCATTGTGAACACCAACATTGCAGATAGCATCAAAAGATACCAGAAGGCCATTGGGGATGCCCACGCGCGGTTGAACTACGCGATTGCTCCTGGTGTGTGGCTCCAGCCCGCCGACATAGGCTTGGACTTTGGGGTCTCTGTGGTGGGCTACGATAACAACCTCGAGAAGGCCCGCGAAGATATGCAGTTGGGTGCAAACGACGACGTTAATACGGGGATCCAAAGTCCACCTCTTCCACCTATGCTAGGACCTAGCCTAAAGAAAAAAATTCCACAGGTTGCAAGGCAACCAGCCCAACATATGCTAGGACCCAACCCCACAGGTTGTTGTACACAGCGGAACTGCGACGCACGTACCAAAGGCACTGGCTATACAAGCAACCCAACACGAAACCAATCTAGCAGTGGCATCGATTGCTGCAGCTGGAGCCGCATGGTTGTTGTTTCGTTAATGCTTAGCATTAGCGCTTCTTGTATTGCTCCACTACGAATATAACTACGGCTACAATCAACAGCCAGGCATTCTTCGCCAAGAATCCCACAACTTCACCCGCGGTGCGAAACAAGAAGCTAGCAATTGCTCCGACCATCCCAGGAAGAATCTGCCCCAGCGTTTTTCCTATTGCCTTCAAACCATTACCAACACCACTTGCTACGCTAGCCAGGCTCTTCGACAGCATGGAAACTATGACACCAATCACAGTGCCTGCCGCGGCCAGCACCCCAAGCACTGTGAATCCGTATTTCTTGAAAATAGCTTTAACCCGGTCCCGCAGTGACATGCGCTCTTGGAGAGCTTCTCCTCGGCGTTCGAGGACTGCTCTTTCCTTATGGATAGCGGTGATCTCCTCACTAGCCGCTTCTCTCTGAGCTGCGATTGACGTAGGGTCTCGTAGAATCTCCTCTCCCTGTGCAATCCGCTCGTCGAGCTGTCGTTGAGCCACTACTACTTCCTGTGCCTCCTCTGCTCCTGTGGGGCCTAGGGCTCTTTTGAGGTCCTTCCCCATCTTCTGGCGTAATGTTCCATCTTTATTGGTCAAAGGGATAGGCTGCTCTTTGCTTCCGTATACATGGATCGTGATTCTACCATCGTTCATGGGTGCTATCTCAAGCACACCTCGAACCACCTCATCTGAATAGTAATCCTTGACAGTATTGACCATCATCTCTTTTGCCCCTTCTGAGATGTTTTGTTTGAAGACGAACCCTCGGAGGGGATCAGTCGTTGGAATTTCTTCCAGATGGATTTCCTCACCACCTACGGCTCCTTCTGAAACGGGTGGAAATGGGTTATGTTTTCTTCGAGGACGTCGTCAATAGCTTCATCGCCGCCATTGGTCCCACCTGTTTCAGTTTCACTCGACGTAGTCTCGCCAGTTTTGTCCATTGGGCCTATCTCAGTAGCCATATTGAAGGTTTATCCTCTCGCATATAACTTCGTTATTGTCATATTCAATATGATATCATCGAAGTTAGTTCCCGCACAAAGACGCAGAGAGCCATTTGGACTCAAAGCTCGACGCATTCTATATAGACGCACTTTCTCACCAACATCTGCCGGCCCCAGAGATACGCTCTATGTTTCAGTCCCAACGCTAGGAAAAAACATTGTCCTAGTCCCAGGTAGCTTTGCACTCGTGGCTGACCTTACATTGTCTGATGGACTCAACACCAATCGCGTGGTGGCCAATGTTGGACGATGTTTAGTCTTTCATCGCAGATGTAGAATTGGAACAGATGTAATAGAAGACCTTGTCTGGCCAGATCTCCTCGAGACATATTCCGATCTCTATCTTCCTACTCCAGAGCGAGAAGCTCGGATTCAACAAGGTATTCAGATAGAGAACGTGAACAAGCTTCGCTCAAAGACTAACGGCGTAACCGCTTCGAATACTGGAGAAACTGCGCTCCTGGCTGCATATGGTTCAAAGTATCGAATCCCACTGGACGTTGACATTCTGACACAATATGGAGCTCTGTATCCCTGCGCCCTCCATGACGCTATTTCGTTTGATTTGATTCTAGCACCTGCTACCGAGATAGTGGTGGGATCGGATGCAACCAAGATAGGCACATACAAGCTCAGCAACATACAGCTGGAGTATGAGGTCATCGAGAGCGAAAAACTCGCCAGAGAAGCACATAAGGCATATACCGCAATCGCGACCTTCCTGTTCAACTACGCTTTACACGCCATGACCGTGCCTATTAACAAGGCATCAGATACTCTGGTGTCTCAGAAAATTACCGTCCCACGGAAATCCTTTGCTGGACTACTCCTCTTTGTGGCGAAACACATCCATGGCGCCCGGGACAGCGAGTCATTCTCCAATCCAGGAATCACGAGGGTGGAGGTAGATGTTAATGGAATTCCAAATTTCTTCTTCCCAGATGGTATGGGTTGGTTTGGCATGTCAGTCGATGTTGATCCGCAAATAACAACCATGACACCCACCAAGTTCTACAACAACAAATTTGCCGTTCTCATTGACAGTCGCACAGCAACGGATTCAGCTATCCAAGGTGATGGCTTAGCCCAAGCAGGTGGTGGAAAAGACATCGACATCCGTGTGCATAGGAGTGCAGATTTAGCTGGTGGGATTGTGAACATGCACATCTTCGTTCTGGCAGATGCTCAGATCAATGTATTGAATGGATCCCTGCATAGTTTCACATATTAACAATGGATGCCCTGGTAGAACACATTCCATTCAATGCCCTCGTAGTAGGACCCACAAATTGTGGAAAAACGGCATTCCTTGTGGAGTAACTTCGTGGCCCATTTCGCGGTAAGTTCGACTATATCGTACTCGTATGCCCCACGTATGCCCACAACAAAACCTATCGGGGATTTGCCCATCGAGACCCTCGTTTCTTTGTTATGTCACCCTCGCAGGATGCTATCAATGCCGCACTGCATGTTTGTGCCACATTTTGGAAAGGGACCAATACCCTACTCGTCCTCGACGATTGTGCCGCCTCAAAGGATGTAAAAAGAAGGACTGACAAGCTCGTGGAACTGGCATTTTCTGCTCGTCATATCGGGATTTCTGTTTGCATTTGGGTGCTCACCCAACAACTCACGAGTATCTGCAAACCCTTCCGCGAAAATGTAGCCATGGTTGTGGCCTTTCATACAGCATCGGCTCTGGATGCCAAGGTCCTATTTGAGGACTACGGTGCAGGGTTGGAGGCGGATGAGAAAAAGATGATGCAATCAGAGCTGCGGGCCCATAAGTTTACTCGCATATGCTTTTGCTTACGACATCCTTTTGCAGTCGTATTGGAGATACCTGCACCCGTGGTATACCACGAACAATGGAAAACGAAATAGCTACCCTACTAGGTGAGGATGTAACAGGTCCACCCAAGGCAGCGGCAACCAATTCGGCTGATAATACAGCGTTTTCCTCTGAAACCGACAACCGGGAAGCACTTTCTATTTTGGCCGCAACAGGAACCACAAAAGAATATCTAGGGAAAAATCTCTCTCTAGGAGACGTTTCTAGACTATCTGAGAAAGACGTAGAGCGGTTATATAGAAGGTACCAGGCCGTTCTAGCTCAGCAAATAACAGGGTGTCTAGTCCATGGTGTGATGCGTCTAGCTACCCGCTTAGTTGCTTACCTAGTCCCTCTAGATTCTCAAGAAGCACTGCTCAAGGACCTACAAGAAGACCACCTAGTCCGCAACGAGATCAGTGCTACGACTGGCTTGTTATCTCTTAAAGCAGGACGCCTTTGTAGCACTAGCTAGCGTATTGTTCCATGTAGCTGGTCACGTAGTCGTTCCTAGTACATCAAGTAGCACTGCTATCACACCAATTGAACCTTCACATATACCTACCATAACAAAGCAACAAGATATACAAGATGGAAGAGTAGATGGATCGGATCACTGAGGATCCCCCTGAGAAAAAAGTCAAAGATCCAAAGCGTGTTGCTGCTGGAAAAGCACTGGCAGAAGGTAACAAACGTGCTAGAGCGGCGGAGAAGCGCGAGCGGGAGCGCGAGTTGGAGCACGAAGAGGTGCCTCCAGATGACAGCAGCTCGGCCAGCAGGTTGTATGAGGTATATATATACATAGCGGATGCAACTTACGATGAAAATGGTACGTAATTTCCCAGTCTTACTAGTCGAGGTGAAGGCTAAAGGAATTGGAAACTTAGTCACCACTTATGCTGTACTAGACATTGAATCTCCTCTCACATATTGTACCAATCCGCTCCTAACTGAGTTAGATTTTGAAGGTGAGAAAACGTTGGTAGATTTTACGACATTAAATGGCAAGAACATCCAGACTGAAATCGCCTTCGCAAATCTAGAAGTGCAAAGTCTTGAGATGGATGAATTCGTTAATATATGCAACGTGATACCTATGTCCGAGATACCCGACTACATAGACTTAGAACCTGGCAGTCCTCCGCTTCAACCCGATGTTAAAATCGGTTTAGTAATAGGGAATGACAACATCAAAGCCCTTGAGGTCGTACGAAGTAAAGATGGGCCACTGACAATGGCCAATTGGAACGCAGAGTCATACCTAAAATCAAACGTTTAAGCGCCCATTTGAAGTCTGGAACCATAAATCTTATGGTTGAGAATAAATTGATGCAAACGATAACGGATGCCGTCGTATTAACTGGACTCGCTACTAGTATTGAGTTCGTTGCAAGAAAGTTGATCAAAGAGTCCATGCTTAGTGACCCTTCAGCATCGGTCATAAACTACGTGAAGTGGGCAGCTGTATTAGCTGGTTGCATTGCCTCTAAGAAGTATCTTGAAGACCAAAAGATAATTCCACAGAGTGTGTAGCAAAGCCATACCGTAGGTATAATGGCAACCATAGCTATGATAATCGGCGGTGCAGTCTTGAATGCAACGGCCTTCGTAGGGGGAAGCTACCTCGCCCGTGAAATTTCTGGTAAAGGTCCAGATGTACTGGCCATAGAGCGAAAAAGGCATGACGAGGCAATAGAGAAGTATCAGGCAGACTGGGCAGCTTTCCAAGAGCACCGCGAAAACTTAGCTGACTGGGTTCGAGAACAGGAACGTCTGCAGCGCCATGCTTCTGAGGATCTCAACGATACGGACCGTGCCCTTGTGCTATACAATACTGTACATGTGGGGTTGCACCACATACGTCCGCAGGACATGCACGAACCCAGCTTCTCCGACTATTATCGACCTTCGAGTGCACAGAAGACAGGCGAGTTGGTCTACGTCAGTGGTGGAATGCTTGCTATTGGCTATGCTGCCAGCCGATGGTTATAGTCTCTCAAGAAAAAAAAAGATTACTAGGTAGTTACTAGATGAATTACTAGGTAATTACTAGATTACAAAATGAGTTACATGAATTACTAGATGAATTACTAGGTAATTACTAGATTACTAGTAATCTTTTTTTCTGACCTATTGAAGATCGATTGAGTAAGCTATAGTTATATATGTGGAAAATGGCGAGCTTAAATGTCACATGTATCTCAACTGACCAGATGATCTACTTTGATCAACCTCGTCGCATCCAGAATATTTCTCTAGTCAAGGCAGCCGTTGGTGCTAAGAAACTAGGCTTGAAGGTCTCAAAACATGAGCAGACGGTTATGTTAACAAAAACTAAAGTAAGCACAATCAAAAACCTAGTTTCGAAAACCATGGACGACGGTTCGGTCTCCGAACAAGAGTTCAGTTTTATCCTCGGCGAAGCCGGCAAGTTCGAAGCCGGTAACTTCGAAGCTCTGAAAGTTGATATTCGGCAAAAAGTCCGCCGAGAGAGCGAAAAAGCTGCCAGCCGATGGTTATAGTCTCTCAAGAAAAAAATACGAATTACTAGATGAATTACTAGGCACCTAAGAAAAAAAATACTAGACGAATTACTAGTATTTTTTTGCTTGTTGAAGTTTGGTGGGATACATCATATAGCAACAATGGAAGCTAAACTAAGTAGTAAACTCAGTTTACGATACTATATAGTCCTCAAGGCTATTGGAAAGGACTCGCAGCAATCAAACATCTTGCCACTGCAACTGACATCTCTGAAGATGTAGCTCGGATGTGGCTTTCAAAGCAGGGCGCTATCTATTTACCAGCACCCCAATATGTGCCACGACCTAGATTTATCGTCTCTACGCCAAACGAGGTTCATCAAGCTGATCTGCTCTTTCTTCCACATGATCGTCCTGGACGTGGACGAAAGCTGTATAAGTATGCACTCACGGTTGTTGATGTAGCATCCAGATACAAAGAAGCCGAGCCATTAGCCATTAAAGAAGCTAAAGAAGTCGCTGCGGCTTTTGAGCGAATCTACGAGCGAAGCCCATTGACGTGGCCAAAGCTGCTCCAGGTTGATCCAGGGCGTGAGTTCATGGGTGTTGTTTCTCCAATGCTGATCAAGCACGGAGTTTCTATAAGGCGTGGACGTGTGGACATCCACAGAGATCAAGCAATTGTTGAGCGTTTTAATCGTACGCTGTCTGAGAGGCTATTCGGACACCAGTATGCTCAAGAATTGGTGCTTGCTTCGCAGCAATCGGGACGGCTGAACGAGAGGTCAGTCGAGTGGGTAACTCGTTTATCTGAGGTCGTCAAAGCTTTGAACAATGAAGCTACACGTTTGACAGGAACACACCCGACCATAGCAATTAGCAAAGAATCGATCGAATCGAAGCCGGCAGAACCTACACACTATGCATGGCGCTTAGTTGGTCTCAAAGAGAAAAGGCTTCCATTCGACGTTGGTGTTCGATATCTATATGCACCTGGTGAGCTGGAAGGTGGGCGTCGTCGTGCAATTGATCCTATATATGGTCTTTAGATATATACCAGCCAGGACGTGTCGTTATCAAGCCGAACGAACCAGCCCTTTACTATTTGATGACTGTCGTCTCAACTGCTGTGCCGCTGCGTGGTTTCGTTCGCGAAGAGCTGCACGTGGTACCTCCAGACACAGAACTACCGCCAGATGGTGTATTAGGCTAGGAGCTCATCAATGAGATCATCAAAGTTTACCTCCTCTTTGTGCCCATATGCAAATGTATCCACTCCATTTTCTGTAATCCATCGCTTGGAGTCGAATGGCGAGAGAGAGGCCTTATTCATATGAATACCATACATCCTATGTCCTTCGCTTCGAAGCATATCCATCCCATGGTGGAACACTTTTTTATCCAACAAAAAAGGGGGCTAATTCCATCCCTCCTATACTACTTCCGCCGTAGCCTTTCTCGCGGCGGTGATTGTGCCGTGGATTGGTGATTGTGCCTTGACTTTGGTGATTGTGCCGTGGCTTTGGTGATTGTGCCGTGGCTTTGGTGATTGTGCCGTGACTTTGGTGATTGTGCCGTGGCTTTGGTGATTGTTCCGTGACTTTGGTGATTGTGCCGTGACTTTGGTGATTGTGCCGTGACTTTGGTGATTGTGCCGTGACTTTGGTGATTGTGCCGTGGCTTTGGTGATTGTTCCGTGACTTTGGTGATTGTGCCGTGACTTTGGTGATTGTGCCGTGGCTTTGGTGATTGTGCCGTGACTTTGGTGATTGTGCCGTGACTTTGGTGATTGTGCCGTGACTTTGGTGATTGTGCCGTGACTTTGGTGATTGTGCCGTGACTTTGGTGATTGTGCCGTGACTTTGGTGATTGTGCCGTGGCACTTGTGGGCCACCGTAACCTGTGTTTATCTTCCCGTCGACGCAGATTCACAAGGTTCAAGGTTTTTATTTCCACAAAAACAAAACAATCATTACATTTAGGACATGCGACAAAAGATATTTACTAATGTAGAGGAGCACAAGCATAAAACCACGAGGGTTACCAAAGTTGCTTATACCCCTGGAAAACCTATTTAAATTAATCTATATATAAGACAAATACAACATATGTAAAAAGTGAATGTAGATAGTGCACTAGATCTCGTGTAAGAGTTTGTGTAAACTAGACTGAAACAGAAATAAATGTATTTTTTTAAATAAGATTAAAGTAACAGAGTTTAGGTTAAGTATTATATCTACGAGAAAGAGCAAAAATAGTAAATAGCACAAACGATAGTTTTTACAGAAACTAGTCGCCCACTGTATGTTTTCTCCTTACTCCATGTTTTATTTTTATTTTTTAATGTTTGAACAAACTTTAATTTTAATCAGTTTTACACATACCAGTGAAATTCATATTTACAATACCAGAAACAAGTCAAACTTACATTTTCCAACTTAGGCTAAACGGGCAAATTGGGCATGCAAACAAAAACTTACATGACTAGGTGTGGCGAATTGCGAGACTTGCGTTTGCGTTTTAAAAATCCAAGCCCGAGACTTTAAAGCAATTTGAAATTCCGAGCCCGAGACTTTGAGATACGAGCTTGTCCGTTATAAAAATCCGAGCCCGAGTTATGATGAAACACCCAGTTCCTTTCATCACGCCAGGTGAGGAATTATTAATAATAATAATAGTAAATATACCAGGAATTCACCATTCAACCAATTAGCTGTCGTTTGCGTACCTTGTAAAACACATGCAGAGGCCGCCAAGAAACCGTAACTCCAATAAAAGCTAATAAAAGAGTAAAATGGCGTAACTCTGAGACCGTCTCCACAAAAAATCAGAGACTCCGAGATGGGAAAAGTAAAGAAAAATCGAGACTGTACCTATAAAATGCGAGATTTCGAGACTTACCAACTTTTTGCGAGACCCTCCGCTTTTCTTGACACGATTCGCCACCCCTAGGACTTTTAAATTAATAATTTAGATATCGATGTAGAAGCTCGGTCTGTAACAGCCATATTTGTAAATATAATATGTTAATTTCAATTTTAAAAAACTGTCTGTAAAAAATCTGCATGTAACTTCAATATCACTATTCAAACTCAAACTCAATTTATGTAATTAATTAATTAATTTCATTCGTTTCATTAAAAATAATAACAATAACAACAATAATAATAATGTCTTTAATGAATCACCGATAAAATTCATATCGTGTGTTACAGCTATAAGTAATAAAGCATAAATATACAACGCGTATATATTTATTTTTTGTTTCTACATTTTAACCTAAAAATAAAGTTTTGATATTGGAGCACCATACATATAGGACGAGAGCAAACATTGGTTGACTTCTGGTTGAACAAGGTTGAACGGTGTTAAACATTTTATTGC
The DNA here is from genome assembly GCA_030867875.1 of Actinernus sp. WN-2022. Lineage (NCBI taxonomy): Eukaryota > Metazoa > Cnidaria > Anthozoa > Actiniaria > Actinernidae > Actinernus > Actinernus sp. WN-2022. Next base: position 323,355 of record JAOWCC010001812.1, read on the forward strand.
ATTCATCCAAATGCAAGTCAGTATTAAATGGAAGTTAAACAGGGAAGAGCCCCGGGGAAATAAAGCCGAAAGCCGAGAAAAGCTTTAGGGAAAAGAAACTTCTGCAGCGCACTCATCGGCATAATTCCCCTTAGCTTTGCTGATCGAGTGAGAACTTTGAGAAAGGCTTTAAAAAAGTTAAACTGGAGCTCTTGCAAATCCTCCAATTGTAGCTGGGTCCATCAAAGTTATGCAACAGATCAATTAGCCTTTTCGCCAATTGTCTCTGTTTCCTTGAAACGTTTGTATTTATTTCACTAGCTCCGTTTCAGTTAATTTTACTTCACTGTGTATACAAAAAAAAAATTCCGCCGTTCCGTCAAGCCGTCGAGCCGTCAAGCAGCAAATTACACCATCCGGGATTAAACGAGGCTGAACGCGGTGTTGAACGGAACTGAACGGGGTTTAACGAGGACGAACAGGGTTGAACGGGAATGAACAGGGTTGAACGGGGTTGAACAGGGTAGAACGAGGATGAACTGGGTTGAACGGGGATGAACAGGGTTCAACGGAGTTGAACGAGGATGAACAGGGTTGAACGGAGTTGAACGAGGTTGACTGACAGGGTTTAACGAGGTTGAACAGGTTTGAATAAGGTTGAACAGGGTCGGAACGAGGATGAACTGGGTTGAATGGGGATGAACTGGGTTGAATGGGGATGAACTGGGTTGAACGGGGGTGAACTGGGTTGAACGGAGTTGAACGAGGATGAACAGGCTTGAACAGGCTTGAACGAGGTTGAACGGGGATGAACGGAGTTGAACGAGGTTGAACAGGGTAGAACGAGGTTAAACGGTGTTGAACGAGGTTGAACGAGGATGAACAGGGATGAACTGGGTTGAACAGGGTAGAACGAGGATGAACTGGGTTGAACGGGGATGAACAGGGTTGAACGGGGTTGAACAGGGTTGAACGAGGTTGAACAGAGTTGAACCGGAGGTTGAACAGGGTTGAACGGAGTTGAACGGGGTTGAACGAGGTTGAACGAAGTTGAACGAAGTTGAACAAGGTCGAATGAGGTTGAACAGAGTTGAATGGAGTTGAACGAGGTTGAACAGGGATGAACGATGTTGAACGGGGTTGAGCGGAGTTGAACGACGTTGAACAGGTTTGAACGATGTTGAACAGGCTAGAACGAGGATGAACTGGGTTGAGCCGCGATGTTGAACAGGGTAGAACGAGGATGAACGAGGTTGAACAGGGTTGAGCGATGTTGAACAGGGTAGAACGAGGACGAACGAGGTTGAACAGGGTTGAACTGGGTTGAACAGGTTTGAACGAGGTAGAACTGGGTTGAACAGGGTTGAACGGAGTTGAACGAGGTTGAACAGGGTAGAACGAGGATGAACTGGGTTGAACGGGGATGAACTAGGTTGAACGGGGTTGAACATGGTTGAACGAGGTTGAACGGGGTTGAACAGGGTTGAACGTGGTTGAACGGGGATGAACGGAGTTGAACGAGGTTGAACAGGGTAGAGCGAGGTTAAACGGAGTTGAACGAGGTTGAACGAGGATGAACTGGGTTGAACAGGTTAGAACGAGGATGAACGGGGATGAACGGGGTTGAACATGGTTAAACGAGGTTGAACAGGGTTGAACGGAGTTGAACGAGGTTGAACGGAGTTGAACGAGGTTGAACGAGGTTGAAGAGGGTTGAACGAGGTTGAACAGGGTTGAACGGGGTTGAACAGGGTAGAACGAGGATGAACTGGATTGAACGGGGGATGAACCGGGTTGAACGGAGTTGAACGAGGACGAACAGGGTTGAACGGAGTTGAACGAGGTTGAACAAGGTTGAACGAGGATGAACAAGGTTGAACGGGGTTGAACGGAGTTGAACGAGGTTGAACAGGGTTTAACGAGGATGAACTGGGTTGAACGGGGTTGAACAGGGTTGAACGAGGTTGAACGGGGATGAACGGAGTTGAACGAGGTTGAACAGGGTAGAACGAGGTTAAACGGTGTTGAACGAGGTTGAACGGAGTTGAACGAGGATGAACAGGGATGAACTGGGTTGAACAGGGTAGAACGGGGATGAACTGGGTTGAACGGGGATGAACAGGGTTGAACAGGGTTGAACGAGGTTGAACAGAGTTGAACCGGAGGTTGAACAGGGTTGAACGGAGTTGAACGGAGTTGAACGAGGTTGAACGGGGTTGAACGAAGTTGAACAAGGTCGAATGGGGTTGAACGGAGTTCAATGGAGTTGAACGAGGTTGAACAGGGATGAACGATGTTGAACGGAGTTGAACAGGGTTGAACGGAGTTGAACGAGGTTGAACAGGTTTGAACGATGTTGAACAGGCTAGAACGAGGATGAACTGGGTTGAGCGATGTTGAACGGTGTTGAACGAGGTTGAACGAGGATGAACAGGGATGAACTGGGTTGAACAGGGTAGAACGAGGATGAACTGGGTTGAACGGGGATGAACAGGGTTGAACGGGGTTGAACAGGGTTGAACGAGGTTGAACAGAGTTGAACCGGAGGTTGAACAGGGTTGAACGGAGTTGAACGGGGTTGAACGAGGTTGAACGAAGTTGAACGAAGTTGAACAAGGTCGAATGAGGTTGAACGGAGTTGAATGGAGTTGAACGAGGTTGAACAGGGATGAACGATGTTGAACGGGGTTGAGCGGAGTTGAACGACGTTGAACAGGTTTGAACGATGTTGAACAGGCTAGAACGAGGATGAACTGGGTTGAGCGATGTTGAACAGGGTAGAACGAGGATGAACGAGGTTGAACAGGGTTGAGCGATGTTGAACAGGGTAGAACGAGGACGAACGAGGTTGAACAGGGTTGAACAGGTTTGAACGAGGTAGAACTGGGTTGAACAGGGTTGAACGGAGTTGAACGAGGTTGAACAGGGTAGAACGAGGATGAACTGGGTTGAACGGGGATGAACTAGATTGAACGGGGTTGAACATGGTTGAACGAGGTTGAACTGACGGGGATGAACGGGGTTGAACAGGGTTGAACGTGGTTGAACGGGGATGAACGGAGTTGAACGAGGTTGAACAGGGTAGAGCGAGGTTAAACGGAGTTGAACGAGGTTGAACGAGGATGAACTGGGTTGAACAGGTTAGAACGAGGATGAACGGGGATGAACGGGGTTGAACAGGGTTAAACGAGGTTGAACAGGGTTGAACGAGGTTGAACGGAGTTGAACGAGGTTGAACGGAAGTTGAACGAGGTTGAACGAGGTTGAAGAGGGTTGAACGAGGTTGAACAGGGTTGAACGGGGTTGAACAGGGTAGAACGAGGATGAACTGGGTTGAACGGGGGATGAACCGGGTTGAACGGAGTTGAACGAGGACGAACAGGGTTGACCGGAGTTGAACGAGGTTGAACAAGGTTGAACGAGGATGAACAAGGTTGAACAGGGTTGAACGAGGTTGAACGGGGTTGAACGGGGTTGAACGAAGTTGAACGGAGTTGAACGAGGTTGAACGGGGTTGAACGAAGTTGAACAAGGTCGAATGGGGATGAACGATGTTGAACGGAGTTGAACGGGGTTGAACAGGGATGAACGATGTTGAACGGAGTTGAACGGGGTTGAACGGAGTTGAACGAGGTTGAACAGGTTTGAACGATGTTGAACAGGCTAGAACGAGGATGAACTGGGTTGAGCGATGTTGAACAGGGTAGAACGAGGATGAACGAGGTTGAACAGGGTTGAGCGATGTTGAACGAGGTTGAACGAGTATGAACTGGGTTGAACAGGTTAGAACGAGGATGAACTGGGTTGAACGGGGATGAACGGGGATGAACGGGGTTGAACGGGGATGAACGGGGTTGAACAGGGTTAAACGAGGTTGAACAGGGTTGAACGAGGTTGAACGAAGTTGAATAAGGTCGAACGGGGTTGAATGGAGTTGAACGAGGTTGAATGGAGTTGAACGAGGTTGAACAGGGATGAACGATGTTGAACGGAGTTGAACAGGGTTGAACGGAGTTGAACAGGGTTGAACGGAGTTGAACAGGGATGAACGATGTTGAACGGGGTTGAACGGAGTTGAACGAGGTTGAACAGGTTTGAACGATGTTGAACAGGCTAGAACGAGGATGAACTGGGTTGAACGAAGATGAACAGGGTAGAACGAGGATGAACAGGGTTGAACGGGGATGAACTGGGTTGAACGGAGTTGAACGAGGTTGAATAACGAGGCTGAACGGTGTTGAAGCGTAGTGTATAAGCGACTAGTACATAATAATCTTCTAAGTACATAATAATTATCTTATGTGAAGTACCTACCCCACAGGCATTGTGACCCGCTGACCACTAAGAGAAGGCCAGGTGCCACAGCAATAAAGATGGCGGCGGCAAACTAAGTCACGGCTATTAAAGAATGGGTTATTCTTTGGGAATTGCAACGCAAAGATAAGTTGAAACTTTCTGCATTATTTACACTAATAGTGACTATTGTTTAAGTAAGCTTTTTGTTAGGACAAGAGTTAAATATATGTATCAATTAACCAAGTATATCAAATTTTATAATGCCTTTTTTAATGCCAAATTTATAATCAATAATGGCATGGTTTCAATGGTTTCAATAGATATATTTCTGATCAACAATATAAGCACACTCTTAGCACATATCAGCTTCTTTTTATCGTTCCAGAAATGAAAAAGGAAATATTAATGCGATGAAATGTATAGCAGTTGAATACTTCTGTAAGTACTGGTACTTGTTTACCAGATAACAAATTGAAAATAAATAGGAGTTTAATGCTTCATACATGTATTTGTCATTTTCTGGTTTTGCCTTTAATTTGTTATGCCATTATTTTTTATTTGAAAATCTAGAGGTCAGTCTGAGGATCAGGAGTCAGGGTGCAATTCAGTTAAGTAAGATGGAATATTAAATTACTATTTTCCCTTCTTTTTTTCTGATGGAAATGTAAACCATAGAATCCTGATCAATGAATAGCCCCCAGGGACTTAATAGATTACAAAATTAGGATGTTATACAAGAGGGAGGTACATGTATTATCCAATTTGTTCCTTTAATATGGTAGCAATAAAAGAAGCTCAAGTGCAATACCTATTTTTGACAAGTCACAAGTTAAATCACAAATTTTAAGATAAATTACAGTAGATTTATATTTTTTCCTCTTTATTATCTAGTAATTTAGGTTGAATTTTGCCCCTTTACCCTTGTTATGATTGGTAGTGACCAACTAGGGGAGGGGAACATTACACGAGGGGGGACTTAATCTACAGGGAAGGACTATTCATGAATATTGTGTACATGGAGTCAAAAGGAGGGGATTAATTTAATGCAGGGACTTAATCCATGGATTCTATAGTGTGGTTTAATTATAAGTGCTAATATGTAGTTGAATCATAACTATTTTGAAGAGCTGTTTGCACATTGTATTTTAACTGGGATAATATTACTCCAGTGATAATAACAAAATACTAAATACATTAAATTATTTCCTCCAATAATATTCTTACTCTGGGTAGCTCCTCTCTACAATTACCTTTGCATCCTAGAGTCTTTATCACTCAGGTGTCATTTTTAAAATTTAAAAAATCCATTGGGTGAACCATACTAAAATAGCTTTACTCAATAACTTTTCTCATAACCAGAACAGTCAATTTTTCAAATATCACATGGGAAAAATATGTGTAACAGAACCTGTAAACTTAAACATGTTAGCACAATATAATCCATGTATGAACACTTGTAAAATTACTTCAAGTGACTTTAGTGGTCAAACATGGTCAAACATGGTAGTCCATGGTCATATCTGAATATCAACAACTGTTCCTGTTGGTTGAATTTCACCTTGAGTGCTCACTTAATTATGATTTATGTATAATTCTTAAATAAAAATGACACTCTGAGTCTGAGCTCACGACTAAATGCTTAATTTAAGTTAACCAGAGAGACCATGGTCAAACATGGTATTCTATGGTGTCCAGCAAACATTTCCAGAAGTACAAAATTCAGTAACAAATCACAAAATAAAGATTTATTAGACCTGGAAATGGCATCACATGTGTACATGTGTAATATAACTTAACATTGCTCAAATTATCTCATATTTAACACTTTGTTTCGTGACCATGGTTGACCATAGAATTCCATGGTCAATAGTCTGAATACCAACAACTGTTCATGTTGGTTGAATTTCGTTTTTATCACTAATAATGTTATGGTATTAGTTATGATTTCCATGTAATTCTTAAATAAACTGTTTTGAATAAAAATGGCACAATCTGAGCTCACAGCTAAATGCTTAATTGGTTATTTAGAGAGACCATGGTCAAACATGGTATTCTATGGTGTCCAGCAAATATTTCCAGAAGTTCAAAATTGAGTAATAAATTGCAAAGAAAACATTTATTATGCCTAGAACTGGCATTAAACATGTAATGTAACTTGAACATTGCTCAAATTATGTCATCTTGAACATTTTGTTTTGTGACCATGGTTGACTGTGTACCATGTTCTAGACCCAGTGAGAGACCATGGTCAGACACCATGGTCATATCACTGTCAACCATGGTCAACCATGGTTGACAATGAAAAACCGTGTTACCATGGTCAGCCTGACGCCGGGGAGTCTGTTTTGTTTCTATGTCAAATCCAAAAAAGTAGCAAAGGTGTCTAAATCAGTAAATGCACATATTTAGCAGTTATTTGTATGTACAGATAGCTTTAGTTGCAAAGGAAAATGTGAGTTTATAGGAATTCTTGCCCAACCCGCATTTTGGCGCCAAAACCACTGGCCGTTCGAAGCACGATAAAGTCCAGTTGTTTGTTTTCTCAAGACTCAAAAAAAGTTAGAAAAGGGTTTCTCACCTTTAATGATATCAGTCACAGAGTTTGAGAAGCCTTCTTGGAATAATAAGGTGCACAATTCGTCACAATCCAAACCTCTGACCTCTTCCACGGTCGCCATGATATTAAATTGTGGCGTGAGTGATCCGGGAAAAACACGTGATCTCCGATCATGTGACTACTTTTCTCTATCATGATTGGTTGAGACATCGAAACCCGGCAGTTTGATCTCTTCTCTTGGTCGTTGTGGAATACTGATTTAGCGTTATTTCTGCCGTGCTCACTCGCTCAAATCTGTTTTCATTTGTCATGCCGCGTATGGTTTGGAAATGCCTTTTATGCCTGGGTCGTTCGTTTTTTGCGTGTCTTCTGCTGAAACAGCTCTTGACTCACTTGTACGATGTACACAGAGAAGATTCCAACTTTCATGTGACTTGTGGACTCGATTCTTGCACGAAGTCTTACCGTACCTATGCGAGCCTTTACAAGCACGTTTATCGTCGGCATAACGTTTGGCTGGAATTGCAACCTGGCGCAATTGAAAATGGCAGCCACGCTGTGTTTCGTCCTATCGAAGAGCCACCAGTGCAAGAGGAGTCCGAGGTAATTTAAGTTTGCTGCACGTGGTGGCGGCAGGGGTAGACCACTAGAAACGTTGGGAGGGGGAATCAATTATTGTGTGCCGGATTTTTTTTTTCGTTTAACAAACCCTGCAGGATTTTTTTAAAAGTAAATACTAATTTAATTAAGGGCACCAACGCTTGAAAAATGTTTTAACGTCTTACAGGATTTTTTTTTTGGGGGGGGGGGGGGGGGGTGGTGGGTGGTGTGTTGGTATCAAAAGCCTATAGAAACTGGTCAGTCCCAAAATTCCAGAGGGGTGGGAGATCACCAAATTCCCTTCATGGTGAGGTACAGATATTTTGTGGAATCGCAGTGTATTTTAGTTTCAATTTTTTTCTTGTTAAATTTTCAGATTGCAAGTGAGTCAGTCACATCCTTTTTTTTTGAAGACAGCTCTGGTGTTGAAACCCACGGTCATCAGATGTTGCAACAAAGTGGTGTACATTCAAATGAACCATCTGATCAGGAATCGGATACTGATCAAGATCTGCATCAAGTTAATAGGACAACTCATGCTGCCTCTTTTTTGTTGAGTTTAAGAGAGGAATGTGGTATAACACAAACTGCCTCACACTTTGTTATGGACAGTGTAACAAACTTTGTACGATCAGCAATTCTTACAGTCAAAAGGAAGGTTAATAATGCTTTGGCTGAAGCAGGAATCAACCAGGAAGCAATGGACAGGCAACTGGATAACATAATTGAAGATGAAATGAATCCATTTGAAGGAGTTGAAACTAACTGGTTACTTCAATCATACATCAGAGAGAATTTTCCATATGTGGTATGTGATAAGTATGACTTAAAATATTCCCTAGTGTAATTTCAGTAAATCACTGGACAATAAGGAGTTTTAATTAAAAGGAGGGTGACTGCAGTTGAACTGTTCCAAGTTAGCAGATACCAGTTGAAGTACCTATTAATTCTTTTTAAATATGACATTAAAAACCATAAACAACAGTCATAGGTCTGGAACCCTTAAGGTTCTATACCTTAATGACAGGCTAAGGTAACATTTTTGATATATTGATTTGGAAACCTGTCAATTCAATGTAAAACTATTTATAGCAGCATAATAATTACGTGAAGTCAGTGCAAATCCAATTACTCCATTTGCTACTTGGAAAACCTATAATAAGCCAGCTTGGGTGCAGTATTGTGGGGAAGGTTGGAAAAAGTATATTAAACATATCAAGTGATCTATAAACATGTTTCTATCAGCTAGAAGGTAAATGATGAAGACTTGTCCTTATCCTGGACTTTATGAATTAAAATTCCAAAGCTTATTCATGGAGTAATACCAAAATTGTTAACCACATTTTTTTTCTATCAGGAGCCTCAAGCCATTGAACTGGGGAAGAAGATGATTGAAAAGGGAAATGGTCCAAAGAGAAGGATTGTGGAGCACCAAGTAATGTTCTATTACATTTCTGTGTTGGATACACTTACAAGACTGCTTAAAAACCAAGACTTTTTTCAGGCAGTGGTGTGTAGACCAATTTTTTCAGGGAAATGTGGAATATACAAAAGCTTTCTGGACGGCGCAATTTCCACTGGGCATCCAATATTTTCAGAGGATGGAACAGCTTTGCAGCTAGTTATCTATTATGATGATGTAACATTTTGTAACACTGTTGGCAACACAAGGAAAAAACACAAGTTAGGTATGTTTTATTTCACACTTGGCAACTTACCCTACAATTTGCGTTCAAGAATAGATGCAATTTATTTGTTTGCCATAGCTAAACACCAAGATATCGGAGACTATGGGATTGATCAAATATTGCGGCCATTGTACTATGAACTGTGTTTACTTAGTGAAGATGTTGGATATTCATTTCAATTAGCTGAATGCAAGCAAGTGAACCTAAGAGGTGCAGTAATAGCCATAGTTGGGGATACACCGGCAGTTCACCTAATGTGTGGACTTAAAGAAGGAGTAGGTGGAGCACTTCGAAAATGCAGGCATTGTAATACTGACTATGATGCAATGCAAACTTGCTTCACAGAGAAAGACTTTGATTTAAGGAGTCTTAATGAGCATCTGCAGCGATGTGCAAGGATGGAAGAAAATCCAGAACTTTCTGCACATTACGGCACTAATTATGGAATTACTAGAAGAACTATTGTTTGCGATTTCCCCGACTTTGACTTTTCAACTCAGTCTCCTCAGGATTTGATGCATGTTTTATTTCATGGAGTCTTACCATACATTATTAGATACTTACTAAGCTATTATATCCTTGAGGAGAAAGCTTTCACTGTCAAACAACTGAATGACAAAATCAGTAACTTTGAGTTAGGCTATTCTCAGCTCAAAGACAAACCGCAGCCAATAAAAGCTTCCCAACTCAGAGCAGAGTGGGGTGACAGTGAGGGAGAGTCCACTTTGAATACGCAGGCATCTAAGAACTGGATGCTTTTTAGGATACTTCCATTTCTTGTAACTGACTGGATTGATACTGATGAAGATGAGTGGAAGGTTTATGAGTTGCTAATGCAGATCAATGGGTTACTCCTTGCACAGTCAAGTTATAAGCATAGAAAGTATTGCCAATCTAACTCGTCTAACAGAGGAATTTTTGACAGCATTTAAAGACACTTTTGATGGCATTATTATCCCCAAATTGCATTATCTTATACACTGCCCAAGACTTATTATGTTTTTAGGTCCTCTTACTAATTACTGGTGTATGAGGTTTGAAGGGAAACATCAGTATTTTAAAAGAAAGAGCAGGGTGTGCAATAATTTTAAAAATATTTGTTTAACATTAGCAAGATCTCACCAGGAAAGGTCATGCAGTTTTCTCTATAAATGTGGTGAGGACTCCTCTGCTGGAATGTTCGACAGAGGTGATGTTGGTACCGCAAAGTTTTTAAAAGAGGACGAGCTTTTAGATGCTTACAGAGAAATTCATAACTTTTTTGGTATAGAGAGGGAAAATATTCATGATGTTAGAAGATGCAGCTGGCTCGTGGTTGATGGTTTCAAGTACATACCAAAGTCCTGCTGTCTTCTAGTCAGAGCTGAGGATGATACTCCTGTCTTTTACATCTTGCAAGACATTTGGCTGATAAATGATCAGTTTGCACTTAGAGTATCCATACTGGAAACCATCGATTTTAAAGAATCTCTGAATTCATATAAAGTAACAATCCCAACTTTGGCTACAGGGTGGGAACTAATAGCCATAAGTCAGCTTCTGGGCCAGAAGTTATGCACTTGTTTCACTTTAATGGATCCAAGTACATTTGCCCTAAAAGTGACATTACTGATCTCTGCAACATGTAAATCTGGAAGCACAAGCTGTAGGCAGACAGGCCTGTTATGGCACCTATTTCTGTAATTTTATTTAAATTAAAAAAAAAAAGAGCTGGACTTAGGGAGCAGTGCTTCATTATTTATCAGGTGGGAGTCTGCCTTGACACGGGATTCATCGTTATATAAAGCTGTGAAACATAAAGCTGCAGAATTAGCACTTGATTTGGGATCTCTACCCTTAAGTTTAAAGAAACCACTTGATTTTGAATCTTTACCCTTAAATTTAAGGCTTAGTACTTGATTTGGAATCTCTACCTTTAAATTTAAGAAAACCACTTGAGTTTGAATCTCTACCCTTAAAATTAAGGATGGGATACCACTTAATTTTGAAACTCTACCCTTAACTTTTAGGGCTATACCACTTGATTTTGAATCTGTACCTTAAATTCAAGGATACACCACTTGATTTCAAATTATTACCCTTAACTCTAGGAGTCAGCAACTTAATTTTTAATAATTACCCTTAAATCTAGGGGTTAGCCACTTAATTTTGAATCCCCTACCCTTAAATCTAGGATCTACTTTTTACAGTGGTCAGTGCAATATAATGTTATAGTTACCTGTATTGCAGCCACTTTCAATGTTGACGAATGGCTTGAACTCGAATACCCCGTCTTCCTTTAGATATAACATTCCAATGACATGGCTGCAGTCACAGTTTGTGACAACCGCTCCTAAAGGCTGAAAATCTTCGTCGTTCTCTCCGATATCCTGCATGCGCTTGATTTCGCGATCATTGCTTAGTATGGTGCAGCCGTACGATAGCGCTGGACTCAAAGGAGTGTTCCCTAAAATGGAGAGGTTAAAAGCCCGCGTCGAGAACCGTTTGTTCCGCGATTCGCTGAATAGCACATGACAAATCGGAACTTTTACATCAATGAACTTGCGTATGTTATGTGCTTTCGACATGTCGCATAGCTGCAAAGGTTTGTCACACGCGACAGAGTACTTAGTCCACGGCAACGACTTTACTTCAGTTCTGCTCAGATCTATGATAATAAACTCCCCAATTTTCTTGACGTCGTTAGGAGAGTAATAGCAATCTTGTAAATCGATTGTTGTTGGACTACGTTGGCAACTAGAGCTACCAAAATCCACAACGATATCTTCGTTGTCTTTATCGCTTTCTGGCACATCAGCAAGTAAACTGGTTGATAAGACTTGAGAAGTCGTTATCAAGTAAAACGTATTGGGTTTTAATAATTTAGACCACCTCGTTGTCTTTATAACGCATGCACTTCCCAAGGGATTCTTACATCCTTCTTTTCTAATCTGGCAAACAGCACCATCGATTTTTCCAACCTTATTTCCCATATTGGCTCATTTTTGATTGAGCTGAGCTTTATAACGAGTAACAATAATTTCTCAGCCACTCGATAACAAACCGGAACTGCATGAGGAATCAAAACCCAAGGGGGGTGGACTTCAGTGGACTATTATCAAACTATTGGTGATGCGTGTTAGGTTAACGACGAGAAGCTCCTAGAAACAACAACTTAAAAATAATCTCCTTATTGTTAACACCTTACATTAAAATTTGTTTAGACTCCCCCTTCCTCCCAAACAATTACATGGAAGCCCAAAGTTTCTAGTTTAAAATCATATTCCGCATCCTCCCCTCGGTCGCGTTTTTTTCAAGTCCCCATGGTAAACAAAAAGCGAAGACAATGTGTTTTTTCCAAGAAATTTGCCTCGGGCTTCCTTCGTATTCTATATATGGCAAATTATTGTGGCGTTAGCAATGTATTTTTTAGAATCCAGTTTATATAGTAAAAGATGAGGCATTAAAACAAACGCAGCCGTATTTGATGCAACTGACTTTATAATAGAGTTTAGAAACTTGTTTTGAATTGTCTTCTTCATATTTTTGTTCTATTCAATTGTTTGTTTTGCGTCTTCGTGAGTTGTTACTTAGTATTCGTCGTCGCTGATTATTCCGTAGTTTTCGGTTAGATCATGTCAGTAACAGAATATTATTGCGTTACCTCAGTTACCTTTCTGACGCGCTTAAAAACGTCAGAAGCGAAGCACGTATAATAATACGTTCCTATCGCAGTCAGTCTAATATATTTTAGTATAGCTTCTGGATTACCCAGGGGGTACCCAGGCTTGATGATTGCTGATCTGTTACCTGTGCAAATTTAATTAACAGATTATGTCCTTCTAATAATATTCTGTACTGGGGGCACATATCCATTCTAGTAAGTCTAAAAACGTTAGTTAGTTACTAATATAGCTATTCTTAGTTCGTAGCATTAGGGGTATAGAATGGTCAAATCCGCGAGACTCGCCGAGACTAGGCCTGAGCGGATTGTGCTAGCATAATTTTTGGCATAATTGGAGCAAACGAGCAAATTTTTTCAAAGAAGCACTGCTCGAGCATAATTTCCAGATTGTAGCATAATTTGAAGCATTAAAGCCAAAAGCAATGCTATTATTGCTTTTATAGTGCCTTTCCTAATTATTAGCTGGTATATTTTGCTTAGATTCTAAATTTTTCCAAATTTCACTTAACGAGTGTAACGTGAAAAAAGCCGTCTTTTGTTCAGAGCAGGTACTAAAAAGTCTATAAAATGTTGTGCGAACAACTAAAAATGCCGCACATCAACGTTCGAAAAAGTTTTTTTGTGAGCATAATTGTGTAATCTACGAGCTTAATTTTTGAACTTTGGCATATTTTGGACATAATTCGACAAAATTTGGAGCTAGGCCTAGCTACATAATTCCCGAAAAATGGCCTAAATTCCTTCCGGAACTTCTCCAAAAAAGCTCTAAAATTCTCTCAGAAATGTCTAAAATTCTCAAAAAAAATCTAAAATTCCCGAAAATTCCTATATATTTTTTTTTTTATACTTTAATAAAATAAATACTACTACACTAAACAATGAGTTGTAACTATAAAAGTCTAAAGGTTCCAAGTCTAAAGGTTCCAAGATACAATTATTCTCCTAGTTAGTCTTTTTTTGCATCATGGTATGATATATTTTTATACGGCTCGGTTGCACTGTGGACACTTCTGTTATAGAAAAGCCGCTGATTTGTTGTACTGTAGACACTGCTGTGAGAATGAGCCGGGGAGCCCTCTCTTGGTCAGCAGGAATTCAAAATTGTACGTTTTCTCAACGTTTTGCTTGTGGAAAACTGCAAAAGCGCCTAAAATTCTCAAACATTTCAATTTTTTTCTAAAATTCCCGAGATTTTCTAAAATTCCTTTCGATGTCTAAAATTCTTTAAAAAATTCCGGAATTATGTACCTAGGCCTATTTGGAGCAGTGCTAGCGGCATAATATGCCACTTTTAGGAGCACAATCCGCTGAGGCCTAGCCGAGACCCTTGTTTCAAAATCCGAACCCGAGACTTACTTCTCTCAGGGGTATAGAATGGTCAAATCCGAGACTCGCCGAGACGCCGAGACGCCGAGACGCCGAGACCCTTGTTTCAAAATCCGAGCCCGAGACTTTATACTTCTCTCAGGGTTAAGAATGGTCAAATCCGAGACTCGCCGAGACGCCGATCGAGACACTTGAAAAAAAAGCCATAAACACATTAAGAGATGGTCACTAATTTTCTTGGCGAATTTATGTGGGCGATGTTTTATATTACTGAAAGATGGGACGCAACAGGAGTTTACACTCTACTGGTGGATGCAACTGCCGGCATTAATGTGTTCGATGCCAAGGTACTTTAGCTCGATAAGTAGCGTGATCCAGGCTCTCTGATAGAGGGGAAGCGAGGCAAAATGAAAGAAGAGGGAGGCTGGGATATATGAGGGGAAGGGTAGGAGGGGGACTTTTTGCCTCGCATAAATTTGCTTTCGCCCCTTCCCCTGTATTTGAGAGCCTGAAGCAGCCTACTCTTTCAGAAGCCTTACACAGTTAGTTATACAGTCGGACTTAGCCCCGTTTTGCTAACATCTCTAGTCAGATAACTGTTATCTAGCTGAGGCAACAGCTGAAGTCCTGGTTAAAGTTTGTCAGCCTTAAAGAATCCTAGTCATCCAAAATGCATTGCGCTCTCATGTTATTGTTTACATACGGGACCTGGACCTTTCAACCGACTCGACTCGATCGAGCAATGGAGGTCAGAGACGTGAGACCCGGGAATTGATATTGTTTACTTCAAGTATTGTAGATAAAAGCAGGTGAAGATGAAAGTCGTCCTGGTCCTTCACACAATTGCTATACGGCCCTCAACTGCAGTTGCTTGTGCTCAGCCTGAGCGTAATGCTAACGAGCCATCACCAAACGCATTGGGTGAAATTTATCTCCGACTCTCACTTCTGACCGTGTAGTAAGCATGTTTTTATTTGGAATATCGTACTTTAAATTTGAGTTAGTTATTATCTATTTTAAAAATGAACTTTCATACGAATAAACATTTGTAGGTTTGCTCCTGCAAGAACACCTGCAACAGGAAGAAAGGTGCCTAAAACGCTGTTACTGCAAATGTGGTACCAAAAGGCGGGATGCAAGAATAAAGTTAGCCTTAGTTATAAATCGTAATCCAAATGCCTTTGCTCGACACCAGGAGCAAGTCGCAAATGCTGAGAGAAATAAAGGTGAGAAATGAAATGTGCTAATATTTTTTCTTATGTTGTTTCGCGCGAGACCAAAAATCGGAAACTTTGTGACGATGATCAGAAATGGGGTCAGTTGAATAGTCACTTGCATCGATTTTGCTTTAAGGCCATCCCTATTTTTTTCTCCGTTTCTCATCGTCCGACCGACCCATTTTTGTGGCTTTTTGTAAATATAAAAAAAAAATGGGGGGAAAGGGTAGGGGTGAAGAAACCCTAGAGCAGCTCCTGGAAGCTCATGCTCGAGGGTAGGTTACACAATAGTTTCGGCGGTGCATTAGGAATTCCATGTTTGTAGCGTATACGGACGACGACATCGATGGTTTCGTCGTCCATGTTGGTTTGTAACCTCGCCTGTGCAACCGCGCCTTATTAGTTCCAGTCTTTCCGCACATTTTTTATTATTAATTTTTTTTTCTCACCCGACCGACCGACCCAATTTTTGAAAACCCCACCGATGAGAAACGGAAAAAAAAATAGGGATGGCCTAACTGTAAATAAATTCTAGAATGATATTTTTGAATCCACTCAAAATCTAATATTAAATGAACTTATTGGTATACGTGTTTCCCTTTATTTATACGTGTTTCTCTTCTATCTCACGGCATATAATTGTTGTTGTGTTTAATAAACTAGAATGTTGTACCTTTTACGAATGAAAACTACTGTCGAAAACTAGTTCTGTTAATGCACCTATCAATGTTAAGCCGAGGGGGTGGGGTGGGGGGCAAGGGGTGGGGATTTGACAGGCAGGGCTACCCCAAGGGTGGGGATTTTGACATACGCTGCCTGCCCAGGGTGGGGTTATTTATAGGAAGCATAAGGAAGACAGGGCATGCAGATATTTTTGACCAAACGTGTTGTCCCTAGGTTGGGGAATTTACATTTTTTGGGGCAAAAATGTCAAATCCCCACCCCTTGCCAAACCCCCTCCCCTGGGCTTAACATTGATAGGTGCACAGCAGGATTTCATTGTGCTGTAGTTTGCCCCACTCATGCATACAAAATCTGTTCTAGGTCTACAGACCCCATGGCACAAGTACACCATCCAGGTTGCTGGGGATTTATCATCTGGTTGACCGTGTGGTTCAAGCAAACTCTAGATCGACTTCTAGCAACGAGGCGACAAACAGCAGACCGTCCCCTACCCAGTGAATTTGACACTCCGTTGTGCCATTATTTCATCTACCAATCGGAATCGACTTAAAAACGGCTTGTTACCCAAAAGTTCACGGGCTCAGACCTCATACATATATACCTTACTTTGAAAGCGGTATTTCAACAAATGGTTCTTATGGTAAAGTGGTTTACATCACGCGCTTTTGATCCAACGACCGGAGTTCGAGTCTACACCAGCACTAAATTTTTTTAACGAACGACGAAGTGATTTGAATCTGCAGGCGCTGCGATGATCGATTGATTGGTAGATGAAACAATGGCACAGCGGAGTGTCAAATTCACTGGGTAGGGGACGGTCTGCTGTTTGTCGCCTCGTTGCTAGCGAGATCGAATTAACGTGGTAGGGGACGGTCTGCTGTTTGTCGCCTCGTTGCAGGCGAGATCGAACTAACCATCCGCGAAACTCGAAAACTGCAAACTACGTGGGAATTCGAGGCGATTTTCTGCAGCTGATCGGCGTACGGTAATTGTACAGTTTGCTACCTTCCCAATAATTATACTAAGGGAAGGAAAATTCCTGTAACTCCCTCAAATTGAACGGAATGGCTTGAAATTTCACAGAATCTGAAAGGAACACACAAGAGACAGGTAAAAATATTTTGACGATTTATTGAATTTTATTTTAGAGCAATCGGCCATTCGAACTAAAACTCCATACATTTACTGCAATTTCAAATATCCGGAAATAACCGTTTTACGCATAATGAGCCTGGGGTACCTGTGCTAAAACTACATTTCTGTGCGAAAAAAAACATTTTCCCATCTTTTTCGTTTTGAAGGTATCCAGTAACCTTAATTGTGTTAACTATAAATACCCGGGGGTGGGAACTCCCAGACATTTCGGGTGGGAGGGTATCGCCCGGGTCTTAAAACCTGACACTATTTCAGACAAAGATGTAAGATTTTCCATACCCTTTTTTAGACATGTATTTTATAATTTCATAACAAGATAAATATATGAAAATGTGCGGTCTCATACTTCCCTGTCAAGAACATACCCAGACTAAAAATGCGAAATTTATGGCCCTATATCACTCTAAAATAGCTCGAAAACCATGCATACCCTCAGGGGTGGCACATACCCAAATAGCTTCCCCCGGGGGGTTAAATACTTACAAAATGTGAGAGTCCAAAACTCTCCAAAATTTTCACACGTTTTCTTATAAATCTAACACTTTAATTGTATTTGCACCTCACCCAAAATGTCGGAGAAACCGCGCAGTGGTCTATTGATACCTTACATATTTCTATGCACTATATTTACAACAATGCTTTGATAGGTTTTGAGCATAGAAACGCAAACGATTCTTAGCCAAATTGGCCGTTTTGATACTATAGCCAGAGACACATTACCAGGAGCGTGCATCTCCCAGATTGGGTCTGTCCAACAGCAGAACAGATGCTATAGCTATTTTTAGCTTTGTGTTTCCCGCGAGAAGAAACAAAGGCCGTCACTTTTAACCAATCAGGATGTACTGAAAAATTGTAATTAACACGGTTCAAACTGCTAAAAATACTAATCGCAAGAGAACAAAAGACAACGTAATCGCATACCAGAACTTCGCGACTATAAATAGCCACATCGTCTACTGTGCTGTGGGCGCTACCCATCACATAGGTACGCTCCTGGTAATGGGCTCCTGGTTTAGACGTATTTGGGCAAATAAAACTTTGTGCGTCTTAGTTAGGCTAGTATAAAAACGGGCACAAGACATATTATGCGACAGAACGAATTAGGTTTTATTTGCCCAAATACGTTTGCACGCAATTTTTATTTATTTTTATTTATTTACAACATTTGGGCGTAACGCCACAGGAAACAAACAATAGGACTCAAAGTCCCCTACGAGGCTTGTCTCCGCAACATTCGTCTCTGGATAGTATAAAAAACGTCCATTATCTGTAGTTACTAAGCTATGATTTTTTTTTCTAAAAATAACCTCTTAAAAATAACTGACGGAACATGTCAGTCTGATCTGCTTGAGTGAGTGCAAGGAAACTTCACGGGCACTCCTACTCCTTTTTTTTGTTTTGTTAAAAATGTGTACAAAAATTGCAAAACGTAAGCTACCAACGCTTGCTTGCTAACATACGATATCAGTATTCCAGTGGCTAAAATATCCGATTTGTAGTGTTTATTCTGTGTATTCATATTCCGGAATACGATCAATAACCAGCGAACCATAACTGGAATCTCCTCCGCAGGCAACTCTACCTGACAGCCTGGCCCCAGTCCCTCACGTCCATTTCTCCACAGGGGGACTTAGAGTGACCGATGGAGATATGGAGTTTCCTGCGTACGAGGCTAACCATAAATGTTCATGAGAACGATCACAAAAACTATCAAAGCCATCATCATCTTCGCTCGGCATCTTTACTATCGACGTCCCTCACTGGCTATGTTTGTAGTTCCCGACGAACTTTGAAGATAAAGGCGTCGCTACGACAACAGACGAAGCTATAGGGAAACATAGTGTTAGTACAATTAATGAAAGTATAGCAAAAATCAATTTCAATCAAATATTCTCTTTTCTAGACGAGTTCACTTGTAATGGTAACTGTTCTACTAGCGTTGTGCACAGATGACGTCACGAAATTTAGACCCCCCGCCAAGAACCACTTTTCGCGTTAGAACTAACAAGAATTGACCAGCATTTCAGTTCGTCCTCTGACTATTCTACCAGAAATGACGGCTTTCCTGTATTATATTTTGAAAGAGAATCTGATTATTATACTGTCGAACAGCTTAAACGTTGGCTAAAATACAGAGGATTGAAACAAAGTGATAAACGGCAACATTATCAAGCGAGTTCCACCGACATTTTGAAAGGAGTGCAAACATGGCCGAAATACAGTGTTTGTATGGGAATCCCATGCCAAATAATTTCCGTAAAATCGAATTTCTGAAATATTCATCTTCTACAAACTTAAGATACCAGGTAAAAGATTAACTGATCAAAATTTGACGATGTAGCTGTGCTGGGAAGCGTGCTTTTACTTTGCCATACATTTGTCTGTAATAAAGAGTCCGCGTGAAACTTTAAGACAAATGTACGGGAAACTGAAAACACGATTGCACGCTTTCCGGCACAGCTACATCCCTCAAATTTTGATTAGTTAATATTTTACCTGGTACCTAAAGTTTACAGACAGTGAATATTTCAGAAATGCGATTTTACGGAAATTATTTGGCATCGAATTCCCATACAAACACTGCATTTCGCGCCATGTTTCGTTGCTGCAAACCACGTTAAATATAGTCATGGAACCTCTAACTGAAAACTTATATTTTCTCATAAAATATCCATAAGTCCCATAAGACTTCATCTAAAGGTTGAAAAGTCAGGGTTTTCCGTAAGATGGTAAAAACAAATGAGAAATGTAGCCGTGTGCATTCCGCATGGGCGAATGGGGATATACATGCAGCCAGCAGGTAACTTTATTAAAATTTGGCAATTCTTAAAATTCATTGGAGACCAAAGCTAATGTCATGGCTGGAAAATTACCAACTGTGCAGAGTTTTGAGCAGATATTTTAGATTCAGACTGTACAGACAAAGTTACAAGCTAACAATTTATGGTTCGACAAATTTTACAGACAAATGTGCCCACCACTATACATGTCTCTGTAATTTTTTTGTTTGCAAATTTATAACATTGTAAGAAAAAAAGATAGCACCTTAAAATTCGGCAGTCTTGCTTATTTTGATGTGCTCTGTCAAGCCATTATATTATTTTTTGCATTTGTCGAGTTTTCAAATTATCTACAAGTATTAAATAAGGTTCCATTCCGCGCGATAGGTCCGAAAGAAATTTTAAAACTTCAGTTGTGTTAATAAAATATATCATTGAAAGCATTGTAGATGTGCATGAGTCTTCAAAAACGTACGTAATTAGAATCCATAAATTCGAGTAAACTTGGTTGAACTTTTGTTACTTCTCGGACTCTTCTCGCCATGTTTACTGGCGGGCAGTGGGACCACAGGAAGCCCAAGCTCTGTTTATGTAAATTTCATTTATAAGTGTTTGTATGGGAATTTTTTAATCTGTTTTTTTCGATACATATACTGTAATAAAGTGAATAAAACTTACCTGGTGTCTATGATCTGTGTCTTTATTACAGTATATTTATCGAAAAACCAGATTAAAAAATTCCCATACGAACCCTTATAAATTAATTTTACATAAACAGAGCTTGGGCTTCCTGTGGTGGGACTTCAGTAATTTGTACCAGTAATTCATGATCAGACAAACTCCCGCTTGCGTTTCATTGTACTTGTCTCGTTGTTCTGTGCTTTTGAGGTCTCCTGCACAAACATTTATCCAGCGATGGCATTTCTCACTGCATTCCCTGTTAGGCATGTCCCGGTTGTGCTCGGCAACTTTTGAGCAACTTTTGGCGTTTGGAGCAACTTTTTTCAGTTCTAGCAACCTCGAGCAACTTTTGCCTTTCTGAGCAAGTTTTGAGCAACTTTTGACCAAATTACAGCATAAATCAAGCACGCAAATGTTAACAATTTGATAGAAAACTTCAGTTTCTGCGAATTTCTTGATGTTTATCAAATTAACCATTAGACTTTTGTTCCGTTAAGAGTTTTCTAAAAATACGCCAACTTTTTATAGTTTTGTTCAAATTTCAATCAATTTATCTTATCTTAACCAATATTAGCAATTATTAAGAAGGAATAAAGCTTTTAATTAACGTTTGTGTGAAAATATCGTGGAATTTAGGTAGCAGGTATAGCAACTTTCGAAATTTAGGTAGCAACTTTTTGGATTATTGGCAACTTTTTAACAACTTTTTGCCGGCATTCTAGGGAGCAACCTCTCAGGATTTTACGAGCACAATCGGGACATGCCTATTCCCTGTGAAGGTTTTGCAACGGAAATTCTCCATCGAAAAGGCCAAGAAAAGATGGAAAACCTCTAATGGCTCTATATACATCTATGAGAGATATATCTCTTTGAGCGATTTATCAAGGTTTTTTCACATCTAGAGTCAATCTTACATCTCCCCCAGCAACAGTGCTTAGCACTCACCATTACTGATATGACTGGGAATCTTATTTAAGGTATTGCTTCTTTTTTTGATTGAAAAAAGTACAAATTATGTCCTAACACGATTCCCGGACACACTGAAATACTGTAAACAGCAGCGTTTGTTTGTCTGACCCTTGCGGGGGGTCTCGTGCCAGACAATCTATTTTTAGAAACTGCGCGCAGCGCTATTACCGTAAAATCCGGTAGTATCGTGTCGCGCTAGGAGGCCGGGGTTGTCGTACCACTCAGTAAGTATATATTATACAATAATAGAACGAATATTTTATGAACATGCTAATGACAGTTGATATAAATCTTGTAAATAAAAAAACTGCAATCAGCGAATTCTCTCGTGGTCTAATGGTTAGTATTTGTGTTGGTGGTGGCTAAGCCATTGCATTGATTCTTAACCGGCCCGAGTTCGAATCCCGGTTCAGGCGGTTTTTTTTTTAATACTGAGGATAACGTAAATCGATTCGGATGTTCGTATAAAATTTCTGAGTCTCAAATTATTCATAGCGAACGTGGGTAACAAAGAGAATTTTATGACGCAGTTGGTTAAACGGTACACGACGATACTACCTAAAATCCCGGCTATTCTTCGTTTGCTCTGACGTCACAAAAAATATGCCTCAAGAAAAACTTAATATTAGTAAAATATTTGAAATGTCGTGAAAAGAGCACGTAAAAATATAAGACATTACCGAAAATTTGGAGCAATAGAGTACTTCGTAACCGAGCTGTCGAACAAATTGATATTCGAACAATTTAGTGTAATTAGTATGCGGCGGCCATGTAGGTGCACAGCTTGGTAAACCAAGATGGCGGCCGAAAACGTACTGTACAAATAAAGCTGTTTTACCATCAATATGATTAGCATTCACTTCAAAACACGTCTAACATTTTTAAATTGGTAGAAATGTGTGGATTTTCGTGACATTTAGGAAACAACCTGAGCTGGGTTGTTCACAAAATTCAAAATACGAATCACCGTATCGACGAATACTGGCAATAAGGCCGATATCTAAAAGTCGTATTAAAAGAACAGCTGTATAGATCTTATAGATTTGATGAGGTTACACGCAAACGATCAATAGGCCATCATAAAACATATAATCTCCTCCACTTTGGGAAATAATTTCATAAGGGGGGTGGGGTGAGGGGACCCTGACCCCTAGTTATGCAAAAACTTTGACGCGTGTGGATAATGGAAAGATAGTTTTGGGAACTGGTGGGGGAGGGGGGAGCAAAATGATAAATTCTGGGACATTTTCAGTGATTCTCTTATGGAACTGGACAGACAAGGGATTTGAGCTTGCCTAATTGAAGCTGCGACTTATCTAAGCTTATAGGGATTTGAGCTCGACTAATTGAAGATTCGGCATACATTAGTCGAGAATTTGCTCGTATAAACCGACCTGAAACTGCTGAAAGACGCAGTTACCTCTTTCAAAATCCGTACCGCGCATGAGTAATGTTTGAGGGTTGTCCAATACTCTGACCAATTTATGCATAACATTGTATTGTATTATATCGACATAATAATAGTTTAACAATACAATACAATAGTAGAACGATGCAATACAATAAAATACAAAACAATGCTATGCATAAATTTGTAGCGTGGGGCTCTGGATATGAGAATTTTAAATCGTTTGTCGCGAACGGAGAAGGTCGTATAAATGGACCAGTTCGCAGCTTAGGTAAAAGGCCATAATCCGTGTATAACTATCTCTCGTATAAATGGCGCTAATATTTGCTGTGGAGATTTGGTTCTTGAAATGCGTTTGAATGTTTTGCTGGACCTTGGCTCACACTTCGCCGTCTCTTTACAGTCATATTCCGAGATTCAACTTATTTTTGAAACACTGACAAAATTGCACATTCCGCTAAATTACTGGTACGTTTGCCAATATTTTGAGGATGTTTACCATTCGAAAAATCGTTCCAGATGAATTTAAGTTGTCCTTTGTCTTCTTTCTCTCTTCAGCTTGCCATACAATACTACTACTCAGTTAGGATAATGATGAAATTACGTTTTATCGCAGACTGTTATCGAGGGGAGGGATACTTGGGAGGGGGACGGTGGGTACTCCCCTATATAAACTATACGCCCCAAGGGTATGGTTTACGAGCCGTTTTAGTCTGAATAGGGTATGATTTGGACCCGGGGGGGGGGGGGTACTCCCATATATAGGATATACGGGTACGTGCCGCTCGACTGCAAACACAAAATTAATCTCCAATCAACATACATATTGAAGAAAAGGAAATAAATAGGGTAGACCACACAAAATATATTGCCTTATACATAGACCATACATTATCCTGGACGAAGCATATCAATTAAATCTCTAAAATATTCTCCTCTGGCATTGGTGCTCTAAATGAGTTAGGCTATTTATTGATATAGGTACTGCAGGAAAGATATACAAAGTCTTAATAGAGCCTCACTTTCAATATTGCAGCTCGGTTTGGGATGGCTTAGCCCTACAGCTATATCCAACAAACTACAGAAACTCCAAAACCGCGCTGCCAGAGTAGTAACTAAATCGAGTTTTTATTCTAGTTCAGAATGTGTGCTTGATATGCTTGGTTGGGAGAAGCTATCTCTAAAAAAGAACTAAACAAAAGGGTTTAACTATGTTTATTTCATACTTGACACGGTTTTCTTTGTTATTTATGAGGCTTTATTTGCCATACATACCCTTATATTAAATGCAAGGGATGTATGAGAAAAGTTCCCGGGCTTTATCCAGATAAAGCCCGGGAACTTTTCTCATACATCCCTTGCATTTATAATGAGCAATGCAAGTTGTTCTCTCAAGCTGACAGTCAGTTCAATGACCCGATATGAGAACTCAATTACGATACTTTCACTCACTCCATCTTTAAGAACGCGAGCCGTCTTATCATTATGGGACGTGATTTTTTTCACAATACTCCAACTGCGCATGTTAGTGACGTACCTTAACGCCAAAATAATTATTCTATTGTATGAATCAGTGCTTTGTTTAATTTACAAGGGTATTGTTTACTTTTTCTGTGAAAACCTCGTCAAGTATGAAATAAGTCAGTTAAAGACCTCGAACCTCGGTCTTTAACTCTTCCTTATTTCATACTTGACACGGTTTTCTTTGTTATTCATGAGGCTTTATTTGCCATACATACCAGTTAAATTAACAAGTAACTAAAAGCCCGGGGAGGGATTTGATATTTAGCAGGGAAGAGCGGGGCTGATGAATTGAATTAAATTACTCATTACGTATTCAAGGCTTTATCTAGATACAGCGCGTTGAACCCGGGCTTTATCTAGAGAAAGCCCTTGAATACGTAATAAGTATAATTCAATTCAATTAATCAGCCCCACTCTTCCCTGCTACATATCCAATCCCTCCCGGGGCTGCCTATAAGTTTTATTCACAACCTGTTTTTACCATTTAAATTTAATCAAATGTTCAACTATGAAATACTGAAGTCCATCAAATACTTTCACTACTATACTAGTCTATTGATGACTAGTCTTAAAACTGCGTCGGTGGGAACGAATTGAAATCACGGATCAGTACTATCAACTAAAAGTCGAGTGAATAATATAGGCAATTTGCGAAATAAAGTTCTAACAAAATCACGGTATAATATATAATTGTTTTAAAATCATCAAACTAAACATACCTTCATCTGATTCACTATATTTTCGGCGCGGAGCCACGTAGAAAACATCCTTCTTAATAGCTTCGTTGGGGCACTTCTTCACGTAATACTTGTACAAGCGATTAAAATAAATTCATGAATAGAAAACTACTAATGCAAAACTGTGGCTTCCAAAGAAGCAGTTTGAATATTTTAAGAATTATGATTACTTTAACACGGAAATTCTGTCAATTGTGAAATACCGCACCACTGGATACCGAGAGTTACGTAATATTTCATCTAAACATTACGTGCTCTGTTTACTATTTCAAAAGGTATTAATTATACCTCTCATTTTATCTTCTCATTATCATCTATTTCTTTTCATATGCCGATTTGTGTATCACTGCAATTGTTTCGATGTAAGAAAACCTTGTCAATCATGAAATAAGTCTCGTGCAATCGACGTTTAGAAACTACCAAGGGCCTAATGTTTGCTTTTTCTAAAGATCAAAGAACTGTTTTCTCATAGGAAAGTTTTTTTGTGTGTGAAAACCGTGTCAATCATGAAATAAGTCAGTTAAATACCTCGAACCTCAGCTTTTATCCAGATACATCCCTCGGGGCCTACGGCCCCTCGGGTGTATCTGGCTAAAAGCCTCGGTTCTCAGTATTTAACTCTTCCATAAGGCCCTTATCTCCAGGAAATGTCTAGCCCACATAAGACTATATATAACTACCAATTACGGGACTCCGAAAATAAGCTATCTCTTCCAAAACCACGCACCAACTACATGAAACGTTCCTTCAGCTACAGTGGTGCAATCGTTTGGAACAATCTGCCATCTAATCTACGCATGGGTTTCTACCTTTAAAAAAGGGGCTAGACTGCAGAATACCCTACCACGTAATCTACCTTACACGTTGACAGTCAACGCGTCAACGCGTTGACGCGTTGTCACAGTCAAACATATAAATGAAATTGAAAATGAAATGACATATCAAACAACGAGTGTCGATATAGAGGCCTGGGACCTAGAAACCGCCATTTTGAATATCATAGCAGCTCTTCCAAATATGGAATATGGAATTTTCCTAATATGGAAGAGGCCGCGGGAAGTTCAAAACGACACTTTTGCTTGCTATTTTATTGATATGAATAATGAAATAAAATTGTAAATTGACATAACGTCCATTATCAATCTTGCTATTATCTCTATATATTACTACCTTCGTTCTACAATCAACCGCAGTCTACTCGTTGACGCGATGATGCGTTGCCGACATGAATAAAGTGTTCTCTATATATTACTACCTTCGTTCTGCAATCAACCGCAGTCTACTCGTTGACGCGATGACGCGTTGCCGACATGAATAAAGTGTTCTCTATACATTACTACCTTCGTTCTACAATCAACCGCAGTCTACTCGTTGACGCGATGACGCGTTGACATGAATAAAGTGTTCTCTATATATTATTACCTTCGTTCTACAAGCAACCGCAGTCTACTCGTTGACGCGATGACGCGTTGACATGAATAAAGTCTACTCGCTGTGGTGGGGTATTCTGCAGTCGTTCCAAAAAAGGTATAGAAAAGCATTTTACCAAATCGGACTCCCACACGGCAAATATTACAGTTATAGTGTGTTACAGTTATAGTGTGTTATCTTAAATTTGTACCTTTTCTGCCATTTTGTCTGGAACAGGATCGCAAAAATACAATTTCTTGGTCTGGAACAGGGTAAGAGTTTCAAGGGGTCAGCGGCACACCCCCATCCTAATTTTAGGGACCCCCACCCCCCGGGATTCGGACATGGGAGTAGGAGACAGCACATGTTCATTGATTTCTCTTAGTTTCTCTTGCTATTTTGACATTGATCTTTAACATAAATTGAGAAGAGAACAAACCACGACTAGAAATATAATTGGATTAGATGTAATATGTAAAACACGAAGGGCTGTTTCAGAAGCGATTTCTAAATACAGTGAGAGGGGGTTGAAAACTGAGGCAAAGCCTCGAGTGTTTTACATGGCTTCTCAAACTCCACTTTAATGATAAAATACTCGTCATGGTCATGATTTCTATTGTATTCACCTCAGTGAGAAAACGTGATTCAAGGCCGCTTTAAGTGATGCATAAAATAGGGTACAGATAATCATACAATAGGTTGGTCTGACTGAATAGTGTCAGGGATTTGAGACCGAGGAGGGTCACCCCACCCCGGTATGCGTACAATTTATATACATGTAGTTTTAATAAGAAATTAGTGCATTCTTTCCGTCTCAAACAGTATCGTTTATCCTTACATTGTTTCATTGGATCTTCATGCACCTGACCAAGAGACTTTAACCTTGCTTCACTTAATATGCTTTCGACTTCTCTTTCTCCTCCTGAAATATACAATTAAGCAAGCATGTTTGAGATGATATAATAATTGTGCTATTTCATAAATAATCTGAATCAGTATATATTTACTATTCTAAGTACGGCGCGTGGTACTAATAGATACCTCTGGTTGGTAGATTAGCGAGTTAAGTAGCAGAGTTAAACTTTGTATCTGTGAAATATTGAGGCATTTTTCTCTCTTTTAAAATTGCGACAATTCACCAATGTCCAGCATCTGATTCGGCTAATTGCTAATCATCCACCAAATATATTTCTCATACTCATGAATGTTAGGCCACCAACCACCGGATGTATACCACACCACACTGTATGCAGTGAAAACCTCTATGCCAATCAACTGGTGTAACTGGTATATACCACTTCATTAATCTACTCTAAATATGCATGGCACTTGAAATTTACTAAAGCAACAGAGTTACATCCTAACTGTAGGAGAAGTATAGGAAAAGATAGAAATAAAATTCAGCGCACAGAGTAAGAGTATGACTCGAACCATCGACCTCATGAATGCGCCCTACTTCTAGTCCTCTGACATGCCCACTACACTATACACCAAGAGAAAATAACAATGACAAGCCTTGTGATCAATAACCGTATGCAGCAAAATACCAGACAAACAAACTCACTAATGATCTATGAATACAGGTAATGATTTCCAAAACTCGAGCTTCGTGTTTCATCAGATTCCAAACACCTCGAAATAATAAAAGCACTCGGCCGTAGCGGGCTCGTGCTTACATTTTTCTCGGTGTTTGGATCACACTAGCGACACAAGCATATCGCATAAGCACAAGCAACATACGTAGACGCAGTGTCGTATTTATCATTAACGGTACTTGTTCTACTCAGAGGTGTGAGTTAAGAACAAGCTCAGTACATTCATTTACTATGTCTGCGTATGTCGCTTGTGCTTACGCTTGTAACGCCCTATTTTTCATTTGTGGTCCAGGGATTGTTTACGTGCACCGGTTTCCAAACAGCTACATTACTATAATAAACAATTATTGGATGAGTGCGAGTGGGACATTAAATATTGTCAAAACCACGGCCAAGGTCGCAGGCTGATAAAACAGACTGATATAAGGTCTGTACAATTTTTGATCTCCTACGAAGTCCGAATCCAATATTTGATTTATTATATATTCACAATCTTCTTTACTACCTAAGCAATAATATTAAGAATGATAAAAATGAAAACACACTTAAAGATTAGTGCCCAACCGTTGATTCTCAGCGGCCTTTTGTTTTGTTTTGTTTATATCTCCACTTCGTGAAACTATCAAACTAGACAGGAAAACTACAAAAGAAACTTTCCAAAAACAGATTCCAATTGAAACTATCCCACAAAGCAACAGGATCGCAATGATTTTCAAGTCAACTCGTCTCAACTTTTCAACCGTTTTCAACTGTGAGAAAATGGCGGCTATAGCGCGCAAAGCATGATGGTTGGTCTATTTTGGAAGACTGCCGACCGTGAAATGCCAAAGAAAATATGAATATTCACAAAAATTGAAAATGTATGACAGCTACGATGAAAGGACAAGTATATTTTCTCAAAGAACAGGTTTCTTCTTAATCTTGCTAAACACGCCCTTTTTTTGTTTCGTGTCTTTATTGACAAAATTGCTGCAAATCTTTCTCTTTCTTCATTGCCGCGCGCTCAGGATATGACGTCACGTGATATTCACGAAGTTATGACGTAAAATACATGAGACATTTCAAATTATTACACTCCTTTCAGCCAATCAGAAACGGGATTCGAATTGGATATATGATAATATTTAAGCAATATAACAAGCTTTCCATGTCTTTGTTCTCTTATATAAACACGCGGGATATGTTGAGAGAACAAAGAAAAACTTGAGAATGACGAGCCGCTAGGCCTACAACCCTTGCCATTTAAGTCGGACCGCTTCAGCAATTTCCGGCTATTTTTAACACCACCCCCCTCCCCCATTATCTGAATAGCCTTATTTTGTCGGGCGGTCCGTACTTAAATGGCGAAGGTTGTAGGCTAGGCACTAAGCCTAGGCTAGGCGCTAGGCCGCTAGGCGAGTGATTTTCAAGTTTTTCTGCGTTCTCCCAACATATCCCAAGTGTTTATATAAGAGAACAAAGACATGGAAAGCTTGTTATATTGCTTAAATATTATCATATATCCAATTAGAATCCCGTTTCTGATTGGCTGAAAGGAGTGTAATAATTTGAAATGTCTCATGTATTTTACGTCATAATTTCGTGAATATCACGTGACGTCATATCCTGAGCGCGCGGCAATGAAGAAAGAGAAAGATTTGCAGCAATTTTGTCAATAAAGACACGAAACAAAAAAGGGCGTGTTTAGCAAGATTAAGGAAAAACACGAGATAAATCTTATGCACGCACGATCAGAAGATCAATTCTCCTAACTGTAACAGTCGTCAGAAATCGACCGACGGTGAGTTTGCACAGCGCGGGAAATCCCCAAAGGCAGAACTGAGAGAAACGAAGGAATGCTCTGTGTCCTCAGTTTGTGGCTCTATTTTGAAAACATCTGCTTCAACATTCCCCGAAAAGAATAACTCGGAATTCAAGACATGTTTCGCCGTAAATTTAAGGCGTAAGGCATTCAAGGAGTAAGAGGACTTGAACTGGGTGTTTTTGTCGCTGAATGTACACGAGGAAACATGATTCCCCCCTGTTGAACTTTGAAGCAGGTTTTAGTTGAATTAACTTATATTTTCGCCAAACTTAATGGAAAGATGTAGCTGTTGGAACCATCCTTCCAATGAGATGAGGCAAAGAGTGCAAGGTAAGAGGGAAAGCTCATTTTGTTTTGTGAAAAATCAACAAAATATCAACTTCACAATCGCACTTGAGTTTGCAAAATTCATGTAGTTGTTTATAAAATGGCAAAGAGAAAGCTAAAAACCTTATTATTTCGATCGTGACTTCGTCGCCGACAAAATGTCGACGGACTTGAACATTAAGCGTATACGTACATGTCCTATTAGTTTTAGTTTGGGATAAAAAACGACAGAGAAAAAAATTGAGTGTTGCGTTGCTTTTCCCTCTCGTCTACTCTAGTCTCTACTTCGATTCCTCACTCTAGTCGTCTATAAGGAGGTTGTTGAAAAACTAGACTTGTTAGCCGTTTGTGTGTTTTAGTTGTACTGTACAAAATAAGTTAAACGAAAAGTGGTTTTGACTTTTGTTTGTTGGATCCGCGAATAAAAATATCTTGGATGGGATGGTTAGCAAATTTGATAACTTCGACGGTTGGCTGATTACAATCATATTGAAAGTCAACGTTTGGTGAAGACATTCTTCCTTGTCGTTTGCCATTTTGATTTCATTCACAATCGCGTGCCAGCGAATTTCCATGTCTATGGACTCCAGGTGATCAAAATCTAGCCAATCAGGAACGAGATGCACGCTCGAGCAGGAGAACCAGGTGATCAAAATCTAGCCATTCAGGAACGAGATGCACGCTCGAGCAGGAGAACCAGGTGATCAAAATCTAGCCATTCAGAAACGAGATGCACGCTCGAGCAGGAGAACCTGGTGATCAAAATCTAGCCAATCAGGAACGAGATACACGCTCGAGCAGGAGAATCAGGTGATCAAAATCTAGCCAATCAGGAACGAGATGCACGCTCGAGCAGGAGAACCAGGTGATCAAAATCTAGCCAATCAGGAACGAGATGCACGCTCGAGCAGGAGAACCAGGTGATCAAAATCTAGCCAATCAGGAACGAGATACACGCTCGAGCAGGAGAACCAGGTGATCAAAATCTAGCCAATCAGGAACGAGATGCACGCTCGAGCAGGAGAACCAGGTGATCAAAATCTAGCCAATCAGGAACGAGATGCACGCTCGAGCAGGAGAACCAGGTGATCAAAATCTAGCCAATCAGGAACGAGATACACGCTCGAGCAGGAGAACCAGGTGATCAAAATCTAGCCAATCAGGAACGAGATGCACGCTCGAGCAGGAGAACCAGGTGATCAAAATCTAGCCATTCAGGAACGAGATGCACGCTCGAGCAGGAGAACCAGGTGATCAAAATCTAGCCAATCAGGAACGAGATGCACGCTCGAGCAGGAGAACCAGGTGATCAAAAATATAGCCAATCAGGAACGAGATGCACGCTCGAGCAGGAGAACCAGGTGATCAAAATATAGCCAATCAGGAACGAGATGCACACTCGAGCAGGAAAAACTAATATAATAAAAATAACACTTTATTTAATATGCAGATAAAGCTTACATTTGTTTTCAATCTGGTCCTCCTAACTATTATATAACAAGATAGAAACAGTATATAATTACATTATAAGACATAATAGATCATTCTTTAACTACTCAAAAAAGGAATATACATTATTGGGAAGATATGAGAAAGATTCAATAAAATATAAACACTCTAGCTTTAGAATTAAACAATTAAATACATATATAAACGTAAGGTGCATGGTTACAGGTATTAAAAAAGAGATATGGAAACATCGTTAGATCTACATCACAGTTAGTAAAGCCTAGTGCTCTTCAACTCATTAGCATTAGTGAGTCTAGTTTTAAAATATTTCCTACAAAATCTATTAACGCTTAGTAATGTATCAGATTTAGTAGCAGTGGCAGGAAAACTATTCCATAGCGACGGTGCTAGAAATGAGAAACAACGCTTTCCGGCATTAGTTTCAGGTTTAGGTGGCATAACGTATTATTTACAACAGCACTTGTAGAATAACGATAGGTCGAAGGTCTAAGGTCAATAACTTAGCGAGACTTTCCGGACCATTAGATTATAAAAACACTTAAAAGTCTTCGTTAGGATTCGTTGGCGAATAGTTTCATATATTGGATCATCTTAAGGTCCTTGAATAGACTTAAGGAGCAGAATAGTCGGCACTAATAATGATCCTAGCAGCACGTTTTTGGGCTAGTAGCAGTTGCGGTCTAGACATTTTCGCCACACACTGCAGCAATATTCCAGTGTTGGTTTGGCGATGCTATTATGGAGTAGGAATATTTCCTTAGATGGAAGATAGGGTTTGAACTTTTTGGTAACTGCTGCGATGTGGTCATTCCAGGTAAGTGATGCATCGATATTGACACCTAGGAGCTTTTCCCAGGTAGAATGAGCAATGGTGAGTCCATTGAAAGTAACGTCTAGGAGTTCTCGGTGCCTGTGCAATGAGCATAACTTTGGTCTTGTCATGGTGGATGGTCATTGTATTTTGAACAGCCCAGATTCTCGAGTTATCAGCTCCACATTGCAGAGATGAGTTGATGGAACGTATTGATTGACCCGATCTGGTTAACGTAGTGTCATCAACGTACATATATGTACTACATCCCTTATTTATTAGGGAACATCATTAATGAATAAAATGAAGAGTAGAGGAGGGCCTAGGGATGAAAATGTGGGACTCCGCTATACGTACTGGAAATACATCAGAAAAGAACTGACCAATGGATACAGTTTGTCTTCTTCAGTCCTGTAAGGTAAGACGTAAACCAGCAAAGTGCAGAGTCTCTGATTCCATAAATGGAAAGCTTTTTGATCAAAAGATCGTGGTCGACTAGATCAAAAGCTTTTCTAAAGTCAACCAGGAGAACTCCTGTAAGTTCGCCGTTATCCATAGTATTAAGCCACTTGTCTGTAAGATAAAATAATAGCGAGTTGCACGTACGAGTGACGCGGGCGCGATCCAAACTGGGAGTCATTAAGAAGACGGTGTTCATGAAGAAAATCAAGGAAGTGAAGTCCACAATGGCGTTCTAAAATCTTTGACAACACAGATAATACAGACATTGGGCGATAGTTGTATTTGTCTTGCCTATAACCCTTTTTGTGGATTGGAGTAATTTTGCTGATTTTCCATTGATCTAGCCAGTAAACAACGAGACTTCAGCATGGTTTCTCTTTTGCCGTCATCGCTATTTTGTTTTAGCCCCAATATTTCCCTCAAGCTCTTCCCCCTTGAATTTTACTGTTATTATAAAACAAATAGAAAATGGTTTACCTATGTCTTATACATAAGTAGTAGTGATTGGCCGGTTCTGGCCCACTTTGCCTTGGGATCCGCTTTCGACCGCTTTCAACTGGTTTCAACCGGTTTCACACATTTCCTGGAATTCTTTAGTGAACCAATTCTCGGAAATAATCACGTGGGCAAGGTCAAATTATTCGTTACCTAAAAACTTGAGCCATGCGCCATAACCAGCCAATCACTACTACTATACATCATGCCATGGATTCATGTGTTTCCTAGAATTCTTCTTGTGATCCAATTCTCGGAAATATGGGCGTGGCACATTCCTGGAATTCTTTGGTGGTTCTTCTCTTCGTTCTTCTCTTAATGTGACGCAACTATGTTAAAGAGTTATCGTCTATATAATAGCATGACTGGAATGATGGATCAACCAATTTCGAAGACTCGTAAATCCAGAGACTACTCATTCGTAAAGGATAACCATAAGAATAAACATAGTGTTATGGCTACTAACCTAGATACGAAAGAAGTGACTCATTTCGATAGCATGCACGCCATTCAACAGCATCTTGGAATTAATGCTGGTATCGTTAAAATGGTTTGTGAAGGCCTGAATCGTTGTAAGAGTGGAATCTCGAAGAAGGACAAGTGTAGATACACATTCAAGTATATCGCAAAAGAAGACCTTCCCGAAGACTATAAGAGATCGCCTAACATTAGACCAAAGAAGCAAAAGTGAAACGTAGTGAGAGAACGATAATGAATACCAAGTGAATTGAAACTTAGTACTAATATAATGTAGGAGCACTCCTACGGTATATTAAAGTGGAAATTAGAGAAAGATGCTTGTCATTGTGACGTGCATTTATGTGAATAGATACCAACCCAAACCTGCTGCAGCAATAGTCAATGCAATTAGATTGGTTTCGTGAGATGATGTAGTTGGCTTGATGTCTATATTGGTTTCATGAGATGCTGGCAAATGGGTAACTATAGTTGGTTTAGTTTCCTGATGTTGATGAGGTAAATCGATCTTTGAATGGCCCATATTGTATCGCATTCCTACAGGCTTTGCTGTTACGTTTAGTGAATCGTTAGAGCCAAATGTCATGTCGATAGTTGCTTTCAATAGCTTGTTGTTGTATCCTATCATGCTTCGCGTATTTATGATTAGATTTGAGGGCATCAACCAAATTCCTGGAGCAATGGCTAGGTCAAGTCGTAACTTTGCTTCTTGAACTGCTAGTTGATATCTTTGTATGCTCTTTGATATGTTTCCTTCAATTATGG
Source organism: Actinernus sp. WN-2022 (assembly GCA_030867875.1). Classification (NCBI taxonomy): domain Eukaryota; kingdom Metazoa; phylum Cnidaria; class Anthozoa; order Actiniaria; family Actinernidae; genus Actinernus; species Actinernus sp. WN-2022. The sequence continues at coordinate 358,236 of JAOWCC010001812.1, forward strand.
AACTCTCGAAAAGTACCAGCACCTGCTGTTGAGTTTCGATAGCACTTCCACCAGTTCCAATAATGGTTGATCTCGTAGTGACTTGGGAGCCTAATATGCAGTAGACGAATGCTTCAACTGACCTATTCAATCTAGCCATTCCAGATTTGGTTAATCCATGACTTCTATCGTTAGCAAACCACGAGTATTGATTGCCTTCATGGATGTCGTTACGGATGAATGAAATGAGGTTTCCTTGGTCAGTCTTACCACCCTCATCTTTGAATAGTTCACCATCTGGACTTGGATATGCGTTTGCATCTATATCGTATCCACGAATCGTATGAACGTTTTGGTAGCCATCATCATAGAGTAAGAAGATATCACCTAAACCATGATTACGACCTCCCTTCCACCTGAAGTCTGGATTCGTAGGAATATTGAATTCGTTACGCAGTCGTTGGAAGACGACTTTGCTATAGTTATTGGTTGTTTGCTTGAATATGTGATCATTTGGTAATGGAGTTCCCAACTCATATAGGATTCTTCGTATTGTGAAGTAAACATGAAATTTGATGAATGATTGAACTACTGGAGGATAGTGTTCATGTAAGCTAATTCCACAGCCAGAAGTAGCACACCATACAGCGAAGTTCAATTGCTGAGGCCAGTATCCATAGTCAGGTGCACCTAACCAATCTCTTGCCTGTTTACCAGACTTGAATGTCACTGTCGTTTCTTTGAAGATATCGCGGAATTTTACATTGAAATACTGAGTTGGAGAAACGTAAATCTTCATTGATTTCAAGAATGGAGCAATGTCTAATGATGTTTGCATGAATGGAATTGCAGGGATTGAGTACTTTAGAGTAGTTGGTAATAGGGAATCTGGAAACTCTTGTATGTGTCCTAATGCACGTCTCATAGCCTGCTTGTCAGCAATTGAAATGGAATTGATGTTGTCAATGTACTGTTTGTCACCAAATACGCCATGGTCCATATCTGGTCCTTTGAAATAGATGTCGTAGTGAATGATTCCATCTTTCTCTTCAGTTGATTCCTTGTAGAATTTGCTTAGATTGGCATGAGGATAACGTCGTTTGAATGTACCCCATAGTAAGTTTAGTTTTCGTACATGAGTTCTGAAATTGATCTTATGCGTTCTATCGAATTTCTCTATGATGATCGTCATATCATGATCACTTATCTTTGCATTTGGATAGTATCGATGGAAGGCTTCCTTGTCGGATTCTATATCCATGTTATGATTGTATTACTAGTCTACTCTCTATGTATACTTCTCATATCGGAGTTTGTAGATGAATCCGCCATATGGTGCCATGTCGTATGAAAGGGTCACTTCTCTGGTCTTATTAGTTGTCTTATCAGTTCCTGTTTTGCTTCTTCTCGTATTTTCTGAGTGTCTACGACGTCGTTTTTTTTGGGTGCCTCTTTTGGAGATGTATTGATGTCTTTCTGACGGATTTCGGCTTTCAAGACTTCGTATTTGTTGGATTCGATCATGATCAATTTGAATTCTTCATCGCTAATCTTGTCGTTGTTCAATGATTTCGATACTAAGTCACAAATCGTATTCAATTTCGCTTTTGCCAACATTACAGTCTTTTCATGCTTAGACACCTTCTTAGTCAACGATTTTGTAGTTGTTGCACAAGAAGCCGAGACTATGGAACACACACCTGCAAATACTCCTGTAGATATTCCAACAATGATACCCATTCCAGTCAATGAAGTCGTTATAGCTGAGGTAGTTAGGATGACTGAAAGTGCAGCACTTCCTACAGCGATATTGTGAAAGATTCCTCGCATTCTATTGTACTTTTTTCGTACCTTCTCGTAGTGCTTGATTTCATTACCTAATTCTAACAAAACGTTATTCACTTTATGGAGTCTGAAGTTCTCCCTAGTTGGAGTTTGCAAGTCGTTGTTGCTGTTCTGTGGTATATCAGGATAGATTCTATCATAGTCAACCATATGGTAAGTATTACTATTTTCCTTTTTAAACGATTTCTAATACAAGTCTCATTGGATAGATTCCATCATTTATCGTTCCGTTATCGCTATCCGTTATCCACAAACGAATGCTATTGGTATAGTCGACCTCTCTAACACCTATGTTGAGTCTATCGTTAGGAGTGTACGACACCTTTTCTTCTTTCTTACCTAGTTCTATTGCTGTTAGGATTTGTGAATGTTCGGTTCCTTTTATGACCTGCATTGGATTGATAAGATCGCAATGTATGTATATTGCTTCATACGTTTCTACGACCTCAATCACGCTCCTTGATTCTTTCTTCAATGTAGTACTGATTCCAAGCAGTTTAGCTAAGCTATTGTTTAATGTGATATCTTTATTTGGCACCAAGTATGGCACACCTTTAATGGCTTCTAAGGATATTGCGCCACTATTTACTGCTCCAGATTTGTGTATCGTAGTACCCCTTAGTGAATCTAGCTATCATGTTATATCGATTATCGAGGATCGAGCCATCGCTAGTAAGATTGTATAGATAATCGTTGAAATTGCAACTAACTATTGAAATCGATCTTTTAACTTCAATTGGAGACTTCAAATAGATTGTTTCATCGCATTTCATCATTTCAATGTATAGTACTACCATTATAACTGTATAGTCTATTTCTCTTTCTAAATGAGTTCTAACGTGAGTCTCATCGGATAGATTCCATCATTTATCGTCTCGTTATCGCTATCCGTTATCCATAAACGAATGCTATTGGTATGTTCGACCTCTCTGACACCAATATTGTGTCTACTATTAGGAGCATATGATGCCTTCTCTCCTTTCTTGTATAATTCTATAACCGATAAGATCTGCGAATATTCAGTTTCTTTCATTACTTGTGTATGATTGACGAGGTCGTAATGAATGTATATGACATTTGGGCTCTTCGTAATCTCAATCTCATTTTGGGATTCTCCTTTTAGTCTCATTTTGATGTTGAGTAGTTTAGCTAAGCTGTCGTTTAGTGTGAGATTTTCATTAGGAATAAGGTATGCTTTACTTTCTACTATTTCTATATTGAGTGGCTTATCACCAAGGGAAATAGCTTTACTTATGGCAATTTTGAAGCTTTCTATAGTATAATCTCCTTGGGGAATACGAAGTCTTACATTACCTTGTGTGTTGGAAACCGTGCCTTCACTCATGAGATCATATAACTCATTCTTGAAATTGCAGCTTATCATTGATATATGCTTTCCAACTTCAATTGGATTTCTCAAATATATGGTCTCATCAGCTTTCTCCATTTCGACGTATAGCACTACCATTATACCATATGGTCATTTTCTCTTTTTATATTGTTCTACGATAAAAACAACCACAGCAACTATTAGAAGCCATGCATTCTTAGCCAAGAAACTAACGACTTCTCCAGCAGTTCTGAAAATGAAGCTAGCAATAGCACCAATCATCCCCGGTAATATTTCGCCCAATTTCTTTCCAATCGTTTTCAAACCGTTTCCAAGATCCTTCACAACACTAGATAAGCCATTCCGCAAACTGCTAACGATAACTCCAATGATGACTCCAATGGATGACAAAACGGCAACGATAGTAAATCCGTACTTCTTGAATATGGATTTTATACGATCTTTTAGAGACATGTGCTCTTCTATGACTTCATTCATGTGTTCCAAATACTCGATCTCGACTTCTTTTTCTATGATTTGTTCTCGAAGTGACTTATTCAATCTTTCTCTAATATCTAGGTTGTCTATTTGAGACGCTTCATCCAACTCTCTTTCTAGCTCTCTTAATTTGACCTTCTTTCTCGATACGTTTTCTTCATTGTCGTCTATGATCTTATTGGCAATAGGACCAAGAGCTTTGACTAGAGTCTTTGGTAATTTTCCATTTACCTTATTGCCAATGAACAGTGAACGACTCTTTCCACTTGACTTGTTGAGTCTAACAACCACTTGATCCCATTCATCAATCGTTGCTAGAAACTTAGTATGATCAACATTTGGAAACTTCGCACGAATTCTATCCCAAGCCTCATTAACACTACTTTCCTTGGTTATCAATGGAGTAGTGTCATATATATTTTCTATGAATGAGGTCTCTTCGTTGTTGTGGTGGCTAGTATAGGGTTTACTATGGGTTGATGTCATATGAGTCATTTCATAACCATCGTCATTACCATGCTCATCACCATGATTGTCATGATCAAAAGGATTTCTAGTATCTGTATCAGGATCGAAATCCATATGATTAGTATTATTGGAGTACTTTTTATATCAATTTGCTAGCTATATATGTTATCGCCATTATACCACCACCAACATATGCCATTTCATATTGCCTTTGGTCATTGCTTGGTCTATAGTAATTAGATAACTGTGGTTCATCATTCAAATCGAAATTTGGATGCATTCTAGCATATAGCTTGAAATCGTTGTCAACCTCTTTGTCATCATCATCAGCTCGAATTCTATTATTGTATTTTTCAGATAGCCAATCTTGATATCCTCTTTTCTTCTTCTCCCACTCTCCCATATCACGTTGGTACTTTTCTAGAGCCTTATCATGCCTTATTCGTTCCTTATCTGAATTTCCACCATTTGATAGATACTTCGCTAGATAGGATCCTCCTACAAATGTCGTTGCATTTAGAATGGCACCACCAATCATGATTGCTATCGTTGCCATTTATGTGTCTCATAACATGACTTATTTTAAAGTGACTTTGGAATGATCTTCTTATCTTCGAGATAGTCTTTCAGATATGTGCTTCCAGCTAGAACCAATACCCACTTACCATAGTTCGTAATGCTTGTTGATGGATCATTTAGGAATGACTCTTTCATCATCTTCTTGCTAAGATATCCAATGGCAGCTGAGGCTCCAACCAGGATTGATGCATCTGTGAATGTCTTGACTAGTTTGTTCTCAACCATGATATCATATACATAACATCTTGACTTTAGATGAATGCTATTCCATCCCAATTTTATGAATAGCAGTCCTAGTCGATGGTTCCACTATAGTTTCTTCTATTGTATTGCGTTCTATCGTATCTTCATGCTTAGTGTCATTGACTTGATCGTTTCTATATCTGAAGAATAGATCCACAACAGTCAAGCCTATTCCAACTATCGTCAATACAGTGGTAAATGATAACTCTGGTATGTATTTCGAGTACGATTCTTCTTGTTGTGTGGGTTCAGTTTCTATAGTCTTTGCCTTTGCCTTCCTATGGTATTCAGCTAACCGTTTTCCAGCTTCGACCTTCTTAGGATCCTTTTGTTTGGGTGTGGGCTTATTTTCTGGTTCCTTTGTAATTTGCTCACTAACGTTAGACATTCTACTATAATGCATTATCATAACTAGTGTTTAGATCGAGAGTCCACTCAAGAGATCATCAATAGACATTCAAGAGATGCTCAAGAGATTCCAACAGATAGTCAAGAGATCATCAAGAGACGCTCAAGAGATTCCAACAGATAGTCAAGAGGTTCCAACAGTGTTATCAAGAGACGCTCAAGAGATTCCAACAGATAGTCAAGAGGTTCCAACAGTGTTATCAAGAGGTTCCAACAGTGTTATCAAGAGGTTCCAACAGCGTTATCAAGAGATAGTCAAGAGATTCCAACAGATTTCAACAGTGTTATCGAGAGATTGTGAAGAGGTTCCAACAGCATTATCAAGAGATTGTAAGAGACTCCAACAGATAGTCAAGATATCTTATGGAAGTACTTCTTATGCCGATTAAGCGTTTGCCTCGAAATGAACTTCCTCTTACAGTATACGCACAAGACTCGAATATTACGACAGTAGCTATCTATTTCTCTAATAGCTAGATCGTAATCGTTAGAAACTATACACTTGTATCCATTTTCTTCATATCTTTTCAGTAACTCTATTTGTTCTTTCGATATGATACCGTTGCATTTTGGAGTCTTGAATTCAATGCATAGACCTCCATACTTCATATGGTAGTTATCTATGATGAGATCTGGCTGTCCTTTGGTATAGCCTTTCTTATAAGAGTCGATCCTCCTCGTAGCCGTAGTCTGGTTTTCACCAAGTCCAGGAACCAGTATAACATTAGAATGAAAACGTCTAATGTATTGCACCACTTTTGTATGTAGATCGTATTCGTCTTCAATCTTAAACATCAATGTATTCGAATTATTGAAGATTGTATAGTATCCATACTTTCTGATAGATGGTAACACTATTGATGTGACCCACTTCTTGAATATCTTAGCTGATTCTAATTGTGAACTGAAAATGAGTGAATATAGACCACTTTCATTGATTAATATTGGGTGTCTGACCTGACCCGTCGATTCGACGGGGTAGGTATTTCTATCTTCTGGTTCTACATGTTTCCTTATTGCTTGGTCAGTATCGATATAACCTAGTGCTGATGCTATGTCTTTTGCTATAAAGTAGGTGTTCTGTTTACCATCAATGAAAGCATTAATATGGAATCCAAGATTGCTATTTTCGAATTTTCTACTGGTCAATGTCATTATAATGTACTACGTGGATGAGTCTTTAACAAGAGCATCAAAATCATTATTGGGATTGATATTAACGTGTTTCGCAACTTGAACTAAACCACTTGCTAGAGCTACCATTCGACCTCCTTTCAATACGATGTATCCAGCAATGCTAGTGAGTTCTTGTTTAACCAATTCGTTTGTTTGTAGGTCATTGCACAATTCTTGTTCGTCATCTATAGGGAGTATATTAGAAAGCAATCGTACTGTGGTTTGTATGGCTGTGTCTACTAGACCATTGGTAACCTTGCTTCCCATGATGATCTGATAACGATTATAGTACCTTTCAACATCCTTTGGAGCTAGTTTCTTAACATCGCCTAGACTCATATCCACTCCAGTGAATTCATTGATTGTTCCTAATACAGCCAAAATCGATAGAGATTCACGCTTATCTTCAATATCGTTTTTATCGTATGTCTTCTTAGCAGCAACTGCTGTTGATACTTTCTTAGTAGGTTTCTCTACTACTTTTTCATCAACTGTGGTAGCATTTTCATTCATGTATTCTTCAACTATTGACATCACTCTACTATAGATCGTATGTACCAACTATCGCTTATATCAGTTGCAATATATCAATAAATACGATTCTCTTATAGTTGTCGATTAGTAGAATCGAGATGAACTCATATGCAGATACGACTTGTTTCATACTTGTTGCTCCAGCAACAATAATGGAACCACTTGTAAACACGAATAATGATATCTTCCTCTTTCCGAGATCGTCTTCATAGTTGTACTTGATGTTAACGCAAGCATGTCTATCGAGATTGCATCTAGCTTCTATACCTATTTCCATAAGGTATTTGTAGAGAAGCATTCGATCTACGACAAATCCAATATTGAATACGCAGTTTAGCATACATATCTTGAAATCGCAAACGCTATCAATGGTTAGTGGCTTTACGTTGTCAACGAAACGGTTCGTTATTAGCTTCTTGTTTGAATTGAATGTTGCAACAATTGGCTGCAAGCATTCACACAATTTATGAAGAACTTCGATGATTCCTTTAATACTCTTGCATCCTGTCATTTGCACAGACCCATTCTTGAACAATTTCACATTCAGATACTTATTGTCGTAGTCTGATTTCATGCTAATAGTGGCCTGATTGAGGAAGTGCTTCTTGGACTTACTCTTTTTCGAATTCGTTTTATTCATGTATTTTGATATGTTATCGATGTTGAACTTCACTCCTTTGAACTTGCAAACGGTTGTTATGGTTGATATCTTCAAATCGTTATACGGAACGTCAAAATTTATTGTATGTCTTAGCTCTGCCTCCATTACTATAGCTTACGTAATCATTACTTATATCCTATTGCATTCGGTATCTCGAGATAGCAATGAAATGGATAACGTAAGCACATGCACACCTTAGCATAGTTTTCTGATTTCAGTAATTTCATGAACTTCTTCTTATCTTCAATGTCTAGGTCTCCGCCATAGTCGTCAAACACCATCCTAGTGCTAATTTTAGATGGATTATAGAACAAAATCACACAAGCTACATTCTCTCTGAAGGCCTTCGCTATTGACGTCAATTGCTGAGACAGCACCCAAACTGATATTCCGATATGTCTACCTGAAAACGCGAGATCTATAAAGTGATTTGATCGTTGCTTGAGATCCTTTGAAAACGCACAGTCATCTAATAACGCATTCTAAACTATTTTGTCATTTTCTAAACTATATTTTCTCTGCAAAATCTACTAAAAAATGAACTTACTTGAGGGGACTTTCAGCTGTTCTGCAATATACATTGTTTTGAGTCCTTAAAAAGATAAAGTAATGCTATACAACGCGAAGGGAAAAAATACAACCGTTTAGACCCAACTTGCCTGCTCTGAAATTCAGAGTAGCCAACTTGCCTCCTCTGAAATTCAAAGTACCCCAACTTGCCTGCTCTGAAATTCAGAGTACCCAACTTGCCTGCTCTGAATTTCAGAGTACCCAACTTGCCTGCTCTGAATTTCAGAGTAGCCAACTTGCCTGCCCTGAAATTCAGAGTAGCCAACTTGCCTGCTCTGAAATTCAGAGTACCCAACTTGCCTGCTCTGAATTTCAGAGTACCCAACTTGCCTGCTCTGAATTTCAGAGTAGCCAACTTGCCTGCTCTGAAATTCAGAGTAGCCAACTTGCCTGCTCTGAAATTCAGAGTACCCAACTTGCCTGCTCTGAAATTCAGAGTACCCAACTTGTCCAATTCCAACCTATTCCAAATTATTTCACGGTCTTTCCAAAGTAACAATTATCAATATAAACCTTTTTGGCATCTTTTAAGCCGCAATAGTCGAACCAAATGGCTTGTTTTAAAGATACTTGCAACAAGGTTTCATTTGTCTCGCTAGAAAATTGAAGTTTAATTGGACTGGTTAATCGTTTTATGTACCTTGGTGCAGTTTCACGAAAACAACACTTTCTTAGATTCGTGAAATTCTACATATACAAATTCAACTACTTCTACATTTAAAAATTCCTGTTACCTCAGTATGGTAAGGGTACGCAGTGTAACAAAATGATCGTTTCAGCTATGCCGTGAACTTTAAGTCTCAATTGTTTTGAGATTCGGCTGTTACAAATTGACATTTCAAGCTATATCGTTGATGTTTGATATTCTCAAGCTGATCGATTAAGCTACAAAAATTGACCCTGTTCTGCGTAAGACGGTCATTGTTTATATGGACTGACGCTTCCAAAACCTTGTATGTACATGTATGTCAGCTTGCTTTTGCATTCTCCTCCTCCTCCTCTGTTTTACAGGAACAGCTCAAGCTTTCTGAAACTGAGAGAATGTTCACTTTTATGCACTTTGTAAATATAAGAGTAAAAAATCAAGTTTCAAGTTAGTTTCACGGTTATGCTTATAATACCATAGGACAAATTAGGAACTTCCTAATTTTATCTTGAACTTTCACGCGTAATTCAATTTCACACTTAAAAATATTTTTTCTGCATCATAATTTGCCCTCCATCATATTAATGTGTGACTCGTGAAATTAGACTAAGGGTGCATTCGATTGACCGTATTCCGGAATAGGAATAGATAGAATAGTCTCTGGAAATCACTGGTTCGGGCATATTTTACACTACAAAATATTATGGTTGCTGACATATGATATTCAGGATACATTTAGTATTCCAGTGGCTAAAAAAATCCCAGTACGAGCGATTTGTAGTGATCATTCTGTGTATTCTTATTCCGGAATACGGTCAATCGAACGCAACCTTATTATGGATAAATTTCACTTGTGTTTGTCAAAAATCTACCTAATTTCCCTCGCCGAAGCGGCTCAGGACACGCGTGATTTTTTTCTCTGCTAGTGCCCGTGGTGGCAGTTTAAGTTTCACGGCTTAATTGGAGTATTTGTCGTTTCTCAGATTAAACGAATGATTTCTTTAACCAATCACTGCGGATTTTTGCAGGAATAAAGTCAGTAAATTGTGGCTTATGAGCGATATCGACATTTTTAACTTCTTCAGTTGATATCGGAGACCAGACGAAACAGTTCTACAGCAACGCCATTTGGAGACTGCTGGGTCCTCGTTCGGAGCCCCTCGTTCATCTCCCGATTAACCGTTATTTTGAAAGCCATAACACAACGTGCGTACTTTTAGAATTGGTGCTTGAAGCATGTCGTGACTCGGTTTGCTTCTCAGATAAAACAGGTCCAGATACGAATAAAAAGCAACTCACAAGCCGCTGTGGAAGTAGTATAATCTTCATCTAAATTATATACGCATTCTTATAATTACAAGTAATTTGCAATTTGACTTATATGTTATGTTTTACACTGCTACGAATACTTACCTCTCGAATGAGCGTGGAATACTGAAGATTCCTACGATGAACAAGGCTTGTGTGGATATCAAGTAAAACGAAGCAGTAGGACTCCAAACGACACCGTTGCAACCGACACTTCTAAAATTATTATTCAGTTTTGCGCCAATATTCAAATTTCGTGCCTTTTAGTTTGTGATTGGTTAAAATTGACACTTCGCGCGTAGTCGGATATATTACATGTACGTATTAGGCGACAGAAAGTCTGGTGCCATCAACTCAGGCAAACTTTTAATTCAAATGTTATTCTAGGAGCACTCATGAAATCGGATGATAGTTTAATACAAGATGGTCAGAGAACCAGAACCGGAAAAGACGTTTTACGGCGAATAATATTTATGTTGTCTGGGCGCGACTGATCACATACGAAATGAAATTCCGAGGTGCGCGCTAATACAAAGTACAATGGCAAATCTGCTACCGGCGAAGTTTCAACTCTAATCAATCAGAGCATGTGTTGTTTTAAATTAAAAGGCACGTACAAGCCGAGTAATAATTACTTACTTACTTGCCGTTTCAACACCATTTGCATGTGAAAACATCTTACAATTGGATTGAATATCCCGCGGTAAGCGCGAAGTGTCAAATTTAACCAATCGGATCACAAACTAGAAGGCACACGAAATTTGACACAAAACTGAATAATAATTTTAGACGTGTCGTTTGCAACGGCGTCGTTTGGAGTCCTACTGATTTGTTTTAGCGCCCATCCACACAAGCCTTGTTCGTCGTAGGAATATTCAGAATTACATGCTCGTTGAAGGTATGACAGTGATATACACATCATTTGTATATTTCAAATTACTTATAAGAATGCATGTATAATTTAGATCAAGATTACTTCCACTGTACCGTGGTACGTGAGCCATCGTATACACACCGGCCGTTAGCTATAGCTAATCTTCACCGGTTTTATATAGTTATCTCAGAAACTAAACCAAAGCAAAACCAAAAGTCTCGATATACATGTATTTCGAGTACCCAATTCTAAGTACGTATAGGTACATATCTCAAAATAGCAGTTACTTCAATCGGGATGTGAACATAAGAAATTCAAATGTAATTCTATGACTATGAGTCTCGTGCAATGTCAAAATTATTAACCACGGCTAGAGTATAGAATACCCCGCCATACTAGGTTGTAGAAGACTGCTACCGCGATCCGCAGTCAGCTATAATAATATAGCATCGAGAGAATTTATAGAAAATACCTCGCGATTCCAGCTAGGTTGAAGAAGACTGCTACCGCAGTCAAGGGCGGTTCAAAAATGTTTGAATTTAGAGTGATTCTCAATAGAAATTTTGCCTTAGCAAAATAATTATTCACTTCGGGACGTTTATTTTCGTGTGTTATCTCTGGGACACATTTAACTCGGTAGTGAAATAGAGTAAAAGTAAATGTGTTCTCATTTATATTTATGTTCATAAACATAAACCAAAAATGCGGTTTATTGTCCAGGCAAATCACATAATTGCATAGGCCAGTGTGGGTAACTCCAATTATTGACTTAACTGCAGAATTTTATCAAGCATTTAGCAAATACATTTAAAGTTTACAGTTAAATTCCTTCGGGTAGGGAGGTGTTTCACGTCAATGCTGTCGTTGGTTTCCTGTCGTTACCTGTGGTTATGCTAGAATTAGAACACTACATAATTGAAATTCTTAATTGAATACAGTTGAGGTGTATACTGCAGTTTCTGAATACAGCCGGAGGTGTATACTGCAGTTTCTGTCGTCTTTCTGGCTCGATTAAATGCCTGTTATTAATGTATAAAGTGTATAAACGTATATATTCTCTTTTCAGAAAGCATGAATTGTTGCTGTATCATGTAAAGCAGAGAAGTAGGAGAATACGAGAGCAAGCTGACATGCAAATTTAAGCTTTCGAAGAGTTCACGCTGCAGTCCATGTAAAATAATCAGCGTCTTATATTACACAGAAAAAAACCGGTCATTTTTAGCATAAGAATCTCAAAAATGTTGAGCGGATTTCAAGTAAACGGACAGCTAGAATGATCACTTTCTAGGTATAGTCACCTGAATGTAAAAAAGCTTCGAGATCAGCCTAGATAAAACCTGTTTAGGAAAACATTGGATGCTCTGAATTTCAGAGCAGTCAAGTTGGGTACTCTGAATTTCAAAGCAGGGAAGTTGGCTACTCTGAATTTCAGAGCAGTCAAGTTGGGTACTCTGAATTTCAGAGCAGGGAAGTTGGGTACTCTGAATTTCAGAGCAAGCAAGTTGGATACTCTGAATTTCAGAGCAAGCAAGTTGGATACTCTGAATTTCAGAGCAGTCAAGTTGGCTACTCTGAATTTCAGAGCAGGCAAGTTGGCTACTCTGAATTTCAGAGCAGGCAAGTTGGCTACTCTGAATTTCAGAGCAGGCAAGTTGGCTACTCTGAATTTCAGAGCAGTCAAGTTGGCTACTCTGAATTTCAGAGCAGGCAAGTTGGCTACTCTGAATTTCAGCTAATTGTGTAAACTTTGATTTGAAATAAAGTGGATCACTCCAGATTTTAAAGATCATGCAATTCCTGGTGTCATTGATTCTTATATTCAGGGATTTTCACTTACTCTGCAATGTCCAACGTCTTATTTTCATAGTAAAAACAGACAAACCATGCATTTTGCAATTACATTTGCAATATTTCGTAGACATTATGGACATAACGAGTAAAATAGATTATTTGTCATAGCCTTTAAAAAAAGTCTCCTAAAAGACATGATAATTATCGACGTTTTGCAGAAAAATATAGTTTGGAAAATGACAAAATAGTTTAGAATGCGTTTAATATAATAAGTGTATTCGTATCCAAAAATAGATCCTTACAGCATGACAATATATCATCGATCTCATCGATCTCATCTGGTGACAATACAAGGAAACGTGGATCGTTCTTTGCGAAATCGTTATACGTCTTATTGTTAGCGTATGTCGGACATATTAGAACGATGTATTCGAATGCACAACGAAATGGGCCTCTAAGTATATCCAATAGGTACTTAGTCTTCCCGCTATTTGTTGGACCAATGATCAAACAGTGAAAGGGAATTTCATCTATTAACTCTTCCATTTATACTTACCTAGTCACGATATCTCTTAATACATGATTGATTGGAGGTTGGAGTTCATAAGACTGAACAGAGCATCAGCTACTACAAACATGTAACACGTAACAGCAGTTCCACTTTTTCTCTTGATCTCTAATCGTATCCCATCTCGTGTGTTGTTTAGCATTAGACCGGATCCATGGATGTTGTTATCTGAGCAAGTTCGCAGATCAATCCACAATGCAAATTTATCACCTGCATAGAAGTCTCCTTGTTTTACATCTCCTATGAAACGTTTCATAATAGACACCCACAGATCTGATGGAAGCATGCCTTTAGAATACAGTCTATTAGGCAGACCATCGATATCGACATGTACTGATGTGATTTTAGGATTGACAAACTTTTCACTATCTCGTGTTCCTTGTGTATAGGCCTCAGTAAATAGACACAAAACCCCAGTCATACTTCTACGAGGTAGGTTAATATGTTCATTGATCACGCTATCACCCGTTTTAATGTTGAACGTCTTATGAAGAGTTACATGCTCATAGATGAAGCCTTTCCCAATTTGGTATGCCAATGCCGATTCACGTGCTAGGTACTCACTATAGATAGATGAGTATTCCATTTCTATATTGCTAAGTTTATAGTTTGGGGGTATCGTAGTATCTGAGTATATCAACACATCTGAGACTGGAGCTAACGTGATTTCGAAGATGAGAGAGTGTGGTATAGCATAGGAATAGAACGCACCATTTTCATCTAATATAGAATGGGAAAGAGGTAATCTATACTTAGTTGCATGTATTAGTGCTAGAGCAGTATCCTTAGCATTATCAGTAGGTTTGTCTCCAGCACCTGATCGTATCTTCCTCATGGCTTCTGATGATATACCCTCTCTTAGGCGATTTTCTCGTTCTTTTATAGATAAATGCAAGTCGTTATAAGTTTGAAATAGGTCAAAGCGCTGAGTATCTTCAATTGTCTCTCCTCCAAATATTACCTTTCGTCTAGATACTAGATTCCTGGATAGGTTGTTTACAAGTCTCTTGTTCACATGTCCCATAGTGGTTATATCAAATGTTAAAGCTAATGAACAGGGTACAATGATCATGTTCTCACTTAACTTTGGGATGTTGATATATAACGTTTCATTTGGATTTGCTACTGATGGATTTGCTGTTATTCGATGCATTACATTCGAGGCCTTCAGACCAAATGGCTGCTTAGAAGATCGATTGACGTCTAGTATTTCCGAAATTGCTTGTCGAGACATGTTACTATAAAGATCTATCAGGTTTTGACTTTATATGAATTCGAATAGGAAACTCTCCAATATATACTACTCTACCAAAGGCTATTGGAAAGGGTATTCAGCAATCCATAAACTAGCACAAGCTTCTAGCATTAGTGAAGACATCACCAAGAAGTGGCTTGAGAAACAAGCAATTTGGCAAATATACTTGCCAGCTCCAGAGTACATTCCTAGACCTCATTGGGATATCTCAAAACCTAACCAAATTCATCAAGCAGATCTATTATTTCTACCACATGACACTATAGGAAGGAAGACCTACAAGTATGCATTAGTAGTCATCGACATTGCTAGCAGGTACAAGGATGGCGAGGCACTAACATCAAAAGAATCAAATGAGATATCGCAAGCTTTCAATAAGGTATATTCCAGAAAATTGAAATGGCCTGAAACATTAATCGTTGATCCTGGTAGAGAATTCATGGGATCCGTTACTAAGATAATGGAAAAGCATAACGTTAACATCCAAAGGAGTGAAGCTAATAATCATAGAGCTCAGGCATTCGTTGAAAGAGCAAATAGAACGCTATCGGAGAAGCTATTCTCATACCAATATGCTCAAGAAATGCTCATGGAAAATGATAGATCTAGAGAATGGGTAAAACGTTTGCCAGCAATCTTCAAAGCTATCAATAGTGAAGTCACTAGAATAACTGGAAAACAACCATCTGATGCTATTAAGATGAAAGAAGTAGCCATAGAAGAAAGAGAGTATAAGCGGACTATTGGCTTAGATGAAAAGAGACTACCATCAGGTGTACAAGTTAGATACCTATATGCTCCCGGTGAACAAGAAGGTGGAAATAATCGACGTTCTACTGATCCTATTTGGTCAATCGAATTTTACAACATCTTGAGAACTATAGTTTCATCTAGTCAACCTGTATTATACTTCCTATCTGAAGGAGCTCCTAAACGTTCTTTCGTAAGAGAGGAATTGCAAGTCGTACCAAACGATAATCAATTACCACCAAATAGCATTCTCAAATAACAGTATATTTTTCGATCATACCTTCTAGAAATCGATTTAATTGCATTGCCAAGTACCGTGAACAGCATGTGTACCATCAGTGGAGGCCTTCCAAATGGTATATTACCAAACAGCATATGATCACTCACGTATTAGTATATATAGTCCAATTCATTTTTTATAACCAATTGCTATAGTGTGGATTCCATCCGATTGTATGTCCCGTTTATCATCATCACAGCTAAGAGCAATTTTGTTGATGGTTTCAGTATAGACCTCATGGTGGTGACTTCTGATCACATTCATTTTTCTTGTGCATGATTCTTTCTTGAATAGGCAGTTCTTATAATCTTCAAATGTGATGTCATGTTTTACAACAGATCGTTTGATTCCCTTGCATCGCTTCGATTCTTTTTCATCGATCTTGTAAGCATATAGTTTTGCCCGTAAGCCGACGAATTCCGTTATTTCTTGTCCGCAGGTTTCATCTTTCATCATTCCAATGACTTTCTTATTGATTCCACTTATAATACCTGATGGATGGTCATTTGTATAGTTAGAAGTATCGAATTTAGCTTCAATATCGTTCTTGATGTCATCGTAGAAGTCTTCCGTTTCAATTTCATACATCAGTGAGTCTGTATCTGTGAATAGAAGTTTTGCTCTATCTCCATACTTTTTCTTAATGTATCCATAGTGGAAGTCATACATCAGAGTCTTACTTAGGTCTAGGATTGACATACCAACGTATATTGGCTTGTTGAAGACCAACTCAGTCTTACCCATGTGTATTGCAGCGAGATTCTCTGAGAATATAGTCCTACCCTTATAGTTTGGCTGACATATCAATTTCTTAGCTTGTAAATCTCGAGTTACTAATCTAATGTCTTTTCGATGCCTGATATTTTCCATGGTTTTACCAAACACAGAGTTGTTCATCATTTTGAAAAAGTCCTTCTCGAAGTCATTCTTTGCATTAGTTCGTAATTTCGTATTTAGATCGATATACTTTTTCATCCAATTGGACTCATCAAATTTGATACCTCTATGAATCATTGTTATTTTCAATCCTAAATCTAGATACGTTTTCAATGCTTGATGGTGAACCGTATATTTCTTCTTGTCATGTAAATTTGGAACAAGCTTTTCTACGCCTTCGATTTCAATTCTCTCAGGAGCCAGCGGATAATCATTATGCAAATCGTGAATTTTTTCTGGATATTCTAAATCCACTTCTAGTACACATGGATGGTTCTCCCAGTTCTTCAACTCTTTATCATTCATCCAGTTGAAATTGTCTGTTGGTAGTTTCTCTGACATTGCCCAACCATACAAATTGTTGGCATCTAGATATTTGATGAATGTTGATTTCTTAGTTTCATCGTATTCCTCCATATACTTGTTATTAGATTTCGCATATCGCTTACTGATCATGCTTACGCCACCACGAATTGCGGCCTCAAACATGAGAATCATGTCAGCATCACTCAATAGATCCAACTGTACATTAGTAGTCTTTAGCATAGCATCCCATGACAATCCTGGAAGAGTATAGTACCAGCATGGATCCAATTTATAATGATTCATGCAAACGTCCCTGAAATTCTCGAATACATCAGCAAGAAGAACGACATCCAACTTCAAGTATAAATCATGGTACTGTCTCATAGTCTTAATCTTGAACGTTTTCCATATTTTTTTCGCATATTTGTAATCTTCATTTGAAATACTTGAATCATTCAGCTTAGAATAGAATTCATCTTTTGGTGGCAATTGTCTTTCCTTCATTCGTTCAAGTGAATTCATGTAGTCGTATGGATATACTCCTTTCCTCAATAGCATATCCAACTTCTCTCCATTGTAGAATGTACTCAAGTTCCTGAATTGCTCTTTCTTGAGATTGCCTACTAACGAATCTAAGCTTGATGCCATGAATTTGAAACTATCAATGAACCGAATTTCTCTATTCACAATGATGGTTTTACCATCTTTTTCGAATTGGTCAACCTTGACTTGCTTCTTGAACGAAATGTACTTCTCTCCGTTGTTAGGAATGCAATCGACTTTTCCATCTGAGACTCCAAGATTTTTGATGAATAAATGAGCATCATATCCAGCCAGATTATGGAAGATCACTGGTATGAATTTTGGGATCTTGTAATTCAAATTGCAATCATTGTGAGCCGCTCCTCTATACTTTCCATTCAAATGGTCGTGATCCAGTACTTTATCATCAATTAACTCTAACCCACAGATATGACAATTTATAGCCTTCTTATAGTCTATCTCGTTTTTCTTGGTCATTTTGACTTTCTTGTGGTACTTGAATTTTGAATAGAGCATTCTCGTGGATTCTTCTATTGATTCGACAAACTTCATCCCAATATCTTCATCCTCATTTTTAGCTGTGTATTTCACGATCTTAGGTTTGAATATATTATCGTCATAGCATTTTATCATATAGCAGTACCCAGATGGCTTATGTTTCTGATATCGTTCCGTATAGCTTCTATCTTCATTCGGTTGGCATGATGAAATCGGTTCTGTGAAGCATTCGAAATCGCCATAAATAACAAATGGAACTCGCATCGAATTGTTGCGATTCTTGAACTTCAAAAAAGTGCCTTTCTCTGGCAATGTCATTTTCACAGCATCATGATTCTTACAATATTCTGAATGCTTGAGTAGACTCTTTTCACTCTTGAACGAAATTAGGCATCTATCACAATAGTATCGCATATGACTATTCTTATTCAAGCCTGATAGCAATCTTGACATGTTCTTAATCCAGCAGTAATGATTCGTTTTGTCATTCGAAATCATGAGCAAGTTTATCGTTTGTTCTCTATTTTCGTTTTCACTTATTCGAAGTGGATATACTTGAGTGTTTTCATAACCATATACGTTAATCCCATATTTCGAATTGTTCTTCTCGAATTTACCAATCTTTTCTAATTGCATTGGAAACTCTATTCCTTTCCAATTTAATTTCTCAGCATTTGATCTCGTTTCTTTCGTAACGCGTTCACGAATTTTCTTCTCTGGATACGCAGCTTCAGTTACACACCATTTGAAGCATTGATTATCGTCGTTCTTTGGATTGACAATTGCCTTCTTCAACTTGAGAATTTGTGGAAGATCTATGTAAGACTTAGCGGCTATAGGTTGATATTTATCGATGTGAATATCCAATTGAATCACTTTACTGAAGATCCATCCTGAGCCTTCTTTTTGAAATTTGCTTATCTTCTCTTCAATGTTTCCTGATATTCTCGAATATAGCTCTTCTAAATTCGTTGATGCTGTAACGATTTCGACGTTTGAATGAAAATGTCCAAATGTGGATATTTCCTTCTTTACGAATTTGCATTCTAGAATCAGTTTAATTTTGATTGGATTTTCTTGCTGTTTCAATAACTCGATAAATCTATCCTTGCTATTTGATAGAAACGATTTCGAGTCAGTCTTTTCAATGCCTTCAATTCGATATGTACTGAGATACCCTTTCAATGCAGACTTCTGCTTTTGTACATTGGGAGTGGTTTTCTTCATTCTGTCGTATATATCATTGACTGTCTTCTTCAATGCTTCTACTTGTTTATTAATAGGCTTCTTAACCTCAGGTGGAACATATGACATGATCCAATCAGCGAACTCATTTATTCGTTTTTGAACTGTCTCAGCAGTTGTTCTCATCATAGATTGACTTGTATTATATATGGCTTTCATAGGTTTCAAAATTGGGACATTGATCTCCATAATTGGTTGATTCATTATTCCCGTCATAGTATTATATAATCAATACCACCTTAAGTACTTATCATTCTAGGAAAGAACTACGAAACCGCTTCCAGGAATTCCAGGAATGCGCTATGCCATAGAATGGAATGTGCCACGCCCTAGAATGTGCCACGCCCATATTTCCGAGAATTGGATCACAAGAAGAATTCTAGGAAACACATGAATCCATGGCATGATGTATAGTAGTAGTGATTGGCTGGTTATGGCGCATGGCTCAAGTTTTTAGGTAACGAATAATTTGACCTTGCCCACGTGATTATTTCCGAGAATTGGTTCACTAAAGAATTCCAGGAAATGTGTGAAACCGGTTGAAACCAGTTGAAAGCGGTCGAAAGCGGATCCCAAGGCAAAGTGGGCCAGAACCGGCCAATCACTACTACTACATAATAATTTCCTCACGACTCGACGCAAAGCGGGATGTACTCACCGAGGGTTCTACACGAGGATACGTACAGCCCGAGGGAGGGGAATAAATTATATACCTCCCGAGCGGAAGACCGATAAAATGATTAGGCTTTAAGCAACCAGGACGGCGACGGCAATGACAACGGACGTAGAAAAGTATTTTCTCCCGAAATTTGGTGTATACTTTTTCCCTTGTTCGCCTTGAATTGTTTTTTTTACAACCAGATTTTCGAAAAATATGACTGTAGTGTTCCGTTCCTGCCGAACCAAAAACCGATTGATTTACTTTCTTACGTTCGCGTTCTCTTTAAAACGTACAATTTATGATTTTCACGTTGTGTTTTGCAGAGAAGAGTGAAAATGTAGGCGACTGCATACATTTTCACGTGCAGTTATTGTATTTTGTAATTAAGGCTATTGTTTTATGCCGCCGTCCTAGACGTTGCCGTCGTGGTTGCTTAAAGTCCCTATTATGTTTCACAATGGCGAGGTTTTTCGTTGTACGCAATAACAATATTTCTTTTCATAAATCATTATGAAGCATTGTTTGCCTAGTAACTGTTGCATAAAATTACTTGTTCACAAGGCTTCTGATTCTTTTTCTCTTGGCGTTTTCACCCAACACAGCTGTTACAGTAACGTAGCGGATAAGACTAGAAACCAAAAGAATGAGGGTTCCAGTTCCGTCTCGTAAGACATTTTTTTTTACTTCTCCTTTCAAGTTACTTATCCAATGGTGAAGAGTGAGCCAGTAGTTCTAAGTGCTAGGAAAAGTAGAGGGGAATATAAATTAAAATGCAAGGGGAATATATAATTATTCCCCCGCAAAGAATAAGGGTGCGTTCGATTGACCGTATTCCGGAATAGGAATACACAGAATGATCACTACAAATCGCTTATACTGGATTCTTTTAGCTACTGGAATACTAATTGTATCCTGAATATCATATGTCAGCAAGCATTTGTAGCTTACAGTGTAAATTGTACCTCAACCAGTGATTTCCAGAGACTATTCCATCTATTCCTATTCCGGAATACGGTCAATCGAACGCACCCTAAAGAAAATATGAGATATGTTCTCCTGAAAGAACAAAGAAAACAGAGCCTTGTAGAAAATAATTTGGTTTTCTTCATGGCTCATGCACTGAAATAATAATCAGATTGCAATAATATATTCAAGAACAGATTCAAACAAAGCATCAATATCTGTATAAGCATGTTTGGACTAACCCTTATCAATATTTACTTCAAAAACATGATAATGTTCTTAAGGCTTCTGCATTAAATATGTTACATTGCTCATACAGATATTGCTGTGTTTGAACCGTTATTGAATATATCTGATTATCATTTCAGGTTGGGCAAACCCTGATCAACATTTACTTCAACAACATGAAATTGGTCATGACGATTCTGCATCTAATGGAATACATAGTTAAAGAACATAGACAACTATCTTGTATTGTTACGTAGCCATACATTTTCCAGATACAACGCACGCTCTCATTGGTTGAACCCGGGTCACGTGTCAAAATGTCACGTATCAAAATCCATTGTATCCCGCCACGTGATCACATCATGACAGAAGGTGTGATGTGTCGCGCGCGCCACTGGCTAGCTCAGAAGACAGGAAAATAAATATATGTGAACCAAAACCGTCAGGAAAAAGGAATGTTATAATTGTTGCTATATATTAACAATTCACTTAATGACTGGGCCCTCGGGAATCAGTGAGTTTTGTTTCCTCTCGATCCTCGGTGTTCCCCTCGACTCCGTCTCGGGTCTAAACACGTGTCTAAACACGTGTAGACGACAGAGCGGAAAAACGGAGCGCATGCGCACTAGCCACTTCATTAAAAGTGAATCAAGATGGCCGGGGAGCGGGAGGGAATCGTAGCTCTTTTTCAGGGACCTCTCACAGCTCAAGAAATACCACGATTGCTTTATTACTTCACACCATGGACTGATATGCTTCAGTGACTTCTCTGAGCCCAAATAACACAAAATCCAGTTCACAGGAAGAACGCTACAATTGCTTGGTCGACTCTGTTTTCAAGGAGAGCGAGTCATTTCGAACTGTTCATATGCGACTGGAAAAACGCCAAAAATAAGAAAACTTGTGAATATATAAGGTTCATACTTCGATAGAGAACTAAGGAGGTGATGGTTTTAAACATATAAAATACCGTATTCGAGATTTTCATACCATTTTTCAAACGAACCATTTGAAGTTACAGTAGTGGCTAGACTGTCTACAGCAGTAGAAATCCTGGAACGACGATCATTACCAAAGACTGTAAGTAAATCTACAGAGCTATTATCAGGAAATTATACAATATTTCACTTGATTTGGTTATTATGGTATTACATCGGCATTTTGACGAATTAGTCGACTGATTTACCAATGTATCGTACGTAAAGAAAACGAATTTTCATTTTGTTTTAAAATGAAGTGTTGTATAATAGTATATACATGTACATGTAAAAAAAAAAATTATGTTATAATTGTTCTGTTTTCAGAAAGCCAACAATAAAACATAGTTGTAATCGAATGCCTTTGGCAAAGTGGTTTTGTGTTCATTTAATTTTGTTCATGTTAGAAGTGGGTTGATACTAATTATGTTGTGTGGGATTTTTGGGTTGTTTTGGAAGAGAGGTGCATATCAAGAGCCTGCATGTGGACTTTCTCGCCCAAGCTTTGCATAAAAATGCTTTTATACACATTTTATGAAGATCAAGCAAAGAAGCAGTACCTCTGGTCTTGTTTATTTTCCTGTAAAATAGTAAAACTTGATTCTCTTCCCAATTCACTCAGTGTTTGTTTGCTGTTTTGGAATACCTGGACCGAAATAGTAAAGGAGCACCTGCATGGTTATACAGATTACTTGTTGAGAAATACAGACTTCAAACACCATAATTTATCTTTATCTCTATTCTTCCCAAACAAAAGCAAAGTCAGGCAAATATAGCAAACTATGAACACGAACGTATACAGTTTTCATCTACTTTCTCATTATTTGAGACTAAGTGTTTTAAACCTGTTTATTTTTAATGTAGAAAAAAATGACATAATTATCTGGTCTTATATATTAACAGCATTGGAAGGAACACATTTATGCTTTTCAGCACCATCACTTCTCTTCATCTTTATTCTCCACCAAAAACAAGAACACTTATGTATCTATGAAACATTAAAAATAAGTTATTCTCTTAAAATATGCAAAAAATATTTATGAAATTTAGAAGTAAATCATGTATGTGTTGGTGTTGTAACTCAAATTTTGAATGAGGAGGGTTAAACACTGTAAGTGTTGATTGAAAGAATGTGATAGTTGATTCAGTTTAATAATGTGGGTGTGATAATGTATTTGGGAAAGGAAAATCATGATGGCTATGGAGGTTAATTCCGATGAGGTTTCATTCATGATACTAACATTAACAATCAGATACATGTGCAAAACATGACATAAAATAACTAATTGACTAATGTTTATTATCAATTCTTAGAATCTCTGCTCACACGTACATTACATGTTCATGTTAATTCAAATCACAAGGGTTTTTAATTTTTTAAAGTTAAATTTTTGACAAAATAACATTTAGTAGCTATCAAAATACTAATATTATAATAAATTACATATTTATGTATGTTGTATCTGAACCTTAAATTCAGAAAGAGTTTACAATCAGAGCATCCCTGAGCTTTAGGTTATAGCAGATTTCCTAGCCATTTTAAAAGGGTCTGCCTAATATAGAATGCACACTTGGCATTTTAAAACTTATGTTTAAAAAAATTGATTTTAAATGAACATGCATGATCATAAGCAGAGATTCTTAGCATCAATATCATTATAATAGAACTATTATTAATTAATTAATTATTTACTAATACACACAGATTGTTATTATTGCTGTTTTTATTATTATAAAATGGAAGCCCATTGGAAACTAGAAACATGTTCTTCATTCCAACATACTTCCCCCTCATTGCTTTCCTTTCCCAAATTAATTGTGCTTATTATACAGACTGGACTATCTCATTCATTCACTGGGCACCTAACCCTTCCCCCTCCTTCCTCAAAATTATCCAATAAAAAGCTGACCCTCTTCCTGCCTTGATGATTCATTAGGTACTGCATTAGCAATTCAAACATATACACATGATTCACCTGAAATAAGTTCACATAAAATAATATATACACCGTAAGCACTTAACAAAGACACAATTCACAGACTGTTAACCTTTAAAATAATTTCACATAATTCATACAAATTTCATTTTAAAAATCAAGTTAAGAACATGTTCACTTATTATTATTGACATGTTTCTTAGATTAGCCCTTCACATAATTTCAGAAAATAATCTTCACTTAATGTTCACACACTTCATAAAATAAGTATACTACATGTGTACAGAAAATGGAGACATACAGGAAATGGTCACTATAATTATCAGGGGTTTCAAAATAACCTGGCTACAGCCAGTGCTCCAGCACTAGCATGCATCTACATTGCACTTATATTAGCCTGAAATAGCTGTATATACATGTATAGCCAGCTACACATACTATATTTGTATTTTAACATACATTTATTACTGAAGGCATATATTCACATAGCTCTACTTTCAAAGTCCAAGCCAGCTACACTGAAAATTAATGAACCTCTGAATTAATTATGCTAATAATGTAGTTTCTGTGTAACTTCAAAAAAAGGCTCATGAAAGAGGGAGCTCACCAAGTTTTTCGAAGAAATTAACAATGAATTTTATTATATGTAATTGCTTATGGATTCCTGTACAAATATTATGTATTAGTAACCATTAGGCAAATGAAAAAAGAGAGATACATCTGTCCATATATACACACAGTTTCAACTGTTTTAAGGCTTAACTTTTGTGGAAAGTTATTGCATTCTGCGTTATGTCACCAGTTGGTTGGATATATAAACTCAGCAAGATAGTAGAGAATTCTGCTGAATGTTAAAAACATTAAACCAAAAACATTTTAAAAATCTTTTGTAGTACTCCTTCCTCTGTTGTACCATGTTACAATTATAAACATGTAACTTTGTGAGTTATTAAATATGCATCCAGTGCAGTTTATCCAAAGGATTCAGATGTCATGAAATTGCAAGAATGTGTATTTCTCTTTCTGGAATTATAAATACTTGGGTTATTATAGTCAGCTATTGTAAGCATCTACAGTATTTACAGCTGTGCATTTGTGCATGCTCCTAGATTTTGTATAAAAATGTAGATTTGTTCTCATACATGCATGTGCATGTATTTGCTATGGATACTATTTATCTCTCTTTCAATTATCCTACACATGTATTTGTCTCACTTTGCTTGTGCTTGGGGAGAATAGAGTGAAGATCAAGATAAGTGATGGTACTTGAAGAGTCTCCATTTCTCAAGTAGTCTAACACAAGCAAACATTGCTCTTTTGCTGTTTAGTCCAGATATTCAAAAACATCAAGTAAACACTGAGGGAGCTGGGAATGGAAAGGTATACAATTGCAGGCTTCCTTTTTCCTGGGAAAACAACAAGAAATACTGTTTCGTGTACATGTAAAGCAAACACAAAGTCCACATGCAGGCTCTTGATTTCATACACCAACCAGTACCATATTATTATACCTCAATCCCTTTATACAGAACCGCACAAAAGTCCCACACAACATAATTACTGTCAACCGCTTCTAACATGAACAAAACTAAATGAACACAAAACTATTTTGCCAAAGGCATTCGATTACAACTGTTTTATTGTTGGCTTTCTGAAAACAGAACAATTATAACATATATTTTTTTTTACATGCATAATATACTATTATACAACACTTCATTTTAAAACAAAATGAAAATTCGTTTTCTTTACATTGGTAAATCAGTCAACTAATTCGTCAAAATGCGGATGTAATACCATAATAACCAAATCAAGTGAAATATTGTATAATTTCGTGATAATACCTCTGTAGATTTACTTACAGTCTTTGGTAATGATAGTCGTTCCAGGATTTCTACTACTGTAGACAGTCTAGTCAGTATTAGTCACTACTGTAACTTCAAATGCATCGTTTGAAAAATGGTATGAAAATCTCGAATATGGTATTTTATATGTTTAAAACCATGACCTCCTTAGTTCTCTCACGAAGTATGAACCTTATATATTCACAAGTTTTCTTATTTTTGGCGTTTTTCCAGTCGCATATGAACAGTTCGAAATGACTCGCTCTCCTTGAAAACAGAGTCGATCAAGCAATTGTTGCGTTCTTCCTGTGAACTGGATTATCTGTTATTTGGGCTCGAAGAAGTCACTGAAGCATATCAGTCCATGGTGTGAAGTAATAAAGCAATCGTGATATTTCTTGAGCTGTGAGAGGTCCCTGAAAAAGAGCTACGATTCCCTCAAGCTCGGCGGCCATCTTGATTCACTTTTAATGAAGTGGCTAGTGCGCATGCGCTCCGTTTTTCCGCTCTGTCCGTGTAGACTGACTTCCGGTTATCCGTCCTCGGTTTTGGTCTGCCGTCGCGCCAGTCTGGAACGTCAAATGACCGGGTTTGCCGTTCTCAATAAAACATTTATCTCTAAATTGTGAGGTACAAGATACGGTCTCTTGCTGGTGAGTAGTAAGCTTTAACATGCTTGGAGCACTTGTTTTGATTTTCTGTAATTCCTAAAGGCGGAATTACCGAAATAATACATGTTTTGTTGGATTGCATTTCAGGTTACATATGGATGAAATGTCTGGCGATTCCACGGCTAATGCAGTGAAGAAACCACGGTAAG
Source organism: Actinernus sp. WN-2022 (assembly GCA_030867875.1). Classification (NCBI taxonomy): domain Eukaryota; kingdom Metazoa; phylum Cnidaria; class Anthozoa; order Actiniaria; family Actinernidae; genus Actinernus; species Actinernus sp. WN-2022. The sequence continues at coordinate 384,957 of JAOWCC010001812.1, forward strand.
TTATAATGTATTTCTGTCATATAAAGCATTTCTTCTTAGCTCTTATAAGAACTTATAAGCTCGTGGAACGATATCACTCACTCACTCACTCAGACACATGTGCTTTTAACACTGATCTATAATGTGTGTATTTTTGATGCACGTTTGTACGGCTTTACTGAAATTTACTGAAACACAAACACAAACAAAAACTTTAATGAGTTTGCAAAACGAAAATGTTTACAAGTTATATTCCTTTAACGATTTTCGAGCATTTATGACTCTCCAAGCTTTTATAACCCTAACAAATCCTTTGGGAATCATTGCAAATAATAGGACGCCCCTTTTGGTTGCACTGAGCAGACTCGATCTCGCCTCTACTGAAAATATATTAATTAAGCCTTCTCCCGTTCTCTTGACTCATATATAAAGTCAAATATTATAGTTATGAGTTTCACAATGTCCAGAATCACTTCAAATATTCCTACTCAGTTTGTACAAACAACAAATTTTGCCAATAGAGAAAGAAACTGAGAAAGTTTCATCCACGTTTACCTTTTATTAGCTATATGGTACTAGTTTAATTAGTTCATAATTAGCTTATTGCCGAATATTGGTATAAAGTGAAACACATGAAGTGAAACACAAAGAAATACTAGTAGAAGAGGCTTTCAAGGTCAAATCTTCCCTGTTCGTAAGAAAAAGCTGGGTTTTTGGACGTGGTCACGGATAAAGAGTAGGAGATCTCTCCATCGTCGAAGCTTTCAAGCAAAATATTACGGGTCTTTTTAAATTCATCAATTGTTGCCCGCCACGTGATCACATCGTGACAGAAGATGGTGTGATGTGTCGCGCGCGCCACTAGCCAGTAAAAGGCGGGAAATATTTTTTTAACAAAACTTCTACATCTTCATCAAAAGCTGACCATTTTTTGTCGAAAGAAAGCATTCAAAATAGAATCAGCTCCAAAGAAACAATTTACATCTTTATCAAGCGCGAGAGAGAGAAATAGGCCTTTTGTAGGAACAGTCACGTGCTGATATAATACTTCGTTAACGAATGAATTCAGCTCGTGATCCCCATGGGAAAGGCGTTGCCATGGATGCTGGGTGGCAAACTATCTTTAAAAACGCTGTTTTAGAAAGATCGATAATCGACTAGAAGTGGAAAATAGCATTTTCCAAACAGGTTTTGCTAATAACTCTACCGATCTCGTACAAGTGCAAGTTTTTTTTGCAACCCAGTACAACCACGTGATTGCATTCCTGCAAAAGGCTCATTGGTAGCTAAAAAAGGATGCAAGAAAGAACAGAAACGATACTAAAAATGCCGTAGCGACGCCGGCAGCGTTTTGTGTTGAAACGCAGCTTCCCGAAGAGAAGACGACAAACCTCGCTCGTATCAGGTAGTAAAACTTATTTATATATAACAAATTACTTAATGACTGTCCCTTCGGGAATAAGTGAGTTTTGTTTTCCCTCGACTCCGTCTCGGGAACATCGAGGAAACTAACTGTTTTCCTCGGGGCCAGTCTTTAAGTATTTATTGTTTCATAATATAACATTATTTAGTCAATCAAAACAGTGTGACTACATTCTGTCGATCGAGATTTTATGACAAAGCTTAGTGAATGCTATACCTTCCAACCATTTAGCAACCAGCTTCAAACAGTCTCGGCGTTTTATGTTGTCCAATTTGACCAGGAACTCTTTCACCAGAATCTTTCTTGGCTCGTTGATTATTAGGTGATTAATCAGATGTTTCGTTGGACTGTTGCCCGTCACTTCTAACGGTTCTATTCTTGAGATGGTATCATTATGCAGACCAAACTCTTTTGCCAAAGTCTTCCATTTGCACGGGTCTAGAACCCATTGCAGTTCATCCAAAACGTCAACTTCGTGGATGAGATTTTCAAGAGATTCTCCTAGAAGATAAATGATTGTCATAAACATTGGTTTGCTGTTCTTAACTTTTAACCTGTTCAATGCCAACATATAAAGCCAGTTTCTTTCTGTAAGTGATGAAGCCAACCTGAAGGTTCGTTACATTTTCCTTGGAATTGCATTACTAATTACATTTACATAAATCCTCTTTTCAAACTGACTATTCAGATTGATACATTTGTAATTGAGCGGCCGTATACAGATCCGTGCCACATACGAGGATCTATATCTCCGATACAACAGGGAAGCGAATTTCGTAAATTACTTCTAAAACTCATGAATATCCCAATAGTGCGAGAGCTAATCTGGTGCGATAGATTATACCACGTGACGACCTCTATAAACGACAATACAAAACTCTTGAGTATCGAACTGGAACACTTACAGAACTCTTGGTTATCGAACTGGAACACTTACAGAACTCTTGGTTATCGAACTGGAACACTTACAGAACTCTTGGTTATTGAACTGGAACACTTACAGAACTCTTGGTTATTGAACTGGAACACTTACAGAACTCTTGGTTATTGAACTGGAACACTTACAGAACTCTTGGTTATTGAACTGGAACACTTACAGAACTCTTGGTTATTGAACTGGAACACTTACAGAACTCTTGGTTACTCAACTGGGACACTTATAGAACTACGTTACGTCACCAGTTCTATAAGTGTTCCAGTTGAACCTAGAGTGTTGTACTGAGTGTTTCAGTTCGATAACCTAGAGGGTCGTAAGTGTTCCAGTTCAATAATCAAGAGTTTTATAAGTGTTCTAGTTCATTAGGCACTAATCCCCGTACTCCACTCAAATATTCAAATCAAAATATAAGTCAGGACTTAATTATTAATTCAAGATCACAAAGAATCTTATTTTAAGAATCCAGTCAGTCTAATTATCCATAAGAACTTGGCGTCTTAAATCTAGTTTTTTGCAGTCTTGAAACTAGATCAGCCATCCTTATATTCAGACAAGTGTTCTAGTAACAAGGATTTTTGCATTTGCAGTGAAGACGATGAAAATGCCAACTCGAGCCACAGTGAAGCAGAATCAGAATGTGATGAATCCGGTAATAATATGTTTAATTTCATCGCATTGAAGCATTTTAATTTTTTTGAAGCTTTATACCCTAAGTAATTTTTGATATAACGAAAATATACTTTCCCTCGAATATATTTTTAGATATTGCTAACGAAAATCGTGGAGTTCAAGCACATGGGGCCGTTCGAGGTAGAGGTGCTGGCCATGGATGTGATATGAACTTATTTTCTTGTGTTTTTTTTTTGCTACCAACACAATGTAGAATACTTATAAACCAATAGAACTTAGACACATGGCCATATTCCTGCTCTGATGTGCTGACAAAACAACAAATATATTTTGGGGTTTTGTTAGTACACATTGTGCACTTTATAAAATGCAGTCAATGCAATTTCTGATACCAGAACTAACTATCTGAAAGCCCATTTATCAAAAAAGGAGAAAATAGATGTAGTTTACGCTATATACCTATAATATTATATTTAAATGTCAGCAATTTAAAATGTAACGTGCGGAGCAAAAGAAATGTCCCAAAAGTCCAATGTATCTGGTCTCTAAAGGTTAAAAATAAATAAATGTTTTATATGACTGTTAATCGTCTAGTACTAAACGATCATTATAAATATAAATAGCGTCCTAGCTACTCTGAAAGTGTACTCAACCTGAAAGTTTTTTGAGAACTTCAACCAATCCATTGAGTTCCATTTTTTTCAGATTCAGCATCAGATGATAGACCTTGAGATCAGGATTTTGTGAGTGAAGTTTTCTTAACAGGTCTTTAGTGGGACTAACATACGAGGATGGCCTTGTAAAGTTGCGATAGATTCGGAGTGGGATGCCCAAGTTAGTAGATATCTCAGTCCAGGACTTGGGATCAATGTCCAGCTCTAAACTTAGCTTCCCCGATATTTTAGGCATTTCGTTGAACACATCTTTAACCAATGTCTCTGAGCTGCACTGTTTGTCTACAAAACAACATTTAAGACCGCGTTATGAGTTCGTATTAAAAATACAGGCTCTTTTGCAAAGCTGCATTTTTGTTTGTGCGTAAATGATAAGGAGGGCTCTAATTTGTTTCATATACTAAATAAGCATTAACTACTAGGGGAGAGGGTAAATCGTGTTATGATATAAATGTTTCTGAATTAACTTTGGACTACCCTGGGAGCCATAGGCGAGAGAGAGACGAAGAGCCTCTGGTGTCATCCATTGAGAATCTCACTTCCATGCGAACATTAGGTTTACAATTTGAATCTGGTCTCAACCGTGAGTGCTGGATCAGTAACGGTAATTTTCATTGACTTACGTATGGCCCAGCAAACTCCACGCATGGAAGTGAGATTCTCAACGGATAACACGAGAGGCAGGCTCTTATTTTTCTTCTCTCTCGCCTCTTCGCCTTTTACTTCTTCGAGCCTCTAGAACCCAGAGTAACTTTGGATGTGTACACGACACTGACACTGCGTTAATTCCTATACATAGACAAAGATTTACTAATTTAATTTCCTAATATGAAAACGTTCTGAGCTGATTTTTAAAAGCATATATATGTACCTTCTATAACGTCATTTAGAATTTTCATAACCATTTGATTCTTCGTAACATCTAACATATTTTGTACTGTTAACTTTGGTTTGACAGCAGCGAGGTGTCCAAACATCTTTTCCGATGGACTAATCGATGGATTGAGGCAGAATGCGTTGTACACTGTGGCGGGAATTCCAAACTGATTAGCTAGATCTTTCCAGCATAACATTTGGCCATGATCGTATTCGTTGTCCAAACGTTTGGACAGTCTGGTTTGAAAGTCGTTCGAAACATCCCATAGTTTACGGAGCTCGTCATCTAAAAATGAAACGATCATTAACAATGAAATAAAAAAGCAATAAAATAATCGATCTGAAACTGAAAATAATAGAAACATCTTGCAGATGAATTCCATATGATAAAAAAAACTCGCCCAACTCGTGGCTCGTATTAATATACGTAAACCCTGAAAACCAATAACAAAACTATAGGAAACTCTAATAATGAGAACAAATATTGAAGCAATCGGCGTACCTTTGTTCACCCGGCTTTGCCCAGTGTTCAATGAACTTTCACTTTGTGAATAACAGGATAGAGGCGGTTGTTCATCTTGTTCAGCAGATATGGTTTGAGGATAGCTTTCGCTCCTTACTAATGCACCAATAGTGGCTGATCGTTGTGCAGATTGAGTTGACTCGTTGCTTTCCTCCTGATGTCCTGTGAAGCTTCCCGTTTGTTGTTCCCCTGGATTCCGATTTTGCTCATTATTTTCACATGTTTCAGGTAAGCTATCAGGGATGTTTTCAGATGGCGTGATGCTCTCTTCTTTGATCGAACTGTCGGGTTCACTTGATTCAACAAGCACCAGCTTCAATCTAACGGCTGAATGAAACAATATTGAAAGAGTTTTGAGACTTTAAATGGGAAATTATCGCATCGTACATGTAGCTATTATAATCAATATACCTTTATGCCAATATTTAATAAAATATTTTCAAACTTCATCCAGTAGACCATTTTCCGAATCACGCACAATGTTTAACTCTTTTGTTTAACTTCAGCAACGTCATAATAAGACAACTTTTGCAACAACGTGTCATGGTCAACCGTGTCGAAGGCTTTTGAAAAATCGAGAAATGCCAAAGAATGTAATAAGCTTTATCCATATTGGATGACCACTGATTCAGTTGTAGCATCCAGCAATGCAGTAGCTGTTGAATAGTAAGGCCTACAACCAGACTGAAAATTAGACAAGAGATTGTTTTGATTTAAATAAACATAAAACTGGTTATAAACGATCCTTTCAAAAACCTTGGCTATAGCGTATAGTACAGAGATTGGACGGTGGTTGTTTAGATTGTCTTTGTCATTCGCCTTATGAATTGGAGTAACAAACCTGAAGTCAGTTAGTCAGTGCGTCACTCAGTTAATCGATCAGTGAGTCAGTGAGTCAGTGAGTCAGTGAGTCAGTGAGTCAGTGAGTCAGTGAGTCAGTGAGTCAGTGAGTCAGTGAGTCAGTGAGTCAGTGAGTCAGTGAGTCAGTGAGTCAGTGAGTCAGTGAGTCAGTGAGTCAGTGAGTCAGTGAGTCAGTGAGTCAGTGAGTCAGTGAGTCAGTGAGTCAGTGAGTCAGTGAGTCAGTGAGTCAGTGAGTCAGTGAGTCAGTGAGTCAGTGAGTCAGTGAGTCAGTGAGTCAGTGAGTCAGTGAGTCAGTGAGTCAGTGAGTCAGTGAGTCAGTGAGTCAGTGAGTCAGTGAGTCAGTGAGTCAGTGAGTCAGTGAGTCAGTGAGTCAGTGAGTCAGTGAGTCAGTGAGTCAGTGAGTCAGTGAGTCAGTGAGTCAGTGAGTCAGTGAGTCAGTGAGTCAGTGAGTCAGTGAGTCAGTGAGTCAGTGAGTCAGTGAGTCAGTGAGTCAGTGAGTCAGTGAGTCAGTGAGTCAGTGAGTCAGTGAGTCAGTGAGTCAGTGAGTCAGTGAGTCAGTGAGTCAGTGAGTCAGTGAGTCAGTGAGTCAGTGAGTCAGTGAGTCAGTGAGTCAGTCAGTCAGTGAGTCAGTGAGTCAGTGAGTCAGTGAGTCAGTCAGTCAGTGAGTCAGTGAGTCAGTCAGTCAGTCAGTCAGTCAGTCAGTCAGTCAGTCAGTCAGTCAGTCAGTCAGTCAGTCAGTCAGTCAGTCAGTCAGTAAGTCAGTCAGTCAGTCAGTAAGTCAGTCAGTTAGTAAGTCAGTCAGTTAGTAAGTCAGTCAGTTAGTAAGTCAGTCAGTTAGTAAGTCAGTCAGTTAGTAAGTCAGTCAGTTAGTAAGTCAGTCAGTTAGTAAGTCAGTCAGTTAGTAAGTCAGTCAGTTAGTAAGTCAGTCAGTTAGTAAGTCAGTCAGTTAGTAAGTCAGTCAGTTAGTAAGTCAGTCAGTTAGTAAGTCAGTCAGTTAGTAAGTCAGTCAGTTAGTAAGTCAGTCAGTTAGTAAGTCAGTCAGTTAGTAAGTCAGTCAGTTAGTAAGTCAGTCAGTTACTTAGTTAGTCAGTCAGTCAGTCAGGCTGAATGACTTTCTGAACGACTGACTGACTGTCAGTCAGTCAGTGAGTCAGTCAGTCTGTTACTCAGTTAGTCAATCAGTCAGTCAGTCGATCAGTTACTCAGTCAATCACTCAGTGAGTCAGTCAGTCAGTGAGACAGTCAATCAGTGAGTAAGTCTGTCAGTCAGTCAGTTACTCAGTTAAACACTGGTATGGTCAACTAAAAGTCTATTAAGGTATGCTAACCTCCGTGGGAAACGAGTAGCAACTGACGTTTCGAGCGCTAGCCCTTCATCAGAGCAAACGAGGGAATTGTGGGTAGGGAAACGGTTTATATAGTGTTGAGTGCATGATTACCGCTGAAAAAACTAACTACTAAGTTAATCAGTCAGTTAGTTAGTTAGTTAGTCAGTCAGTCGGTCAGAACTTCATTTAGTGCGTTAGTCAGTCAATCAGAAACTCATTCAGCCTGTCAGTGAGTCAGTCAGTCTAATAATTCCTGGAAAGTATTCGCATAAACCATGAGATGAAAAGAAAACGATTAACAAACTGTGGTTTTAATTGTTTATCGTACACAAATCATGTATCCCGAATGTACTAAATCGTTCTCTCCTTTTTTATTCACCTCCATTAAGAATTCTTTTATCGAAAGGAACGACTTCCGATGACGGTGATGCGCTTTTGCCGATGTTTGCGCTCAATATTTCTTGAACGTCACGTGTCAATCGTTCACTGTTAGCTGCCGAATAATCTAAAAATGAACAAAACCGTTAGTAACATTATAGTGTGACATTATTTAATATTAAAGTGCCTGTAAGCCCTATAGCCAGTTATCTTTGATTTCAAAGTCAAACTGGAAAACAAAATGACGGCCATAGGGAAAATTATAATTAACGTATGCCTATTAAGGAATCAAATTTCAATGACGCCATTTAAGTCATAACCTAATTCTAGTTCGTTTTGTTCTGGGTTTTTTTATTTCAGCTCCTCTTATTCAACGATCTTTCTCTAAGATTGTAAATATCAAATGTCTGACGTCTGAAAACAAATGTATAAATGAAGAAACTCAATGTTATTGCTCAATTCATTTCAATTAATTAGCATAATGCTCCCTTAAACCACATCATTTCAAGGAATTGTAATGCTTTTTAAAGCAATACTACGACTATAAATCGCCCAAAATGGTTGAACAGGATTTTAAACACTTTACTGCGCCAAATCAATTATTGTTGTCTAGGGATTATCAGACACTTTAACATAAACGTCATTTTATACCTGAACCCTCCACTGGTTGAGATCTACTGCTAGATACGGAAAAGTTCTCCATGTTATTCACAACAGTCTTAGTTTCGTTGTCATTTTTCCTATCTGCAAGAAAAGAAATGAGACACTTCTAAACATTCTGCAAAATGATGATACCTATGTTGAAGTCCCAGAAATATTAAGAAATATTAAAGCAACTTTTTATTTTATTATTATTATTTTTTATGACACTTTTTTATTTAACAAAACATCTTACATACATATACATCAATAAATACTTCAAATATACCTAATACTTACATGTAATACAGACACTGAAAACATAGATATACATATAGGGCATACGTTACTTACAGCATTCTCTGGTTACCATTGAAATTTATTAACTGTCGTAACTGTCGTAACTAATTAACCGTGACTTTCAAATTAGAAAGGGAGCTAGTTTCCCCCACATTTTTAAATGAATTGCAATTTTTCCACTTTTCTCTGCTATGGATTTTTCAACGTCATGATAATATTTCATTTTTTTAATAAAGTCTTCCACCTTTGGTGTTTTTCCCCGGGGCCTAAGTTTATATAGCATGAGCTTATAGATATAAAGAATAAAATTAACTAGAGTAATATCCTGCCCTTGATCCATTCCTAATATTATAATACAACCATTTAAGGGTAGTAGTATTATATTACTACTAAAAAGCCAACTTTCCAGGACAGAATAATAGTTCGATGAATAAGGGTAATAGACAAAACAATTCATATAGATTCTTCTTCTAAACCGCAGAAGGAACAAGTAGGACTATCAACCAAATGAAATTTATGTAGGTCCTTGTTTAAATACAGACAATTATTAATTAGTTTGTACTGAAAACTTCGATTGTAAGGTACGATTCAATTGTCGTTTTATATATGAATACGTATGTATACTTATTTTCAATCAATTTCTTTTACCATAAGTCTATATTTTCCAGCTTTGGTTGAGAAGTTGGTGTTTTAGCTTTGTTAGATAAAAACATATTATACAAAGTCTTGCTATTTATTTATGTAATTGATAATATGTAGCATTTAAGCGTACTATTATGTCAGATCTACCTTCATTATTGTCATGCAATGGGGTGAGAGGATCTCACGACGAGCTCCTAAATACAGGAATTGCTCACTTAATTAATTCATGAAATGACAATATAAACTAACTAAAATGCTACCCTGAACCATAAAAAAACCTAACCGGTCAGTAAACAAGATCTTACCTACCTAGAGCTAGGGTTCTCAAAAAAAACTTCTCAAGAAAATGTTGAGGTAAAAAAGAAATGAGACATTTACTGGAACTCGAACCCCGCTCGAGGCCTACGCTCGAGGCCTACGGTGCAAAGTTAAGTAATGGTCCGCGCAAGAGGTAGGCATATGTTATGCATGGCATGTAAAGAGGTGCTAATTGTGGTATTGTTTCAATCTTCCACCTCATTGGCTTAGACATTAAAATCTATCTAAACTTGAAGAAGAATATCATTTTTTCTCATTTTGTAAACAGATTTGAATTGCATCTAGTGAAAACACTCATAACTTTTAATATGACGAATTTTCAATATGGGGAACATTTTTAAATTGAACGTTTCCTTGGTTATTGTTTTGGACTCTTCTGATTGGACAAAATGTTTTCACACAAAAGAAATGTACCTTTAAAATGCATTTTTAGTGGATTTTATTTCAGAAATTTATCATAGAAGGGTTGATGAGTTGTCAGTATAAAAAACAGGAAATACTAAAGTGGGGAAAGCAAATTGCATCTGAACCATAGAATTGTGCCTACCTATTGCGCGGATGGTTACTTAAACTCAACTGAAACTGAAAATCTGAGGCAACAATATAATATGGTAATCAATAGAAACGCGTGGGTTCAGTCGTTCAGGGGAAGCTAATAAACTATGACCGTGCACAATATTTTGTCTTACCCCCTTCCAACATAAATCGCAGCGCCTTTGTAAGCTCCTTTGAAGTTTGCCGGGTTTCCTAACCCGCATTCCACTCTATTCACAATGACGAGCCTTGTGATCAATTAGTCCCGACCTGGCCTCTCTTTCGACCACTCCGTAATTACTCGCGAAAACGGAAGTGCAATTGTTTTACAGTCGGAAATGTTTTATTGTAATCAGAGTCAAAGGCATAATTATTTTGCTTTTTTTCGATACCTCATATACAGTGAATGTATGTATAATAAAACAATTATTCACTCACTCACTCACTCACTATCTTCGTAATGATCCCATAGCTAACCTGAGTATCAGGCCATTGGGGAGGGGAGGGGGGGGGGGGGGGGGGGGGGGAGAGAAGGGAAAGAAAGAAAAGAGGGCCTGACACAAATCCATTCACTGGCTCGTATTCAACATCCAGAGCTGATTGGATACAAAAACAAAAGACTCAAAACCGAATGTGAACGCGAGCTTCATTGGCCGTGAAAACTGCACTAGCGAACTGAAATATCTCTTTTACTGACGATTTAAATGGATTTCATAAAAGCATTGGAAGCCGCTTAAGGGCCCATTGACATATTTCGTTGCTACGCAACACCGTTGCTATGCTCGCAGGAGCAGATGCGATTTTGACTTCCGGTTTATGCTAGCCTGAGAAAACAGCCGACTCAGGCGATATGAGTTGGCTGTTTTCTCAGGTTAGTTTTATGCGTGTCCACCGGCCACCCAATAGTTTTAATACTTACACATTTTTGTAAGTTTTATTCGTGGTTTACCTGAAAGGTTTTCATGAATGAATGAAGTAAAGTGTTCAAAAGTCGGAACAAGCCTTTTGTCGCTGGAAAATGAAAAGCTTGATTTATCGTGTGAAAAAAAAAAAACTTGACAAGAAACTCAATCCGATAATTTTGAAGGACTCGAAAGGCGCCTAACTGTACTTGAACCTAGAGAAAGGGAAATAATTAATAATTTGTACCGAGCAAAAAAGTAACGGCAAGCGTACGGCGCCGCCAACATAGTGATGAGTGAAAGCCGATGAATGGGAAAGCAACTTGTACAACGTACAACTTGTATTGGATTATCAGATGTAGCCGAGCTCTTCCCGCTGTTGATAGATTGAAAGAACATCTAGTAAATAGTATCTATACAGTTGTCAAAGATATAGAAGCTGAAATGGCTGCTTCCAGCGAGAACATGGCCTCTAAAAACACGAAGAAAAGTACGGCCACTCAAGAAGTCGATTGATTTTCGACCGGCAGGTTTTCAACTCAAATCGTCCACAAACATGCACACTTTTGTCTCCAGATAATGCTTCCGGGTTTCTGGTAAAGTTGTGATTTAACCTTAGTGCCACTAATTAAAATACAGGTCAGTTTTCATCCTTAAAAAAAGTATTTTTGATGTCGGAAAACAAACTGTTGTGAACGCCACGAGATCAACTTCAAGTGAAAGTTGTCGAATCTCGGTCTAATTTTAACTTGAGTTTCTATTGGCTTTTCGGTTTGGAGAGCGGTTTAGAAATTTTCTGATTTTGATGACGTCATCAGGCTACAAGACTTTACCCTACTTTAATTTTCCGGGTTTTACGAGGCTTCAAACTTTCCCTAGCAACGGCCGATTTAAATATGTCAATGGGCCCTTAACAGTTCTTACCAAATATTATTCTTAAGCCTGCACAAAAACTGTCTCGAAGGCATGTTTCTCGAAAGAAACTGGACGCGGTCCTGCGGAGTGTGGCCGGCGGGAATTTTATTCCGCTCTTCTCACAGTCTGGAAACCGAACAACAGGAGAAACAAATATCGTCACCGTACGTCATTGTAGCCGTCAGTCAGGTCAGTCCACTGAAGCTGATAAAAACATAGCAAGTTGAAGAAGGTTCGGCTTGCAGCGAGGGAACTTTTTCACATTATATTCAAAACAAAACAAAACAATTCCCACGGCAACATAAACTTAACACAAAACCTTCGAGATAATTATAGGCTTATTATCCTTGAAGGAACAACAGAACTCTGTGTTAGTCGTAGCACACAACAGATGAAATATAAATACCATATTAAAGTCCAAAATGCTTTTACAGAGATCGAAAAATCCGGCCAACACTTCAAAACTCGTGATGACAGTTATGGTAATCTCCGAAAACCGGAAATAAATTTCATTGGTTAAAAAGGGATGTTTCGATGACGTATGCTTGGGATCTCAATGGGTCTGTGTCAGGCTCTCTTTCCTTTTCTCTACCCAGTCTTCCCTTCTTGAGAGCCTGATACTCAGGCTATGAGCTCATGTACGACTGACTCGAATTCGTGGAATAATTGCTTAAAATACCGGTCGAAGATCGAACTCATGCATACGAGGCTACATCCGGGTCTTGAGTGGCGTATTTTAAAATATATTCAGCAGTGAAAATATCGATTACCTCACGTTGCCTCCACTAGATGGCGGACAGGTTTGTGAAAATTACAGAGGAATACGTAAACAGGTTCAAATATAAATTCCAGCAAGAAAAGCAAAATACGATCTAACAACTGAAAAATGAAGATTTTTTGACCACAATCCCTTGCGAACCTAAGACAGTCAAAATAACACGTAGAAATCCTCTATTGTCTGCAGTGACAGTGTATTGGTAACAGCATTTGTACTGGCTTGTTTTTGAGATTTAAAACCTTTCCACCGCGATTTTATAACAGATTTAAAGTCTTTTTGCGCGCCAGGGATTATGGTTAAAAGTACAAACCGCCATATTTTTCTGTACAATCACATGTGCCATTTTAAGAAAGGGAAATTTCATTTTAGAAAATGATGTTGCCAGGCTATTTGCCGGATGAAGCAATTACCCTTTTGCCGTTGGGCAATTGCCTGTCGCGTTCGTGCCAGACTTTACGGCAGTACAGTATGGTAAAATAAGTAAAACCATTAATCATGATCAAAACAACTTGAGAACTTGATGGAAATGAGGCGAATTTAAAGGAATTAAGAAAACGAATAGATACAATGCTACCTAAACAGAATATATCAGGGGCGACGCTACTACGCCGGAGGAAAAAGCAAATAGGCTTTTAATAGTGTTTAGCTTCCCCGCCGACGCAGATCAACACTAGTTTTTACAGGGACGACTAGTCATGAAGCCATTATAATTTTAATACCTGAGTTATTCTGAGTTTCGTGATTCGCGGGCAGGTTATCACATGATGATGTTTCAGGTTCCTCGTCATTCCCACGCTGAGTGTTTCCTGGTTCGACTGGGAGACCTGAGTTATTCTGAGGTTCGTGATTCGCGGGCAGGTTATCACATGATGATGTTTCAGGTTCCTCGTCATTCCCACGCTGAGTGTTTCCTGGTTCGACTGGGAGACCTGAGTTATTCTGAGGTTCGTGATTCGCGGGCAGGTTATCACATGATGATGTTTCAGGTTCCTCGTCATTCCCACGCTGATTGCTTCCTGGTTCGACTGGGAGACCTGAGTTATTCTGAGGTTCGTGATTCGCGGTCAGGTTATCACATGATGATGTTTCAAGTTCCTCGTCATTCCCACGCTGAGTGTTTCCTGGTTCCACTGTGAGACCGCTCACCATCTTTTGAGCACCTATTGAGTATTCTTGCCTGCTTCCTACCAAAAAAATATTACAATGTAATGTTATGAATTATGCATAATAAGAATAAAATGAATAAACGTCAAGCACGCGCGATTAGTCGGTCAAATATACCATTGTCATATCCCCCAAGTTCAACACTTATTTCCAATGGACGACAACGCGCAGACCCTGTGTCCGACCTCGTGACTCATTGCACGCGCAAAGTATTTCAGTTCGCAACATGTGAAAATCAGAAAGATTGGCATTGTTCTTGTGTGAATCTCGAATCTTTCGAAATCCATCTCTATTCAGTTTGGGACATCGTGTATTTACTTCCACCGTATATATGTTTGACCATATATAGTTAATAGAGTGGAATGGTTATGAAACCCAGCGACCTTCTTTGTTATATGTCTTTGTTAGCTTTTCTCAACCGTGACCCTGCACAAAACACAATAGAAATTCCAATGTGTTAATCAATCAGCCAATAGAAACGTGTGAGTTCAGTCGTTCAGGGGACGCTAATGAACTATGACCCTACACAATCTTTTGTCTTGCCCCCTTCCAACATAAATCGCAGCGCCTTTGTTAGCCCCTTTGAAGTTTGCCGGGTTTCATAACCATTCCACTCTATTAACTATGGTTTGACTGACTTTTTTTCATCTTAAATTTTGTATATATATACCATTTCAAATGTAACTTTCGTCGAAAATGTCTTCCAAACTCCCGAACTAGAGTGGCGGGCAGAGGAAGGCCGACTGAAGAAAGACGACAGAGTGATACGAAGCGACTCGACATATAATCCTTGAGCAGTCCATCTTTTACTTCCGTAGGTCTAGAAGAGAACACCTGTGGTTCAAAAGGACTACTTTACGAGTTTCCCGGGGATTGCTGCTCTAAGGACCGACCGGCTTCGTTGGAAAGACAAAGCAACCGAGGCGGCGCGGAAGATTGATAGTTTCGCACGGCTCCAGAAGTGTTATCCACTTCAGATCAACGGAGAAAACCTCTTGGACCATGGTACAAAGAATTCGAATGCCCTTCACCGATTTTATATCGAGTTTGTCCAGAATGTCCTGCCTCCAAAAATACAACCGCATTATCAAAGTCCGGTCCTCCGATTACAACTGTTACTTCGCTGTGACTCGAGTGCGAGTACGACATTTGCACTCAAAATATTTCATTCGCAAGGAAAGTAGAGATCTTGAAATACAGTTAAACAATGCTGGAAGCATGAAAACAAGCTACCAAGAGTATGTGTTTTCTCTTCGATTGTGAAAAGTCACACTCGTACTCGAATCTAAAGGCCCCCTACCTAAAGACTGTATAGAAATATTGCCAAAATAAATTCGTTCTAACCACCCCATTTTCACTGCAACACTCAGATTTTCGAAAATTGAGGAGCACCTTTAAAATCGGTTTCCATGGTAACCAAATGTTCAGAAATTTGGAGCACCATGATACCAACATACTTGCAAGTTTGGTTTCATAGTTTGTATAACTAGCAAAAAATTGTCAAAACATTGTTTTCCTGAACTCGGCTGACCCAGGTATTAACATGCTTGAGCATGTCTGTGAGGATACTATTTCTGTTCATTCAACAAGAAACAATTGCTAAAGAGTTATGGCCTGTTCATCTGCCTTGGACGGATATCATACAGCTGTATCGGTGGAGTTCTAAGTTCTAATTTTCTTCTCAAGATGCTAGGCTAGGACAATCTATCTATAAAATTAAACGTATATAGTGTATATAGACAACACTCCACAAGCTTTCTCCAGTGCACCTACCAAAAAAAAACATTCATTCCCTGCAGCACATATTACAACCTAAGAAACTAGGAAAATAAATTAACCCCACCTAAACCACGAACTGTGGGGCCTTTTATGGAATAATCTTCCCAATGCGACAAGAAATTGTGATTCTCTAGGGGGCTTTAGAAGGGACCACACGGCAATCATGTAAAACAGTTATCTTTAAAATAGTTCAATATAATTATTTGTAATTGCAATAAAGTTGATGTATGTATGTTCTTATGCATGAATGAAATATCTAATCAAAATTAGCTCGCCGCCGTTCGCATTGCGGATCTATTTTTACATTGCTGTCACGTTGCTCGTGACAGTGTTGGATTTCTCTACTTGTACCACGGTTTGCGGCAGAGTTTAAACTTTTGAAGGTTTAAAGGCTGAATGCTTGAATTTTAGCCCTGTCAAATCTTCACTAAATTGTCTAAAAAGGTGTGTCGGCGATGTTTGACATGTTGCGTATTTTATTTTTTATCGCTTTTCAAAATTGAAAATATAGTTTTTCACACTATTTTAACATGGGCATACAATCTGAACGAGAAAGAATTTTGAAATTCGCTAATACAATTTGAAAGGGACTGCACTTTCTTACTTCTTCTGCGAATTTGAGCGCAATTGAATAAAATGCGTAGAAGTTAAATCATGGCAAAGTTTCATTTTTTGGCTAAAACTAAAGCCGAGAAAAAGCAATATAAAGATTTTTGATTCATTTCACGGTTGATTCATTAACATTAGCCATGGATCATAAAAAGACTGGATTGCATGGGCACGCGCTGACGTGTGGCCGCAACCAAGTGGAAAATCGTGACGTCACATGTAAACAAACATTTTCGTAATTTATCGGCGCGCGCGATTTCGCTAGTAGCTTGGAAAATAAACATCGAAGAGAAAAAGATTAAGCCCGAAGGATGGAGATCGGAGAAAACTTCGAGGGGTGCTCAAACGGCTTGTTTTCGGAAGAGAAAACGCAGCTACAGGAGAATGAATTTAATACGAAGTTGCCGATAGCTGTCGTTCTAGCAATTCCGAAAGTGAGTGAAATATTAGTGTTTAGAGTGCAGAAAGGTCTATCATACTAAATGTTGGTTCATGATAAGACATGTAGGAAGCTATATGGAGCTATTAATATCAAACCGCGAAAAAAGCAAAAATTGTCAGAACATCAAACGAAATGCCATAAGTGAAAACACGAGTGTTCTCTCTATTCATTCTATCACGTGACTGTACGAACTCGTTTGAAAGGTCCTTGTTGATGAAGTTGATAAAAGCCGAAAGGGAATAACGACAACATTCGTTATAACCATAACTCCCACAAACAACCGTAGGGTCTATTGTTGAGGCCTTTCATTTTGTTCTGAAACCCAAATGGGTATATTTAATAAGTATCCCAAAGGAGAAAGCTTGGTAACATGTTTTTGCTGGGTTTATTGATTTGTGAAGGCAATAATATGTTATACTGTTAGTACACTTTGTATTATGACCTCTGGATACAGTATATTAAATTAGATGATAATACTTGTGGTTTGTACAAATCATAACTTATATTCCATTTTAGCTAGCTGCATGGATGATATATGCTATTTAAATCTGTATATCTGAAGTGAACTAAGATACACATGAACAGTGAAAACAATAAAACATTTTTTATTGAACTCTCAGACTTACTGTACATAAAATTATAGTTCATGTACTGTACAACATAGTAACCTTGACAATAAACCTATCAAAATTATCTTATAGTCAGATGTAATAACTGAAAATAAATTGTTAGAAATGAAGATTTGGGACTCAGTTAGAATTAGCATAGATCTGAACCATCAAGTTTCATTGAAAATTATCACTCTAGCTCAGACTATTAAACATGCCTAATTTACATAGCAGAAACCTTGCTTATCGACTCTTCTGACATGGTGCAGGACTCGATTGACAGTAATGCTTGCCCACTTGCCCAGGACAACTAAAAAGTTGAACCGGGCAGGTAATTTTTGTACCTGGACAACCAGATCTCAAGGCAACCAGCCTAAAATCTAATGTTGAGCACTGTGCTGGCCATGTTGATTAACTCAGACTCCCAGGAGGATAAAAAATATTTGTTTTTGCTAGTCTAAAGTTGTTGTGAAACTGCACAATACTTCAGGGCATTAACCAACAAAGATATTTTTAAATAATTGTGCAGTATTCTTTCCAAAAATAAAACCTTGTTCACATGCTAACTTAGTTCTCCGTGAGACTGCTTGCACTATTGGTTACGAAGTATGTATACAGTGTTACTGTAAATACAACCCTTGCATTATAGCTTAACTTTTGGGGATTTTTTTCACGAGGAGTAAATCTCGAAATTTTAATGCCATCTCTATGGGGATTATGAAATGTCTTGATAACTTTTATAATTTCTCATCTCGCCCCTCTTCCTCCATAAATAATGAATGGTCCATATAAAGTTTTGAATCATGGAGTCATGATATGAAAAAACAAACATTCAAGTACCCTGTAAAATCTGCATGTACTGATGTAGACTACTTCTTTTAACACATGCATGTACATGTAATATGGAACATAAGGAAGAGTTATGAATGTTTGGCAATTAAGTTCCACTGGTTCAGTTATTATAATTAAGTAAACCATCATTTGATATAGAACTGTGAATACATAACAATAGTTGTAGATAGAAGGCTAATTTCAGATGAAGGAACATTGTGAATAGTAAACTGAATTTCAATGGAAGACCACATGGAGGTAATCTCGATCTGCAGTAGATTCACTGGGGCATCGCTGGTGCCTTAACTTTCTCTCAACCATCTTGACATATGTCTAAGTGGATAAAATTAAGTAACATTTACATTTTGTTCCGCATAACAACATTGACATAAGCTACACCACTATCCTCAAAGTCACCAAGTTGGTACATAATTTGCAGCTTCAAATTACAACCCTATCTCATAAAACTATGTCTAAGCCACAATTTGATGCAAATACAATCAAGTAAAGGAGAATTTGAACAACGACAACATGAAAAACTAACAAATATTTGTGTCCCAAAATACACAACATTCTTCCAAATTTGGCCCTAAAAAGGCCCGTTTTTGGGATGCGATTTTCTCCAAAACAGAATAAAATGAAAGTAAACAACAACAAGATGGGCTTACCTTGAAGTTTCTCGTGTGGCTTAGGCGGGTTGGAATTGTCGTAAAACAACGGAAAAAGAAAATATTGTTACTTAAAAGTGAGAAGAGCACTAAAACACGACCAAAAGAACGGAAGTAACGGCAAAGAAACAGCGAAAAACCTTTACCTACGCCACTCTTCACGTCACGATTTTCCACTATGATTGAGCCATGTTGAAGTAGAGTATCAGCCAATCAGCAAACCGGAAATACCCCACGTGACCTGTAGTTTCCAATCCAGTCTTTTTATGATCCATGCATTAGCCAATCAGAGCGATTCGTGTTGTGTTCAGTCTCGGCCAATTACAAATTTCAGACAGAGAAAGCTAACAGTTTACCGATGATCGACACTTCTACAGAAACTAGCTGACACTATAGCTAAGAAGAAACACCCTTTTAGGAGTACAGAAAAATGGCACCACAGTAAGCAAACAATTAATATGAGGCAGGGAAAACCATTGAAGCGCTGCTCGATCCACACCATGTACACGGTAGACTGATTATGTCATGCTAATTTCATAGCGCTGAAACAAAACCGGCAAACCTTAGCTTCCTGCATTGAATTATCTTTAAAATTTTTGGTCGATTGAAGATAAAACTTTATTGCTTCATTCTTTGTGGACTTTCAGACCCCGTCCACACGTATCCGTTTTCGTTTTTGTATTGTTCTCCGTCCTCAAGGGAATAGAAAACAATGGTCTAATTACGTGAAACAATATGAAAATGCCACGTAAAGGGATACGTGTGGACGGGGTCTCAGTCTTCGATGATTCTAACTTCTTGGAACTTGAGTATATTAAAATCTCTCCAGTCGTCGTTTGTCACCCGCTGCCAAATTTACTCACAAACTAAATTATTTATACAAACTATATTGTGTTGCTTTTCTCTTTTCTTCTTCGTTTTTTTATACGGCACCAAGAACGATCTACTTTTACACTTTTGGGCATTGCATTATAAACGTAGAAATCTAGTAGCGCAGAAAATAGATTTCTACGTTTATAATGCAATGCCCAAAAGTGTAAAAGTAGATCGTTCTTGGTGCCGTATTCAAAAAAGAATAAGAAAAGAGAAAAGCAACACAATATAGTTTATTTTTTTGGTGTGATGCTAGATTAGGGCTTTTCGATTTAGAATTTGCGAAAAAAACGTATTTTCAAAACTTTTCCATTTTTAACCTTTATTCGAGACCTTAAAATTTCTGAGAATAATGAATAATTTATGTTGAAATACATGGTTGTTACACCTATTTCAAAATGTTTTCCTGAAATGGATTGTGGTCGTAGCTGAACGTCTGGTGAATTCATTTGTTTTTGGAGTCGAAACGTTAAGACGAATATTACCCGCACAGCTCGCTGCACAGTTATAACGAATATTACCCGCACAGCTCGCTGCACAGTTATAACGAATATTACCCGCACAGCTCGCTGGACAGTTATAACCACAATCCATTTCGGTCTGTGAATTTCGCTCGTTCGCTTATCGTTTGTCGTTTGAAATAGTTTAATGTCTTACAGCCATTGCACCTTAGTTATAAATCTGCATTTTGACAATCAAGGCAAAGCTGTTTTCGATTTGACCTCAATTATCTTAAGCCTGGTGCGCGTCATGCGTTCAGTGTTGCTAACGGAAAAACATCATTTGTACATAGATCTACTTTGCCATGCATTATGCAGTTTTAATGTTAGATTTTAACTCGGCGCTCTAGTGCAATGACATATACATACCGACAGAACCTAGCAATTATTACAGTGTTTTAGCAATTAACTCCATATATGTTTTATCACTACAATATAATTATATCGTATCGCACTTACCGGTAATGCTGTCACTGGGGATTAATGCCGGCTTGAACTCAAACTTCCCGTCATCTTTTACAAATAACATTCCAATGACATGGCTGCAGTCACTATCTGTGACAACCGCTCCAAAAGGTCCAAAGTCTTCATCTCTGTCTACGACTTCATTAATTTCATTCAAACCTCTTAGTTCTCGGCCTTCGTTTAGTAAGCAGCAGTCATAGCAATGTTCTTGGCCCGAGGTAGTGTTCCTTTGAATGGATAGGTTAAACGTACGCGGTAAGAACGGTTTTGGGTTATTCGGCTTGAAGCACAGAACATGGCATTTAACCGGTTCTCTCCCATCTATAAACTTTTTTATATTCCGTGGTTTCGACATGTTGCATAGCTTCAAAGGTTCATCACAAGCGCAACATTTCTTCCCCCATTTCACCCCCTTCCACCACTTAATATCAAGTTTTTTAAAATCTATGATTATTAACTCCCCAATTTCCTTGATATCGTTACGAGAGCTATAGCACTTTCGTAGACTGAACTGTTGGCCACGGGAGCTACCAAAATCCACGACGATATTGTCGTTGTCTTGATCGTCAAGTAGCTCGGTTAGCCGTAAGACTTGCGATGTTGTTATCAAGTAAAAGTCGTTATACCCTAACTTCCCAGTCTTCACAACGCATCCACTTCCCAAAGGACTAAAGACGCCTTCCTCTCTAATCCGACAAAAAGCTTCATCAATGTTTCCAACATTTATAGATGCCATAGTTTTCTTCAGAAATTAGCGAAACTCGCTTAAACTTTCATCGTTGTGCATTACAAATCTAACTCAGCCATGTCATAAGCAAACAGAGCGGAAATCCGAGAAATATGCCATATTACCATATTCGCAGCGCAGTGAGAGGTCAAATATGGCAATCTGATTGGTCAGTTGAGTGAACGGGATTGTGTTTAAGGCCATTTGTATTTGCATTTTCAGTAGCCTGAATCTTAGCGAGTTGAAACGGCTGAGAGTTAGGCTAAACATTATGCAAAAAAATCCTTATATGTCGGCGTTTTTTTCATATCCACGTAGCTGGCTATTGCCTGGTCAAAGTATTACTGAGTAGTTTACCAAGTGAGAAAGTCACTGAACCGATGTTTTTGTTACTTGAAAGTTACAAAAAGTTAAATCAGCTGCTGCTAGCTTCTATCAAACTTAAAGCTCCTAAGTATTTCAAACATTTTAATGGCATGGAATATTGTCGACATTCTCAAAACGGCGCGGTAGGGAGATGGTTTATCCGTTCATTACTCGAAAAGCTAAGCCGCGTTGTTTGAAGTCCCGGGGGGGGGAGGGGGGAGGGGGGGAGGGTACCCGATCCTCAAAACCCTGACTCTATTTCAGACCAAAATATAATATTTTCCATACCCTTTTTCAGACCTGTACTCTATTTCATAACAAGATAAATATATGAAAATGTGCGGTCTCGTACTTCCCTGTAAAAATCATACCCTATTCCAGACCAAAAAGGCAAAATGTATACCCTATTTCAGACTAAAACACATCGAAAACATGCATACCCTTTGGTGCGGCACATACCCGTATAGCCTATATAAGGCAGTACTCCCACCATACCTCCCCTCCCTGAGTTTGAAATGTTCTGCATATATATATATCAAAGTCCTCAAGCTCGGATTTGGAAATCTCTTAGTCATCTCAAACACTATCGACGACAACGCATGAATAATTTGCAAGAAACTTAAGTAAAGGCTATGCGACATAGAGGTCCAAAATTGGCACAGTGCATGATATTTACAATCATACAAGAAAAAATGCCAATCAGAGAAATAAGCTAAGGACCTACAAAAACTTTAAAGTATGCTAACTTCATATGCGAATGTTTTATGTATAGAGATAATGGCCGGCCTCAAAGAACTCTGATCTATTCTGCCGCGACCCTTATAATTCTGAAAGCCCCCAAACACTTGTAGCCTAGACTGCGAGCAGTCCCTCCTTTTCCCTCCATTGATAGTAAGTTTCCGAGCGGAGCGAGTGAGGCGAACCCGGTCGCGAACTCACTATCAATGGAGGGAAAAGGAGGGACTGCTCGGAGTCTACTTGTAGCCCAGTGAAGTGTACATTTATTTGGATTAAAGACTATGTACAGATGCATGCATACGACTCCAAATAAAATGTTGTAGCAGTTGAATAAAGAAAAGAATTCTTTAATTTTTCAGTCACAAACAAAATGGCTAAGACAAATTGGCTACCATGCTTGCACAGCAAATGAACCACAGGTAGCTCACACGTAGTAAATAATGATTCGATCCAGAGGTCCTCTATCCTGTTCGATCGATTATTCTTCCGTCTATCATTCTATCAGCGGTTAGCTAGGGACTCCCTTTGCTTGAAAGGGTAATAGGGCTTTTACTATATAATTCTGCTAAGAGCGCACGAAATATGAACCCCCCCCCCCCCCCCCCAAAATCAGGAGCTCCTGACCAAATATGAGACCGTATTTCGAGTAGTTACGTTAAAATGGCTTCCGCCACCATATATGGTAAACCATCACCATATATGGTAAATGACATTTCTCGAGCGCGCGCGCAAGGGTTTTGGTTATTATGGAAAGAAAAGTTCGTTTCATTGCAGAATTTATATAATGAATACCTTATTAGTCGGTGAAGCATCTAATACGGCTGTATTAATTTGTACTCGTCATCCGTACTGAAAGGCTCGCCAAAATAGGAACGACTCGTAAAATTACACAGCCGTATTAGATGCAGCCGACTAATAACCTCTATCAAGAGAAAATAAAGGACAGAGAGGAAATGTCCTGGTCAGGCCCTTGGAATATCTTAAATTCACTAAAAAAAAATTTTTTACCGGATATGCGGACGTAAAAGGAACTAGTACCGGTGATGTGTCGTTTCCATTCATTTTCCGGGCACGTTCCTATAGCGAATCGGTTGTGTCGAATATTAAATTTGAATAAGTTTCCCGTTCACAGGCCTTCAGAATGAAAATAAAAAAATCGATAGCAAATACGTTGTGACCGTAACAACAAGATGGTCTAATGGACCTCAGCTATTTAAAATATGTAACAGTTCTTATCGATGATCCATCAGACCTGAGTCACATTTGTAATTACTCGGGACAGGCCTTTGGCTGGCACGAGTCAGAAATCACAAGTGTTTATTATAATTTTTTATCGTCGCGAGTTGGCTCAACACGTGACAGGGTCAACCAATCAGATTCGATATCGCTCGGGACACTGCGGGTCACAGTGAAAACAAGATGGCGGAAACCCGGGAGATCGAAGAGATAGTCCGTCGCGGAGTAAATTTCTCTCAAATTTGGAGTCCCATCTCTCAAATGTAAAGTAGATTAATGTTTTATTTAACTTCATTCGTCGGAAAGCCTTTCAACAGGCTCATTTCAACTGGTGCCCTTGTCGGAGCCGAAGGACGTTTTTTACCCAGAGATTTATTCGACACAACGAACACCACATGAGTAATGAGTGGCCAAAACGTGAGCGAAGTTTTGCTGAAACCAAAGGTTTCTGCGATGGAAATATAATGGCAAGATGTTGAGTTTTTCTAGGAGGACTTTGGATGGAAATTTCTCACATTTTACGAAAGGATTATGGATTAACTGGCGCTCCTAAACGCACGTGGCCTGAAGTGGTGAAATGACATTTGTAAGTATTTAACACACATAAACCTTTGTTGTTGTTATTTAATATTCGTTTCTGTTAAAAGTAATGGCATCAAATATAGTAGTAAATGGACCGATTCCTCAGTAGTTCCAGGGCAGCGTCGGCACTTTGACTCAGTAACTTCATGACATACGTAAGAATTCGGGATCGGCGACATGGAAATCACATGTTTCGTTATAAATTACCGTCTCCTTCATGATGTAGAAAATAAACACTAGCAGTCACCACTCGATGTTGACTAAAACTACACACGAGTGAACACGAGTGAAAAAGATGGTAAAACTTCTTTGGTTTAAATAATTAAAACTATAGTAAACCAGCCAAACTATGGTTAGGGACGGACCATTTGAAATTGGGGGGGGGGGGGGGGGGAGGTATACCACAAATCCCCTCCCAAAAACCAGCAATCCGAATTTGTACAGAAAAAAATCGAGCGAGCCAAAATCACCCAGAAAAAAATCGAGCAAGGTTGAAACTTTGTTCATTAGCTGAATACTGAATACCTTTAAACAAATCGTAGACACATTATCGCATCTACAATGCATTAAATTGTGCCAGAAAGTGCAGGAAAATGTGCATCCGAGAACCTGGAATTGAGAATGTTCTGAGGGAGCATGCCCCTGACTTACTAGAAACTCGGTAGTATATTGAGTAGTTGTGACTTTATTTAAGTGTCAATGTATTTAGCTTTGCAGCTAATTGGGGACACTAGTCCTACGATTTTACGTCCTCATCCGAGAAGACGTGAAGGTCTAACCGTTTACTGTTGGATTATGTAAACGGGCAGCACCTTCTACTCAGTTATTTTAAGACCCTGAATGTTGGTCCGGCCGGGATTTGAACCCGCGACCTCCCGCTCGACAGACGTAACGGAGCTTAACCACTGAGCTAACTGGAAGGCGGTCCTCAGTTGGGCATCGG
This sequence comes from Actinernus sp. WN-2022, assembly GCA_030867875.1. Taxonomy (NCBI): domain Eukaryota; kingdom Metazoa; phylum Cnidaria; class Anthozoa; order Actiniaria; family Actinernidae; genus Actinernus; species Actinernus sp. WN-2022. The sequence goes on from JAOWCC010001812.1 coordinate 410,125, forward strand.
ATGTAGCTGCTTTCAGTTATTGGTGTCTTGTTGAAATGAACACCCTTGAACTATTTAGTGCTGTCTTGTTAGAAATATCTCATTAGTAAATTTGGAAACTGCAAAAATTAGTAAAAAATCGTGCAGAGGCGCGAAAAACACATTCTGCATCGATATGGGCAGAAAAAATAAATTATTGCAAGGTACAAATGTCAACCCCCTCTAGGCTTAGCTACAAAAAGCCCCCAAAATGGCCTAAAAATCTTTCCGGAGAGTCTCAACAAAAGTTCTAAAAATCTCGCCGGAAAATCCCTCTAAATATCTTTATATATCTTTTGAAAAAATAAAGTTGTAGCCTCATAAAAAGCAAAGAAAAACATAATTAGCAATTTATTTTGCGCCAAACTTAGTAAGAACACAAGTGAACACTAGCACAGCCACGGGCAGCCTCATGCACAGCAACAGACTCGGGCTCAGCCTCAGCATCCGTCCATGTAGCAATTGTGAGAATCATTATTCAAGTATGTGTGTACTGCTGGCACTGAATTAAGTGAAAGGCGCTTTTAATTTGAAATATGTTCAAAAAAGCCCTTTCGAACTCTAAATGTCTCCCAAAACCACATTTTTTTCATACAAAGCTCATAATTTTCCAAAAATCTCCAGATTTTATAAAGATCTTTCAATGATCTAAAAATCTAAAAAGGAATCTATGGCTAACCCCCTTATTTTGCTCATAATTTTCCAAAAATCTCAAGATTTTCTAAAGATCTTTCATTGATCTAAAAATCTAAAAAGGAATCTATGGCTAACCCCCTTATATTGCTCATAATTTTCCAAAAATCTCCAGATTTTCTAAAGATCTTTAAATGATATAAAAATCTAAAAAGGAATCTATGGCCATAGTTAAGGTCTCGATAAAGGTTCGACGTGTCATTTCGGAAAAACGCTCTTGCAACGTCGGAATTAAAGCCACATAGACGTACTATATACCGTTTTAAAGGTCTTGAATTGAAGAAAGTACATATTTAATCCGTTTTGAACAAATGTTAAAAGCGTAGATGTTGTATATATTTCTACTCGAAATGACTCTGTCCGCCAGAAGGAGTTCAGCCCTTCAGGCTTTAAAAAAAAAAATCTTAATTAGCCCTTTCGAATCCCAAATAAATTTACTCAAATACTGTGTCGTTTTTCATCCCATTTTGATACAACCCAGGTCATAAAACCTGAACAAAAAATTATTTCAAAATTCCCCGACACAGTATTTGAGAAACGGCTGTTTTCCACGACTAGTGAAAAACTTAGGAAAATTGGACAAAACGCTAAAAGGCTGGACTTCAACAAATTTCTGTTTTTGGCCGAAAAAAAGAGCCGAGAAACAGCCCGATAAAAGGTTTTCGATTCATTTCACGGTAGACTAAGAGTAGGCTTTAGCACATTCTGCTCGAAAAAAAGGCTATTCTGCTCGAAAGAATTGCCCGAAAAAAAGACTATTCTGCTCGAAATTATGCTCCAAAGGTACTATTATGCTCGAATTTATGCTTCTGAAAATTTGGGGCAGTTTCAGTTTTAGCGTGTACAAGCCGATTATTCCATTTATTTCATGGATTAGTACTAATTTTACGTTTACGAGCTATAGGTCGGACTTTTTCGGAGCTTGCAATAAAGTTAAGATAAGTTAAAGCATTGATAACCAACTGTCTTTCTTGTCCCTCTTCGTCATGGTCAATGATTTCTGTTTGTTCTGCCGCCATCTTTGTTTTGCTCGTACCCAGCTCCCTCTCGTCCCCACTTTTCCTTGTTCCCAGGCCCCAAAATATGCAAAATGGCCTATTCTGCCCGGATTATGCCCCAATTACTTTTTCTGCTCCTGAGGCCTATTATGCTCGAAATTCTGCCGGCATAATGTGCTAAAGCCTAACTAAGAGTCCCACCTCCAAGGGTAATCTCATTAACATTAGCCAATCAGAGCGATTCACGTTGTGTTCAGTCTCGGCCGATTACAAAGTTCAGACGAACCGCAGAACAGAGAAAGCTAATACAGTTCATCGACGCTCGATACTTCTACAGAAACTAGTTAGCTATAGTGTCGATTCCAGCTTAATTTAAAGAAGAAACACTCTTTTAGGAGTACAGAAAAATGGCACCACAGTAAGCAAACAATTAATATCATGCAGGGAAAACCACTGCAGCGCAGCTCGATCCACACCACGGTACACGGTAGGCTGTTTACGTCAACCTAAAATGTTTTATCGCGCTGAAACAAAACCGGCAAACCTTAGCTTCCTGCATTGGATTCTCTTTAAATTTTTGGCCGATTCAAAAACTTTATTGCTTCATTCTTTGTGGACTTTCAGTCTTCGATTATTCTAACTTCTTGGAACTTGAGTATAATCCCTCCAGCCATTTGTTTGTCCTAAGAACTTTACACCCGCTTCCAAATTTACTCACAAACTAAATTATTACAAACTAAATTGTGCTGTGTTTTTTCTTCTTATTCTTTTTTTAATACGGCACCAAGAAAGATCTACTTTTACACTTTTGGGCATTGCATTATAAATGTAGGAAATCTTCACGAACGAAAAGTAGCGCAGAAAATCACAGGATCAGCGAGAATGAAATAACATGCCCAGTGAATGACAGCAGCTGTCAATCATTTTTCGCGCCTTTTTTAGCGGGAAATCAGAAAGTCGCATTTTCAAGGCTTTAAATTATTTTTTTTGAGTTCGAGTTTTTTTGTGATGCTAGATTAGGGCTTTTAGATTTAGAATTTGCGAAAAAACGCATTTTCAAAACTTTTTAATTTTGAACCTTTATCGAGACCTTAATAGAGTGGAATGGTTAGGAAACCCGGCAAACTTCAAAAGGGCTAACAAAGGCGCTGCGATTTAGGTTGGAAGGAGGTAAGACAAAAGATTGTGCACGATCATAGTTCATTAGCGTTCCCTGAACGACTGAACTCACACGTTTCACGACTAGCTTCAAGCTCTTCTTATTATCTTCCAATTATTCGAACAAATTTTGGATTATTTAACATACGTTTTCAGGGTCCTAAAATATGGAATTCAGTTGACAATAATATAAAATTTCTAACTAAACATAAATTTAAGAACTATTTAAAAAATGAACTAGTTAGCAAATATTAACTTAATTGCACAATCAAATTGTAGTAGTTTATTATATTAGTCTTGTCCAGTAGTATTCTATGTTAGTTCTATAGTAGTGTATATTAGTTTTTGTAAGTAGTCCCACAGGCTAACCATCCTCCCATTTTGTGTATTTGTCACTGATGTTTTAATAATCCATCTTCTCTTAGCAAATTGTTAAATAAAATACCCTTTGACTTGATTTGATGAGCCACAGGAAGCCCGAGCTATATGTAAACAAACCTGAGCCACAGGAAATCCGAGCTGTAACACGAGCGCGCGCTAAATCAACACATACACAAATCAAGTCAAAGGGTATTTTATTTAACAATTTGCTAAGAAAAGATGGATTATTAAAACATCAGTGACAAATACACAAAATGGGAGGATGGTTAGCCTGTGGTAGTCCCGTGGTAGTCTTGTATAGTAGTAATTAGTCCTCTCTTTGTCTGTAGTAATTTCTGTAGTTCCGGTTAGGCCTAGATTCAAATATCATGATATTTTTTTAGATATTTAGAACCTTCCATGGTATTTAGAAAACAATGTGATATTTAGAAAAAAAATGGGATATTGTTGGGATATTTAGGAATTTTGTTGAGGGTCTAGGCATTTTCAGCGTAGTTTTTGGTGATTGAAACTGGTTAGCTCAATTCAGTGGCAACAGTAATCTGGATCAGCGGTTTCCCACTTAATAATGTCTCCCATGATGCTTAGTGCAGTCAGTACAGAGGTCACCGGACTCATAGCAAAATGGCGGATCCACCAATGGTTGTAAGCTTATTTTGTGAAAAATGCGAGTACGATAATAAAAAAGGTTGTTATATTATAATATTTATTAAAACTGTATTAACATTATCTTTGTTAGTGGGAAATTTAGAAAATTTTGCCTGATATTTAGAAAATTTTGCCTGATATTTAGAACTTTTTACGTGATATTCCGGAATGATATTTAGGCGATTTTACGTGATATTTGTATCCAGGCCTAGTTCCGGTGCTCTGACCTTACAATGCATGTAAATCTATTTTTGGTGGCTCAGCTGAGTTTAGCTTTTCAGTTATTCTGAGCCTCCTTGTACTAATCTGGTTGTTATTATTATTACTAGTCTATTGCTCTTTGTAAATTATGAGTACGAAAATAAAGTGGTTGTTGTTGTTGTTGTTGTTTTCGATCCCCATGAATCCTCTTGTGCACTCAGGAATCTGTGATGTCTGATATCGATCGCACGATAAAGAAACACGAGCCAAATGCATGAAAATAAAGCCTTAAAATCCAACCTAAAAACGACAGAAGATGAAAGAGACTCCCTAAGGCTTGCCCTGACACTAGCAAGCAAAAGATCACTATCAAGATACCGGGTGAACGTCCAAATCCAAACCAAAACCTAGGCCTGAGGCGCTGTGCGAGAATCGAACCCGAAGAAACGACTTCTCAGGGTGACGTAATGATAAGCATGCGCAGAGGCAACGGAAGTCCGTGTTCGCGGACTTCCGGAATCGGATTATTCCAGAGCCCTATTTTTTCGTCGAGCATGCGCAGTAAGAAACAATGGGATCTGGGTACGAGATTGGTGAAAAGAGTGAATGATATGCGTCTACGCAGGTATCGACCCAGGCTTTTACATCCACGGTCATGGGTCAGGAAAGGTCAAATTTACATGATTTCAAACAAGCGCAGAACATTGAGTATTCTCTGTAAACCAAAACTTTCTTCACAGAAGTATTAAAAACTTTTCGGAGGTTCGTAGCTATAAAAATTGCAAAAAGGGTTAAAGGCACTTTAAGGCAATCGGTTCTCGTGGAGGTGAACGTCCTCAGACAACGTAAGGCAACTTATACTTAAGGCGACATGAGGACCCTGAGTTGCTTCAAACTAACTTCGAATGCTCTTTCCAGCAATTATATTTGTTTATTTATAGAGTGAATTTCTATTTATGCTAATAAGGCAAATCGTAAACTATGACGTCAATGAAAATCCGTCTATATTGCGTAATTGAAATGTGAGAAGACGCTGCACCCTTACACTAAAGATATTACCATAAATAAGCTAATGAATTCCTGTGTATGCTTGACGGCGTACAAGATAGATTGCTGATTGGCTGCTGGAATGTGTGGATGATCCTATTGAGAACAACTATGAGAATAACTATAACGTCCACGACTTAAGAAAACAAATCACGTGCCTGAATGTTGGAATAATTTACAATTCTACTAAAACGTCTACTAAATAATCTTCACTTATGGCTTATGACAACAAATCCTACTAATGTTTTCTAATGCTTGCAACCATCCCTTCGTGGACCGTGTGCGACTTCTGTTTCAATCCGCATGACACATTGCAAGTCCATCTCCCTTTTTACCGACTGAATATCCCGTCCAAAACCTTTCCCGTTTTGCGGCGATGAATGCTTTCTTCCTTCGTCGTGTTGCCGTTCGCTTAGTTTTTTTGAGTCTCTGTTCTAATTTCATCAAGATAAATTTCCCTTCCAGTGTTGCAGTTTGTTCGGCAATCATCCGTGCCACTAACACAAATATTGCATTCTTTCCAACCAACACATCCTCGTATACACTGTGTATAGAGACCTCTGCATTTCCGGTAGCAATCGTCCGCTATACAACAGGAGATAGAGAGATAGAACACAGCTAAGTAGACCGCTAGTAGTCGTACATTCATGATAAACCAAGGCGCTATGAGAAGAAATAATAATGTTAGTTTGAGATACACTGATGTAACATATCCCACACTCCCTTTTGACAATTTTCTACCCCTCCTCATTCAATGTTGAAGGTACATGTTTCGAGTAGGGAAGGGCGACAAGGGCGATTGTCTTGTATTTTTAGCTCACACTGGACCAGTTTCAACAAATGTTGTCCAAGATTGTTGCTAGATAGAACAAGAACAGGGCCAATTAAATATAATTTATCCACAATTATTAGCTGCATGACCAAAGCTTCCTTTCTGTACATAACATTTGTCAAATTTGTACAACACCAAAGCTTGAAATCATATGGTTCTTATTCTGGTATAATGTAGTTAGTGTAGCATGCAATTGCCACGGATATGACCCCAGAACGATGAATATAACAATTCGTTTCCAAAGATTTGTATCTTGATTTAGGTTACGATAGCAATCTGTTCAGTCCTCCGTTCGGCCTCCGCTTATATTGCACACATATTAGATATCACCGGCGTGCATACGCAGGCATATTCCAGATATCTTTATCTTAAAGCGAGTTCTTTTCACCAAAGAAAATAGAAGCATTAGAGTTCTATTCTATATAACGGCTAACAGCAAAAGTACGAGAAAAATAAAACCGGCCGAAAAGCTACAACAAGTGCTGTGAAGTGTAATTTTGATTCAATATGTATTTTTCTAAACGCGCTAACAGTCAGCCATAGATTATTGTATTGAACTGCTGATTTGCCAAGATATGTAAATATTTAGAAGTGTATATTTCATGATTTTCACTTCAGCTTTAAATAACTATAGTTTTCATTGCGCAAAGTTTAAACATGATTCAGCATGTGTTTAAACTAACAGAATCCTCACCTTCACAGCAAAGAAAATAACTGAAAAGTGTTTCCTATCCCGTTTGTTAGAATACGTGCTCTATAATGTGTGGTTTCGTTTTATTCGCTTTGTAACATTACAACTAGCAATTGTACTGTCTCCGTCCTATTCATAATCACTCATACAAGAATAGATCTCCTTAAGCATGTCCGTCATTTAAATAGGAACTGTAACTATTGTGAGAACGTTTTTGATATTCGTAGCTGATGCAGTAATCAGTGCATGAACATATTTTCCCTCGCGTTTCGTTCTCGGACTTTGGAGAAATTACTTTGTGAAGCAAAATGTTGTAATTATTTTTCATACTTTCGTTTAAAAATACTACTGATCAAATAGCCAAGTGATTTCCTTATCTTATGTATCCAAATGGTAATTTTACTTTTGTCATAACTGGATGAGCAGATTACAATATATGGAGTATCTGGCTATTTAACAAATAGATTCCATTTTGCGGTACGTCTGTCCACTCATGAGGGTCTGGATGGGGTTAACTGACAACTGACAAACGGCCTAAAATTGAACAGCCAACCGACAAATAAGGATATGTTTAACTGATAAATTGAAAATTTACTGTTGGCTGATATATTGAATATCTTGCTTTGAAATTCGATAAAATAACGCTAATTCTCAAAGAGTACCGTTAAAATGGTATTTTAGCGCTTAATTGTTAACTGACAATTGACCTAAATTTGAACTGTTATCAGACCCTCTCTTATAAATATACAGATGACGTCACAATGTAAAGGGCGTAACTGATGTTCTCTTTACGTTGTGACGTCATCTGGGCATCTATAAGAGGACAGACGCACGGCAGAATGGAATCTATTTGTTTTATTTAATAATCGCAAGCTAAAAACTGAAAATATCCCATCAAAACGAGTTGAGTAATAGGTTGCGCGCGCTCATGACGTCATCCATGTGTTTATCCTCTAATAACACACGGCTCTTGACCAATCACAGTGTGCGTTTCGGACTGATTATTATATACTTAACAAATAAAGAAGCCTTAGCCATGTTTTATACTATCATAAAACACGATGGGCATTTGAGAACATGAGAGAAATGTTAAAGCACAAGCCGAAGGCGCGTGCTTTCAACATTTCTAGAGTGTTCTCAAATGACCAGAGTGTTTTATGATAGTATAAAACATGGATTTAAGGCTTCTTTATCTGTTTTATGATATAGATTTACGCGCGCGATGAAAGGAAACCGCCAGTTGAAAACTATATAACACGGCTAACCATGTTATATACTCTGATAAAACATGGCTTCTTAGTCAATCAGAGCGCACGTACTATCGTATCTATATTATAAAACAAAATATAATATCTCCCAAGCTGCGCTTCTATCAGAAAGAACTCTTACTTTTGAAATCCAAACATTACCCGGTCTATCCATTGTATACTTAACTGTCTAATTGTAACGCCTCGGGGCAGTTACTTTTTCTATCTTTAGAAATGAATTTTACTTAACTCATAGAAATATCATACAAATCTTTGACTAACTATTATTAGTTATTATTAGATTGTTTGTAAACTGTTAGTTTTATTCTGCTGTTTCTTTGTCGGTGTGACCCGGAAATTTGTCGTTGGCAAAACCGCGTTTCAACCAACCATACATCTACAATTAATTTAATCTTGGTCAAAAGTATTTGGAGCGCCCCCGGGGCCAATTGAATAACACTTTACACGTGTATTTCACAAGTCTGGCTATTGTTTAAACGCCAGAAAACAATTATGGTCAGGCTTGTACAATACACGTGTAAACGTTTTCAGTTGTGTGGGCCACTTGTCGCTTCTCCAACTCTCTCGGCACTAGGCCAGGGGAAAGCAAAACCGAATCATAGTGTTCCAACATTATAATTGTATCACAGCTCGATCCATGGCATAATCTGGGTTTACTTAATGTCAAGCGCTATAATAATAGAGCCACGTGTTAAGTTACGCTATTGGACGGATGTACGTTTTGGAACTTATTACTTAAAGTATTTATCTAGCATGTGGTCATGACGGCTGATAACGTTTTTGTTGTAATTATGACCTTTAATAGAAATTGGCTAACATTTTTTATTCTCTCTGGCTTCTTTTCGGTTTTACTTCGGGTATGAGGGAGCACAGAATTTGTAAACAAAGACGACAAAGGCTCAAAACAATAAACAACAGCAACACAATACCCTACAATCAAGAAAAACTAACACCCCAGAATACAATACATACGGCCGGCTCTTAATAGGGCATCTGCATAATGACGTCACATACTACAACTACCAGAACTCTTTGCGCGAATCCTTTTGTTCCTCTAAATTATACCATTGTCTTGTCTCTGAATGAGAAAGAGAATTTCAAATGGTTCTGGCTATTGTAGTAAAATGGCGCCATAATGAAAATGTCCTATTCTTTGATGTTTGTCCTTCATTTCGTAGCAGTGTGTGTGATCACGCCAATGATAAAATGAAAATAAACTAATGAATAGAACCCTTTTAATATAATTATAATATGTACCAGTGTATATTTCTTTCTAAAAAGTGATATCTTCACACGTGAAGATATAAATGATATCTTCACACGTAAAGGTATCACTTTTGAAAATATGACTGGCTTTTAAAAATATCTAGCCTTTCAAGGAAGAGATGGAAACTGGTATTTCATCGACAATCGTATATTAAACAGAATGCGCTCAATCGTAAGATATTTCATCAACATTCGAAGATGAAATCCGTATCTCCGCGCGGCGATGTAATATCCTCTATATATCTCACATTTATTTAAAGGTGTTATTGCTAGCTATTTATCATTAAAGCTGTATGGAAATCTGTTCAGTTAGCGAACACTGATCGACGGATAATGCGGCTTGCTTCCTAGGTGCCGCTTTTTCAAGCTACAACAAAAGAATAATATCTCGCAGTATTAAAGCATAATATTTATTAGAAGTTAGTACAGGAAACATACAGCGCAAACCTTTGTTCTCAATGCTAAAAAATTGTGACAAATCGTTTGCTCTACCAGATATCAGTTCTCCTACGCCAGTTCATATTGCTGTTGGATTGTTGCTGTCTTTGTTGACTGATAGTACTCTTTACTTTTATTTGTACTTTGCCATTAAATTGCTGAGATTGACGTGCGTGGCCAAGCTTTAAAAGATTTACAAGACAACTCCAGTGTATCCACTTCGCAATGTTGACATACTGAGACAATCTGATTTTTAAAGGAAATGATCGAGAGTTAGAATTCGTAACAAGCAGACTTTTACACCTGGTACTTTATGTATTTTACTCATTGCAATTAAATTTAAGAGTATTTCAATTTCTGTGCGAAATCTTAAGCATACAGACAGCTAGGGACAGCCTTCGGAACCTCCTACTGCGCCTAAAGTGAATCAATTAGCCTCGATTTCCAGTCGAATTACGTTCTCATGTAAGTTTGCTTATTATCGATTTTTCAGCAGAACGAAAAATAGATCTGGACAACAAAATCATTATTTTTCCTTTTAAAATGTATCAATCTAATTTTACTGGTATAGCACCCCTTTTGCCGGCATTAACGTATGAAAAATTGAACGATTCGGTTGTATAGTGAATGGTGACAGCTAGGTCTGCAAAATCCTTGGGCTGCGTGACTTTCACCAGGGAAATATCACGTCGCGCGCGTGACTTATCATTTTGGTTGAAATTTCACTCGAAATTTGGACTTGAAAGCATTGTTACAGATTTTTAAGTAGTTATCATGAACCAGTCCCAAATTTAATTAACTTCATGACTAAACTAATATAACTCTTAACTCTTGCGATTTCCTTAACCCCCGGTCCTTTTTGCGATGTGTCGAGTTTGTTAAACAGAAACCATTTAGGAGCAGTTAGAGCTGCGATTTCTACCGCTGACTGGACATGCACAGTATTTGTCAGACCAGTCGTGAATGGTTGCTTCTCTGGTCAGAAAGTGCTTTGCCGGCGTTCAGTTTCAGGAGACTGGGAAACTTATCCTGAGAAGCCAGGATATACCTTACGCAACAAGGCAATTTCGATTCCTTCAAATGGGATGTAGTGCCATCTTACTGTCGAATGTTTCCATGTTAAAGAGTATGCCATGATTAGAGATACTGTGAAGTTTGGTTGCGATAGTGTAAAATGATACTAAGTTATGGAGATTTCAATTTACAGAGTTTATATGAGCTAAAGTCGACTGACTAGCCTCGTTTTCATGGTTTTCTAGTTTTTAAAAGCTGATGTATTTGCAGCAATTGTAGTCCACGCTATCAAACTTCTCACTATTTCTCACCATGGCGTGTTCTAATAAAAGGAATATTCATGTTACCAAATAAGTTTCTGGCTATACGCAAATAGACCCGTTTCGCTTTCAAGAATTACCGCTGGATCGGCGATGTCTACAGACGCATTTACTCAACGTTAGTCTATAGTTATTTCATGGTTTTCTGTGGAATCCGTGCGAATATTCCACGAGAATTTGTATTATTTGGTGTACAACGAGCAAAATAATATGAATTTTGAGTAAAATTTTCGCCAGTATTCCATAGAAAACCATGAAATAACCATATTATCCTATAAGGGGCCGTCGACATATTCGAAATGCCCCGCTTAACGCACAACGGACGTTAAGGTCAGACCCCCTCCCCCCCCCCCCCCCCCCCCCCTCCCCCTTAACGTCCACCCATTGTTTTATGCTTTTTTTAGGTCAGGAAAAACAATAATGAAATACACGGGAGTTCACTTATAAACGTAAACAAAGTACAAAACAAGCTTAAAGCTTTAATAGCTGCAACTGTACAGTCAGTCAGTACCTCGAATCCCCTTACGAGCTCATTTCGGATCTTGACTAAAATACTCATTCGGACACGACTATAAAACTAAGTTTCACTTACCTGGAGGTTTGAGGTATTTCATGATACTTCTAATCAAAAGACCTTGTTGAAATTTCCGGGATATTCAACAGAAATTGCGTCCATGCCCTTACCCCCTCCTCCCTAAACGTCCGTTGTGCGTTAAGCGGGGCATTTCGAATATATCGACGGCCCCTAAATAAGAAATTTACGGGAAGATTCATCACGAAAACAAAGTAACGTACCGGACGATAGACTGCGAATGTTCTCGACCGAAAACAAAAATTTGGAGTGGCGGACGCGTCTGCAGACTAATTATGTATTCAAAATCTTAAATTCTTATTGGCTGATAAAGAAAGGGCGCGAAATTTCCTGCATTTTGATTGGCCATGAAATATCGCTCTGTATTTCATAGAAAAAATGCATGAAATACTGCCCTGTATTTCATAGTAAAGCTGAGCTCTGATTGGCTGAAATATAAGATTTATAGGATAATCACAAATACCCAATACATAGAGTAGTGAATAAACTATCATGCCGCTAGTATTTATGAATATTTAGCATCATAATGATACTAACGTTGAGTAAGTTAATGCGTCTGTAGTCTACGCATCCAGCGATAATTCTTGAATGAGAAACAGGACTATTAAGTGAACTAAGGGAGAACTCGTGGATACAATATATATAGAGAGAGAGGAGATTTCGTATGAGTGGGACAAACTACAGCACTGACTACAGCACGGTTAGCGTACGGCATGCCGTGACGTTGAAATGGCTTCCCATTGTTTTTGTCCTGCTGATCGAATCAAATCCCAGAGTTACAGTACAGCACGGTTACAGCACGGTTACGGACATGCCGTAGTTTATCCCACTGATCACGAAATCTGCTCTAGCAAGAGTGCATTGCGTTATGTATGTGGTTCCACAAAATATCCATAAGGGCGTTTGAAAAAGAAACCAGCGCGTGATCTCTAGCAGAAGAGATCGCAAGACAAGATATCACAGGGAGCCCATGTGTTTGTGTGATCGTTCGTATTCACGTTTATCGGAACTGATATACTAGTGTATTAGAAATTTTGGCAGGCCATAAAGCAGTGAGTTACAACTATCTAATTTGCATGTGACAAATGCATGAATAAGTGTCTTAACATAGCTTCCGTTAAGTAAGATCTAATTTTGGCGATATTTCTTAAATGAAAGAAGGAAGATTTACATATCGCGGAAACTTGCTTATCAAGTTTCATGTTGTTATCAAAGACAAGACCGAGGTTCTTAGCAGACGCGGACGGAGTCACGCGCTCATCACCTACTAATAAAATATCAAGATCCAGGCATGGGCGATGATGCGCCCCAATAACAAGAACCTCTGTCTTGTCATTGTTAAGCTTTAGCTTGTTACAGAGCATCCACTTATTAATATCTTTAACACAATCCTCGATATATACTGGTAAGTTAGGACTGTTTCTGCGCGTCAGATGTAGACTTAAATGATATATATATCTTAGTATCGTCAGCATAAAAATGAAAGCACATGTTATGATGTCTAACGATATCACCTAGTGGCGAAGTATATAAAAGATATAACATGGGACCTAAGACTGAGCCTGAGTTACACCACAAGGCAAATTGTGACTAAAAAGTGTTTTCCTTATTTCAGCACAGCCGAGTACGGTAAGTGCGCCAGGTTTCTCACGATAACAGATATCGTCATTCTTGACTCCCTTAAGTGGTTTGTATGTAGTAAAACGTGTCACGTGGTCGGTCACGTGACTTAGGCCACGAAATCAGTCAATCAAAAACGCGGCTCCGAGTTTAACAGAAACAGTTAAAGCTTAGAAAAGATGACTACAATGTTTCGTTAACGAGTTAGTAAGTCGCAAAATGTGCCGTATAGGTCACGTGACTTTTTTGTACCCTTAATATTTCCTTATCTTTACATGATAGTCATGTTTTTAAGATGGAAGAGGAATATTTCAGCACCGTTACTTTCTATTTATATGTTATCGTCGCAACCGCATTTCACGTTAATGATTTTCTCTAATTATGATGTCATCGATCACGTGATACGACAATCATCCACTTAAGGCATTTAAGGAAGTGGATATTAGTATTATGGTGTGATTATATTTTGATTAAACTGTTTTTCCTGTTAGAAACATTTATCTACGGTAAATATAGCTTCAGTTAAATGCAGCAGGCCTTCACCTCTCAAAACCTTGCATTTTATTGGACCCCATTGGACTGCACTGACAAATAATTCCATTGTTTTAGGGTTTGTATTGTTTCAGGGTTAGGCATTGTTTGGATAGCCAGTACTATTCACGGTGGGCACAAACGACCATAAAAACGGCATCAGTCCTATATTTTAAAAAGTTTTCAATGCCGACGATTGAATTTAGGTAGAAGGATGTAGAATCGCGAAAGGAATATAACCTGATTTTTTAAACTATGTTACTATCATCGTGACGTCACAATGACGTCATTTATCAATTTGTAATACGTTTCTTGCAAATGTTCATTATCTCTAAAAACGAAATGTCGTATATTGTTAAAATCTACTCGTGATGAGAATGAAGGAATCGAAAACCCGATGTCGATTGGTTAAGGAAATCAAAAGTTATGAAAGTTTGAATTTTGTCCATTTTCCCGCCAAAATTTGGCGGGAAATAAACACCACAAAAGCATTTATGAAAACATCGCTTCATTCAATTTGTAGAGTTGTAAATATTGTTGCATGACATTTTGTCCAATCATAAAACACGTTGGTGGCTAAAATCGTATGTTTTTTGAATTTTGATTTTTTGTCCATAACCGGCTCAAAATTGAAGTCATATTTTCGGCAACGTCATTATGACGTCATACTTTTTTATACATGCCCTTAGAAAAAAATCCTTTGAGTGATTTTCGAGTTTTAGTGATGAAATGCGCTAGTCTGGCACTCAAAACCCACATTATTTTCTTTTCTTGATTTCTTAACAATAGGCAGCTTTATTTAGGTATGACACCTGACGTCACTAAATATGACGTCATAGCAACAGTCATTCCTCTATAACTTTTGCTATAATAGTCGTAGAACGTTCAAATTTGCGCCAAAGGAATGTGTGTCATGAAGGCTCTTTGATGGTGTAGTCTGTTTGTAACATCTATTAAAGGGGGAATTTTACCAAAAAAGGAGGCATCACTTATGACGTCACAACAACGTCATCATACTAACATAAAACACCTAAAATATGTAGTTTCATTTTGTTAACAAGTCACCAACATTTCTTCAAATTGAGACTATAAGTAAAGAAATGGTGTTAATTTTAATTATTTGTCCACGCTCACTGATGCCGATTTTGACGTACTTTATGCCCGACGTGATTCCAGGTTCCGAGGAGGTGAAGGCCGCCCATACCTTAACATTCTTGCATTGAGTCACTGATTAAGAATGAAAAGTCCGAAGACTAAGTACTGCAAAACTGATATACAACGTAAAATTCTAACACAAAGTACTACGGTTAGCTAGGCCTGATAACAAAAGCGCTCGGACTAGATTACAGCCATAGACAGCTGTTTCGTTCTTATTAGAACTCGTCAGTATGGCAGAGCAAACACTACGGGCTTCGGTGCCACTGCACTACCGACCCGAGCTGCGCTAAAAAAAGCATCTAGTTACGACGGCTCACAGAAAAGCTTGGTTATCGGGTCAAACGTCATTACGTGTGGCAAAAAGCCAAAAACCAAGCAGATCTGAACTCATCGTGTCAGTGCTTTGCAATTTGGCGAGAAATATAGTTATTCTGGCCAAACCAGCCTTAAAAAAGATGATGATAGCAGGAATAATCGGATCTATATAAGACCTACGGTACAAAAATCTATAATAGAAAATATATAAGCAAATACCGATTTATGGTCACCTGACAAGTAACAAAACAAACTGTACCCTGGGTGCCAGAGATTCTACTGCCCTCTCTAGGCCAAAGTTATCGAAGAGAAACAGGTAGACAGGGCAGTAGAACCTCTGGCACCCAGGGTAAACCAACGGCTGTTGCTCCCGCGGGAAACAACTCCCAGTTGTTTCCCGCCATGTGATCACATCGTGATAACAGCTAGCTAAAGGCGGGAAATATTTGTTTACCAAAACATCTAGATCTTCATCAAAAGCTTACCTTTTTCGTCGAAAGAAAGCGTTTAGATGGAACCAGATCCAAAGAAACAATTTACCTCTTTATCGGCAAGCGTGAGAGAAAGAAATAAGATGCAAAAAAAGATTACTAAACATGCCGTGGCTACGTTGGCATCAGCTTCTCGAAGACAAACCTCGCTTGTATCAGGTAGTAAGCCATATGGCTATGTAACAATATACACGTAACGGGCTGGCCCCGAGCTAGGGAAACAGTGAGTTTTGTTCAAACGTATCAAATGTATGCCGCGGTGAGAGTTTGGGGAACATCGAGGATCTCGGCATTGTCTCGGGGAAATAAACTTACTGTTCTCCTCGGGGCCAGTCATTCAGTATTCAGCACGTACTTATTTAGACATTCGTCACACCATTTCAGACAGTTCTTATTTACTATCGTTAAATAGGTAGATTTTTCCAACTAACTCAGTCAATAGGTTTTTTATCATATGACCATATTTTTTTGTAGATCAATCCGCAAAACAGCAAGAAAAAATTGTACAGGGCCGGACGGCTTTTTCCGGCCCGCTCACGCCATACACGTCCGGCCCTCAGAACGTGACTTTTGTAAATGGTTTTGAAAGGAAAGCGCGCGCGGGACCGTACGGGTCATATGATAATAGAATGAAGCCGATGTGCGTGACAACCCATTTTAACGTACTTAAAAAGCCCAACAACTGGCACGCCTCGATTTTTTGTTTGTCTGTGCACAATGAAGCTTATTATGAAGGTTATTGAACATTGATAACGTTTTACAGTCCAGTTCTCTAAAATATTTTATGCCTACCAGTCGTTGCAGTCACAGCCGTCGTAAGTGACAACTTTCTTACTTTGATCCGGTGCATCACCACGGAGGTTCTATTTTCTCTCTCAACAAACATTAATGCACCAAGCACCAAGGAACAAAGCGAGTGTTCATTCCCGGCTCGCGGCCTTTATACAGCCCCAGGGTAAACAACTACTTAGTGGCCGAACTCATATGAAACAAAATTACAGCCGGGTCTAAACTGAGTGGCGTATTTTCCATATATTCGCTAGTGAAAATATCCACGGTGACTACGTGGATAGCTCGAAAATGATACCTTATCTAGGGCACATAACCGCAACATCCACCCTCCCTCCCTCCCGAAGAAAAAAATTGGCTTGAGTCGCTTCCAACTCGTCTTGATGTTTGTCTCGTTTGTCCTCCGGCTTAGTTAACTCATACGACTTTTATACACTTCGCCTTAAAACAGCAAGCGATGTTCCAATATACCTACTAAATTATATTTGTTGGAAGCAACAGTGAAAGAGCTTATCATAAAAATCTCGAAGATGTTTAAAACTCTGCTCCAAATTAGCGGGTTAAAAAAAATATCCCAGTTTATCAAAGCGCACAGTCCTTAAGGCTCTTCTTTCGAGAAGAAAAGCACTAGAAAAGCAAAGAGAGCGAGTGACGTTAAAGTGAAAACATACTGAGATCAACAACAATAGCCAAAATAGAAAACGTTCATAATTAGATTTCAAATTGAAACGACTTTAGAAGTCTTCGGGGATTAATTGTGTCTGTTCCAGTTGTTCAGAATTATTTCAAGTCTGTCAGAATTATTTTTTTCATGGTTAATCAGTCAGTTCTACTTCTGAATGAAGGTGAAGAGACTTGACTTGAAATGGAAAACATTGCGTCAGATTTAAAGAAATCCATGATTTGTTCGTGATGGTGTTGTGAAGTTCAGTTGAATATTTCCTTAGGCAAGAGCTTCTGATATTCAAGAAAGTTTAATATTCCAATTGACAAAGCCAAAGTCGAGCTCGTGTAAAACAAGCGGCACCTATTGAACAAATATTAAAATCATCAGAAGAAAGCGCTCGGGGCAGTCAGAAGAAGGACGGTAAAAATTGTGTTTCCTGCTTAACGGATCATTTCAGAATAACAATAATCGGAATAGATTGTTAGAACACTTAATCGAATCGAACGACGCCTGATGACAGTGGCTACAATCTGAGCCAATATTCAGTTGGAACACCCCATTCCCCCGTTTCAAAGTTGAGCCCAGAAAGTTCTCAATAGTTTCATGGCTCACTCGCGACTCCAACTGCAACAAATGAGGGTGGGGAAACAACACTGATGCTACAGTGTTCCAATATTATGTCAGTGATTGTAGCTCGAAGTAGTAGTTCTAACCCGAGCCAGTGTGTTGGACACGGTATCCAGATCCAAGTGCCATGAAACACTGCCGAGGCGTTAGCCGAGTAATTAGTCCGAGTAATTTGCACATTTTTCGTATTTGTAAGTGTTTTCTAAGTACGTTAAATATGGAAATCAGCTATTGTTTTACTCCTCAATTTCCCTCAGCTTCAAAGCCTTGCACAATTAAGTTCGTTGTTCTAACCTTGGTTTTCACCTTTTCACCTATTTCCACGTGACCTCAAACAAAAACCCTCATATGAATGTCTAATGTGGTATAAGAATGGAAAGTAGCCTCGACCACAGTTAAAAGAGGGGAATGGTTAGAAAACCCAGCGACCTTCTTTGTAATAGTTCTTAGGTTTCTTTTTTTTTACCGTGACCGTGCACAAAACACAATAGAAATGCTAATCAATCAGCCAATAGAAACGTGTGGGTTCAGTCGTTCAGGAGACACTAATGAGCTATGACCATGCACAATCTTTTGTCTTACCCCCTTCCAACATAAAGCGCAGCGCCTTTGTTAACCCCTTTGAAGTTTGCTGGGTTACTCTATTGACTATGGTGAGACTGAGCCGCATTGCGCGACCTATATGGATATATTTCAAGCGAATAAATATCTAATAATTAATCCAAGACACAAATCAAGTAGAACAACAGTTACATCATCATGTGATTTGGAAACAAAGTTATTCAAACTCCTGATTTACAAGGATCTGAAATTCGTCAAAGCCAACCAAATCATATTAAATGATGTACCCCTTGTTGTTGCTGCGCAGCAATTAATAATTTGGACAAAATCTCGCAACGGTTCATTACGTTGATTCGCGGTTTCGACCACAATCCCTTGCGTGGTCAACCATAATGCGCTCCTCCCCTCCCTACTGGGGGACATATTTTTGCAGCCACTGATACGATACTGAAGGGCAAGGTCCGCGCGTCATTGATAGACTATAATTACTGTGCTTGGTTGTTTGCATTCTGAGCTACCTACTTTATTCAGGGAATACTGGTACCATAATAGTCTCCATTTGGGAGAGGAGAAGCAATCCTTTGATGCCGGGTTTATATTCTTCGCATTCTTTGCAGCTTGGCATCTGGAGGAGAGCGATTTACGCAAATTCGGGAGTGCTTTGTCGTACGCTGTACTTCAGGCTAAATAAATTCCGATCGTCTTCGTTTGTATTTTACTACAGGCAGTCCTCGTTATTAGTCTTGTGTTTTGACGTGAAGTTTACTAAAACAGCGAGTTTAACCCACAAGATATGTTTTGTAACTTGATGATCATGCATGCTAAGTTGACGACTCATGCACGAGTCACTGGAGTAATGTAGACGATAGGACTCAGTGTGAGCATATATATAGTTTGATAGTTTGGGGCGGAGGTAAATGGTCAGTTTCCAAAGAGCAAGATCTCCCCTGTTATCAAGATGGTGAGCAGCAAATAGTTTTCTTCTATTGGCCTTCGATAAAGTCAAGCAGCCGGTTCAAAACACAATTAGCATTTACAATTACATTCTCAATTACAGTTGATTTCCGGTGTTTAAACTTCACCGGGGAGAACAGCAGATTTTTGTGCTGAGAATCTTAAGAAAATCGTTGATATATCAGTATAAAATGAAAATAAATCGGACAACTTTTGATAAAACACACCGTGCACGGTTCAAGCAGGCTTCAGTCGCACGATAGCCCCAAAACTACAAAATATATTCATCTATTAAACCTTGGCATTTTTATTACTTTTTATCATTTTTATTTTTCCTGCCAGGTTTTCTTCTAATATGCGGTTTCCTTAACTGAGCCGGGCAGCATTTACTACCTATTAGGTATACTAGTAATTATGATTAATTGAAGTAGGATTATATACGCAATTCAAATCTCGTACTAAAACTGTCCCAAGAAGCGTTACTTGCGTAAAAGGGGAGTTTCAATGATAATTAATGTTGGATCATATGAGGAAATAAAAAGGTAATATAAGATGTAATCCAGTTTCTTTGAATTTCGCGTTGTTTAGCAAGAAATTTAAAAAAGCATATTTCCGGAAATAAGATGGAAAATGAAAATGGAAAACTCATAGTGGAAAATGATTTACCTTTTCTGTTGCAGAAGGTGTTTAGGAAGAAGTAACTTGGAGGAATGTAGGGACAACTGAGACCTGTAGAATGAATTCCTTCATAAATACTATTTACAGTTTGGCAACAGTTGAGCATACAGTCCCATCAACCAATCACATCTCAGTAACTTAATTCAAGCAATTACTTCCTTTAGGAAGTCAAGGGATAAGACTAGTGACATATAAGTCAGTTCTCGCCGTTTGTTCTTTGTTCTTCGGCGCTTTGGCAAAAGAGAAAAGGAAATTTCACTTCAGTATTTATCGTTTGTTGGCTGTCCACGTGCTCAAAGCGTTTATTTAATTGAATTGTGTTCACCAGCCGGTTTAGTACACACAATACGATAACTAGCGCGCGCTTTGCCGCCGATCAACAAGCCCAGGAAGTCATACAGTGTTAATCAATAGTTCACTCACGGGATGAGAGCGGATATTACGACTTTTTCAAAATAGCCACGTGTTTTCACAATCACGCATTGTCGGAAAACACCTTGTGTATGTACAAGACGGGAAAGCGATATCATATGGAATATCATCAGAAAACCCTATCACAGTGATATCACAGTAGCTAGTATAAATCAGCACAATTAAATGTCAAAATCTTGACCCAATTACACATACTAATGCCGTAATTGTGACGTAAGTCAACCCCACCTGTTTGAAATTTTGAGCCATTACTCGAAACCATCTAGTAGAACGATTTGTTTCAAAACTGACTGGAAACTGTTCAAACTCAAAACACACATACACAGTGCAAATGTTCTCAAAATCCCTTGGGCGGAAGTTGGCGAAAACTTAGGCTATGAATTTCTCATCTTACTAACTTTGTTAAAGTTGAAAGGACCGTAGCTTTCTGTCAGTAGAACTGATTAGAATCCAAACTGATTAAAAGTATTCCCCAAAGCTTACTAAATTTTGATGGCAAACAAAATTGGGCTAGCAAAAACAGAAAAAGAGGTGTGCATATTACTTTCGAGAGAGTAAATAATGAGAAAAAACCGAGAAATCTTCAAATTTCAGGTTTTCTAAAAAACGTTCCAGATAAAGTTTTTGAGCTATCGCTGAAAATATCTACAGTTGGAGATATGATTTAGTACACAAGAGCCGAGATTTTGGATAGTGCTTTGTTTACATCTAGAGCGGCACGCGCTTCAAAATATCATAATGACCAGGGGGTACAAGGGATAACAAAGTTTTGTAAAGATGTGTGTAGGTTGTTACAGAAACTGGTTGTGCATTGTACCTCCTGGTCATTATCATAATTTGACACGTGCATATTCCGTTAGTCAGCCGTGGCCGCTCTAGATGTAAACAAAGCACTTTGTAAAAGCATAATTATCATTATCCAATAGCCCTCTTCCGAGATATGCCTCACTTTCTACATACAAAGGAATCAATACGAGGCTCCGTGCATAATGCTCATGATTTAGAGAACACCCAAAAAATGTTTTTTCAGTTTCCTTCTAGTACTTGGTTAGTTGATCAGAGTATACACTGATAATAATGAACTTGAAAATATCAACTGGAAAAGTGCAGTTTAATACAGTAACAAGTACCAAAACATTTTGCTGAACCAATAGGGAAATGTTCTCGCTGGTTTTATAGAATCGAATATCAGAAACAAGACTTACCTCACACTCAGTATACGCGGATAGGACTTGAAAATGCTCCTCGGTAGTTGGAGTTGATAATGATGATCATGGTATAGATATCACTATTTATTTATAGGATCGAGTAAGTGTACTTTTGACCAACCCGGCGACACTTCACCAACACTGGTCAACACTTTGCCGTTAGTTAGTCATTAGTCGGCCGTTAAATGGTCTGCAATCGGCCATAAGGTCACTTGAAACAAAACAATTCCCAAGAGAATGGAAGATTGCTCGATTATCATCAATTTTCAAACAAGGCCAAAAAAAACGAGGCAGGTAATTACAGACCGATCTATATTCTCTCAACTGTTGCCAGAATATTTGAAAAACTAGTCTGTGGACAGTTTTACAAATATTTACAAGAAAATAATCTTCTAAATAAACACCAATCTGGATTTAGAGCCATGCAACCAACTGCAACTGCACTTCTTGACCTAACAAATGAGTGGTATATAAACATTGATAAAGGTAATGAAATGGATTTAAAAAATACTTTTGACACAGTAGATCATTCCATTCTCCTTGAGAAGTTATCTCTTTATGGGGTAGAGCCCTCCACTCTAAAAGGTTTTCATCCTACTTGTCAAATAGAGGTCAGAAGTGTTTAGTAAATGGTGCATTATCCTCCGAGTGTTTGATAAAATGTGGTGTGCTAAAGGATCTATTCTGGGTCCGTTACTCTTCTTACTCGATATAAATGATCTACCAAATCGTGTTAGCAACTGTAGGCCACGTCTTTACGCCGATGATACAAGTCTCTCTTTTACGGCTCCAGACGTGAGTAAACTGGAGACCGAAATAAATATGGAACTAACATCTGTAAAGAAGTGGCTTATTGCTAACAAACTTTCACTCAATCTTCTTAAAACCGAATTTATGATTATAGGTACAAGACAGAGATTGGATTTTGATTATGATATTAAAATCTCATTGAATAATATTTCTGTAAGAAGAGTGAAGGAAACTAAACACCTCGGTGTATATTTAGATGAAAACCTTCGGTGGCACGCACACATTGATAATATTATTAAAAAGGTATCCTCTGGTTTTGGGATATTGAGGAGAGTAAGGCCCTTTGTACCAAGAGATGCTTTAATAAAAGTCTACAAAGCACTGATTCTTCCACCCTTAGAATATTGCTCTATTGTTTGGGATAACCTTGGATCGGGCCTTGCCAATAAGTTACAGACTCTCCAAAGTCGAGCTGCAAGAATAATAACTAAATCTGATTAGACAATTAGGTCAACAGACATTCGTAAGGAATTGTGTTGGGAATCATTAAAAGAAAGGGCTATTATGATGTACAAGACAGTAAATAACCTAGCGCCCAGCTATCTTTCTGATCTTTTTATAAAAGAATCCTAACACTGTAGCTATAACTTACGTCATTCAAATACAAACCTTCAAATCCCAAGACCTCGAACAGAAGCACTAAAAAGAAGTTTTTCTTACAGTGGGGCCAAAATTTGGAACTCTTTGCCCAGTTTTACAAAAGAGGCAAACAGTTTAACCATATTTCGAACGGAGCTCCAAAATATTGATATTTGTGGACTCATGGTTTTAATGTATATATTTAACATAAATTTTGTAATTATATTATTAATCTAAACGTTTAGATACTATTAACTTATTGTAACGGTTCTCTTGGAAACCAAGTATAACTTGAAGAGATTCCGTGTTTTAAATAAAGATTCATTCATAAGTTGACCATTAGTCGGCCGTTAAATGGTCTTCAATCGGCCGTTAGTTGGCCGTTAAGGTTACTGTGGACCTTCAGGGTACGTTTTTTGAAAAAAATACATTGCGCTCCGTTAATTTATGAATCGCACATACCTAAACATATAATATCATATCGTTGGAAAGCTTATATAATTGGCTACAAGACAGCTGCAGTATTTTGTTTTGGTTTCTATAAAAACAAGTTTACGGTTTCTCATGTAGACGGTTGACTTCGATTTATATAAAGAAATGTACATGCATGAAAAGTTGGTTCGCCCAGGGTAGCTCGGGCGGAGGGTGAGCCGGGTCCCGAGCTAATTTGTCTTCATATAAACAGGGCCTTAGAACAACAGGAAAGGCTGTTGTCTGAGTTTGTCAATATTTCAAATACTTTTAAAGTTATTGAATTTCTACTGCTTTAAGCCGAACTTAGACTTTCTCAAATCCCCCGCCCGCGTTTTTGCGCTTGGATTGGCGCTGGACGAGGGACTTTTCATCCTTGTTTCGCGCCAGAATTATCGACGGATTTTTAGGTCGGTAATTAATAAATTATAAGTGTAGCCAATCAAAATAGCTTTAGTGCACACCTGTCAATCATTAATTATCAAGTCGATGTAGATTCGCGTGAAGTCTACCAAAGTACGCCACATTTGTCTAACCAATCATTCGCGACTTCGTCCTCGCCTGTCCCAGGATAGAAAAAAATCGCTTCGCTCGCCAGGAAAAATATTGTGGTCGGCCTGTGGCAAGTCTAGGCTCACGAAAAAGTCTGTAAAACTAAATATAACGAGAATTGTACAATTCCCCGACATTGGGTTTTACTACCGTTACCGGGATATTAATCTATAAGAATTTCAATTTTCAGACGATGCGGATAAATTCGTGTACAGCTTTGACAGCTTCAGCTTTTTGAAGTTCTTTCTTTAGTTCAAAAAATATTGCCGAGAAAAAGCCGATTGAAAAAAAACATTTTCACGCCCCCATACGTCCTATCAAACTTAGAGCGCGAAAAATCTCTCCGAAATATCGCTCATCAGTTTTGTACTATGCCTTTTTGGTACAATATAATGGATAACTAATTCCTGTAAAAACTTGTGTAGGTCTGCGCCGGCGCGGTAGATAATCACTGTCTGGTATAATCAACTAAAAGTCGATTAATGTATGCTAAGCGCCATGAGAAGAAGCGAGTAGCAGCTGACGTTTTGATCGTTAGCGATTCATCATTTAAGAAGTGAAACAGATCTTCCGTGTTTGTTAGGGAGAATTCGAGAGCAGAACAAACACGAGACCGCATGTCGAGTGTACATGCTCGAGAATTCTCACAAACTTTCCGATGTTTGCATGAGCCTGTGCAAACACGGAAAATCTGTTTCAATTCTTTTATAAAATAATTATTTTGATAAATGAAGCACTTACGGTGCTTGGCTTATGGTGTGACGTCATTTCCATGTTTGCACAGGCTAATGAAAACATGGCTATCAGCCAATCAGAACGCGCGTACTATCTAAATTATTTTATAACATCTTTTGGTAACCGTTTGTACTCTATATTACGACAATAAACGTTATGGTCGCCATGGTAACTGACAGCGCATCTTTAAAGTCGATCTGCTCAAAGTTGAGCACCCTTAAAATACTTGCGCAAACGGATTTAGGCCAAAACATGATGAACATTAAATGTCGGCATGTCAGTGCACGTAAAAGTTTCCTATTGAGAAATTACTGTGCAAGAGAACTGAATTAAATCTGAGCTAAGTGTATTTTTCGAAAATTCGAATGTGAAGAACAATAATAGGCAAATAAAAGAAAATAGTAAATTCATACCAAATTAGGGGAAAAAATGTTTTATGTCTAATAGTGCGCATGCTCGGTCCGAGTCTCAAGAGACCGCGTTAGCACAACACCGCGGGAGCAAAATGACAGATGAAATTGATACTGTGACCAGACACCACTGATATTCCTTGTACGTTCAACAATAGACAAACAACTTTAAATTTGCTTTCATCAACAATACCTTGCTTGATAACCACAGTCCTTTGCGCTGTTAACTACAATCCAATTCGCTGTTAACTAAAATCTTTTGCGCTGTTAGCTACAATCTTATGCGCTGTTATCTACAATCTTTTGTGCTGTTAGCTACAATCTTATGCGCTGTTATCTACAATCTTTTGTGCTGTTATAATTAGCTACAATCTTATGCGCTGTTATCTACAATCTTTTGTGCTGTTAGCTACAATTGTATGCGGTGTTATCTACAATCTTTTGCGCTGTTAGCTACAATCTTTTGCGCTGTTAGCTACAATCTTATGCGCTGTCATCTACAATTGTTTGCGCTGTTAGCTACAATCCTTTGCGCTGTTAGCTACAATCCTTTGCGTTGTTAACGACAATCCTTTGCGCTGTTAGCTACAATCATTTGCGTTGTTAGCTACAATCCTTTGCGCTGTTAGCTACAATCATTTGCGCTCTTAACTACGATCCTTTGCGCTGTTAGCTACAATCCTTTGCGTTGTTAGCTACAATCCTTTGCGCTCTTAACTACGATCCTTTGCGCTGTTGGCTACAATCCTTTGCGCTGTTAGCTACAATCCTTTGCGCTGTTAGCTACAATCCTTTGCGTTGTTAGCTACAATCCTTTGCGTTGTTAACGACAATCCTGTGCGCTGTTAGCTACAATCCTTTGCGCTATATATTAACTACTTTGCGCTGTTAGCTACAATCCTTTGCGCTGTTAGCTACAATCTTATGCGCTGTTAGCTACAATCGTTTGCGCTGTTAGCTACAATCGTTTGCGCTGTTAACTACAATCTTTTGCGTTGTTAGCTACAATCATTTGCGCTGTTAGCTACAATCATTTGCGCTGTTAGCTACAATCTTATACGCTGTTAGCTACAATCCTTTGCGTTGTTAACGACAATCCTTTGCGCTGTTATCTACAATCCTTTGCGTTGTTAACTAAAATCCTTTGCACTATATATTAACTACTTAGCGTTGTTAGCTACAATCCTTTGCGCTCTTATCTACGATATCCCTTGCAGGTTCGTAGTCAGCGGGAGGTTCCTGGGGTTCCGTCTCCTTTATTCCAAGCCAAAAAAAATGAAATAAATATAAGAAAAGAGAAAAGAAAGAGCAAAAAAGCCTTCTCCATTTTATGTCTTGGTGAAGAATGGTTTCTAACCTTGTACTAAACTGTTTTGTAGTTAAAACAAGATATGCAAATGGTTGAGACCTGTGAACTTAACAAATTAGTACAACTTGAAATAGCGAGTGCCTTTGCTTTCGGCTTTACAGTTATTCGCTTGGTGAAAAATAGTTTCTAACCTCCTACTTGTAGGTTCTAATAGTATCTCACCATTCTAAAGAAAGGTAGCAGCGTATTACTATACCAAGCACAAAAAATAGCACCACGCTCTAGGGACGCGTGGTGCTGTTGTGTGTGTGTTTGCTATAATTCTAATTATAGTAAGACGTTTTTATCTTACAAGTACAAGGTTAGAAACGTAACCATGTTTCACCAAGTGACCAACTGTAAAGCCGAGTGAAAGGCCCTTGTTCAAGTTGTACTAATTTGTAAAGTTCGCAGTTCTCAAACACTTGCATATCTTGTTTTAGTAGTACTTATTTGTAAATACGTATCGTTCATTGAACAGCAGTAGAACTTTTCCTACTTACTTTAGTTAGTTTTGCATTTCTTGGAAGCCTTTGTAAATTCGTCTTTATAATTTAAATCAGGCTGAAATCCGAGTAATAGGAGTCTTCAAACTGTTAACTCAGCTGGCACAATAGAATAGGTGTTCTCTGTCAACTGAACTTGAAGGTATTGAAGAATTAAATAAAATTATTTTTAACCTCATTATCCCAAACGGACAAGTATTCTGGCATAACGTTTCATAACTTTGTTTTGTTTCTTTTAAGACAATGTCTACGACGAGAACAAGACTTTGAGGGAAATCGATCCTTTCACAAATTTATCTAAAGTTTCTTGGCCGCTTTGTTATTCGATTACCTTCAACGTAGGCTGTACTACGTATGGATTTCCCCGTCCACATTAAAACAAATGCAATTTCTTTTCATATCCGACAGTTTGGAACGAACGATTGCTGCACTGTCTTTGTCTTGTCCTCTTAAATACAGACCCTTTTTGTTCTTCGTAAAGAACTCGGAAGCTAAGGATAATTGTCTTCTGCCATCGTAAATTAGAATATTTAATTACTGCAAATGTTATAGATGAGCATTAATTCTTCTTTAATCCATGCTCGATAAGGAAGTCTGATACTAAATTCTAAATTAATTCGCTTCTTAGCTCTCTTTTGAGAATTTTAATGATTACAATTAAAATTAGGGAGTTCCAAAAGTCCGAATCAATTTAAAACTTAATTAAATCCAAGTTAGAAGTTGGCATCTCGGAAGTAGCAAAGCTATTCATTAAAGTTTCTCGAAGTAAGAGGTGGTTTATCTCGTGGCCACAAGAGAATTTGAACGTGTAAAGATAAAGTTGCCAGGGATGACAAACATTTCTAAAGATAAAGATTAAAAATCACTGAGCTAAGAAACACTGAACCATGTAAACTTCAGACCTATGAAACCGTAAAGGTAAAATTCGCTATGGTCAAAATACATTTATATTTATTTAAATCCCGGGGATATCCCCTATGACTACGTGGGTGGGTGCTTCTTGATAACGTATGGTTTCCCACCTGTTGTTGTCTGAAAAAGAGGTAAATATATACAGCTCAATCCCGGTTTCTGGGAAACTACCCACCCACCCCTCCCTTGGATATGCATCGTGCTATGATTATTTTAACCGTTAAAGTGCAAGTATCATGTCAAAAAATAAAAATAAAAATTGTACTATTATGTTGGTTTCTCACAAAAAGGTATTAATCTTGCAAATTTTGTAACATTTCTGGCATTTAATCCCTAATTTTGATTAGTTTTGATGGATCCTGAGACGACATAAGATGAATCAACTCCCTCCCTAGAGAAAACTACAATAGAATGCCGTAGGTTTTCTTTGTGACATCACAAGATGAACAATCCTGCAATTCGGGTAGCGTTTATTCCAGTTTAATTTCTGCTCCTGCCTCTCAAAGCAAACTAAGTTAGACAACTGAAGTATATCAGAAATAGAATTTGGGGCAAAAAGAGTTCATGTTGTTTTATTGCTTTACTTGCACTTTAATGGTTAGGGTGAAGTGTGGGGGAGGGGTGGGGGTTTCACAGAAATCGTGACATAGGTACGCCCATGGGGGGAGCTGCAATAGTTAGAGTGGAATGGTTCGGAAACCTGGCAAACTTCAAAGGGGCTAACAAAGGCGCTGCGATTTATGTTGGAAGGGGGTAAGATAAAAGATTGTGTACGATCATAGTTCATTAGCGTCCCCTGAACGACTGAACTCACACGTTTCTATTGGCTGATTGATTAACATATTGGAATTTCTATTGTGTTTTGTGCACGGTCACGGTTGAAAAAAGCTAACAAAGACAGAACAAAGAAAGTCGCTGTGTTTCATACAAGCAAGCTGTCCAAGTCCAGATGTAGTTTAAAACATTTTGGAGAAAAATAACAGAATAAGGAAAGAGCTAAACAAAATGCTATCCGGGATAAAAAACAGAAGAAAACCGCCAACAACAACGTATCGTGACCTCAATTATGGAATTTATACATTTAAATTTATTTCATCAAAAATTTGGGAAACAGTTGACGTTCTTAATATATTCAAAAACATTATAAAACCGTTCTTTTAGAAAAATGAAGTGACTGCAAATGAACTGACCATACTTTTTTCAGTTTAATGTAGAATTCAGTATTTATAAACAAACGTAGGCAGTGATCAACTCGAACGCTTTCGCTCCTTTGATTACGTCACAGTGAGGGACACACCTTTATGTTCTGGGTGGGAAAAAAATAGTTTCAGTAGTTTTCATATAAACAGACTATGATTAACAACAAACTGTGCGTAATCTAGTCTAAAATGGAAATATTGCATAACCTTTCAAGAAAGCATTAAAGGGGGGTTTAACTGTTTGAAGCCAATTTACATTGATTCCAGACATGCGCAGAACTATGACACAGCGCCTTTAATCGACAACTCTTTCTTTGTTACTCCTTTGTCTTTTTGAAAATCTAATGTAATTATGCATCTCTAAATAACGCAAAAAATAAATAAACTCGAAACTCAAACCCACGACATTCATAAGTTGAGACCGCGCGCTCTCGGCCGAGCTATCGCAACACAAATAGATTCGTTACGAGAAAAAGTGGTATATCGGCTTCATGTTAGTGTTTCGTTCCATATAGTCCCCTGCGTTGTAGTCGCGCGCAAGGAATTCTAGGAAGAGTAAGACATTGTCAATTTGGCAGCTGCAGGAAGGGACTTTCCAAGTAATTTGAATGTATCGAGGCTGTAAACTGGATTGTGAACAGCAAAGAAACGGTACGAATCTTAGTTATTAGTTCAAGTAATCGCGATTAATTAGGCTGTGAAGTGGGTTCTATTTCCGCCTCTTTTTCAAGTGAGCGTTTTCGATTTGGGTTATCTGTGGTGGGGTACAGCAGTGGAGCGCGGGCGCACCTACGCAAGACCCCTGGGAACGAAATTGAAGATTAAACTCTGCCCGAACGGACTAGCAAGGCGACGCAAGTCAATGCAAGTTCCCACTTGCCGTTGGACTTTCGTTTCGTTTGGCCACCACTTGCATGGACTTGCGATGACTTCATAATACTAATATTTATACTGGTTATACATGTCACAAACGTGATTTTCAGTGTAGTCCTGTAAAATTTGACCGAGCTCAAATTCGCACGCAAATCGACGCAGATTTTACACCGTTTGGCCACCCAACGCAATTTGACTGCAAGTGGTAAAGAAACACATTTAACAATGAAAATTGTAAAATTTATGAGGGTTTTAACTAAACAGTATGGAAGTGGCGAGTCCGTTTGGACACCTGACCGCTAGTCTGATCACAAGTTATAAGCCCAATTCACACGACAAGCATGTTGGGCCCGTAGGCCGATAATTTTGGGACCCAGCACTCTTGATTTACAAGACAAAAATAAAGAGTGCCGATAATTTAGGGCACGGCAAAAATTAAGAGTGCGGTCCCAAACTTATCGGCCCGCGGGCCCAAATTTAAGAGTGCCGTCGGCCAAAAAGCTTGTCGTGTCAGTCGACACTTGCGTTGACTTGGAAGTCCGTTTAACCACGGTTTAAAGTGCATAGGAAGGGAAAATTAAGTTGAGCTAATTTTAGAATGCTTTCGAAATGAGGAATAATGACATTTTCCGTTCTAGTCTCGTTCATTTTTTGTAATATGCAAATGAGATGACCTATGACGTCATATTATTTGCATAGCCTGGAGACAAATCGCAAAATGAAGAATATATCTGCAAGTATAGAGGTAATCGGCTAACGCTGTTACCACCCAATTCAGATCATGTGATGTAAACAGATGCTACTCTGGGGAATTATTCCTTTTTCACTCCAAACATAACGCAGTCATGCATATCTGAATAAAATTAATTTTTCAGAGTCAATTCTCCAGAGTAATGTGTGTTTACATCACATGATCTGAATTGTGGCAATAGCGTCAGCCGATTACCTCTATCGGATAAAAACTATGGAAACTACACATTGTGCAAATTATGATGTTGCCATGGAAACACTACAAATAACACAAACTTCCCTAATTTCTCCTTTTTCGAACACAATGTTTTTGGTGGGTCCAAAATAAGATTTGGAACAATGTAGGCATTGTATGAGAGTAGTTTAAGAAACATATTTTGTTTAACAAGGAAGAAATTGGAATTTTATGTTCAAGGTGAAAGGTGCGTGGGACCATGAGTTTCCATGGCAACACCATAATTTGCACAGTGATGTGTACTTTTCAGTGTCCAGTCCAGGCTATGCAAACAATATGACGTCATAGGTCATCTCATTTTCATATTACGAAAACCTGAATATCTCTGAAACGAGATATGTTGACAAACGGAAAATGTCATTATTCCTCATTTCGAAAGTATTTTAACATTAGATTAACATAATTTTCGCTTCATATGCACTTTAAGCACAATATAGCGCGTACTTTGTAGCCTACTGCTCAATCTGTCCAATTACTACAATTCAAACATGTTCCATTCGTCAGAAACTCCTAAATACCTTTTTTTATGTCATTTCTTTGTGGCAAATACGTAGATGCCAAAAAACTCTTCGTATATTATAATAAATTTCAATTTTCGAATTGCAACAAATCCGATTATTACGTTACATACACTGATTAAATAAATATAACTCTATAGTGACGACTGTTGAAACCACAGATAAACACTTAATTTATACGAGTGTTGATTGTCTAAAAATCTAGTTCACCCAAAACATTTAGGAAGATACCTCGATATTTCAGTGTTTCTTTTGTTGTTTTTCGTCATCATTTTCTTACGCACCAATACATTGCTCGATTTGAATGCATTTTTAAAGCAAGCCACCCAAATGTATTAGTGGATAACAGTGTCCATACTACACTACGGTGACAGGTCTGCAAAACGCTTGCGCAAGTGCAAATTTCACCCGGGAAATATCACGCCCGCGCGCATCATTTTGGTGGAATTTTCACTTTGTTACAGAAAAGTACAAGCTTCGATTTTTAAGTCCTTTCATGGCCCAGTCCCAAATTTAATTGGCTTGATGACTACACTAATAAAACTCTTAACTTTTGCGATTTTCCCCTTAACTCCCGGTGTTTTGTGCGATGTGTCGAGTGTTTTAAACAGAAACAGTAGGATCGGAGTGGCGCAGTGGACAATAGCTTCGTATCTAGCCTGCGTAGCGGCTCAAAAGGGAAGGGAGAGGAAAAAAAGCGAGGGGGACTGGGGAGGGAGGAGGGGAAGGGACAGCCTGCCGGAACGCTATTGTTTCGGCGTATTTACTCGTTCTCTCAGGAGACGAGAAATGTGATTGGCTAAAAACGTGAGAGTTGCAATTACAATCACGAATGTACAACAGTTAGAAAACAATAATACGCCATGTGTTTGAAGGCTTCCTCGCGCTGTACGACGAACTAAACTAACGAACTAAGCTAGGACAGCGCGAGCTAGGACAACAATAACTAAACTATTTACAATGACTCTCTACATCTCCCCCCCCCCCCCCCCCCCTTTGGAGGAACTTCGGCCTGAAGTTATTAAACTAGAAAATTGAAACAAATACCATTTGTTTCTGTACATGTAGCTTCTAAAAGTCATAGTTTGACCTATTGGTCCAACCATTCTTGAAATACAGTTCTTAAGAAGTGTACATTATCTTGACAATGTAAACAAGCGCCGCTATTGGTTAGTTTTGACAGCTATTCGTGACCGATTTCGTGACCACTTGACGAGAGGCGGATAACGCCGAAACAATAGCGTTACGGCAGGCTCTCCCTTCCCTCTCCCTTCCCCTCCCCAGTTCCCTTCGCTTTTTCCCTCTCCCTTCCCCTTTGAGCCGCTACGCAGGTTACTTCGTATCTCACCTCTGTGGCCCAGGTTCGATCCCCGGACGCGGCGCCATATGAGTTGAGTTTGTTGGTTTCTTGCCCTTGTTCCGAGTGTTTTTCTCAGAGTTCTCCGGTTTTCCTCCCTCCGCAAAAACCGCCAACACGCTAAATTCCAATTTAATCTGTGGATTAGCCGGGTCCTGGCTTTGATCAACCCTATGGTTGTTTCAGGTCCCGTTAGTCGGAGTTTTCAGATTTCTACCGCTGACTGGACATGCGCAACATTTTGCAGACACCTGTTCACTACGCTTACCAATCTCGTTCCCAGAGCCCGCGCATTTTTCGGCCAGCGGTGACCAAATGCCCTGGTAGCTACTTCGTGTAACGTACACAAAGAGTATTGAGGGAGGTCACTAAACAACAAATATACTGATAACTATGTGGACTAATACAAACCCTACCTATTCATAAAAAAAACACCTAACCGTCAACAACGGGTTCATTACTCTTTGTGTACGTTACACGCACACAGCGGTCAAACGTCTGCGCATGCGTCAAGTCTTGCAACTGTAATATGTTTTAAGGTAAATTTTGCGCGGGAAATTAGCGCGGCCGCCCACCAGACTGACCGTAATACGTACGCGCAGACGTTCGACCGCTGTGAGCGTTACACAAAGTACCTAGGAATGCCCTTGGCGCTGGCCAAAAGATCGCGGGCTCTGGGAACGAGATTGCTACGGTTACCTGAACCTAACACGATAGCGCTCGAACTAGAGTGCAGTCATGGATAGCTGTTTCGTCCTTCTTACAATTAACTCGTCAGCATGGCATGGCCAGCGTTATGGCCACAGTAAACTTCATCGGCCCGCTGTTCGCCAAGAAGCGAGTCAGAGAAAGGTTTGGTTATCGGCCATACGCTTAACCATGTGGGAGCCACAATACCAAGCAGCTCTCAGCAACAATCGTATTAGTAAATGTTTAAGAGTCGTGCGGTCCAAAATTCTAATACTCTGCTGAGGCCAGTCACCCTCAAAACCCGATGAAGCTATAAATCCAGGATTAAGGCTAACTTGTGGAATTCTGGTTTAGGGTTAAAACTAATTGTTTGACGAGGAACGACAAGTACATTACTACTTGTGATGGTAAATGAGAGACAGCTTTTACCAAGATGACCGCAACATTCGTTCGAGCCGTTTTTAATAGACCGATTTAGCATGTTCATTTGTTGTCATTGGTTGGTTTACTTTCTCAGCCAATAGGAGAGCTTAGTAAACGCAAAACCAAAACACTTCCGTCACGCAATCAATGTTCATTTTACTGAGTTATCCATGATTGCATTTACTTTTCCTCGTGGTTAAAGTGCACCTAACCCCTTTTGCAATGTTTATATATATAAAACTTTGAAAGGCTTTGAATACTTCTGCGAAGAAATTTGTGGCTTACAGAGAATACACTATGTTCTATGCTTGTTTGAAATGGTGAAAACTTGACCTTTCCTGACCCATGACCTTGTAAGAAAAAGACTGGGTCGATTCCCTATCTTACGTCATCCAATTCATTCGACTTTGCAATAACTTGAATAAATATTTAGCATTTTGTCTAAAATAGCTGTTTTCTTTACTAAAATCTCACAGACTGTGTATATTCTCTATATATCGATGCTGTTGTGATAGAAAGGCGTCATGGACAATAATGCATTAATGAGGTGACGTAAGATAGGGAATCGACCCAGGCTTTTTCTTACACGGTAATGGGTCAGGAGAGGTCACATTTCAAACAAGCCTACAACATCGAGTATTCTCTGTAAGCCAAACATTTCTTCGTAGAAGTACTCAAAACCTTTCAAAGTTTCATATATATAAAAATTGCAAAAGGGTTTAGGGGCACTTTAAGGTAAAACCAATCACAAATTACTTCAGTTCGTGATTGGCTCATTTCGTTTTCACTTGCTCCCGTATATTGGCTCTGTAGTTTCTTTGGTTTTGGATCAAAAACAGCTCTAAGATGTAATTGGTTGTTGATGTCCCTAAAATCTGAAAATCACTTCTTCGATTGTGACTGTCCTTCACGCTAACTCATACGAAAGTCCATTTCACTACCCTTATAGTTTTGACGACATAACTGGAGGAAACAAAAACACTTCTGGCGTAAAGGTGCCATGGAAACCATAAGGAATGTGGTGCTTCAATTTTATCCGTGCCAAGGGGCCCTTCCCAAGATTCTTTGCGTCCAGAACACAGAATTCGGTGACTTTACGCTCAGGAACGAAGAGCTGAACAATGACGTAACCATCATCCTCGTCACCAGACCTCCAGGAGTCGTAACCTGCACGCGGCACAAACACAGGTTCGCCAATACAACCGTGTGAGTACCAGACTTGACGGCTTTCACCCAGAGCATCAAACTAGGAAGAAGCGTTACACAGCGTGAGTATCCATTACTGATGTGTTTACTGCCATTTAGATCAAGTTATAAAAGGAAACCTCTAAAATGCTCCTTATGGATGCCTAAATCGATTGTTTTTGTTTGGTTTTTAATTGTGCACTAGACCGATTTTCCGGTCCATAAAACTCATTTGAATTTCCCGGGTTTTGACGAAATTGTGATGTAAATGTAACTTAGAATAGACCCTATCAGCTTGCCTGTTTATTGTTCCATTTCAGAACATGCGACAGCTCTCCAGAGGATTCAGTGCTTTGTTTTGCAATTATAGAAATTGACACATTTCCTCTTGGGATAGAGAAAAACGAAAAGACATTACTCAACGGAAAAGTCACGTGGTCTGAAACGGGGCAACAAACAGGCCAGCCTTGTATTTCTGCCACATTGATAATGTGAGCCTTGAAGAAAAAGAGAAAATGCAGACAATTGTCAGTGATTTGAATGAAACAGAGCTCGCTCTCAAGACTGACAAATGTGTGAAATGTATTGCTACTGTACAAGTGTGACTTAAATTAACGAAACTAATTGATAATGAAAAAAAAGGTTATTTACCAGCCTTGGTTGGTCCGTTTAAAGAACAACTTTGCCCTCGGCCTTGAAAACACTGCGGCCCTGGTCTGTACTCAAGACCTCGGTCCGTACTCAATACCTCGGTCCATACTCTCAAGACCTCGGTCCGTACTCAATACCTCGGTCCGCACTCAACTACCACTGTCCGTACTCAAGACCTCGGTGCGTTCTCAATA
This sequence comes from Actinernus sp. WN-2022, assembly GCA_030867875.1. Classification (NCBI taxonomy): domain Eukaryota; kingdom Metazoa; phylum Cnidaria; class Anthozoa; order Actiniaria; family Actinernidae; genus Actinernus; species Actinernus sp. WN-2022. Next base: position 446,119 of record JAOWCC010001812.1, read on the forward strand.
CCTCTGTCCGTATTCAAGACATCGGTCCGTAATCTAGACCTTGGTCCGTACTCTAGACCTCGGTCCGTACTCAAGACCTCGGTCCGTACTCAAGATCTTGGTCAGTACTCAAGATCTTGGTCCGTACTCAAGTTCTTGGTCCATACTCAAGACCTCGGGCAAAGATTTCTCGGATCAATCACGGGCCTCGGTTGGTCCGTATAGAGAACAACTTTGCCCTCGGTCTTGAAAACACTGCGGCTCAGGTCCGTACTCAATACCTCGGTCCGTATTCAAGACCTCGGTCCGTACTCTAGACCTTGGTCCGTACTCAAGACCTCGGTCGGTACTCTAGACCTCGGTCGGTACTCTAGACCTTGGTCCGTACTCTAGACCTTGGTCGGTACTCTAGACCTTGGTCCGTACTCTAGACATCGGTCCGTTCTAATACCTCGGTCCGTTCTCAATACCTCGGTCCGTACTCAAGACCTCGGGCAGAGATTTCTCGGATCAATCACCGTTTCTGGGAAACCCCCACACGTCACCCTAACCTTCAATGGTTAATCATTAATAAAACGATGCATACCAAGGGAGGGGTGGGTGGGTAGTTTTCCAGAAATCGGGATTGAGCCGAGTTCTCAAAATGGACGTCCCGACCGACAAACTTGTGACATATTTCTATAGCATGACCGGGAACCTTAAAGCTCCATACGGAATCAAACGGAATCAAAACAAAGGTATGTGTACGAGTACCTTGACGATATCCCGATAGGGCAGATTATATCCCGGTCTGTCACTAGCCATGAGATAGTTATACCGCGTTCCCGTCATGCCATGGCGGTATGGGTGTGAAAACGGGAACTCTGCACTCGAGCGGTCAGCCTGGACTCGAGTGCACCTCTTGGCGAGGAGGTCAATACTGAAATTATAGACTCGTCCCGGCGCCACTGACGTGTTGGACAACCACAATTGACTGTCAAATGTCATGTCAAAATTCGTGTCCAGGCAAATTGCAGTAAAGGTAATTATGTTGCCATTTTGTTCTGCAGTTCCAAAGTGGAAAATCTGAGGAATGAGAATATGTAATGAAAAAGAACTGCTACAAGATTTCACATTATAATCTAGTTTCTGTGAAGTGCATGTGAGCCAAAAAATTATAATTAACATTAATTATACATCAAGTAAATAGTTGAATATATATAGATAATTACATCGTTTTTATTCACGAGTTTTTAATGCCATATTGGGAACGATTTTTCACTCACAAGGAAAAAGAAATGACAGAAAATTCGCTTTTTACGTCAACATTAGCATATTCGAAACAAACACTTTTTGCTGCGAGGCAGCATTAATATTCTCAACAAAAAGTCGATTTCAGTCAATTATTTCGAGGATGTCTGGACGGACGCCGTTTCAAGGAAATTCGGCAAGTGAAACACCGCCTAAAGTCTTTCAGGAAGTATTCATCAAGTTCACGAACGTTTTAGTGTCGAATCGAGAGGACGACGATTAACTAAATGTGCTTTCATGAGTCTGACAGCGCTGTTATACCACAGGAAACCCAAGCTCTGATTGTGTTTAAATGACAAGGGTTTGTATGAGATTTTTAATGAGTATTTGGTTGTACCGTTAGGCCAGAAATACTGAAATCAAATCAATTAAAACTTACCTCAAGTCTTTATCTGTGTATGCAATTTCAGCGAATTTCAGCGAATTCTGTTGAAATATTACCCCTCGACCTAATTCGCTGAAAATGCATAAAGAGCCCATTGAAGAACAGATAAAGACTTCAGGTAAGTTTTTATTGATTCTATTTCAGTATTTCTGGCCTAACGGTTACAACCAAATACTCGTTAAAAATCTCATACAAACCCTTATAATTTAAAACACAGAGCTTGGGTTTCCTGTGGAAAACCCAATGTGAACCACTGCCGTCGACGAAATCTTATCAGATTGATAGTTTATCAACGCACTCAAAAATTGACTTATTCCCGATGCAGAATATCTGTCAATTGAAAACCTTCCCGCTGTTGTTCGATGGCCATTCAGTGCGATGTATATAATAAGGCATGTTCGTCTGAAATGACCAACTTAAACGCAAAGTCGCCCATTGAGGCACATTTTAGAAATCGTTTTATCAATTATACATTTTCAAAATATTATTTTCAACATTGTTTTGCCCATCAGGTGGCACCAAAAATCGGCAGCATTTCACTTGCCACAGCAACACCTAGTATAATATATTATTCCCTTTTTGATGTCACGTCATTAGCATACTCGAAATATAAACCTCTATAACTCATAGACGCAGCACTCAAGTCAAGAAATATTTTACAATTCAACTATTTATTCGATGTAGAATCGATTTTAATGATTAAAATGGGGCTTATAGACACTTTAAAGCGACCTTCCTTTCGTTTTTAATTCATAGTATAAAACAAGCGTTCTCGACAGCGTTCTCGGCAGCAAGCGACAGCCTCTTCTGCATGGGCGGTTTTTCACTCAAGTTTGGCTGTGGGTTAGTTGGGGTACGCGATTCAAGGTCTGGTGAGATGGATAAACTTGAGGCCGACGTGGGACCTACGACTTATCGAGAAGTGAAGGTCTAGCCATCTGAGATTGAACGAGATTGTTCACAAAGGCAGCACCTTCTACTCAGTTATGTTAAGACCCTGAGTGTTGGTCCGGCCAGGATTTTGAACTCACGACCTCCCGCATAACAGACCGGCGTGTGTAACCACTGAGCTAACCGGGCGGAGGTGAATACCGGATCGAGCGCCCGTTTCATAAGAGATATTCAACAACCCCCCAATTTTAATCATTTCACGCTTACATGGCACGGATCTGTGTCGATCATGATCACACCGTTCTTGTCCATCTTACGCGGGATTATCACAAACCTGGATGGCAAATCGGGGTAATACCTCATCTCCTGCCCCGGTGAACTCCAACCAGAGAATATCTTCAACGCCAGTGACCACGAACTCTTCACAAATGGCGTCATATGGAACACATAGTAATCAGGCAACAGGATGAAATCGTGCGCGTAGTTCAGACCTTGGATGTGATGCAGCTGTTTCTGACGCAAGTGCCATGTGGCGTCAAACTCGTAAATACCGAGGCTTGGCTGTTTGGTGAACCCAGGTCGCAGACTAATACACACGAGACGCTGAAATATAATTTTCAAATTGCAATATTAGATTATCACTTCGGACTACTTCCTTATAGACGCGGTGCAAAACTTGTATTCACTTGCGTCGACGTTGAAGCTCAATCAACACCAGGGGTGTAGCTGCCTTTAAGCCAGGTGATTTTTGGGGAGCTGTAGTAGTGATTTTTTCTGTTTTGTATAACTTTTATTAGAAACTCAACTGTAACCCTTGAGTGAGCACGGCGAATACGCTACCTACTGCACTATTCAACCGACCCCCAACCTTACCAAAAACATATTTTGATTTTGAACTGATATAATCATGACTTTTAAAACAAATTGTATAAAAATGATCAAAGGTTGTGCTCCGCTCTAAACAAAACTGTGGTTTAGGTTAATTGTCGAGGAAATATTGCATCGAAAACGCTGGAAATAAGGAATTCAATCACGTGGTTGTACTGGAGGGCTGACAGCAAAACAATCTTACTTCGTTTATTTAACTTGTCGGTAGTGTTATTAGCAAAACCTGTTTGAAAATACTACATATGTATTTTCCACCTCCAATCGATTGTCGATGTTTCTAAAAATACGTTTTTGAAGTTTGTTGCCATCCAGTGGATCCTATGGGATCACGAGCGCAATTCATTGTTTATGACACTACATTGTATTTGACATTACTTCACACTCAATTGAACACCGTTCTAACAACCTGAGTGACAGTCATAGCAGCAGTAACATTGACAACAGCAGCGGTGGACCAAGTATCAAAAATTAATCTGATTAAGAAATGAACATCTCAAGAAAGATCACACTAAAATTAGAAGGTTTACGGAGTTTGAAGATTGATGTGATAATAAAAATGTGGCGAGCTTTCAAAAATCACACAAAAATAAGAGGGAAGGTATATGGCTCCAAAACCATACATTTTTCTCTTATTTTTGTTATTTTTGAAAGCTTCCTTAATCTGAGTTCGTATTGATCGAAATTTTGTTTCAAAAAAATAAATCATTCACTGATTTTCAAAGGTTCGTTTATTTCACACAAAATCACACCCAGTAAAGAGTTAGTATTAGATGATTAGATTAGATTAAAAGTTGCTGTACGTTTACTAGAAGTTAGCAAAGTACAAATGTAGAGTAGGTGACAAGTAGCCGGCAGTACGAGATCAAGTAGCTGCGAAGCTCCGGCACTAGCCGGCTTCTGTTGAAACCCATGTGTGGTCATGTGCTACAGAACTGGACATGGTTTTAGGAGAAAAGGTGGCTCCAAAACCTGGATTTTTAAGTTATTGTGAAAACAAACCTCAGATTTGCATCCTGATAGTTTATACCAAATTATCTATAACCTGGAATTCCACACATTTTTACAGGGGAAAAAACGGATCCTAAAGTCTAAATTAGGTTCTAACCTGGACCCTACCAACCGGACATATATAATACAGTCGAACCTCCCCTTACGCACACCTCTATAATATAGACACCTCCTTATTACGAACAGTTATCTCGGTCCCAACAAAATCCCCATACATAAAACATGATAAGGATACCTCTATAATATGGACACTTGGCTTTGTCTCTTCAGTGTCCATATTAATGAGGTTCAACTGTAGTATTTTGGTTACTTACCTGACATTCAACATCAACCCTAAAGTGGGCAGCTAATGTTTTTAGCTTTAATGTACCACTGAAGTCCTCAGGGCCCAGTGTTTCTAGGGTGTGAGGATCCAGACAGTGGGGTAGGCCAGTCTCATAACATGTTAACAGCTGAAGTTACAAAACAGAATATAACTACATTTATCAAATTCATTAATAATTCATAAGGGTACTAATGGCTCCACCAGTTCCATAATTGCCCATCCCCTCACTGCAGGGCTTTGGAATGAGTGCAAATCTCTTTACAAATTATCAATTTTGACTATCTTTGATTAATTCCCAAGTTTTGAATTTATTTTATTTTAAGTATTTCAAGATTCGCGCAAAGGGCAGGTGTTGCATAATAGGACACAATTAAGGTCTCCTATGAGATACATCTTTTGTTGTCAACATTATGCAATTGCTGCATGTTGTGAGATTGCACAAACAACTTCTTACCAACGTGTTCTGGTTCTTGAAACTGAATATTTCTTCTGGAAATTGTATAATATTGAATTTAGTCTCAAACAAACCCAAAAAGTGGCATTTACATAAAAGAACACTTTACTAAAATATATGTCATATTTGCTGCATGTTGTGAAATTACACAAACAACTTCTTGGCTAGAGTGAACAATCTGCACCATAAAAAAGTGGTCGGTACGTGGCCAACCACTTTTTTACGGTGCAGATTGTTCACTTTAGCCCAACTTCTTACCAAAGTGTTCTGGTTCTTGAATCTGAATATTTCTTCCGGCAAAGTATAATATTGAATTTAGTCTCAAACAAACCCAAAAAGTTGCATTTACATAAAAGAACACTTTACTAAAATATATGTCATTTACTTAACTGTAAGACTGCTACAAGTTTTTTTTTTAGATATTTGAAAAACATTCTTGTATGAATTAATCCCAAATTGAACTTGAAACCATATGATTTAACCTGTACTACCTAATCATATACTCAACAAAATTTCTCGATTCTGATTGGCTGAGAGGAGTGCAATTTATCCCAAATTGCACTGTTTGGTTGGAATTGCACTCAAAATCAGGAATTTGAATACCTATAAATCGAAAACAAAAGCTCCATACTAAAATCGAAGTACATAAAGTTGGTCACATTCATGTTTTGGTAAAGGATTTTTTTTCCAAAGATTTTCCAAAAAATTCCAAAAAAATTCAAATGGTTAAAACTGACTGCTGCACTGTGGTTACAGCAAAAACATGTCTAACCCCGTAAATTCATTTTACCGTATTAAACACTCTGTAACATTTCAGATGTAGGATTAATTAATAATATATAAACAGTGCAATAATTTTTCCGATATCTCTAAAGATTTAAATAAATTTGTTGAGTATACATGTATGATTAACAATAAATCATACGGTTTTCTTAATATGCTATTCTGGGAAAATTCAAACTTGTGAGTTTTCAAAGAGCTCAGATTGCACTCACCCGAATTTTGACATTCTTTGAAAACTCACTTGTTCGAATTTATCCCGAATTGCACTCAAAACCATATGATTTCCTATACAAATCATGCATAATTCCCATAAGATTTCTCAACATGTTTCATTTTCCCAATGTCCCTTCTTCAGTACGATTTTGTTTAAAAAAGAAATTATCCACCAATTTTCTTACCTTCCCTCCCCAGTAAAATGAGTTAGTATTAGATGGGTTCCTGAATTTGATCCTTGGGAACTTCCCTTGTAGAAAGCTTCCAAGCATGGTTGTTGTGTCCCTTAGCTTTCCCGTTGCTCTGGTTCCCATTTGTCCTGCGTAAATAAACCTTTTATTCTCTTCTTCTTCCCGTCTGTGTTTTGTCAAGACAAATTTGGACTTAAAGTGAACTCTTCCATTCTGGAATGTGACAGCACATACCATACCATCACCATCAATAGCTGTAAAACAACAACAATTAATAAGTTTATTTGTACTTAGCAAATACAATACAAAAGGAAAGATAGTTTACTAAAGGGGCTGTGTAACGGTGAGAGACCTTAAATTGTTTATATTAGCTGTCTGGGTCAGACACAGTAATAATATTATTATCAACAATTTTCATATGAACGAATAAACCTCACACACATCTGGGATTATTAAAATCAAATAAAATTATGTAAAAATGACCAACAAACTGTGTAAAGTTTCCAAGGAAAATATTTAAATCCTTTCAATCATGCATTGAGGGAGGGGAAATTAATTATTGTTTGTTAATTAAGCCAATTAACATCAAACAATGACTCCATACATATGCAGCACCATGAAATTAAACAGAAAATTTGATACGGGAGGTGGCACTTGCATTATAACATTTTACATACACAGGGAAAAATTTCAAAAACACATTAATGGGAATTCGCCAAAACCTATCTGACATTAATGGCAAGAGTTCAACTTTTCCCGGGAAAGTTGAACTCTTCCCATTAATGTCTGATGGGTTTTGGCAAATTACCATTAATGTTTTTTTTGAAATTTTCCCCTGTGATATGAGCATCAGTCATGGAGTATAGTATTTACATGTATATGTAATCTTGGGAAATTCATGGTATATATAATAATATTTAACATGAAAAGTGTTGTTGTGGTGAGAAAACCACCACAGGAGAATGGACAATAGAGTTACAGCCTCAATTACTGCCTCTGTGCAAACATTTTTCCCCACAGAAACAGTAATAATATTATTTGTTACAAACTATTTATTTCAAGTTCTCAGCATCTGCAAACACATTTCATTTCTCCTCCCCCTCCAAAAAAATAATGGGTCATGATGACTTGTAAACCTAATGGTCGTAATTTATGAATATGGTCATGGGAAAATAATTGAAAGTGCTTTGTGGAAAGCAGTGGCATAGAATATTCTTTAGGGCATTGTAAGATTAAGATAAAAAAAACATTCTTGTTTTGTATCAAGGCTAACCCGTTTCCTCAAATTCTCCGCTATAATTTTAACATCAAGCTGCTACTCAGGCTTGCTAGTTTTGCATCAAAATGTTTCCTGGCATTCTCAGCTACATTTTGTAATGGTTGCCAGGCAACAGGCAACCAACCAGCTCAGTACACTGAGTCACACATAAGTGGACAAGAGAAAAGGGGAGGGAGGGAGAGGAAATCTACCTGAGAGGAAAGCTAATCAATCCCAGCAACAGCAAACGTTGAACGATGCGAAGAGTGATGCGATGCGAAGAACAACTGCAAACAGCCTGCCAAATTCGGCAACAAAAGACCCATATGATACTGAGACACAGGCCCCGCAAACTGCGCCACAGGTAGACCGATTCCGCTGGTGTATTTAACCATGTCTAAATTGCACTTAGTCTAGAACAAATCCTAACCCTAAAACAATGGGATTCTTTATCAGTGAAGTCCAATAGGATACAAACTACAGAACAGTGATGTCTAACCGATTTCACCTTGCGTACTCAGTAGTTAAATATATGCTAATCACATGCGTAACATCAGTTAATATTTTGTGCACAGACGTTCGTCTCCGGTAATACAATAGTTAGAATACAGTACGGTTTTTGTCTAATTTTCATTCTAACTATTGTCTTACTAGAGGGGCCTTGCCATCTGTCATGTTTTTTTCTCAAAAAAACCTTGCCGTCTGCCATATTTTTACTTTTGTGCATATAAATGTGCTCACCAACAGACATCATGCATGTAATTAGCATCTCTTTAACAGCATACACATTGTCACACGATTTTGGAAATTATGCCTGACTTCGACACGAAAAAAATATATGTTCGCGCTCTCCAGATTTATTTTTAATTGCACAAAATGACAAAAATCACTAAAATTTAACATGATAAAATAAAAATGGGGTAGATTCTTTCACTTCATATGATCATGAAAATCCTTGAATATGTTATTATAGGTATGGGAGGAATAACAGCAGAATAATCCTGGAGTAATTTAAAGGCAGCAGAAGACATGACAACGAAAGTTGTAACTATATTCGAAGTTCAATAGCAGTACGTTGGCAATTGACTTAGCCTGTTCACAGGCTCTAGATACTGGGGGAAATGACAAAAATATAACGTGGCAACATTTTTAGTATCCATGCAGGGCCTGTGAAAGTATCCACTGGGCCTGTGAACAGGCTACAATTGACTTGGAATGAAGAAGTTTGCTTCAAGTTAACAAGCATTCCTTTTTTTTTTTTAAAGGCATGTAATATAATGGTGTCTAAGTTTGGGGGAAGGGGGGTTCAGCATATTCACAGATATTTACAGTACATTTTGTTCCTCAGTCATTATCTTTGTACCAACTTGTACCCTGTTTCTGTTTAAGGAATAATTATAGAATTTAACCCCGCAACTTGGATCATTTACATGTATAATTCATTTTCTCAAATTTTCATACAAACCCTAAAATAAAATAAAAACCTAACTATTTTCAACCAAAAGTCATTCATAGAACGACTCTACATACCTACACCTGGTTGTTCGAAGCAAGGTTAACTTTAATCCTAGGTTAGCGCTAAATCTGTAATTGTAATCTGTACAGTTTAACCCCGGGTTAGCGATTTAATCCTGGGTTAGTGCTTAACCTTGCTTCGAACAGCCGGGCCCGGGCAGGTTTAAAGTACAGGGCCTGGTTCCTGAAAGCCCGATTAGCGCTAATCCTGGATTAACTCTCAACAAAACATATTAGTCGTCATGGTAATTAACTCTGGATTAGCGCTAATCTGGCTTTCAGGAACCGGGCCCAGGTCACAATTCACAGGTCAGGTCACAGGTCAGGTCACAGATCAGTCGCTTCTTGTTTACCTGTGAACCCTAGCTCTAGGTGAGTGAGAACCCGTCGTTTACCTGTGAACTCGTCCGATGGTTAGGGTTAGGTTTGTGGTTAGGGTTAGGATTTGTCTTAGAATTAACAATCTGACCTGTGAATTGTGACCTGTACTTTAAACCTGCCGACCGGGCCCTGCACTAGCTATAATGGAGAATTTGGCACTGTTTTGACACAGTTTTTAAGTGATCTTTCGACATGCGGAGTATTCTATAATTGTACCCTGCTGTTTACTACTTGGCAAAGCTAACTGCATGAATACCCAGAGGTGGGGATGACAACATCGAACAGGAAGCAAAATTAGGCTAATGTACCACCCCATGCATGCGCAAAGGTTTGTGAGTAAAAGTACAAGCCACCTGCATCTTTTTCAATTTTGTAAAGAATTATAGCGAACTTATTGTCACAAACCTAATAAAATATCAGTAATGTAACGATTTGTGAAGATCACGTTAACAGTTTTAAAGGTTCGTTCAAAGTTCGATGTCCCTAGTTCGAGTACAGGACAAACCAAACGACTGCAACACCGACCGGGACGTTCATGTACAATGTATGTACGTACAGACTACAGTACATGAATGTACATAACCCATTGCCCTTTACCTTGCAAAAAATATCCGTTTTAAAGCAAACAAACATGCACTATACACAGCAACTATTACTTACGGTGTTTCAGTCTCGTGCCGTACACTTCGCTAACTCCCGGTCCATTTCTGAAGAACGTCCCGAACAAATCTTTGGGAATTTCACCCTGTATATCAGCTTCGGGTACCCAGTAACAATATTCCTTTTGTGAATCCCAACCTTGGCCACATGTTTTGAGATCTAAAGGTCGATTTATATCATGCAGGAGTTCATCATTCGTACCCTTCCACTCCATATTTTTTAAAACACAAGTGCGCATGTGTCAAAGCCACGGGCATTGCAGTCTCGTACCCAGGCTCTGGGTACGAGACTGCGGGCATTGTTAAATGTTTACGTTCACTGCAAAAAAATTTTTTAGGTTGGAACAAAAATCAAGAGAATAAAACAGATTTTGCAATGAATTTACCATGAGTGTTCGTCGGATTGGTTTTGACGAATTCCAATAGCCCACTTCCGCGATATGCTTTACTTGTCACGTCAGAGGCCCCGTGCTAAATTAAATTTATTCTTTTCACAGAGGAAAGAATAAATTTAATTTAGCACGGAGCCTCGTATTGAAACCTTTGTGCGTATTAACTTTTTATTTTTATTTTTCCTGTGATCCAGAGGTTAAGCCGCGAAGCAGCCCCAGCGAGCTGCGATTAAAGTGGTCAGTTGACTAATCGTACCGCGCAATCGTTCCTGATCGGAGGAATGTTTTTAAAATTGTTTTCCACGTCCCGAAGTGATGACGTCATAAATAATAAATTTTCGCTTTAAGAACATTTGACCACAGTTTCAGAAAGAACACGATAAAAGAACATTACATACTAAAAATGAGGTGTATACAATGAAAAGCGGCCGAGATATGGGCATTGGAATATATATAATTTTCATTAACAAATTACTATACTGAAATGATAAAGTGTCCGAAGACTACTGCAATGCTGATCAAATACAACGCTTGTCGAGGTTTATACGATATTTCGGCTGGCCAGTACCAGCCTTCAGTTTATTTTACAGTGGAGGTCACAAATGGATACAAGGCTTATATAAATTGTTAATTACGTAACTATGAGCGGAAATTACAAAATCGATGACATATGTTTTATACAGTAGTAACACATAAAAGGAAATTACGAAATAGGTTTGAAAAGATAGTACACTGTATTTTTGTCCTGGCTCCTAAGACAAAAATACATTGATTTGTTAAAGAAAATTATATAGTCCAATGCCCATATCTCGGCCGCTTTTCATCGTATACACCTCATGTTTGGTACTCCCGTAATGTTCTTTTATATTGCTCTTTCCGAAAATGTTACATCTAAATTTTGCAAATTTTTGACGTCACACTTTGGTACCTATTACTGAATAGGAGATATTGTAGTTGAGTCTACGAATAGCAGTTTCAGCGGTATTGACCCAAACGTAACGCCTCACTTCAATGTAATGAAGCGCTATTCAAACTGTGTATCTAAATTAGTTGTGCTTGTTTAGGAGGGTGTTGGTGTCGTGTAAGAATGATGGTTTCAATGGCGCTTCATTACATTGAACTGAGGCGTTCGGGTCAATACCGCTGAAACTTCTATTCGTAGACTCAACTACAATATCTCCTATTGAAGAGTTGTCAACCGTATGGAAGTGAAATTCATGACCACTTTTTCAATAACCAGAGGTTTTCTCTTCCTTCTCGCTAAAATAATTAGAGGAAACCTCTGGAACCAGGGTAGTGAAATTACAGTTCCCGATAAAACGAACATGTTTCTTTACTGACTGGGAAAAATGTGTAGTTTGTCTGGATTAGATGCATGGGAATTCGAATTGCTGGTTTTCACTCAATCCCCAGAGATTCAAATGTTGGTGCCCCAACAAAAGAAGCTAACGAGGGATCTATTGTTTAAGGGCACCAACGTGGCGGCGACCTCTATTCGCGGGAATTTCGAATCTAAAAATAGCCTCATCTACCTCTGTGCTGGGGACCCAACCCATAACCGAGTGACGCTCCTGGTAATGGGCTCCTGACAATATTTAGGAAAATGCGTTTTTGAAATAAAACATCATGCATATTTGACGAACTATTTCAAACATTTAGCATGGGTTCCAAATATTGAAAAACAAATGAAATCCGAGAGGTGTTTTATTGTTTTCGAGAAATCTCGGGAATCCCTGATGAAAGACGAAAGCAATACCTGTATCCATAAATCATTAGGAAGTATTATTGTTTGCCTGGTATTTTGTTGTATACATATAGACTACAAGGGTTTTCAGTGATTGATATTTTTTCACAGTCGTTCCAACAAACGGCTTAATTCACTCTTTTCACCTGGTGGCCATCTTGGATTCAAAGCGAGACAATCCTTTAATTTGTTTTTGCCAGGTTAGCCTCGTTTTGACTATCCTCAATGGGTTCCTGCTATCCCTCACTGCGAGGCTAACCTGGCAAAAACAAAGGATTGCTTCGCTTTGAATCCAAGTAGACCAGGTGAAAAGAGTGAATTAGGTCTATCACATGCGAGTTCACCGGTTGACCGAGTTAAATCCGAGTCCGAGTCAAGTCCGAGTCCGAGTCAAATGACCGAGTCACTCATTTTTCTTTGTTTTTTCCCTCCTTCTTTCGGCTACACTTCAGTTTGGTAATCCTCTCGTTCATGGTCGTTTTCGTTTGCAAAGCCTTTCAAAGAGAATTCCAACAGCTGCCGTGTTCGGTGAAGAAAAAGTCTGAAATCTCGCCAAGCACGCGCAAAGTTCTATAAATACACTACACATAATGTAGGTTGATTATATGAGTTGATTTCATGAGTTGATTTCATATTTCTTTAGGCACAAAAAGAACATTTTCGTAGATCGAGAAAACTCCTAGGCTCGGTTTCCAGCCGTGGGGGTTTCGGTGAGCCCGCGATCCTCTCCCCACTCACGGCTGGGCGCGCGAGCTGAGACATTGTCGGGTTTTAGCCAATCACAAACTTGCCACTCAAATCCTGTCGCTAAATTGATTTGCATAATTTACATTGTAAACTCAAAGACTTTCGATTGCTGTTCGAAAATGCGTTTAAATTTGCTCTGAAAAGTTTGGTTTCGAAGAATTAAAGGATTCACACAAAGAAGCAGTAAGAGAGTTAGTTTTCGGGTGAAGACACTTTGTCAGTAAACGCACTAGCTCTGGAAGTCACTTGGGAAACCGTCAGCTCAAAGGTCGCAGCTCGTAATGTTGAGGTAGCCCGGCTATTCTTACTTCAAAGAAAATTAGTGCTGCCTTTATCGGCGAAGAAAAGACTGACGACTCCATATTAAAAGAGTTTATAGAAGAGAGGAAATCACGTCTGACGCAGGCCATGTTTACGCGTTTAACTCTGCAATCACCGATTCACTTGAAAATCGCTGCATCAAATGAGTTTTACAATTTTTCAAGTCCTATGTACTAAGTTTGTACAATTTATGTCTCCAAGACATACTCTACACAAGTACTAAGCGGGAATACTCGACTCTAGCTCAGAGTTCCTTAATTTTTATCCCTGTATAAATTTCTGTCAGCGACTGAGTGTCTCAACAGCCGGGCTTTCCTTGAAAACTTGGACTGTGAACATGAGAGCTAATAATAACAGGTATTACATAAAACCTTTACCTACGTCGAATTAATTTCACACTTGGAGTTTTAGTTTAAAGAATTCCAATGTGTTTTGAAAGTTTAAGCGGAATCGAACCTACGCTACACGCAAATAAATAAATAATATTGAAGTTAATCAGATGACGTCACCGACACGGTGTGTTGACCGCGCACCCAGCCGTTTATAGTGGGGGGAGGCTTTGGAGAAACGACACCCCAACGGCTGAAACCGAGCCTAGAAAACTCCCTGCCCAAGAACAGGCCGAGATTCGAATAATCGAGCCGACGAACAGATTCGCACGGCCACGGTTTCCTTTACGGCGAAAAAAGGCAAGTTTCGTATATTCTCGCGCGCGGTTAGTCGACATCGCTCGTTCGGGATTTAGACATCTCGTTCGGGATCAATCAATAGCTTTCAGCCTCAACTGGTAAACGGAGGAAGAAACGGGGGAGGCTCGTTCCAGCTCGTCCGTGCACGTGAGAACACGAAACTCGATTATTACATCACAGACGAGGTCGCATATTATTGTACATAAACTTAACCGGAAATTTAAAGAAAAACTAACCGTTTCCGAGAGTAGATTAGTGTCGGTAAATGACCAGAGCTCGCTCACGTACGGCTAGAGTTCACAAGTAAACAACTGCCTACTGTGACTCGGTAATTTGACTCGGACTCGGATCTGACTCGGACTCGGACTTGACTCGGTCTACGGATGCGATATGAATCTTGATGCCAGCCAGAGGAAGATTCACCAGTGTTTTGGAAATTTCAGGCTTGCACTATAGACCCATTGGAAAAATGGCGTCCAATTTAACTAACTATTGTTTAGGACTGACTAGTCTCGCTTACACGTTCAAAAGCTTTTGTGTCGACTGACTAGCCTCGTGTTCACGTTACCAGGACAATAGCTTTTTTTTTAAATTGGACGCCATTTTTCCAATGGGTCTATTACCGCGTCAATTGAATACAACTACCAGAATCCTTTTTCTTATTCAGATTTTTTAACTCATCTGAGAATACCAAGACAATGGTCCAAATTAGAAGAACAAAACATATCAAACAATTTACTGAGAAAAGTGTCATTCCTGAGAGCTCCCTGTGATATTCCATATATGGTCAATATTTCCATATTTGGAAAGCAGGACGGTCGTCGAATACTAGAACACGTCCAGGAAGTGTAGCGAGCCGGCAGAAGAGAGGCGGATACAACGTAGGCTACAGGAAGTGCGATTAAAACATTCGATAGCAAAATTTGAAAAGGATGAGCGTATGCCTTACTAGCATCTAGTCAGGCCCAAATATTACTCTGAACGACAATAGAGGCTTTCCAACGTAACAAAGTGAGTTGGAAAGCGTCTTCATTACGGCACGTAGCTATTTGTTTATCACTTAAGTGATAGTTCATTAGTTCTTTTCTTGTACATGTGTTTAATATTCATATTTGAGGTATATAAAGACCAATCAGTTTAGAATTCTTTCTCTCGCTTGCTGGACAGCCACAAGTCAGCCAAACTTTAGTTTTAATGTTTTAAATTATTATTCATCAAGATATAACCATTTTGGCTTTAGCCCTCGGAGCCTTGTACTATTGCATTCGGTCGAGGAGTACGTTTCCAGAGGTTTTTCCACGTAGCAAGACGTGGTTTTTTACGATGGTTTTTCGTACCGGGCAACGTACATTATTTTCTTTAGATATCGATTTTTCGGTATTATTTGATTTAAGCATGTGAAAACCTATTTATTATCATGTGATTACGTCATTTGATTGTGCAACCATCCGTTTAGGATGATGTGTGGTTATGGATTTTTTCTCTATTCCTTCATGTCCTGTTAAATCATGTCCTGTTAAATATTATGATTTTGTAATATTAGTACTATGTAATGATTTGTAATACCGTAGTTTATTAAAGAAACCGTTTGCTGCTGTCCACCAGGCATCCGGCACTGTCACACTCCACTAGTTGTAGTGTTATTATGATTTTGTACGCGTTGCGTAGTATAGGAATGAACAATTGTTTGATATGAGAATCAGCGCAAAGGATTCTGGTAGTTGTAGTCAAGTGACGTCACAGTGCAAACCGCCTTTTGCACCAAACTCTAGCGTCTCACCGGGTATCAATACCATGCATGTGACCAAATAGCAGAATCTATCATTAATTATTTATGAATTTGAGAAATTATAATCCTGTATAATGCAGATGATTTGCATTCTCGACCCCAGACCCTTCTCTTATTTCTTACTGCGGAGTATGCGCAGTAAGAAATAAGAGAAGGGTCTGGGGTCGACTGGAATGCCTCGGTTGCCGATACTCGCGCATACGAGGTGGTTACATGATCAATAGCAAACTAGCAAACAAATCAAAGTTACAGCATAGGCAAACCACAATAATGAAGTCAAAACTAGAATAAAACGTGTTTTACGTATTCTTTGTGAATTTGTCATTTTACACCCTCCCTCCCTTCCCCTTAATTTTAATACTACTCGACGGCAAAATGGAAGAGAAAATCCTCAATACCTAATACTAAATAAACCTCCAACAAAATTTCAGCAACACAGAATGATAAACCAACTGACCAAACTAAACTCGTAGCTAAAACTATGACTCGTATATTACAAGAAGCTCAGTGCTTTGACCAGCGCGGTCCTGGGCACGAGACCTAACACAGTGGAGCGTAGTTTAGCCATTGGCATTTGTTTATCTTTGTGTACTGTTGAAATTTTGTTGGAGGATTATTTAGTATTAGGTATTGCCGATTACCAGTCTTCCATGTTGTATCGCGAGAAGTTGCCGATCTTGTTTTTGTTCTCCCTATGTAATCAGTGGTTGAGGAGTTTAAGGGTGACCAAATTTTAACCAGATACCAAAATTGCAAAAAGAGCAGCTAAATACATATCTGATTTCCTTACAATTAGATCCCGCATTATAAGTAACTTGCCACCTCAGTTTCCACAATAAATTAATGTAATATGCATCATACCCTACAACAAGACTTAGTACGCAACCACTTAGTCGTTATTTATTTTTTGGATACAACACTGACAATGACACTGATGCAATTAAACATTAATGTCTGCAAAGTGCCAATAAACTTCTTCTGTCTGTCAGTCTTAAAAGTAGGGGGAGGAGAGGGAGGGTGAAAAATGACAAATTCAATAGGAATACGTGTAACATATTCTGGTTTTCACTTCACAAACGACACTAGATTTTCTCAAAGTCCTTTTCAATTTTTTTATACCGCTTGCTTGCGAGTACGTCGCTCGCTCTAGCCTGATTTTCAGACGGTACGAGATCTGTACAGAACCCGAAATGATCCCGTGCCCCAAATGATCCCGAACCCGAAATGACTCCCATCAAGTACCTGAGATGATCCCGAAATAATGTTGGGAACGGACTTGGATTGGAGGGTAGAATTCCGGAATAGGCAAAAACAATTTTATACTTTCTTGAAAAGAAGACAAACAGCACAAACAAAAACAACAACAATAGACGTCATCGGTCAGGTGATTCTGATGAAATTCGCTAATATCTCGTTCCATATAAGCAATGTTTAGTACTGTTTACAGCTAGGAGTAGGAGCATTGCAAGAACATATTACTTCTAAAATAAGACTCAGTCAATCATTCCAAATAAGGAAACCTTTTAAGTGTATTTTGGCCTGTAGTAAAATCACGTTTTTCTTGACTCACAAACTGAGTCTTATTTTAGAAGTAATATGTTCTTGCAATGCTCCTACTCCTAGCTGTAAACAGTACTAAACATCGCTTATTTAGAACGAGATATTAGCGAATTCATCAGAATCACGTGACCGATGACATCATATTGTCGTTGTTTTTGTTTGTCTTCTTTTCAAGAAAGTATAACATTATTTTACCTATTCCGAAATTAATTCTATCCTCCAATCCAAGTCCGTTCTAACAATTATTTCGGAATCATCTCAGGTACTTGATGGGAGTCATTTCGGGTTCGGGATCATTTGGGGCACGGGATCATTTCGAGTTCTGTACAGATCTCGTACCGTCTGAAAATCAGGCTAGAGCGAGCGACGTACTCGCAAGCAAGCGGTATAAAAAAATTGAAAAGGACTTTGAGAAAATCTAGTGTCGTTTGTGAAGTGAAAACCAGAATATGTTACACGTATTCTTATTGAATTTGTCATTTTTCACCCTCCCTCTCTACCGTTGAATCAGTCTTTCCTTTCTTGTCTATTTATATATATATTGCAGATCAGATCCCTACATGCTAGGAGATCCGGTTGTTTACCATTTCGTCTGTGCTCCCTCCAAAATGTGCATCCGAGGATGTAGCTGATTCCAGTATCATTCAATTCCAAACCCGTGCATGACCCCACCGCCGGGCCACCCCCGGGCATTTGAACATTTTGAAAAAAATTCGATCAAATGCCCCACTACCAAGGCAGAGAAACTGTTCAAAGGCCCACCGGCCAGTTTTACATCCAGGCTGTTCAAATGCCCCACCATCGGGGACCGGCTCAGAAAATTTTACAAGGCAAAGACTATTGACAAATAAATGAAATCATTGTTTTATTCAGAATCTCTGACTCAAGCAATTCACAGGAAACACCGACGGTGAAAACCACCTTCAACCGGTCAGCTATCACAAATCTTGTCACGCACTTAATATCACGCAGTCGGTCAAAGTTCATGAAGCAAAACGTTTATAGGTTTAAACATAAGCAATTTACCTCTGAAAGTGGCCTTCAACTTTGGCAGGTTTACTCTATCAAGCCTCTACAAATGCGCAATCATTATCCTGGAATTCCTCGAAGACACACGTACGTTCGCCATTTCGACGCGAGCGATGCGAATTTGTAGACAGAAAGAATGTATTTTTTGAACACCGATCAAATGCCCCACCCCCACTGTTTGTCAAATGCCCGCCCCTGAGGGCTTAGGCCCTGTTTATATGAAGGAAAGTTGGCTCGGGGGGAGGGTTACCCCCCCTCCCGAGCCAACTTTACCGAGCGTTTATATGGAAGAAAAGTTGTCCCGGGTGCCCGAGACAACTTTGTTTTGAGCGAGTCTGGACACGTAATATTGGATTACGCATGCTCTGTGTGTCCCGAGTTGGCCCGGTTAGGCGAGCCAAAGTGTTTATATTAGAAAAAGTTGGCTCGCCCCCCAGGGTCACCCTACCTTGTGAACCGAGTGCCTCGGGGAGGAGGGTCACCCCCCCCCCCCCCCCCCGAGCCAAGTTTGCGGTTTCTCATGTAGACAGTTGACTTCGTTTTATAAAGAAATGTATGAAAAGTTGGCTCGCCCAGGGTAGCTCGGGGGGGAGGGTGACCCTCCCCCCCGAGCCAACTTTCCTTCATATCAACAGGGCCTAAGATACTCGTCAAATTCCCCACCCTCGGGAGCAAGCCTCTGATCAAATGCCCGGCGGTGGCCCGGTGGGGGGAGGGGGGGGATGCACGGGTTTGGAATTGACTGATACATTAGTTCCTTGTTCAAATAGACTGAGAACCCTTGAGAACTACTTAGTGTTGTCTTGTGAGAGACCCCTCCTTAGTAAATTTGGAAACTGCAAAAATTAGTATTTTAAAATATTCATGCAGAGCAAGAAGGCGCCCAAAAATATTCCTGCACTACATATGGGCAGAATATAGCGATACTTACTGTTTGTAAACACTGACGTCATTTATATATATTGCATATATAATGTGGTTGGCAAAACAACCCGCGTGCCTGACTTGTATGGCAACTAGCGATTTGGGCCTCACAAAATACATCTAAAGTCTCAATTCTGCTTCCAAATTTTAATTCTTTTATAAAACTTATAAGTTTTTCATGTATAAGGAGGCTCTAATTGTTTAAAATAGACGAATAGATTAAATAAAACTGAGAAAGGAGAAAAAGAAGTACCAAAAAAATATATTTTTAGTGCCTGGTGTAGACTCGAACCCCGGTCGTTGGATCAAAAGCGCGCGCTCTAAACCACTGTACCATAGAGCCAACTTACGTGGAGGTGTGTTCAAAATAAGATATATACGTAAGTTCGAGCCCGTGAACTTTTGGCAGCTAGCCGTTGCTAAGCGTTGCCAACTTCTCCCAGTCACGAATCCCAACGGCCGGATTTGTTTGAAATTAGGTTCGATTTAGGCTCGAGAAATGGGGATTATTTCAATTAAATGGCACGAGGCTCTTGGAATATATACTGTTGTTCTATTATTTGAGGTCTAGTTGCGGTTGGCATTGATTTTGGATGAAAATTCGAGCGTGATGTTCGAGTGATTGGGATCGAGAAATGGCGGTTGCGTCCGTCCTTGCCTTCTTTCTTAGTTGGAGAGGTCGAGGGGTAAAATTTTAACAGAATTCGCTGAAATTGCATACAGAGCCCAATGAAGAACAGATAAAGACTTCAGGGGAATTTTTTTGGCGATGATAAATTTGATGGATTTTCCTAAATCTCTGATCAGATGTTGTTTGATAACTATTCCCTCCTGTGTCGAAAGCTGAATAGCGAGCGAGGAAGAAAAGTGCCGATTTTTGGGTGATCTTTGAGGTAAGTCTGTGCTTTGGCGAGGTCGACTTGCCTACCTCGTATATTTTGTTAGAGCCTCGGCCAACGGTCAAAATTTCGAATCCTAATAAACTGCTTTAGAAGGCCCCAAATCGCCAAAAAACCACTCACACAACTTCATTAAGTATCAATCTTTTATTATTGAAGATTCATTTCGTAGGAATCGGAAAAGAGAATTCACACGAAGCAATTATTTAAACTCTTCTGAGATCGTTATGAAACTAATCGATAAACCACAGGTAACCCAACAGACTAATAAGCGGGAAATATACGTCGAGTCTGGGAAGCCTGTGCTCAGACGATACATAAGTAAATCCCACTCAAGACGCATGAAAAGGATGAAGATACTACTACTGCAAAGAAGGCGGAGAAACCGCTTAGCTGCTGCTGTTTCAAATGCCGCCAGATGACCGGATTTGAAAAGCTTGTGAAGCGGTGACGGGCGGGCATTGATGACGAATAACTCGCAAAATTATTTACCGGTAAACTTATTTGTCATAAAAATTTACGCAAATTTTTGGACCCTCGACTTTTTACCCTCGACCCTCGACTTTTTACACTCGACCCTCGACCATCGACAAAAACCTACACTCTTGTTCCAAAATCCGAGCCCGAGACTTACTTCTCTAAGAGGTATAGAATGGCCAAGAGACGCCGAGACCCTTGTTTAAAAATCCGACTCTTTCTTGAAACGCCGAGATTTCGAGACTTGCTTGAATTTTGCCGAGACTCACGATTTTTTGAGGGAACATTCTATACTGCCCCAGATTATGTAACGAAATTATTCATTAAATTAGTTGACGAAGTCCACTCGTATAAAATTCGAGGGACGGCATATTGCACCTCAGGGCACCAAAGCCGAATACTGAATTTCTCAAGCGCAGCTTTGCATGTAGTGGTGTAGTAACCTGGAACGAGTCTAATTCATGTATATGAGTTTTAAGATTGTATATATTTATCGTAATTACTTTTAATTACACACACAGCTCTCGGGAAGAGCATGTAATAAAGTTTGTCTTTGTCTACGGCATGCCATACAGTATAAACTGGCCTCCTCCTTTATTTACACTCTAACAAAATTACATAAATAGGTGAAAGTAAAGAGAAATGAATAAAGAAAGTTAATTTCAATTTCAATTTATTTACAAATACTACAAGGCCGGATAGTATAATATTACAATAATTGTTTTTACAAGATGGAGAGAAAATCAAACTAGTGAACTAACAAACACACATACACACACAAAATAGCTATAATTCACAAATTTAAAATAAATAAATAAATAATAATAACAAAATAAAAAAAACTGCGTATTGATATATGCCTTATTGCCTGTATTTATAATTGACATTATTGCCTGTATTTAACAAATCGCACACATTTTGCCATTGTCTGTACTCGTATTGATCATAGAAATGACGCCATAAAATGTTCAAAACTCAAGTGGAACAACGAGCGTAGCGTCATTTCTATGATCAATACGAGTACAGACAATGGCAAAATGTGTGCGATTTGTTTTTTTACAACAACGAAGCACTTATAGCTTCAAATGAGTGCGTAATACGAAAAAAACCATTGAAAGTCAAAACGTAAACACTTCTAATCACCGTTGTAAGGCCCTGTTTATATGAAGGAAAGTTGGCTCGGGGGGGAGGGTCACCCTCCCCCCCGAGCTACCCTGGGCGAGCCAACTTTTCATACATTTCTTTATAAAACGAAGTCAACTGTCTACATGAGAAACCGCAAACTTGGCTCGGGGGGGCGGGTGACCCTCCTCCCCGAGCCAACTTTCCTTCATATAAACAGGGCCAAATGGCAATTTGGTTCACCGATTAACTTCTGTAATTGACGGTATGCATGTGAAATCCTTTCAGGTTTTTTTTTCTGGATCAGAAAAGTTATTGTTATATAATTCAAAACTTCTGAGCTCTGAGAGAACTAGTCGTCACAAAGTCTGACTACAACTATTACAAGTACAAATTCGCCGAAACTTTCTCCACTCAAGAGAAAACTCTCATTTTGCCAAATGGCACACAACAAAGAAGTTTGACTCACCGATTGACTTCTCCTATTAATAAAATGCTTGTGAAATCCTCACTTTCTTGTTTTTGGAAGCGAAGTTAACATCCATTTGAATTCACAAACCTCGCCGTGAAAGCACCACGGCTTGCGAGTGACGTCATTTCATTGTATGTACTTATTTTGCATATAGCGGAGAGCCAATCAGAACGCGAGAAAATTGGATGTTGTTGTAAAATTATAATTGACATTATTGCCTGTATTTATAATTGACATTATAGAGGTTTTGCACCACCACGTGATGGCAGCCATGTTGGTGGCCAGAACAATAGAATGTTATTCCTTTGAGATTTAATTTTTCACATGATTGAACAAATCTCATTGTTCTGGCCACCAACATGGCTGCCATCACGTGGTGGTGCAAAACCTCTATTGCCTGTATTTTGAATGAATTTTTTTTGCATAGAAAAACTATATAATTGTTAAATGATAATACTGTGTATCTCCTGCTGTGTATTAACAGTATAGACAAGCTTTTATAAAACATCTTTTTTTTTTAAGTACAAGCGATCATGTAGGAACAAAAATTTAAGTTTCTTTCAGAAATTACCAACATTTAAAGAGTTGCGAAGAGAGAGGGGGAGACTATTCCAGACAGTAGGCACCTATGAACCAATAGAAAATTGGTGTTTAAGAAATTGTTTATGGAGATTAAACCTTGAACGAGTAAAGTAATCATGACATTCATAGTTAAAAAGAAAAAGAGAAGAAAGAGGAGCGGGTAGTAAATTATTTTTATGAGAAAAAACAAAGGATGATATTTGGAATTTGTAGATAGAAGAAATAGGTAGAATATTGAGACTGAGAAAGCACGCCTGGCATAAGTTACCTCAAAATCGATCACTAAAAGCGAGCCAAAAATATATTAACCAGCACATCTTGTTTAATTCGCTGTTAAATTTAACGAAATTTTCGTATGTTAATATTAAAATGAAATAACGTCTTTAGGATCAAACACGTTTGTATATTGACGTTGGTGTGACGTCATAACGAACGACTCCTTTTAAGGTTACCGTATACCTTCGCGGGTGTCTCGCAAATAAAATCGCACGCGCATCATTTTAAAGGAAAGTATAGAAACCTATATATCACTGGAAAGGTTATATAATGTAGAATGCGCTGAAATGTTTTTTTTGCACAAATATTACATTTTCAGTAAATGCTAAGGCAACAAACGCAAAAAAGACGAGTCTCACAGAAGTGAATTTATGTCCCTCCGCGTTCGCGCCTACGGACGATTCCGCTGCATAATGTCAATCAGCACATGATGGCCTGTCAAAGTGTGTGAGCGTTTTTTAATATTTTACTTTGTTCAAATACAATTCATCTTCAAAGTTTCAATCGAAATAGTTTCTGTGTTTCATCACGGCAAGTACTCTTATAAGAAAAATAATTAAAATATCGCTAAGCGCTCACACACTTTGGTTCATATGTAGCTCTTCTAACACTAGGCCAAGTTTCATCAAGATCTGACAAGTCTTCATACCCTATAAATTCACCCAAAGACAGTGAATACGCATAAAAATCTATCGGCGTTTTTGGCTTCTGAAGGTTAGGAAACACATCACACCTCATCAAAGCAAACGTCAACACTTAAACCAACCAGCCAATTAATATATGTAAGGATCCCCGGAGCTTATGAATCAAGTCCAGAAATTCGCGGGAAATTAGTACGTGGCTCAAATTGCATAAGAAACATACATACTAGTGTCGTGTCACAAATATTCAAAAGAGCGTTGTGTTATGGCCAAAACTAGAGATAATGCGCAAAAGGGGAAAAAGAAAGGTAAATCAACGGGTTGTACCAAGAAGGGAGAGGGCCAGATATCGAAAACTAAATCGCGTCGAAAGGCAACGCCGCAAACAAGAGCGAAGGGAAAAGCGAGTGGCAGGCAACCTCGTGCTCCGAACGTTGATGTTGATCCTAAACCTGCTATGTTAGCTGCGATGATTCCTTCAGTTCCCCAAAATCGACCGGCTGAACTTCGCTCAAGTTCACGATTTAGAACTCCTGGATTGACCACGGCCCAGTTTGGAAACTGCGAGTCACCCAAGACATTAGAATCGGAGTCGGAGTCGGAGTCGGAGTCGGATGCGGACTCGCTGCTACTCTCTGAATCTTCCGTCTCTTTTCTTGTACCTGGCAAAAGTTTAAGCCTACTAGCTGAGCAGCTTTCCGTCGGAGTTGTAGCAGTACTAATAGAACTCGAAGTGGGAGTCGTCGAACATGAAGGCTGTTCGAACCACGAGCCTTTGTCGCTTTCCGCGAGCATCACTTTCTTCTCCGTATTGAAACTTTGCTCCTTCTCGAGCTCATTCTCTTGAATCTTCTTGGGGCCTGACTTCTTTTTTACCTTTTATCCAAGGATTATTCTTTTCTCTTCTGGACATATCCACGATCGATATACCGGTAAATTAAACGCTATAAAATCACTGAACTCACGAGTCACGGCTCACTGTGAGTCTGAAGCTCCGGATGTAGTTTCCCGCAAAAATTCAGCGGGGTGCCTGTGGCACGTAATGGGATCAGAGGGATTTATCACGCCGAAGCGATTTATTTACTTTCCTTCAAATTACGTTTTTTTCTAATATCTCACAAACTTTTGCATGTTTAAAAAAAATTTTTCGGAAAGACGAAGATCAATCCATCAATTTCAAAAGAATTAAAAAAAAATTTTGTTCAAGAAAACATGCCGCGAAGGTATACGGTAACCTTAAAGGGATACCCGAGTGAAAAACACATTGGGGCTCAAAAGAATCTTCAACATGTTCTTTGTTCAGAAAATGTATTAAAATTTGATCAAACGTTTTTAGTATTAAGAACGAGCACCTCAAAGTTGGCCCCACGAAGACATGGGCGCCGCCATCTTTGTTTGCATTTACGGAAGTGACGTCACTTCGTCCCACCAGCGTTCTCACTCTCTCACTTATTAGGTGTTTTTAGGATGATAAACGCCTTAACTGTACCTCACATACATTGTAGTTCTTATACTTATTCAGAAGTCACTCGAGTCTTTTAAGCCATGTTGTTTTGCTGTTATTAAATGGCAGTTACGAGACCTTGTTGTTCGTCTGATAATTTCTCGCCTTCCCAATGCTTTTCTTCCTCCTCCCAGTCTTCTGAACTTTTCTCATAATGTCGTCTTCATCATAATTCCGGTTTCTGTAAGAATTCCTCTGCAATCTCGATGAAAATATATCCACTTTAATTCCGAGCGTGTGAAAATCCTACAAAGACAAGTAGCCGCGATACGCTGGTGGGACGAAGTGACGTCACTTCCGTAAATGCAAACAAAGATGGCGGCGCCCATGTCTTCGCGGGGCCAACTTTGAGGTGCTCGTTCTTAATACTAAAAACGTTTGATCAAATTTTAATACATTTTCTGAACAAAGAACATGTTGAAGATTCTTTTGAGCCCCAATGTGTTTTTCACTCGGGTATCCCTTTAAGGTCAAATTCTGCGTTACCTATACGTTTGAAATAGAGCATGTTTATATCACAACAACATAAATATGTGTTTTTGATTGCCACAATTTTAAAGTCTCTACGATAAATATATGCTGAGTTATTAAGAACTGAAGTTTCCTGTGACGTCATATTTTCTGACGTCATGGCCCATGGGTCTGACATCAGTCATGCTTTCTAAATTGAATAAACATAAAAAAGACCATATTGCGGCTATTCAGTGTACAGTAAGTACAGTTCCTCTTTAAAATCCGAAAAATACTTGAATATTTATTTTTAAAAGACGTTTTCAAAAATATATGACGTCATAATGACGTTTCCTCTTTTTCGCTGGGAATTTTAAAGTATTTCCTCTCAAAAATCGAAAATTCTAAAAACATACGGTTGTGGGTACCGATTTACTCTTTTGATTGCTAGATTGTCGTAAACAAATATTTTAAACTCTAAAAGATGAATGAAGAAGTTATTTTGTAAATGGTTCTGTATTGAATGTTTCCCGCCAAATGTTGGCGGGAAAATTGTCAAAATTCGAAATTTAATAACTTTTCTCCCTCTTAACCAATCGAACTCGGGTTTTCGGTTTCTTTGTTGTCGACATGATGGGAAATCGAAAATATTAAATTTATTGATGTTCAAGGTAATTGAAAACATCGAGAAACCTATTATAAATGGATACATGACGTAACTGTGACGTTATCAAGATGTCTACGGTAGATCAAATCATCGGATTTTGTTTAGGTCGTCGGTCTTCATCATCCCACAAAAAATTAATCTTCTATGTTGGAAACTAGCTTTTGAAAATATAGCAAAGTGATAGATTTTAGGGTCATTTGTGCCAAGCGTGAAGAGAGGTTTGGTGTGAGTACGCAGAGGAGAGTGTGTAATAATACGCAGAACCTTTTTTTGAAGTAAGACGAGGGGTTCAATGTGAGAAGAATAGGTAGATGCCATAAGGTTGCACTAATAAATTTAGAGTAAGCACTACTTTATAGAATAACCTAATTATATAATAACCTAATCGAGCTAAGTAGCGTAACGGTCTGTTCAATAAATTCTGATAAAAAGAGCTTATTACACGGAAAGTTGTGTAATACGGCTGGGTATTTTTTCGAGTCAGTTTTATTTTTTCGAGCCTGAAAGGCGAGAAAAACTAAAATTGACGAGTAAAAATTCCCAGCCGTATTACACAACTCTCCGTGTAATACATTGTTTATTGTACGACAGCTAACACGAACAAAACATGTTTGTTTTCGCTTACCTTACTATTTGAAGAAAATCTCGAGAGAAGAAATCTCGAGAGAAGAAATCTCGAGAGAAGAAATCTCGAGAGAAGAAATCTCGAGAGAAGAAATCTCGAGAGAAGAAATCTCGAGAGAAGAAATCTCTCAGCCCAATGTTGGAGGCGGACGCGCACTGAAAAGTTTTTTTCGCGCTAAAAGCTGATTGGCTGTTACTCAAACAGCCCCATTTCGATTGGCTCGCGCGCTTACAAAACCTTTTAGTGTTGAATAAACCTGTTCGCGAGCCGTGTAATACGCGTACGGTCTCATATTTGCACTCGTTTTAGCCCGTATTTGCACTCGAGAACGCCACAGTACCCGGTTTTTACGATTCTTCATCCTTACATGTAAATAGGTTCGGGCGTGTCGTGACGTGCGTGACGTCACCGCGCATAGTTATCATAATAGATTCTAGTCATATATTACAACTGACTGTGTTGCTATTGCAGTTCCGGCCAAAATATCAACGAAAAACAAGCAGTTCTTTGGCCAACGCGATCTCTACAACGGTTCATTAGTGAGAACAGTTCCAGTACTTTGCTAAGAAGACCACAGAAGCCGTGGGAAATCTACTGAAGCCGTGAAATTCGAAAATATCGAATTCGTAAGTTGGTGAATGGCTGTCGAAGGCACACGCCATGTTTTGTGACTGAACCGTGAACGCGAAAATGTTTTCTAACCTTGGCTGTGGATTGATAAACCCAATAACTATGGCTGCTGATACTCGCAAGAACCTCCAGTTGCCCGTTAGTAGACTTTTTATTGGAATATTCTTTGTCTCTTTTATAACATTCGAGTTGGTCGCCACTTCGAAGACTGGCTGCACTCATTTACTAACCAAATCATCGGGGAAAATATACAGTCCAGGTTACCCAGAGGAATATCCTGACTCGACGTTCTGTAGATGGACGATCTTTATGCCAACACACGAGAAGATTTTGCTGACTTTCGTGACTTTTCAAGTCGAGGCTGGTACCTCAAACTCCATCTGTGATAAAGATTATGTTGAAATTATGGACGTCGGTTTTAAAAGTTTAGGAAAATTCTGTAACAGCCCTCAAAGGTATCCAAGAGGGACAATACGCTCAACTGGAAATACCGTTAGAGTAATTTTCAGTTCTAATTTCAATAACAGTCGTGGTTTTGCTGGGCTATTCCAATTGAATTTTCGCAAAGAGCCATGTGGTGAATATCTGACTGGAATGAAGGGGGAAATTAGGAGTCCGAATTTCCCAGGACCCTATCCTGCACCGAAGGAATGCATTTGGCGGATAGAAGTACCAGCCAGTATGGTAATAAAGTTTTATTTCCTTGAATTTACACTAGATCCTAAGTCAGAGTGTAATTTGGATTATATTAAGGTGCGTGATGGATTCAATGCAACTTCTAGATTGATGGGTCATTTTTGTGCCAAAAGGAAGCCTGATCTTTCGGAAGTTCGTTCAACTGGGAATAAAATGTGGCTGGAGTTTAAATCATTTATGCCCACAGCATCCATTGGTTTTCATGCATTCTATGAAGCCGAACCTCATTGTGGTGGACTACTGAAGGGTGAAATGGGTAGCTTCACGTCACCTGGGTACCCAGATAGGCCTTCTGTTAGTACAACCCAGGAATGCTTATGGAAAATTGAGACAGAACCAGGCCATATTGTGTCTGTAGTGTTTAGCAAGTTTGATTTGGGCGCATCAAGAAGTGAGATCAATTGTGTGACAGACTACATTGAGTTGTATGATGGCAGCGATGATCAATCAAAAGTTTTAGGTCGTTATTGTGACAAGGTTCTGATACCTCAGGATATCCGTTCAACTGGAAAACTGATGTCTGTCAAACTCCGACGCAGTATATACACAAGAGGTGTTGGCTTCTTTGCTACGTACACTGCTATTGACCCTAAAAATCAGTATGACAAGTGTTCTGAGTCAGCCAGTGAACTGCTTTTCAAATGTGACAATGGGAACTACATTAAGTGCCAATGGAAATGTGATGGGACGGATGATTGTGGGGATAACTCAGATGAAAATAACTGTCGTGATCATACTTTTCAGCCTAGGAACTCTAGCAAACTGAGAAACTATGTAATTATTCTAGTTTCTATAACAGGGTCAGCTGTTGCCATTGTTCTAACTGCTTTTATTGTGGATAGGCTTAGAAAGAAAAGGAGATCCCGAGCTAGGAGTAGGAGAAGACGTAGGTGCCCTAGACTTAGCCCTTTTGACAATGCTCCGTTGACTGATACAAGCGAGCCATCATCCCCTCCACCACCATATGACTTTGCCGTTTCTGTATCAGGTTGTTGTGATAATGCTTCATCTAATCCTCCACCATACACGCGTGATGACCCTACCCATGCTGCTTCTACAGAAGTTGGTGCTTCAGGTGATCAGCTTGAAGAGAGAACTCATGTGGGGGAGGAAGAACAGCAGGCAAGTGGTTCTGCTGATTTGCAAGAAGAACTGATGAGGGACCCTACAGGTTTCATAACAACAAGGACACAAAATAGTGAGGATGCCGTCAGCATTGGAGGGTCCCCACCTACTAGTGACACCTCTCCCTTGATTGTCTAGGAACATAGGATCAGTGCCAATGTGAGGTGAACCTCACAGTTATTATACTTTTGCAAATGTTGTGTTTGACATGTTATATGTTTGATCTAGTTGTTAAGTAATGGTCCATATAAGAACTGTAGTGCTCCACGGCAAGGAATGTTAAAAGCTGTTAATTTTCGATTATTCTTTCTCGTAATTTCATTGGTTGATTCTTATAAATTAAATAGAAACCCATCGAAATAACACATTATCATTCGATATTTTTTGGTGCTTGAATTTATTTTTGATGAAACTAACTATGGTTTAATTTCGAAGAATATCGTGTGCGGGGAAAGTTCTCAAATTTGTGATTGAAAAATCTTTTGTTTTCTCTATATCCAATTGGCTGGATGGTGGCTTGTCTGAGTTTTCACAGAAAAAAGAAGCAATAGCATAAAAAATACTTTATTTTCGAGATGTACATAGTTTGGACTGTATAGACACCTCCTAAAGTACTAACTCAAAAGGCACATTCAAGCAAAATCGTATGTGGGGGAGGCTCATTGCCGCAGAACAATGGATTCTACTACAGTTCTTATCTGGACCATTACTTAAATTAGATTGGATTTGTGCAGGGTTTTCAATAATCTTATATATTAAACTGGTGTATATTCAGTGAAGTATGCAGAGAAGAAATGTCTTCAAATTCTTAATTGCTTCCATACATTATACTGAAGAGATCCTTACTTTGTCCGATTGGATAAATTAAATGTAGCCAGTACAAATATCAAAAGTAGATGGGAAACTGCACCATGCAGCTACTGGCTCTTGTTGAAAATCCTGCATATGTACATGTACTTATGTATGTTAGAGTAAATACATTAGTACCAAAGATAGAGTAGCTGAACCTTTTTTAAATAATTTTAACCACAGAGTACAAGTAAACATTCACAATATTTCATGCTTTAATTAGGTAATACGGATTTCCCAGAAACTGTGATTCAGATCCCTTGTGGAAAAGATGAAACAATACAATTATAATATTTTTAAGGAGCTATACCGGTATATGTCATGGTGTTTCACTTGTGTGGACTCCATGTTCGATTGGTAGCTGTTAATTGCTACAAAGAGATACATTTCCCTCCCTCAATGCTCGATTGAAATGATATTTTCGTATGCATAGGGTATACACACTTTGTTATTCATTTTTGCATAAAAACTAGTTCCTTTGATTTTAACCATTCCACATGTGTGCAAGGTTTGTCAGTTCATATGAAAATTGCTAAAAATAAGTGTATCCATGAGTCCATACTGTGAAATAACATAAATGTATCTCACTGTGACATGGCCCCTTTAAAAGCAGTCTTGATTGTAGGATTGCCACTGCTCCGAGAACCAATCAGAATGCTTTATCTACATCATGAAGAAGCTTGTCATATGTAACAAAATAATGTACATATGACAGGCTGCATGCAGCAAAGGTGTAAGTGACTCTTGATCACATTCTAAATTATCCTTCAAATTCTTTGTTATCAAAGGGAGAATTTAAAATGTGATCAGGAGTCGTTTATTACGCCCTTGTTGTACACAGCCCTTGATCATGTGTATAGATGCTATTCCAAATATGGCTGATCTAATTTACATAATGCCAAAAAAGGTGTAGGGAATGCTGCCAGTGTATAAAGCATACCATAGTAAGTAATACTGAGCAGTTTGGGAGTTTGGTCTTTCATTGTTGCAAAGTTATTTACATTTAAATACAAGGAAAGTCATGAAAACGAGGCTAGTTAAGAATAACTGGCTCAAACCCATATAAAACTCTATGTATTGAAATCTTGATAAAACTTAGTACCATAATTTATATTATCATCCCAAAATTCAGTGAATTGCTAATCTTGGCATACTCTTTAGCATGGCAGTATTCAACTGTTATATTATTTTACTGCTCCAAGTCTATACTCTTCATATTATAATATTCTCCATTTTATAATAGGGTCTATACCACAACAAGCAAGAGCAGTGGTTGAAAGCCAGAGAGCTAGTCATTGTGTTAAACCAGCTATGACCCCTAGCACCTTGGCCATGATTCTACATTTGCAGTTAGACTGGGCAAGTCTCTTAATTTTTCTTGGTCACTATGAATTTCTAACGAAACCTGAAACAACTATGGGCGCTGATCAAAGTCATGACCCGGCTAATCCACAGATCAAATTGGAATTTAGCACGCATTTTGATTGTTGTACCTTTCATGGCCAATCGAAGATTGAGCACAAGTCAAATTTTCTGTAGTAGGTGGTGGGGGAGGGGACAAGAGAAAAAAAATATTCCATCCATCTCTCCCCACCCCTCCTCAGGGGTTTGTTGTAGACTCGGACATATTCCTCACTTGGTCAAAATTAGTGAAAACTTACATTGGTGATCAAAACACAGATAGTGACCAAGAAAAGTGAAAGAACTTGATCTAAGTCTAATTCACAGTGTACAGTGACATTACTGTGTATACAGTTGTATCAGGCCTCAAAATTAAAAACAAGTCCTTAGTCAATCACTAGTAGTGGCAGCCAGCAAATAATATCTAGTCAGCCAGCATAATGTTAGTCCGGGGGGACTCCCTTATGTGAGGAGTACATGGATGCTCGTTGTACCTTTTAGGGGTCAAAATCAGGAGTTTGGTACCACTTAGGGTATCCACCATCAAACACAGACATTTCTATGTAAAGTGGTACCTTTTAGGGATCGGGTGTCAGTTGAACAAAAAAGCTGTTATCAATTTACATTTTTATTATCTTTTAGGGGTCAAAATAAGCTTGAGCCACGCCCAGTTTAGTACCTCTTAGGGGTCAAATCGAAAATGTCCGACATCCCTACCCCTTTTATATGGGAGTCACCCCCCGGGATGTTAGTAGCCTAATTGCTGACTCAATCAGTAAGTTTTAGTTGCCAAACAGTGTTTTAATCTCATTGGCGATGATGGTATATGCTGGTATGCAAGAGGCATGTAAAGCTTGGTTCATAGTTTTTAATTGTTTTACACATTTCATTTTATATGGAATCATTAAAACTTTAATTATCTTGTATATTAAAACAAGAAATGGCAAAACTTAGTGGTTTCTTATAAGTAACGATAAATGGTACCTAATGATAATATTTCACCAAAATTGCACAAACCTGCAGGGCGAGTACAATTTGGAAATACTACAAATGGTATTTATTGTTTAAATTGCACCAAAAAACAGACAATTCTTTGTTAATCGTTTAACTAAAAAAATTAGTCTTAGTAGTAATTAAACTCTGACTGCAAAGGTGTATGTGTAGTCAAGGAAACTACATGTATACAAGTGTTGGCAAAGCACTTTATTTCATAGAATCACAAACATTGCCTTGGCCTTCTTTTACAGCCAATTTTAGGGTGAGCACTGAAACATTTAAAAATTGAAATTGCACTGAATTTCAACTTCCTTCACTGAATTTCAACTTCCTGCACTGAATTTCAGCTTCCTGCACTGAATTTCAACTTCCTGCACTGAATTTAAACTTCCTGCACTGAATTTCAACTTCCTGCACTGAATTTCAACTTTACATTCGATTAACCAGAAATTGGGGTGCTCTCAACCAATCGGATTCCAAAATTTTAAGTCGTATCATTAATGTACTTATCGTCAGAATTCGTTTGGAAATTCTATCTTTTTAGTTGATATATCAATCATAAGACATTTATAAGGAGTAATAAGTATTCTTTATTGGTATGGAACAATTATTATATTAGGGTATTCACCGATTTGGTTTTCCACAATTCATGTATATTTCTGACTTGCAATGTACAACAATACTTTTATATTGGAAATAAAGTTATTTTACCCATGTGCCACGAGTTCTTGTTGAGTACATGGGAATTAAAATTACAGTGCTCTATACTTGAATAAGATACATCCCCCACATACCCACCCTTGGGGGTATGTATTACATAACTAGTACTATTAGCCATCATAAACTGATAAAGGACTGGGACCGAGTGTGTAAATTCAATTGAATTCTAAAATATTTTTAATTGTGCCCAACCACATGAAAGATCATGTCGAAATTAGGCCATCCCTTCATGTAGGACGACACGAATTGCTACCAAATTGTATTCTATTGTATTGTATTGTGTTGCGTTCTGTTGTTGTATTGAATTGTGTTGTATTCTATTGTATTTTTGGTAAAAATTTGTGTCGTCCTACATAAAGGGATTGCCCGAAATTAGTATGTTTAGCGAGTTTGAAGATGTTTAAGTAAATAACAACTGAATAGGAAGCTTTTGCAAATCAAAAAAATAGGAAGACGGTATGAGAGTAGACTGCATCCCAAAAAAACATACTGAGTTCTCTTATTTTTGAAATCTCACTAC
This sequence comes from Actinernus sp. WN-2022, assembly GCA_030867875.1. Taxonomy (NCBI): domain Eukaryota; kingdom Metazoa; phylum Cnidaria; class Anthozoa; order Actiniaria; family Actinernidae; genus Actinernus; species Actinernus sp. WN-2022. Next base: position 480,186 of record JAOWCC010001812.1, read on the forward strand.
CTCGTTAATATTGATCCAAACGTCCCCAAACTCAGTCAACACACTATAATTTTGATGTGATCTTTCTCGTTGTGGAGTTATTTTTTAACAAGAATAAATGCTATTCTACTTTACAGGTGATAAACTATTCCAAATCTTCATAATGAAATGTTCTCTGTCCCGAGTTGGTTTTATATTTATGAATTCTTTGATCGTTTTATTGCGGCAGTTCTTGTGGTGTTTAACAAACGTGAACTTGGATTTCAGTAATTCATGATCAGGTGCTCATTTGGCATGCATTTGGTTCTTGACACATTTGGGGACCGTCGACGTATGCTAATAATCAGTGCCCCGCTTAAATATCCACTGGACGTTCGGGGGAAGGGGGGACATTTAAGTGTGGGGCGCATAAACTGGGAACGAGATTGGAGCAAAAATATGGACGTTAAGGGGGGAGTCCGACTTTAATCAGTCCAGCTAGTGGACATACATACACACATATACTTTATTTTGATACGCTAGCCACTACAACTACAGCACTGAATGTTGACTCGCGAGCTGATTTCCAAGTGGGGCGTACAAAGATTGGTGTATATATATACAAGATTCGTGAATGATATGAATTAACGATGGCTCATATTAAGTTTCCTTTTTTTTTTAAAAGACTGACGAATAAAAATGAAAATAATCAGCATAACTCAGTGTCAGGCATGGAGGCAATATTACGTTTAAACTGAGCTAAGGCCATCCCTATTTTTTTTCCCGTTTCTCATCGGTGGGGTTTTCAAAAATTGGGTCGGTCGGTCGGGTGAGAAAAAAAAAATTATGATAAAAAATACGCGGAGAGACTGGAACTAATAAGGCGCGGTTGCACAGGCGAGGTTACAAACCAACATCGACGACGAAACCATCGATGTCGTCGTCCGTATACGCTACAAACATGGAATTACAAATGCACCGCCGAAACTATTGTGTAACCTACCCTCGAGCATGAGCTTCCAGGAGCTGCTCTAGGGTTTCTTCACCCCTACCCCTCCCCCCAATTTTTTTTTTATTTCTACAAAAAGCCACAAAAATGGGTCGGTCGGACGATGAGAAACGGAAAATAAAAAAGGGATGGCCTAATGTATTTGCCTTCTTAGCCTTATCCGGTAGGCTGTTCCAAAGCATAGCACCGCTGTATTTGAAGCTGCGCTTTAGATAGTTGGTTTTTGGCTTTGGAAGTGCTAGATCCGTGTCAAGGTTTCTCAGATTATATTGAACTTTACTTTCAGAAAGTTTTATAAATGATTCTCTTAAATATGGTGCAGATTGATTATTCAGCGTTTTATACATTAATGTCGATTTAATTTGAATTTGTATTTCTTGGAGAGTTTTCCAGTCTAAGGCCATCCCTATTTTTTTCCCCGTTTCTCATCGGTGGGGTTTTCAAAAATTGGGTCGGTCGGTCGGGTGAGAAAAAAATAATTTTTAAAAATGCGCGGAGAGACTGGAACTAATAAGGCGCGGTTGCACAGGCGAGGTTACAAACCAACATGGACGATGAAACCATCGATGGTCGTCCGTATACGCTACAAACATGGAATTACAAATGCACCGCCGAAACTATTGTGTAACCTACCCTCGAGCATGAGCTTCCAGGTGCTGCTCTAGGGTTTCTTCACCCCCACCCCTCCCCCCAATTTTATTTTTATTTTTACAAAAAGCCACAAAAATGGGTCGGTCGGACGATGAGAAACGGAGAAAAAAATAGGGATGGCCTAAGCAATCAAGTATATCTCCTGAGCGAGTTTCATAGCATGCACCAGTAATTACTCTTGCCGCACGAGATTGCCAATTTCTGTATACTATCTTTAAACACGAAGTTCCGGTATAAATAGGTAAGCCCCTCCTCTTTTCACGCATGGCGAGCTCGAAATTTAAAATTTAGATTGCTGAGCAGTGAAGAAAGCAAGCGAGCATATCAGCCTCTCCTTTGAAATGCTAGAGTTTTAAGGTTTAAAATTAAACAAGCTATAAAAAAAAGTGACCAGAGGGAAGATAGTTGTCCATTTATGACTGCCAGTGGTATTTTATGACTGTTTACGAACTCTGTAGCCCTTACTCTGAAGTTAAACATTTTTGTATTTCATTTGAATTTCGCGCGATAAGCAATCAGTAGGGAGCACTCAAGCGGAGCATCACGCAGATGTTCACTACACAAAGGGCGATTGACAACTGAAGGGTGACAAACCCCTGGGCTCGCCTTTTTATACCGGAGCCACAGGTATCCCACAAAGGGGAGCAGTAATCAAAATATGGTTGTACTAGGGTTTTGTATATACATTCAAGTGAAGTGATTGGCACGAAGGGCTTAATTCGCCTCAAGGCACCAATCCCTGCACTCGCCTTCTTACAAATGCTATCAATGTGATTTTGAAAGGTTAGTCTCTCATCAATTTCTACTCCAAGACATTTGTGTGAGCCCACCCGAGCGACTCCAACATTGTCTATAAATACATTGTTTGATATTTCCTCGATTTTGTTATTAAGATTAAATGCAGAGCCAATAATCATCAGCTTCGTCTTTGAAGGATGAAACTGTAGTTTGTTTACAGCAAGCCAATTACATATATTATCAATATCTGAATTTAAGTTAGGAGGCAAGATCAGCTTCATTAAACGAAGATGTAAAGATTTGGGTGTCGTCTGCATATAGACAGGGAGTGGTAGAGGTAAGGCACTTTGGCAGGTCATTTATATATAACAGAAATAGGAGCGGTCCTAGGATTGAGCCATGAGGAACACCGCAAAGTATTTATTTTGGAGATGAAAGAGACCCATTAACAAAGCACTGTTGTTGCCTGCATTTAAGATAGGAAACGAACCATTTCAGCTCAACAACCCGAAACGCCGTAGAGTTTCATTTTCTGAAGCAAGATTGAATGGTTTATCGAATCAAAGGCTTTTCGTATGTCTAAAAATACCACACCTGTCAACATTGCCTTATCCATACTTTCAAACCACTTGTCGCACATCTGTATAAAATCGTTATCTGATTCATATACACAGTATCTGATTATCTGAATATGTATTTTTTAAATTGTCTTTAGTAACTAGCTACATCCCGGGGGGGGGTGTGGGGGGTACTTACATAAAAAATGGGTATGTATGTGAGGCCAAGAGGCTCAAACCCTGACCCTGTTTGACCCAATCCGAGCTCCAAAACCCTGATTGCCCCCTTTTGGGGAAAAAAAACCCTGATTGCTCCTTCTTTAAATTGTTTTCAAAGCACGGTCGGGTATGTACACCGGCCGGTATACCGCGTAACGGGATTGCATGCAAAATACGGAACATTTCAAGTCGGGACGTAAACAAATCAGCAGATGAATTCGAAGTACACAGATAAGTACTGAAGTACGAATTAGCGGCGTCACGATGTATGGTAACCTCAGTGCTTGCATGTGGACAGGCGATAAAAATGTTGCAACAGAATGTCTTCTTTTGACATAGTAGCTAAAAAAACTGAACCCTAACTGCCAAAAAAATACTGAACTCCGACCCTAACTGCACCCAAATTATACTGAAATCCTGACCCCCCGGGGCTACATCCTCTCGCTGAATCAGTTCCTAAACTCATCAGCATTATTCTTACCCCAAACTGATACTTCCTTCACATTCAACTGGCTGAGAACAATATAAATGCATGGCGCCAATGATCAACTGCTTAATTATAAAACCCCTTTCTAAATTTGAAAGTTTCCAAGCGAGGATCAATGGATTACGGTAGAAGCAGTCACTGAGATGTTTCACTTGAAGTTTTTCATAATCTCTAAAAAAAAATTCTTACTAAGGGTCGTAATATTGGTTCAGTGTGTACTGAGGCGGAAAGAAGCACAGCTGTATCTCAAGTGATACCACGTGCTACATGTATGTCTAGTATGCTGAGAGGTCAAGTAAATTAATGGTACAGTTGCTTTCGTTAGAATCAAGAATAGAATAGAATCAACTTTAGTAAGACAGACATACTTTATTTATACACGGCTAAATAAAACATCAGCACAAAGCTATATGTACAATTTAAAAACAGTATATAACTCAATATACACAATCTAAAAATAGTACATAATTCAATAAACTGACCGCTGGTTTACGTATTTGCCGTGTGGGAGTAGGTCGGGACGTTAGTGTTCTTAGTTTATTGGGAAGCCCGTTCTATAAGGCAGCTCCAGAATAGCTAAAGCTGCGTTTTAGGTAGTCAGTTTTTGGCTTTGGAAGTTGTAATTTGTTATGAGAATCTCTCATGTCGTAACTTGAGTGTCGAAATTGGGAAAACATCTCTTGCAAATATGCTGGAGTACGATTGTTTAAGGTTTTGTACATGACATGTGCTTTCTGCTTTCTCGACCATGTTAAGGCCTGGTTCAGGGGTCAAATTTCGGATAAAAACTGTTTTCCTTATTTCAGCACAGCCGAGTACGGTAAGTACGCCAAGTTTCTCACGACAATAGGTATCGCCATTCTTGACTTCCTTACGGTGGTTTGTGTGTAGTAAAACGTGTAGAACACGAAATCAGTAAATCAAAAACGCGGCTCCGAGTTTAAAACAGCTAGGATGATGAGTGGATGTGTTTAGTTAAGGTTGAAGCTTTTACCTAAATCAGCTTAGAAAAGATGACTACAATATAATGTTTCATTAACGAGTAAGTTAGGCGAAAATATGCAAAATAGGTCACGTGAATTTTTGGACCCTTAATATCTCCTTATCTTTACATGATAGTCATGTTTTCTAAGCGTGGTCTAAAACACTGCGGGAGGAGTAATGTTATAGCAGGGTTACTTTATATTCATATGTTATCGTCGCAGCCGCATTTCATTTAAACGATTTTATATAATTATGACGTCATCGACCACGTGATACGACAACCATCCATGATGGTGTAGTTAGATTTTGTTTAAACTGTTATTTCTGTCAGAAAACATTTTTTAACGTAAATCGATTTTCCGTTAAATGAACCAGGCCTTAACATGCTTGAGTTGTTCGTGCAACTGCAATTTTATCCCAACCAAGCATATCGAGTAATGGGTCTGAGCTGGTGTCATAGCTAGATATTGTTACTGCCCTTGCCGCACGATTTTGCAATTTTTGCAACTTATATTATATCACTTAGTTTTAGACTAAGCCCGTCCCATACACCACTGCAATATTGAATGTGAGGTTCAATCAACGCTTTGTATATTTTTGATTGCAGTACCTCCGTAATAAAAGTGACACGCTTTAGAGCGTCAATACCTTTTTGAGATCATATCAATGTGCTTGGTCCAGGACAGTGTCTCATCCATATTTAGTCCGAGCTAGGATTTGCTGGAATGGACTTTACTAATTTCTGACGTCACAGTTAGCTTGTGTTTTGAGCCCCTGTCGTGAACCGATGACCATAAACTCTGTCTTGGCTACATTTAGACTGAGCTTATTGGCCCTCAACCAGAAATTGACATTTAGTAATTCTTTATCGATTACTTTTTCAAGTTCAGCGTTAGTAACGAGAGTTACACCTAACAGTTTACACTGATAAATTTATGGCCCTCAACGAAATAAGAAAAGAAAAAATTCCAATATCGTAGCTATATAAAAACTAGCATTCAGAATAGAACAATTAAATACAAATATTACGAATGATGATACAACTATCAATGTACAATTATCTAAAATCTATAAAGTTAAAATACGTACAGCAAATATTTAAAACCGGGTTTACTGCAATCGCTCAAAAATACAAGTATAAAAGTTACGGATTAAAGTGTTTCAGGGCTTCGTAACTGTTCTTAAAATATTTAAGAAAATTATTGTTAAAAGATTTAACAGTTGGCTTTTTTCTTATGTCTAATGGAATCTGATTCCAGAGTTTGGTTGTACATACAACCGGCATAAACATAAACGGGAATTTCTGGTTCAGTCATGAACTGTAAAGACGCGCCTTTCGCTTTAGGTCAGCCGTACTATATAAGCTATAAAAATATACGGGTATGTGCGTCCCAAAGGCACGTATGCTTTCGAGCAGTTTTAGTTTGAAATATGGTTGTAAATTTTGCCTTTATAATTTTTAATAGGGTATGACTTGACATAGAAAAACACATATTCACTCTTCATTTATTTCTCTTAGCTTCTATTGTTATTTTAACGGTGGTCTTTGATTAAAATAAATTGAGAAAGATAACAAACCATGGTGAAATAGATAATGTGATTAAAAGCTGATTTACCGGTGGTGCATGAAGAGAGAACTAGGGGAATACAAATGATGCACTAACTTTCTTCAGCATTAAAATGGCTTTTTGAACTTTATCCAATCATGCAGCACCGATAATTTTATTAGTCATCTTCAGCACGGCTTTTCTTTTGCTCTCTTCAGCTGTTTGAATTTTTTTTATTCTGCATGCCCCGACTTTTCCGTCATGATAACTACAATTCATAAAGTTAAGTTAATGAAGTGCATGCTTCGAACTAACGCTTATTATTTTATCATCCATATCGATTAAAAGCAAGGATATTGAATGCAAAAATTATATAAAATATCTTGGTATTTTCAAAGATGAGCATCATCTAACTTAGGAGCCTCATTAGACTTGCTCTAAGTCGAACTCGCTGAGTCACTGGGTGAGCGATTACTGGGTCAAAAATCGAGCGCGAGAATCGAAGCGAGAGGCGAGTTCGGGGGGCTAAGAAGGATTTTGAGAAAGTCTAGAGCCTCATATTAAACATATCAGTAATAAGATCGCAAAGAATATTGGCATAATCACCAAGTTGCGACATTTATTTACCTTAACATACAGCATATGCATGTTGAAGCAATTGTATTATACCCTAATATACTGTCTGGGGCAATACTGCATGACCTAAAACTCTAGATTAGCCAAGCTAATTACAAAACAGAACAAATGCATCAGAAGTATGTTTTTTGTCCAATCCCATATTATAACATAATGTCCTTATTATAACATATTAGATATTTTGAAATTCAGTAACATAGTAAAACTTAAAACCGCATGCAATATTTGTTCATAAAATCATTAATGACAAACATTTTTTTCTTAACAGCCTCGGCTGAAGTTCATAGCTACAGTATACTAGATATTCCTCAAGGCAAAACCTGTACAGGCCTACAGGACTAGAACCAATTACGGGATTATTTGCATTTAGATGTTATGGCACACAAGTTTGGGAATGTATCCATTAGAAATCAAAATCCTAAAGAACAGCATATTTACAATTTTAAGAAAGCCTATAAAAAGTACCCGTTGATGAATCAGACAAACACTATCACTTAAGAATACAGAAAATCGGTAGCTTGTAATTATCATACTTGATTTATTTTGATGCTTGTATAAAATCCTATGTTCATTATTTGCTTCAGATAACTTGTTAACTCTTATTCACGTAGCATGGCAGAGACCAACTCGAAAGCTTTGCTACCGTTGGCCTCTGCACCGACAATAGTGTACTCTTCTTTTTAATATATATATATGTTTTCCTTCATGTATGGTAACTTAACACTGATAACATAAATTGTATCTTATAAAAAAAACTGTGAAAATAAAACTGAACTGAACTGATGCTACATCAAGTGAATAGTAAGATATTTCTTGATTTGAGTAGCATGAGGCAAAAGTGTCGTTTTGAACTTCCCGCAGTCTCTTCCATATTAGGAAAATTCCATATTCCATATTTGGAAGAGCTGCCAGGAAATTCAAAATGGCGGTTTCTAGGTCCCAGGCCTCTAAATCGACATTCGTTGTTTGATATGTGCATGATAAAGGTTGTGTTTCGAATATTACGTGACGACAACCAGGGAATGTTCTGACATTTCTTTCTCCTTGTGAATGAAACTATTTTCTGATTTAGTTCAAATATTTGGTAAACTCACTGATATAAGCTTCAAATTATAACGTGGATGTTTATAAAATGTCATTTATCTCTACGAGCTTGTTTTTGTACAACTGAATGAATCCCTGGTTGACGTCATATTCATTCATTTATATAACTCGTGTACACAACACTCGCGGATCATTGGCAGGTTCTGGCCATGGAAACCCCACACTTCACCCTACCTTATTATAGGAAATTAACAATGCACGTTGACAACGCGAAGAAAATTTACGTTACACTACATTAACGCGAATTTTTCAAAAGTTAGGTTTACATGCATTAAATGAACGCGAATTTTTCGATAAGCATCTTGCTTTATTTACTGCGATTTTCATAATTCTGCAAACTCGCACTTTACATTTCTGAACGCCAAACTGCGTTTTGGCTTCCGTCAATAAAACCTTCCAAGACAAGTGCACGGATGTTTCTAAGTTTTTTTTAAAGCCGAAAATTTGGGTTTGAAGCCTAACTAGACCCTATCAATTCAAAAGATCTTTCAAAGCCTCACGGTGAAATCACCAAGAGCTGCTCACTCGTTTGATTGACGGAAACCAAACCGCAATAGTGACTCTGAAGAGCCAATAGAGGAGTCATGAACTAATAAGGTTTTGAAATGAAATAAAGGTGCTTTAAAATAACAATGTTGTAAAATAGCGTGCATTAAATTTACATCGACATTAATTAAGATACATTAAATTAACGCGAATTTTGTAAAATCGCGTTAATAAAGTGCATTGTTAATTTCCTATAATAAGGTAACCTTTAATCATTGATAAAACGATACATATGCTCAAGCATGTTAAGGCCTGGTTCAGGGGTCAAATTTCGGGTAAAAACTTTTCCTTATTTCAGCACAGCCGAGTATGGTAAGTACGCCAAGTTTCTTACGATAATAGATATCGCCATTCTCGACTACCTTAAGTGGTTTGTGTGTAGTAAACCGTGTCACGTGGTCTGTCACGTGACTTAGAACACGAAATCAGTAAATCAAACACGCGGCTCCGAGTTTAAAACAGCTAGGATAATGAGTGGATAGGTTTAGTTAAGGTTGAAGCCTTTTACCTAAATCAGCTTAGAAAAGATGACTACAATGTTTCGTTAACGAGTAATTAAGGCGAACATATCCAAAATAGGTCACGTGAATTTTTTGTACCCTTAATATCTCCTTATCTTTACATTATAGTCATGTTTTCTAAGCGTGATCTGAAACACTGCGGGAGGAGTAACGGTTTAGCAGGGTTACTTTATGTTCATATGCTATCGTCGCAGCCGCATTTCACTTAAACGATTTTATAAAATTATGACGTCATCGATCACGTGATACGACAACCATCCACTTAACAAATTTAAGGAAGTTGATATTAGTGTTATGGTGTAATTAGATTTTGTTTAAACTGTTATTTCTGTGAGAAAATATTTTTTAACGTACACCTATTTTCCGTTAAATGAACCAGGCCTTAACATGCTTGAGTGGTGGGTAGTTTCCCAGAAACTGGGATTGAGCCGGAAAAAACATAGTAGGAGATATAACTAGAACAGAACAGAATGATGTGAGAGTCCTTAAGATCAGTACAGATAGCGAGTCGTTAGCGTCTGCCCACTTGAGTGAAATTTGTGACCACAGCTCCTATTCATAATTAATATTCCAACTTCATGCACAGTACAATCCAAGCAGGTGACTGGCTAATGACAGTGCTTTATTGGTGAGACAATAGACCATTTTCTCAAGTATGCGCGCGCACGTAACAGGCTTGACGGGCCGGTAAATACTTCACGTGGGAATCACGTAGTGGTTTCCTATAACCCTCCCTATTATTTCAACCAATACTAAATCCAAGCTGCCTACATGAAGTATTTCTTGGCGGGCCGTGAGTTTTGTTTGCTTTTGCTAGACTCGTTCTGATGCTACAGCCTTTGTTATTCAAATTATCGGCTATTGTTCAAAAATTGGCGGCTATTGTTCAAGAAGCGATTTGGCGGGCCAATATTGCATGCGTGCGCATACCTGAGAAAATGGTCTATTCTCGGTAAAAACTTGCACTATTACGGAAGTTGAATACAACTACCAGAATCCTTTTCGAATTCTTTTTGTTATTCAGATTTTTTAACTCCTGAGAATACCAGATTAGAAGAACAAAAGAATCAGCGCAAAGGATTCTGGTAGTTGTATCCAACTGATTGCTGAGAAATCTTGCTGAAAATCTATTCAGACCTCCAAAGAGTTTATTTTGCGGAAACTGACTTGGAGCCATCAGAACTGAAACAAGGCCATGGTAGACTAAGAGGAGCCTACACTTGGCTACCCTGGGTGCCTCTCTTAGCCAAAGCTTAGGCGCGAAGGAGCGAATCGACGAGAAGGCAGTCTCTTCGCTTCGCTCCTCGATGGCGGCGCTTCGCGCCTTTCGCACTAGAGAGGGCAGTAGAACCTCTGGCGTCCAGGTAACACTTGACAAGTCATTGATGTAATGATAGGAATAAGAATGGACCTAGAATAAACCCTTGGAGAACTACCTTCAATTACAACTCGATCTCGCCTACGTCCAATCAGAAGCTTGAAAACCATGACAGTAGACGAACATTTATCCCATGTTTCAGTTGTACAGGAGGTCACGAGGCAATGGGGTACGTATCCACTTGACCAGAATTATCAAGTAATGTGCCTATCCAACATCTTTGTAGTACATAGACCCGTTGCACAAATGGAGTGTAATTGAATAACCGTAATGTTTATTAGGAATCTCAGTAGTCTCACATTCATGTGAAAACGCTTTTGTGTGGCAACGTGACCACGAAGCTAGTCTCCAGGGCCGCGCGGGTTGTTCAAAGCCCGATTAGTGTTAATCCTGGATTAACTCTGCACAGAACCTATTGGTTGTCATGGAAATTAACCCTGGATTAGCACTAATCGGGCTTTGAACAACCCGGCCCAGGACAATACCTATTTAAATTGGACGCCATTTAGGACTTCCCCTTGACAAATCCATGCTATAGATTGGGGGTGGCGAATGGTAAATCCGAGACTTTGCGAGACGCGGAGACTTGTGTTTTCAAAATCCGAGCGATTTGATAATCCGAGCATTTCGAAATCCGAGCCCGAAACTGTTATCAGGTAGTTATTATGACGAAACACCAAGTACCTTTCATCACGCCAGGTGAGGAATTCATGGCCATTCAACCAATTAGCTGTCGTTCGCGTACCTTATAAAACACATGCTGAGGCCGCCAAAAAACCGTAACTCCAATAAAAGCTAATAATTAAAAAGAGAAAAAGTCGCGACTCCGAGAGCCTCTCAAAAAAAAAATCCGAGACTCCGAGATCCTTTCCAAAAAAATATCTGAGACTCAGAGACTGATACTCTCCAAAACAATCCGAGATTCCGAGACGGGCAAAGTAAAATCGAGACTGCGAGACCCGATCTACCTATAAAATGCGAGATTTCGAGATTGGTACGGTTGTAAATACAATCCCGAAAAATAGGAATTGTACAACGAAATATTCCAGGACAGTCCCAATAACTTGGGACCTGCAATTCGATAATCGAATGGGCAGTGCAAGGCTAATGGTTATTGTACACATGACCTGCATTACTTATTTAATACCCTGGCGGATTATGTCTTTATTCACATACTGTATAAGAGTATGGGGTGTAGCCTCATATACCAAATATTTGAGTCAAATTGACAAGTTGCAGAAATTGGGTACATTCAGCAGATTACACCAATTGGGCTTGTAAATGACAGATTCGAATATCGTCGATGTTCCCGTGCACCCGCTACACGATCTTCTACCTCCTCGTAGAAATCGCATTCTTCGCTCTAGGTCACATCCCTTTCTACTTGCATGGGTGAACACAGAAATGTTGAAGAAGTGTTTTATAAATAGGTGCCTTTATGCATTATTCTACTTTATTGTATTTTTATAGTTTAGATTTTTATAGCTCAGCTTTTTATAAGTATACTTTCATAATCATGTAAACTTTAACGTTTGTTTAAAGTATTTTTAATAAAGACTATTATTATTTCATTATTATTATTATTGCATTTTATCATCATTATTGTTCAGGTGGTAGAGCGCCAATATAATACAGCTATGTACAAATACAGTACCATTAACTGAGCAGATTGAAGTCTCACGGCCATTTTTATGTTGTTATTTAATTAGTGCACTACCTGCATTATTCAAACATGTATTTAAATATTGCTTGGATATTTACTTCCTATTTAGTTTACACTAATGCTGGAAGGTGCATAAAAGGATACAACAGTGAAAAAATACAGCCTTATTTATGACAACAACAACGTGCAGGTACAACAACGGAGGTGATATAAATAAACACGCAAATAAATAATCAGATAAATAATGATTGCTGAAGTATAGTCAGCTCAGAAGCGCCTAAGATATGAAGGCGTCTTCATTGTCTTGATCGCAGGTCTGAATAGCAATATTAAATAGTGGTAACGATGGAGCATTGATCACGTGCTCGGGTATATAATTTGTAATATTCCAATAAGTTTGCCTTGGGACATAAGTAACTTTGGTAAGCCTCGAGGTTTTATACTTGTGCTCCTCGACATTATTTATTCTTTTCAGTCTCAGATGTAAATCATTTTACTGATGTGGAAATAAAGCCTTGAACCTTTTTGATATGACGTAGTTTCCCCGATAATTGACTGACCAATCCGAACACTCGGTTTTCAAGATCAGTATACTCGGGATTCCCGGAAATTGTCGGAAGGAATCTAACCAACCAGCTTTTGTTTCCAACCCTTGACTTTTAGGGGGGGGAGGGGGGGGGGGGGGGGGGGGTGGGTGTTCTTGTCTGTGCTCGATTTTTTTGCGAAAAAAGCGGAGCCCGAACAAAGCTTTTCCGCTTGCAGGATATTTTTTTAAACACCGTTGGCTTGCAGGATATTTTTTTTCAAACCCCCCCTCCCCCCCTCAAACGTTAAATGGTCGGCCCCTTAAGGGAGAACGGCGATTTTATCGTTCCCGTTTCTCCCCATGAGAAACGGAAACGATGAAATCGCCGTTCTCCCTCACTCAAGTAGGGGATGCTGTACGCAGGCTACGGGTCCGAAGGCTTGATCACGAATTAAAAGCCACGTGTACGTCACATCAAAGTAAACTCCAATCATTTCCAAATTTGGAGCAAATTGATTGTTTAACTGGTGAACTAGATTTAGAGAAAAAAACACAAAACCAAAAGAATGAAATTAAAGATGCTTACATCTAAAAATAGCAGGTACGTTTGTTTTTCTTATGTCTTCTTGCGATTTCCTAACAGCGTTGGAGGCCGTTATGGTAACGTACGTATTGTCCATGTCTGGAGTCAATGTTCGATGGAGTCTTAATTGGCTCGATAACATATCCTCCCTCGATACTTCAAATGAAACGCAGTATTTTCCTTGAAGACTGCATCTATACAGTTCCTCAGTAATTTTTGCATTATGCTTTGATTTTAACCATTCCATGCGAGCGAGGTTCGTCAGTTCGTATTAAAAGCGTTTATAATAGCTGTACCGCCCGGACTGAGACACAATTTCTTTAACGCAACCTCTAAGTGGCGACGATCAGATTTGGAGGGGCGAGGAGGACGACACGTAGAAGTGCTTTAAAGAGATTCCAGGAGTTTCAATTGTGGAAATTGAATTCATTGCGAATATTCGAGCCTCAAGGGCTTTGGGAATTTCTTTTGGCAAAATGAGCCAGAAAGAAGAATACCAAAATGTCATTAAACTGAAGAAAGAACGAAAACCTGGGGAGGGAAGAGAAGATTTTGGTCGTCATATTGTAAACAAAACCTATCACACAAGATAAAACGTCAGTTCAGGATATTTTTTAATAAAAAAACTTTCAACTTGTTTCTCCCATCCATTTTGCTAAGAAGTCACGCATAACTAAATTATTTGGATGGGTCTTAAGCATGACGACGTCTAGAAACAATATATTTCTCACGTGTAGCCACGTACTGAGCAGTTTCAGAACGAGTTCACGCGTGCAAAACAAAGGTTTTTATTCTCCTGGGATTAAACATGGCGCCGCGTGAACAAGGTCATTATACCAAAACACTACCAGAATCTACTCTAATCTAGACCATTGTCTTGGTATTTTCAGGAGTTTTAAAATTTGAATAAGAAAACGAATTCTGGTAGTGTAGATGTAATACGGTTGTCATGCCGAAGGCCTATCATATGAAATGCAGAAGTTCTCGTTTCACTGTACGTTTTGGAACTGGATCACAACGTTATAATGACCCTCACAACTATTTTTGTGTGGCTCTCAACTAAAGCGTTGTGTTGGTTTCGATGATTGGCCTTTTGCAGGAATGCAATCACGCGATTGTGCTGTATGGCAAACAATTCTGACTTCATTATTTAAAGGCACTTGTACGAGATCGGTAGTGTTGTTAGTACAACCTGTTTGAAGATGCTGTTTTCCACCTCCAATCAATCTTTCTAAAAAAGCATTTTGAAGTTAGTTTGCCATCCAGTAAAGTCTTACCCATAGGGGATCATAAGCGCAATTCATTAGTTATTAAGTGATATATCATCACGTGACTGTTTTCGGCAAAAGACCTATTCTGAAATTCGACGGGCATAAAAATTTAAACCACTCCAACGTTTCATTTATGAAATGCTACAATATGCACATTATGGGATTTGCTCTTCTGTCTGGTACTAAAATGCCTGAATGCCAAGATAGAAAAAATGAACGCAAAGACGACATTTTCCAGTAGACGGTGAACTGGTAAGGGTAGCCGGGAACAATACACTGAAGAGGGATTGAAGCCTTATACTGCAGCAGGGTTCCATTACTCAAAGCCCCATCCAGGATTAAAGGTAATCTTTAGTTCGTGAACCACGGATTTGCGATTAAAAACGACTGGTCTTTCTACTTGTAATCCTAGAATAAATAAAGACACCTCTTACCAAGGGAACCAAACTTCTCGGTTATAATTTTATCCATGCTTAACACTACTCGGGCTTCGAGGAACTCAGGCCTGTTCTCAATAGACCCTTTCAGCTTGCCTGTTTGTTGCCCCTTTTCAGACCACGTGATAGTTTTCCATAGGATTCAGTGCTTTGTTTTCCAGTTATAGAAATTGGTACATTTCCTCTTGGGAGACAGAAAAACAAAAAAGCATTACTCAAGGGAAAAGTCAGGTGGTCTGAAATGGGACAACAAACAGGCAAGCTGACTAGGTCTATTGAAGTAGCCAGCGTCAGAAATTAGTTTCTGCGGAAACGTTGGCTGCTGTGGAGAACACTGCTAGTGCGTGAATGTGCTTCAACTGAAGATTTCTAATGAGCGGGAAAGCAGTATAGCAAGACTGTACACAGCTACAGTAACCGTACTGTTACCGTATCGTAACTCTGTAATTTGATTGGATCAGAAAGAAAAAACAATGGGGAAACCACTACGGCATGCCGTACAGTAACCGTGCCGTAACCTGCCCCGCACACATACGAAATCCGCTCATTAAGTTTGAAAAATACGGTACGCCCCGCACGCATTCGAAATCCGCTCTTTAAGTTTGAGAAATACGGTACACCCCGGACACATACGAAATCCGCTCTTTAAGTTTGAGAAATACGGTACGCCATACACACATACGAAATCCGCTCTTTAAGTTTGAGAAATACGGTACGCCATACACACATACGAAATCCGCTCTTTAAGTTTGAGAAATACGGTACGCCATACACACATACGAAATCCGCTCTTTAAGTTTGAGAAATACGGTACGCCATACACACATACGAAATCCGCTCTTTAAGTTTGAGAAATACGGTACGCCATACACACATACGAAATCCGCTCTTTAAGTTTGAGAAATACGGTACGCCATACACACATACGAAATCCGCTCTTTAAGTTTGAGAAATACGGTACGCCATACACACATACGAAATCCGCTCTTTAAGTTTGAGAAATACGGTACGCCATACACACATACGAAATCCGCTCTTTAAGTTTGAGAAATACGGTACGTCCCGCACGCATACGAAATCCGTTCTTTAAGTTTGAGAAATACGGTACGCCCCGCTCACATACGAATTCCGATCTAATACGGTACACTGAAACGACTTTTCCATTGATTCAATGAAAATGCAGAGTTACGCTACGTCAAAGTTACAATACAGTGATGGTACAGCTGCCGTCTTGCAGTATCTCTAACCAATCGTACCGCGAGATGTACTTTGACGTATTACTGAAGAAGAAAAAACTGTAAGCCAAAGACTTCAAAATCCAGTAAATGAATATCCGGGTGTGACGAAAATCGGGTGCAAGGAAACTGAGAAATATGACCAGAGCTATCAGCTTGTCTCCTAACGAACAGAGCACAGCCACTCAGTGTTAACTGCGTCGGGCGCGGCGTGATGTGATCAGTAACTAGTTATCCCTCGTCCTCGTCCTCGTCGCTGTTTGATTGCATTGGGGTGGAGCCCCCCTCTTCACTGTCTTCTTCATTCTCCTTTTCGTCGTGACTTTCTTCCTCGTCTTCCTCATCTTCGTCTCCTTCTTTACTTTCGTCTCCTTCTTTACTTTCCTCTTCCTCGTTTTCCTGTGGACGGAGAAACAAGCACCGCATCATTAGTACTCGAAACCAACAGAGCTAAATGCGAGAGCAACACGTGCCTGACTTGTTCACCGCATTCCGATTGTTAACAGATTCATTCCGACTGTTAATAGATTAATTCCGATTAACAGATTCATTCCGACTGTTAACAGATTCATTCCGACTGTTAATAGATTCATTCCGACTGTTAATAGATTCATTCCGACTGTTAATAGATTCATTCCGACAGTTAAGACTCATTCAAATTCAACCGAGGAATTCGTCTCCGATTAGTAGACCCCCTCGTAGGGTCAGCTAGAAGACTAGACACGTGAATAACGTTATGTTATTTATTTATTTATTGTTAAGGTCGGTACACACGAAGGGACAAGTCGGCCATACAGGGACATGTCCCAGGGACAAATCCCCTCATGTGAACGACTCGATGTTCATGAAACATCTTGTCGCGGGAACAAGTTGTCCCTTCAATTAAATTGAGGGGAAAAGTCCCGAGGACAAAATTTTATTGTCCCCTCGTGTGAACTGTTCATGCAACATGTCCCAGGGACAAAATTAAAATAAACCAATCGCTAAGCGTCATTTTACTTTCCCACAAACCCTTGCGAACGCTATTTCAAGATGGCGTCTGATAACATCACAATGTCCCTGCAACAAGTCCCCTCGTCTGAACACAACAAGGGATTTTCCCCCTCGACACGTCCCTTCGAGTGTACCGACCTTTAATAGATTCCTCCCGACTGTTGCAAGTACACCCGCCGGACTTAATAATTGCAAAAATGCCTCCCTTTCAGCAGCACGTATATACCTAGACAAACGTGACTAAAGAAACCTTTTGCAGACACTGATGTTATTATATTCTGTAGCATCGCCAACCCACTGGTGCATCGATCGTGATGTTTATCCAAGTTTTGTAGAGAAGTTACAGTACAATTGGGCAGAATGAGGAGTACATTATGTACTGGTACTTGGCCAGTCTAGAGCAGATTTCATGAGTGAGACAAACTACAGCACTGACTACAGCACGGTTACTGTACGGCATGCCGTGACGTTGAAATGGTTTCCCATTGTTTTTGTCCTGCTGATCCAATCAAATCACAGAGTTACAGTACAGCACGGTACCAGCACGGTTACGGCAAGGCTACGGGCATGCCTTAGTTTGTCCCACCCATACGAAATCTGCTCTATTACAGCTGTACTTACTTGCTCTTGTACTGGTTCTGAGGACTCGTCATCGCCGCCACCACCTTCTTCTTCGTCTTCTTCTTCCCTATCCTCATCTACATCTTCATCCTCGTTTTCTACCTCTTCTTCTTCAAGAACTGTAGGCTCCAGCTGGCTGAACCTCGTTTGCTGAAAGGTAAATAGTTCCGAACTTGGTCAGAAAGTGGCTCCCTTCCTCTCTCCCCCTCCCTCCCTCCTTCATCTGTATCTTATCGACTCATGGATCGATGTTGATCTCACCTACTGATTGACCAACTAACTCACTGTCTGACCCACTGACTGACTCTCTCTCTCTCTTGTCACTGACTGACTCTCTTATCAATGAAACATTTGGAGAAATAGAAGGAGGTTTTGCAATAAGACACCTCAATAGACCGTGTGCGCTATGACGTCAATTGACTACTTTAACTACTACCAGAATCCTTTTCGAACTCTTTTTTCTTATTGCTCGTTTTCGCGTGACGTCATCGTCGCCATCTTGGATTCCTCGTTTGATCAAGATTTCTTTGTTTGATTCAACAAACATGGCCACCACGTCGTCTTTGTTATCTGAATCTCTGGGGATTGATTGCAAACCAGCAATTCAGATCTTTACACTCTTTTGAGAATACCACGACAATGGTCTAAATTAGAAGAACAAAAGAAGCAACCGAAACAATTCTGGTAGTAGTCAACTGATGTCATAGCACATACAGGAGTTTTCCTTTTTAACCTCGGCTCTGGATACATGTACTTTGACCTTTTGAGTGTCAGGGAGTGGTATGGAAGGTATGGTTCGGTTTCGAGGTCCTCCCATTAAAAATAATACTATTTTTCTCTCGTGACCTTCAGAACCTCTGTACTCAGGCTGTAGTAGGTCGCTCGTTTTAGTGATCTCGACCGATTCTCGTACCTCTGACTGATTAATTGTTTTGTTTTGTGACGAACTGACAACTCCCTACCTCAGCTTTTTTCTCATTGTCATTCAGCTCTCTGTGCTTTACGACCAGTTTAGAAACTGCTGACCGTACACCACCAGCTCCACCGCGTGCACGACGCTTGCTTAGACGTACCCTGAAATGAACGTGACATGATTAAACTGGTGCACAAGGACACATGATTAATGCCATGTAGAAATCAGTCGAGGGGTATGCACCAGTACCACCTTTCGCAATTTGTATTTTCTTCCCTAGAAAAATACTACCGTAGCATCCCATGTATAGTCCCACTGTAGATACTCACCCTCTCACGTATAACTCCCCTTTCCATTCCACACCTATGACCACCATATATAATCCCCCCTGTGACTCCCCGTAGAAATACGATGTGTCTTCATCAATAATAAAAGCCTTTTTGGCAAGTTACTGAATTAGTTACTCTGTAGTTGAATAATGTTAATTGTCATAGTAGCGACAATATAAATTCAGTAATATAGCAAAGAGAAAGTGATTGTTGGTTATTTTTTTCTTACTTTTTCCTTCTATATTTAAAGCACCGTGCATAATACCCCCACCACACGCACCCCTAATAATACCGTAATACCCCCACCCCATCCCTCACCAACAAAAATAGAAATGCCCCAAACAGCTTTGGAATAGTCCAAGTTCTTGTCCGCCGTTTTGAAAGGTAACCAAGCCTTTGGTGACATCAAGGCTGGAGTTGAGACAGCTTAGTTAGAGGCTTGTATCTAGCTATCATGATAATCAAAATCTATCCATATTCATAGAGGGTTTGTGTCAGTGCAGGGTTAACTCCATCCTCCATGGCTTGTATATCCATATTTATAGAAAGAGGGTTTGTATCAGTTCTAGCTGGCATGATAATCAAAATATATCCATAGTCATAGAAAGAGGGTTTGTATCAATGCAGGGTCAGCTCATCCTCCATGGCTTGTATATCCATATTTATAGAAAGAGGGTTTGTATCAGTGCAGGGTTTAGTTAGCATGATAATCAAGAGCTATCCATATTCATAGAAAGAGGGTTTGTATCAGTGCAGGGTCAACTCCAGCCTCCATGGCTTGTATCTAGTTAGCATGATAACCAAGATCTATCCATATTCATAGAAGAGGTTGCCCATGTCAGTCAACAATACAATGTGTGTAGTGTACCTAGTAACAAGCTCGTTAAAGAAGACACCCTCTCCTTCTCGGAAAACAAAGAAATAGTTCTCCTGCAAAAAGAAAAAAGAAAAATAAATTGCTCATCAATGTTTATTTTTTGAATAACATAAAGAAAAACAGAGTTGTGATGCTTACCATTACACCAATAAAACGTAATTTCTGGTTGGAAATCAAGGGGTTTCAATAGAATCTGGCAGGAGCTGGAAACGCCAGCTGTGTTTCACATAAGGGCCAGCTATTGTGCCAGGTAAAATATTATGGCTATTATTTAAAAAATTGACATATATTTTACTAGCTCCACCCCCTTTCTTACATTTCCCAACCTGTTCCTCAATAATAATGAAAACCTGAAAATCAAACGAAGAGCTGTGTGCAAGAAGGGCATAAGTGACTCTTGATCACGTTCTAAATTCTCCCTTAGAAAACAAAGAATGTGAAGGAGAATTTAGAATGTGATCAGGAGTCACTTAAGCCCTTGTTGCACACACAGGGATGTAATAGATAAAAGCCAGTAGCTGGGGAAAATACTAATTTTCCGGCTCAGAAATGTGATTTACTTTGATGAATTACTTTGATGAAGTTTTACTTTGATGAATATCCGCCTCACTGGTTAGCTCAGTTGGTAGAGCACGGTCTAGAGTGCGGCAGGTCGGGGGTTCGAATCCCGGCCGCGTCCTTAGGCAGGGACGTTCATAAGCCGTTGGCCTTGTCTCCTTCTACTTCTAATCAGTATTTGAAGGGGACGTGAAAGAAACTGTTGTACTACTCGAAAAAGAGCAGGGGATTGTCACCCGGTACAGCAGCCTGGCCATTGCACTAACCACACTCAACATTGTAAACTGCGTGGCAGCTATTAGCGCCGTGAAGCAGTCCGAAATAATTCACTGACGGGATATGTCAGTCATATGTAAAGCGCCATGAAACTGTGGTTGATATGGCGCTATATAAATATGGCCATTATTATTATTATTATTACTTCCAAGATGCCCACCTATTGAAAAAAATGCTACATCCCTGACACAGCCCTTCAAATGGTACGCATCATTTTGTTCAGCAAAATGTGGGCTACGGGTTGGGGGAAAATAATCCCCTGGTTTACAGGCAATACCATGACTCACCTCATAGCCCTTGGTCGCTTTGTTTTTGACATTCCAGTTATATTCACGAGCCATCTTGTATTCATAACTTTGGAGACAAAAAAACTAAATTACCATGACATGCTTCTTTACCATTTCAAGAGTTTGCCTGAAGTTTTCTTTATCCCACAGTGAATATCTACATGTACATCAAAGAACGTTGACAAAGGAGGGTAGGGATGGGACATAAAACATACAACCCACAGGAATCACGAGTAAGAACACATCTACATCTAGCAGGGCTTGACCTTAACTTTTTTTCGCTAGCAGGCTTACGGCTAGTAAGAAGAGAATTTCCTTTCATTAAAAAAAAATGTAACATTCGTTAATATATACAATCTACATAGTTCTTCGAAGTTTCTCCTTTAGAATCATCACTTACTCTTCTTTTCAAACTGTTAGAGGAATTCGTGGAAGATAAGAAGTCTAATATCCATTGAAACAAAACAATAGACAATACAGACATACGTATCTATCAAAGCAGAAAAACAAGATGGCGGCTTGATTTATGACAGTACTGCATGATGGGTAAGCTAGAATCCAGTCTCTTGGTCGAGTTTAGATTGATTTTTCAAAATGCCTATAAATCGCAAAGGAGTATAAATCATTTCTACGTAATTATATGCTAGTATTTGTGCAGAAAAAACAACAAAGGTATGATCATGGCATTTTACAGTTACTAGAAAAGTTGTCACAGTGAATTTAGTAGCCAACACGGCTAGCAAACAAGAAACTTCCACTAGCCAAAACTGAAAATCCACTAGTATTTGGCTAGTTGATTATACCGTTAAGGTCGAGCCCTGTCTAGCTTTCTTTTAACTTGAATACATCGACTAATTTCTATATGGAATTTCAAATAGTGTTAAATTTTTCAAGTTTTAGTTTATTTCACTCAGTGTACACAGAGTTTATGTGGTTAGTTTTAACAATTCTGTAAGTATAAAGAAGAATATTTTTTTACGGTAATTATATATGTCGAGACAGATAGCATAGAAATTACAATGAGTATGGGACATCCTAGTAGCATACATTGTATGCTAATCAAGAGGATGCCCCTACAAATTCTTATATATCAAATGAATGTAAATTACAAGAAATTAAAATGTATTTCATTTAGTTAGGTAAATACAAGTTGTAAAATTGAAGTACTGCACATATTAATAAAGAGACTAATTTTTCAAACTAGTACCAGTAATAAAAGTTTATTAATAATCATTTAATGCAGCAGTTATTATAAGTCTAGATTGCATAAGAAAGAGCGGGAGGGAGGGAAGTATAAATGCCTCCTCCTGTATTAGGAGCGATTTTTGTTTCTCCACCCATTGAGCTCCATTGAGGTGGAAATCTCCTAGTACTCACTCTGCATCTTCTATGTAATCCACCATGTCATCCTGCTCACGTTTTCGTTTCTTTAACGTGTCACTGGTTGGTAGGAAGTACGCTACAAACTGGTCACCACTGGCATCTACCATACCCCTGAGGATTAGAAAATATTGAAATGAGTATAGCGAACCCAAGAGATTAAAGTGACAAAAAGATGGTGTTTAACTTACAAGAGAACCTAATGTCAAACAGCACTTACACAGCATGCAAATGAAGAATATCCATCATTAGCTGTGTTCATTCTAGGACACGATTTTGCCATATTCTTACACTTTAACAACTCATTATTGCTACTGTTCAACACTGTCATTAATGTGACACTTTTCGCACTCATAGAATGATTCAGATTCCGTAAAACACTGAATCATCCTTTTTTTTAGATACAAGCAAAATTTGAGAAGCGAATGAGAGAAATATCCCACCTTACATCGTTTCTAGAATGAACACTGCACTGGTATATACATGTACCACACAAGTGAATAGATGTAATGCATTGTTAACTGTCTTTGTTTGTTCTCAGTCAGTAGTATTTATTTGTTGTATATTTTCCAACTCATCTGCTGATACTGTAGCATCAGACTGCCAGTATATCAGTATCAGCATCAGTATTTATTTTTTTCACTTGAAATGTTTTATCTCATAATGCCTTTATTATATTTATATTCACTATCTCAGGGTTCATACTACTGAGAGATGATCATGGCATTCCAGGAGTTTTCCAGGGTACAAAAAGACAAAAATCCCAGGAACCAGAACTCAGAAATTTCACAGCTTAAATGGTAAAAACAATTTATTGTACATATTGTAAGTGACCTGCCATGTTACATTCACCTAATAAAATTATGTCTATAAAATTCCAAGAGTTTTCCAGGAGTACATGTTGATGAAAACAAAAGAGGATTTTCAAGGAGTTTTTCAGGGCCCTGGGAGAAAATTTTCACATTCCAAGAGTTTTCCAGGAATTCGAGGAGTAGTGCAAACCCTACTATCTGTGTTTACCTAGTAAGCTTCTTAGTTATGACGGATTTTCAAGGAGTTTTTCAGGGCCCTGGAAGAACATTTTCACATTCCAAGAGTTTTCCAGGAATTCGAGGAGTAGTGCAAACCCTGCTATCTGTGCTTATTAGTAATGACGGATTTTCAAGGAGTTTTTCAGGGCCCTGGAAGAAAGTTTTCACATTCCAAGAGTTTTCCAGGAATTTGAGGAATAGTGCAAACCCTGGTATCTGTGTTTACCTAGTAAGCTTATTAGTTATGACCATTTTGATAGCTCTAAGCAATGCATTATTTGTGTATGACTATTATACAAATAAGCTGCCTCATGCATTTTCATTTTTTTTTACCAAAGTTGATAAAATTCATAATTATAACACCCGACTGGCCTCAAGAAAATCTTTTTATCTTCCCTCCACTAGAACTAACTACGGGAAATTCAGTTTACGCTTCACTGGAGTCAAAATATGGAATGAAATAAAAGAAGATTATAAATCCCTAAAAAAATCCGCATTTAAATATAATCTAAAATTAGATTTTTTGAATTGCTATTAGTTGAATTGACTTATAATTATTATTGTTATTTAAAGTTTAATCTCCTCCATCTCCTGATTTCTATATATATGTGTGTATGTATGTGTGTTTATAAATATTTGTTTCAAACGACCTACAAATTATTATCTTAACAATGTAAGCTGTCTGACTCGACTAGCTCTTTAGCTATTTCAGACAGCTCGCGTCAACCCTGTTATTCTCTTTCGCCATTAAGTATCACTTTGTAATTCATTGACACAAATAAATTATGTTGTTGTTGTACATGTATTTGTCAACTTCAAGTATTTTTATCAATATCCGCTAACCCTAAGCCACTTAAGCCTCTAGCTTTGGCCTATGGAGGATTCTTTTCTGATGCTAAATAGCTTTTAGGATATTCCTCTGTATGAGCCTCCATTGAATATGAAACTTTTCTATTGATAAAACCCAGTGTAGTAACTAGAGTGATCTAATCAAATGTGGGGTTGTCATTAAGTTGTTTTAAGTTTCTGGATAACTGTGACAAATAGCTGTTTTTTGTGTGCCTATAACAACTAACAATGCCAATGATACTCAATGATGTGAATGTTTGATTGTTGTTTGGGCTGTCAAGAAATCACGAGATTGCAAGATATTGTTTTTTTTTTTACAACATTTGGGCATAACGCCACAGGAAACAAACAATAGGACTCAAAGTCCCCTACAAGGCTTGTCTCCACTATGTCAGTGGACCTACGATTTTACGTCCTTATCCGAGAAGACTTGAAGGTCTAACCATTTGCAGTTGTTTCACAAAGGCAGCACCTTCTACTCAGTTATTTTAAGACCCTGAGTGTTGGTCTGGCCAGGGTTTGAACCCGCGACCTCCCGCACAACAGACCGGCGCTTAACCACTGAGCTAACCGGGCACAAAAGAAATTGTCTCTTCCATCCTCTTCACCTACCTTAATTTTCACAGATTTATGCAAATATGATTCATATAGACTCCACTTGGCAATGGAGTTGTAAACTACAACTTCTACATTGCATAGTATTACATGGAGTCATTAAACTACAATTATTGTAGTTATTATTGTAAAATTATAATCAACTACAATATTATTAAACTACAATTATTGACCATCATCTTGGTCCAGTGGGGAGATCATTATGATTCCAGAACTTCTCTACTGATGCAAATCATGAAAGCTAACTCTTACATTATCCACTATCTACAGTGGCCAGCAAATTAATTGAAGGTTGCTGAAGGTCGTTCCAGGTCAACAAGTTGAGTTTTGACGTGGTGACATTAAACAGTGTCCAATTTCTATTGTTTTTCTAGTTATTAAATATCATGTTATACATGTGCATTGCCATGGCACTGTTCCTTTAAGTTTTAACTTTTAGTAGCTGCCGATCATCATCAATAGTTTCTGGCAATAATCACTGGTAGCCAGTTTCTAATGACAATCCAGCAAATGACTGACCTGATCATAGCCTGAGACATCTCATCCACCTGCGCTGGACCCTTACGGTCCCTGGGAGCAGGGTCTACATCAAATACCACATGCGCGCAAGGGTGTGCCCACATCTGGAAGTCAGGGAAGACGGGAAGCACCTCTACAGGGGTGATGTTTGGCTTACTAGGATGGCGATGAATCTATAAGAACAAGTCAGAACAACACGTATGATTGATATTTTACTTGTTGTATAAACATCATTATCTTGAACTTCATTATTTCTCAAAAAAAATTTGATCAACTTTAATTCCTTCTGTTTTTCTTTTCCTTTCCTGTTGTTAAATCTTAACAAAATAAGGCTGGTGGCTAACTAGAAAATCTACTGGTTAATTTAGCCTCTAGGATCAAATGTCCAACTCCTAAGTAATTTATATTATAATTGTATTTGCCCATTTTTATGTGTGTGTATTATTATTGTAAAACAAAAAATCAAATTCAAAATAAAAATTGAATTGAATTGAAAAGTTCAATTCATTTTGGTACATGTACAATATTGATGAATTCAAACAGTCATGTACATGCTGCTGCTGTGGAAATCACTGGAAGCTGAAGGCACTTACAGGTTTCTTGGCTGCTTCAAATGTGTTCTCAATAGCTACAAGCTGGCTATCACGGTCCTAAAGTGAGAAAAATACAACTTTTAAAATGTAGACTGAGAATATTAACAGACCAACTAAAGATATGATTAACTAAAGGCAACACTTAAAACTGTGGGTTAGTAAGGGAGCGCGTCCAAATATCGGAATCGGTCATGCGATCATTCGGTAATAGATCCGATTCCGATGTCACTGAAGGTCCACCCGATTGAATCGGTGCCGATTGAATGGGAATCGGAAATAAGTACAGTATCGGTACCGAAAGACTCGGAATCGGAAATAAGTATCGCGTATCTGTACCGATCCTAAACTTTGGCTTAGAGAGGGCAGAAGAACCCTTGGCACCCAGGGTAGGCTTTTCGGGGCTTTACGAAAATGAACAAAAATTTTCACAAACCGAAATTTTGCCGATATTTCGATGAAAATTCGTTAAGATTTTTGTTTAATCTGTGCGACATTTCGCAGTCCTCTGCGACAGTTTAGTACGAAAATTCGCTGCACTCTACGAAATATCGTGTGAAATTTCGTTTGGTACACTGCGAATATTCGCACGAAACTTCACTTCTTCAAAATGTCGCTTCCTTGCCCGTCCAAGATCAAGTTACTTTTCCCGGCTCACTCGGTCAATTCGACCAACCTGAGTTGTAAACTTTATTCGGACTTTGACTAACTGAACTTTTCGGCTCATTTTCGAATGGTACAGGACAACTGTAGATTTTACTTCAGTTCAGTCAGACAATCAGTATAATCAGGCTAAGAATGGCTCCGCTAAGAATAGAAATCTGATGCTTTGAACCCGGTTTGAATCGAAGGCCGGAGGGGTAATAAATGAAAGGAATGCGTTACTATAAATCGCACGTCCCAACTTCGGAAGTGTTCAATTTTGTAAAGGTTATCCGTATATCCACAATTATAATATTCAGATCCGTCAGACTTCCAGATCTTTGTAAAAGTCATTGCATGAAGTTTTCAAGTAAATTCGGACCATGCAGTTATCGAAATATTGTGAGCCGTAAAATAAACAAAATAACGGCTGCTCGCTTAGTTCCCAGACCGGCGGTGCGTGGCCCGCTTTAAAGCTTGACTCACTCGCTGAGCGCAAAGCATAACACCAAATAAACTTTTGCTTCAGTGTAGTTTCACATTTACGGCAGATCCTTGTCTTGTTACTAGTATTAAAAGGTTTCGGCAGAAATCATTGTAAATGTTTGCTTATAAAAATAACTCTTCTTGGAGTCTAAATTTCCATGTGCAATCAGTCAGGCATGAATGTGTCAGTCTGATTTTTTAAAGAACATCAACAGAGTTTTGAAGCAATGTTTGTCATATTGAAAGACATGCAAAAACTTCTATACTCTTACCAGAAAACTTCTACTGGGAAAGTGCAATTCCTTTTGAATTATAAAAAGAGCTTTAATGCATCGGATCAGATCAGTCAGTTTCGCGTAAATGGAAATTAATTGCGCACCCGCTGCATTTTTGTCAGAAATGAGACATGCGTCTGGCTGACAGTTCACGATTGACAGGGGACTCTTGACTTTTTGACGCCTCTGATATGCAGTGTATTTACCAAAACCATCTTACTATACTTTGTAAAACTGTTTGTCATGAATTCGAATTTGTCACGCGTTAATCCTGGTGAAAGAAATGCAATGCAATGTCCGTTGCTCTATCGGGTCGAATAAAAATGTAGTTCTTCTTGTCTGTCTTGGGGTCTGTTTGTTGTTTTCCGAAGCGTGGGATCGGTGCCTGCATGAGCAGCACAACAATTTAGATCGGCTCCACTGAGTTCAACTCGGGTTTATGTGAACTCGTGCTGGTGTAAATCATGTTTACAAAAAATTAATAGAGCATACTTGGAAATCGGACAGATCGATGTGAGTTCAGAACAAGTCACTGTAATATCCGATCGAATCGGATCGAATCGGAATATTTGCTATCGGAATCGGACAAGACTTGAAAGTACCTCTACATTTTCCCGATGCTCCAGTATCAGAAAAAATTAATAGAGCATACTTGGAAATCGGACAGATCGATGTGAGTTCCGAACAAGTCACTGTAATATCCGATCGAATCGCATAGAATCGGAATATTTGCTATCGGAATCGGACAAGACTTGAAAGTACCTCTACATTTTCCTGATGCTCCAGTATCAGAAAGGGCATCGGATCCGATTCCGATAATCGGATTTCTGCCCGATATTTGGACGTGCTCCCTAACTTTGTGGTACATATAGATATCATTACTGTAAGACTGGGCCACTTACACAACAACAACAAATCACATTGCAGAACGAACACAAAGCATTCCCACTTACAAATCCTAACATATCCACCAAACTTGCCTTTTACCAGATCGTAGCTTGGGCAAGTTGAAATGCTATAATTGTCTAATTGTACTCAACACTGATTGCCTCCCATACATGTAACCAGAAGTTGGAATGCTTTGTTTTCAATCTGCATTTGTGATTGGTTCTCATTGTCTAAGTGGCCCAAGTTACAGTAGTTGAAAAGTAAAAGACAGCTGAATTAAAGTTGCTACCTTGTAGAGATCTGTTCCTTTGAACTTCTTTTTTATGCTGAAACCAACTCTGTAGAAGAAAAGTATAATTGTTTAATTAAAGAATTAAGCAATGCCTGTTAATGCCTTCCAGACGGCTATTGGTAAGTAAGACTGTGATTTACAGTAAATGTGATGGATGTAATCGAAGGGATGTATGCAAAAAGGATGTAGTGTCTCTAGAAAGTAAAGTTGCTTTATTTATAGAGCTGGGTATTAAACACGTTTACCGGCTAACGTGTAGTTCAGTAATCTAACACGTGGCCCTCTCTTTACTTGTCCTACGGTTTTACGTCCTTATCCGAGAAGACAAGAAGGTCTAACTGTTTACTGTTGGATTATGTAAAGGCAACACCTCCTACTCAGTTATTTTAAGACCCTGAGTGTTGGTCTGGCCGGGGTTTGAACCTGCAACCTCTTGCACAACAGACCTGCTGAGTGTTTAACCAGTGAGCTAACCGGGAGGTGATCTCCTGATCACATTCTAAATTCCCCTTCAATTTCTTTGTTTTCTAAGGGAGAATTTAGAATGTGATCAAGAGTCACTTACGCCCTTTTTGCATACAGCCTTCAATTGATAAAAAAAAATAAAAAAAATACCTGAAGGGTGCATACATGTAAGTGTACATGTAGCTTGCCCTGATTATTTCCAAACACATACTTTTAGCATCATAAAAAGACCAAAACTATCACTAGGATTGATTTGACATGTAGCAGATGTTGATGTGCTGCCAGGTCCATGCTAGTGTATAGGGGTTAACAGATTTAGCAACAGAAAGACAGAAAGGTTAAACTATACACAAGAAAATAATGACAAGGAAAGTTATAACCATATTCAAAGTTGCAATAGCAGTTCACATGATTTTGAATGACAACAATCTCTTATGAAGAGGTTTTGCTTCAAATACGAGCAGTTATGAACCTTCTAACTCCCTCCCCCCCCCCCCCCCAAAAAGACACCTACATGACATTATGTATGTTTGGGGTGCAGCCTTATAAACAGGTATTTACATTAGTCAGTGGGCAGCAATCTCAGTTCTTGGATCTGACACCATGTCAGTTTCAGCACTTTCTTTCGGTCAGATGTACTCAAAAAAAATTGGGAATGAAAATTGATCTTGCAGATATGAGGATCTTCTTTTCGAACTAATGATAAATGACCCTAATGATTCAAATACAGAGGGGTCAAATTGATAAGGGTCAAATTGTCCCACTTCCAAAGGAAATTAAATGGCAAAAGGGCCAAGTTGGGCCAAATTGTCCCTTCTGGCTCAATCTATGGTTAATTCACCTAGTCCTTGGTGTACATGTAAGCCAGAGTTAAGGCCACACAGGGCCTCTTGTTTACTATGATGGTGCTGCTAGTACCGTGGAAATGAGTCCCCCAGAATCTAGTCCAAATTTGCATCTGTGTAGTAAAGCCTTGTAATATCTTTGAATTTCACTAAAACTACACTGTCAGAATTTGATAACAAAAACCCAGTACCCATTAGGGAGCACGTCCAAATATCGGGCGGAAATCCGATTATCGGAATCGGATCCGATGCCCTTTCCGATACTTGAGCATCGGGAAAATGTAGAGGTACTTTCAAGTCTTGTCCGATTCCGATCGCAAATATTCCGATCCGATCCGATCCGATCCGATTGAACAATTTAACGGTGACTTGTTCGGAACTCACATCGATCTGTCCGATTTCCAAGTTGCTCTATTAAATTTTTGTAAACATGATTTACGCCATCATGAGTTGACATAAACCCAAGTTCAACTCAGTGGAGCAGAACTCAATTGTCGTGCTGCTCAGGCAGCGATCCCACGCTTTGGAAAACAACAAACAGAAAGACAGACATGAAGAACTACATTTTTATTCGACCCGATAGAGCAACGGACATTGCATTGCATTTCGAAGAAATTTCGGCAAGCGTACGTGTTCATTGCACAATAATATTTCGTATTTTAACCTTTCTTCCACCAGGATCGATTTAACGCGTGACAAATTCGAATTCATGACAAACAGTTTTACAAAGTACAGCTATACAGTAAGATGGTTTATAATAAAAGTCCCCGTCAATTATGAACTGTCACTGAACCAGACGCGTGTCTCATTTCTGACACAAATACCGCGGGAGCGCAATTAATTTCCATTTACGCGAACTGACTGATCTGATCCGATGCATTTAAAGCTCTTTTAATTCAAAAGGAATTGCACTTTCCCAGTAGAAGTTTTCTGGTAAGAGTATAGAAGTTTTTGCACGTCTTGATCAATATGACAAACGTTGCTTCAAAACTCTGTTGATCGATGTTCTGTAAAATATCAGACTGACACGTTCACGCCTGACTGATTTGCACGTGGAAATTCAGACTCCAAGAAGAGTTGAGATTTTTATACGCAAACATTTACAATGATTTCTGCCGAAACCTTTTAATACTAGTAACAAGACAAGTATCTGCCGTAAATGTGAAACTACACTGAAGCAAAAGTTTATTTGGTGTTATGCTTTGCGCTCAGCGAGTGAGTCAAGCTTTAAAGCGGGCCACATACCGCCGGTCTGGGAACTATTAGCGAGCAGCCGTTGTTTTGTTTATTTTACGGCTCACGATATTTCATGCTGCATGGTCCGAATTTACTTGAAAACTTCATGCAATGACTTTTACAAAGATCTGGAAGGCTGACGGATCTGAATATTATTGATACGGTAACTTTTACAAAATTGAACACTTCCATTCCTTTCGTATATTACCCTTCCGGCCTTCGATTCAAACCGGGTTCAAAGCATCAGATTTCTATTCTTAGCCTGATTATACTGACTGAACTGAAGTAAACTCTACAGTTGTCTTCCTGTACCGTTCGAAAATGAGCCGAAAAGTTCAGTTAGTCAAAGACCAAATAAAGTTTACAACTCAGGTTGGTCGAATTGACCGAGTGGATCGAAATTACGAAGCGACATTTCGAAGAAGCGAAGTTTCGTGCGGGCTTCCTTATCGTCAGCTAGCTAATGTTGGTGTACATATCATGTGTCCTATCTTTAATGATGCTACACTATGAAGAAATTTAGAGAAGTTGGGGAAGCAAAGAAAAAAAGTGTCAATATCAAAACTAAAACAACGACCATTGAAGTAGCAAGAAACTGGCATATTTCCACGCCGCTTGCGGAGCTAACAAACATTTCGATCTACAGTACACTGTTTTAAATCTCCTACATGTATCTATCATTAGTCCGTGTTTTAGTAAAGTTTTAATTAACTTTCATTAGGATTTTAATAATGCCCCAGCTATTTGCAATCGCTTCAAAGTTCGTTTGGTTGCTTATTAAGCGAATGCAGAAAACCGTGCTTTTCCTAGCGCGTAGCGATCAGGTTTAATGGGTTGTGGTGGCGGCTGCATGCAGTACTGAACAAGGTCATCTGACAGATCAAAGACTGATACATATTTCCGTTCCGATTCTTCCGATTCTTTCGGTACCGATACTGTACTTATTTCCGATTCACATTCTATCGGCACCGATTCAATCGGGTGGACCTTCAGTGACATCGGAATCGGATCTATTACCGAATGATCGGAATCGGTCAGGACCGATTCCGATATTTGGACGCGCTCCCTTATGAACAAAAAATACATGTGAAAAAATATATTCTGGCAAGCACTGGCAAATGGTTGGTTCAAACTCGGGGGCCTCCGGCCCACTTGTTAGGTGGGCACAGTGACTATAACGTACAATAATGAAGGACTGTGTGCAAAAAGGGCATAAGTGACTTGTATCTGGCAGTTTCCCATTAGTTAAGAATACAATTTATATTAGTTAATTGTATTGGAGTACAGAGTTGTCTGGCAACTATCCCACAATAAACTATACTTTATATGAAGTATCTTGTCAGCGTAGTCAGAATACAAAGAAATTGAAGGAGAATTTAGAATGTAATCAGGAGACACTTACACCCTTGTTGCATACAGCCCTTCAATTACTCTCGGTAAAAATACTACTACTAAGTGAATCCCCAAAAAATTCTACACATAGTTCAAACAATTTCCCTACTTCGAAAATAATTTTCGGCCTTGCGCACGAAGTTGGTGTACACGACGAAAATGGAGAAAATTTAGACAAAACTTGTTTTAGAATTGCTGTAACTTTGTCATTATTTAATTGAATGTTATTCAATTTCCACCACTCTGACCTTAGTTTGATGTAGTTTCTCGAATGTTAATCTTTATCTTCGAAAGAGGGAAGAACGTGGCGCTGAGAATAAAAATATAAACCGTTCTCAACAGAAAATAACGTGAAAGCCGAGGGAATTTTCATCGCGCAAATCGTGCCAATCTCCATTTCGCAAATCATGCAAATCGCGCAGATCGTGCAAATCGCACACTTTTTGCTTTTTTTTGCACCTTTTGCTATCACTTTGCCAATAAATATATTTACAATGAACATCAATGCGAAACTATTCATTTTATCACTTAAATTTGAGTGTTAACGTTGAATGACAAGATTATGACTTAAATGTATATTCAACAAATGAATGGTTTTTAATGGCTAGTCTCTTTCGGCTTTGTCAGAAATTTTATTATTGCTTTATGCAAATTTTGCTATCTTTGTGATCCGATGGAAATCAGCCTTAAAATGTGCACAGATCGACCGTCTTAATTCACAATGCGATGAAGTTCATTCAAGTTAAACTCCAGCACACTAGAATCCAAGAAATATTGGCCGTTTTTATACTTGAGACGTCTAAGTCGTCTGGAGACTGCTTAGACGTCTAAGACGTCTAGCGTAAAAATGGGAAATAAGACAGATGCAGTTAAATTTATCTTTGTCTGCTAAGTGCGACCGAACAATGCACTTAGCAGACACCTAAGCCGTCTAAGACGTCAAAGCCGTGTAGTATAAAAACGAGACGCACTAAACTTGGACGCACTTAGCCAGTCAGGGCTTATTGGAAAACGATTTCTGAAAGCGGTAACCATTTCTCTACCATCACTTGTTCATCTGGGTTTCCTTTTCCTTCTTGCCATGCATTTTGGCTTACGGGCACATCACACAAGACAAAAGAGTTTTTGCCAGTTCCATACCCACGCCCATATTCACTAGAATACATTTTTAAAATTCTTTTTTTTTCTCACAGTTCTCGTCAACTCTGTGAAAAAGACTTCCAAAACTGCAGCGATGCCTTCGCTATTATCTTTGACATTCACGATCATTCATTATTGTTTCGCGCCAGTCGTCCAGTAGTATCCAGTCTCTTCCAAGAATAGTACCCAGTTTCTTTTTAAGAAAATTGTGGTATTTTATGTGTCGCAGTCCAAACTTATGCGTCCCGTTTTTATATCAGTCGCACTTAACGGTCAGACGTTTAATGCGTCTAGACGTCTTCTAAAGACGTCTGTAGAATAAAAACGGCCATTATGTGGTAACTCTAATAAAGACCTTTCACTTTCAGTGAGTTGATCTTTTGCACGTGCCAATCTAAATTGTCTGTGATGTCACAATACTAATTGAGTTGTTTACAACTTCCAACTTTGAAGAATTCCCACGGGGTTGAATGGGCTTGCAGTCTTTATTTAAATCGAGCTTAGTTTTTTTTTTTTTTCAGGCTAAACAGAGGAAGTGTTTTTTTCTTTGAAAACAAAGACATTAAGTTTTGGAAGTATCATGCAACACCACAAATGAGAAATCTTTGATACAAAACAAGGGTTGATTTCACCTGCTTTATTTCACAAGAGCTGTACTTGGGAGTTTATAAAATACAAGCAAAGAAGCCGCTATGTTTTAAGGTGAACATTTTGTATTTACTGTTTGTATTTTACAGACATGTCAGCCTACGATTACAATCTACTAACTCGGGCGCGATTTGCATGATTTGCATGATGGAAAAAGTGTGCGATTGGTGCGATAGAAAAAGGGCGCGATTGGTGGGATGGAAAAAGTGTGCGATTGGTGCGTAATGCGTGATTTTCGCGATCGAAGGCAAAAAAGGCACAATGAAAGCTTGGAACAAGTGTTTTTTCCGACATTGATTTTTTCTAATGCTAGTTTTTGACTGATATTTCTTTTGAAGAAAGCATAAAGTACAAGAAAACCACAACATTTTGTGGTGAATTTCAAGTGCACTTCACCTCAAAGTACATAAATTATGTAAATTTTCTTTTCCGATGTTTCTTAAACAATAAAAATTCATTGCGATGTGGAGTAAAAATCGGGTACAAAATGACAAACTTTCTCAGACAGAATTCGAACAAATTCATTTGTTTTTTCAAGTAAAACCATTTTCGAAAGTATTTTGCTCGTTTTTCTGTGCACCTAGACTGGAGTTATATTTTCTGAAGTCCTAGGGTTATAGGATGTTTAGATTTTGAGAAAAATAATAAACGTAGCGTTAGAATTTTATGTTACGCTCGTGTACACCAACTCCGTGCACAAGGCCTTTCCTAGTTCAAAATTGTTTACAAGAGGCCAGATTTGTTCACAGGCAGTTACAAGATCGATAGAGTAGGTTAAAATGTCATAATCTAAGGAAAATTTGGGCAAAACAGGTGGCTATTTTTAACCTGACAAGTGGTAAATTCCGCCTGTTGCCAGCTTCTAAGGACAGCCCTACATCCCTGTGGTATATTGTTTTAACAACTTTAGGGACCCCTGTCACCTTCAGATACAAACCCATGCAGCATTACTTTGAAACTCAACACTGAGCTAAGACCACGGTCACCATCACTCACTTTGTCTCTGCCATTTCATTGCTTGTCTGTGAGCGGTTGTATTCAGTGGAGATGTATTCTGTTTTCCTCAGCCATGACACATTCTTGTTGTGATGTCTTGTGCTGTGGACAGACAAAATGATAATTGAAGCACATCCACTTCAACATTTAGGTGATCTCAGAAATAACTCACCATATTGATGTATCCAGGGTTGTCGCCAGAGTTTCAAATTTGGGGGGGGGGGGGGGGGCAGGGGGCAATGCCCCATCAGACTGTCCTCCCCCTCCCCCATTATAAGTCCCAATTAAATTTAGCTACTGGATAATAATAATAATAATTTGTAAAATTAATATAGCACCATATTACATGAATTGTCCTGTCCAATCATGGCACTTAAATATGAAAAAGAAAATATCAAAGAATATTAATCTCTATAAAAATTCCTAAAAATGCAGAGATAATACCTTATTAAAAACAGCTATTATATAAGAATAATTAAGAATTATTTACTGACACTGAGGTGAATAATTGTTTTAGTATATACCACACTTATTATAAAGGTGAATAGCCAGCACCAAATAGTTATTATTTTTATTTTCTGTCAAATGGACAAAAACTTGCGTGGGGTGATCGCTGCTTCGCTCGGAGGTGAATATGAAATCATATTCACTGTTCGAGGAGCCAATCAGAGTGCGCGAAAAGTGATATTCACTGGTGTGGTATATGTTAAAACAAACTATAAAACTATGAATACAGATTATAGGCTTGTTTCAAAAGAAATGTATTGAGCTCACTTTTAAAAATATGTAGAGAAGAGCTTTGTCTAATGTCCAGTGGTAATTCATTCCAAAGTTTTGGATGTCACACAATGGGGTACAATAATTATAAACCAGAGTTCCTAAGGAGAGGAATGCAAACTCGTTCTGATTGGCTAAAAATACATAGATTAGCAATGCTTTTAAAATTCGACTGCAATTGAGTGACGATGGTTGTTTAGTGTAGTGACGATGGTTGTTTAGCATTGCAACGTTTGCCTTACGAATAGGAGGAGCAGGGTTTGAGTTCCAGAAAATCTTTCAATATTTTTTACCTCGCCATTTTCTTGAGAAGTTTTTCTTGAGAACCCCAGCTCTAGGTGGGAAAGATCTTGTTTACTGACTGGTTAGGGTTTTTTATGGTTCAGGGTAGAGTTTCAGTTAGTTTATAATTGTCATTTCATGAATTAATTAAGTGAGCGATTCCTCTCCTTAGGAGCTCATAAAATTAATGCACTCATCCCTCAGAGCCTCAAACATTTTTTCTCCATTTGTTTTCCGACTTTTCCTGACCAAGCTTACACCCAATCATAATTATATTTCCCCATCTTTTTACATTTTTTCCCATTTCTAATTTTGCTTGACTTCACCCTGGCACAAATCCTGACGACAACCCTGACACCAGTACATGGCAACTGAATGCATTTTACCGTTTCTGGTCTGGTAGAACAACTGCATCTTCTTCAAGAAGTTTTTCATCTGCAGGGTCCAGTGTTACTGTTTATAGAATGATTGAAAATAATGGAACAATTTAAAAGTTTCAAATACAAAACAGAGTGGAGAGGGTAGTGTAATGGGTAGTGTAATCTCCCTCCTCCCTAGTTTTTTCAAATATTTCTCCCTCCTCCCTAGTGAGTTTTAAACAATACTCCCTAGAGCATGAATGTACATTGTAGATCCCATTTTCTCCCTCCTCCCTGTATGCTAAATTCTCCCTCCTCCATAGTTTTTCTGGACATTTCTCCCTCCTCCCTGATTCTTTCTGCCAATTCTCCCTCCTCCCTGATTTTTTCTGCCAACTCTCCCTCCTCCCTGTTCTGTTCTGGAAGATCTGTTTGACAAATTTGTTGTTAAAGTGCTAAACTGCAAAGAAATGTTGGGCCATTTAGCATGGTATTTAATCTCTTGCGGAGGAACAAATATTCACAACATAAATGGATCTGTTAGGAGCTCCCAAACTTGCAAAAGCAATAGCCAGTGCTTACTTCCTTTTGGTTTGGTGTAGTATTTATAAGTACAGCTTAGTATTTCTTTTAAATGTAAATTTATAGAAATTCCCGGAACATTACACATATGTATGGTAGACGTTCTCGCAGATAAGCCGCACCCCCGATTTTAAACGAAGATTTCGGGTAAAAAGGTGCAGCTTATCTGTGAGTGAATACAGTACCATAAATTGTAAAAACGAAACTTGCAAAATTCATATTGAGCCCCAATCGAATTTTGATTGTATTTAATATGTACAATACAATACAAAACCTTTATTTAAACATGATTTGTTTAAATGCAGCACAATTGCTGATGTGGTCTTTAGTACCAGTATGAAAGAATGCGATTAAAAAGGCAAACGCTAGCCCCAAGAATGGCTGCAAAGGAGACTACATGTAATTTGAATTTAGGCTCATTTTGAATTTTGCAAGTTTCATTTCAACAATGAAAATTTGAAATGAAGAATGAAATAATGAGCTTCATTTCTGGCTCTAGGGAGTATGGTGGCCCACAAGTCTCACAGAAAAAGTTTTAAGTGAACATCAACAAAAATATACATAACGTCAACATTATAAACTTGTTTCAACCCCAAAAGTTTCAAGTTGACAACATCTGTTTGAGAACTCCACAGCAAAAGTTTGAAAACCTCACGGCAAAAGTTTGAGAACTTCATGGCACAAGTTTGAAAATCCCACAGCAAAAGTTAATTCCATGGCAAAAATGAACTCCATGGCAAAAATGAACTCCACCGCAAAAATTTCAGAATCCCACTGCAAAAGTTTGACAACTCCATGGCAAAAGTTTTGCTGTGGGTTTCTCAAACGTTTGCCATGGAGCTGGTTTTCAAACTTTTGCTGTGGAGTTCTCAAACATTTGCCATGGGATTCTCAAACTTGTGTTGTGTGGTTCTGCTTGGAGTTCTCAAACAGATGTTGTCAACTCGAAATGTTTTGGGTAGAAACAAATTAACGTTGACATTATTTTTTAAATTGTTTGATGTTCACTTAAAACTTTTGCTGTGATACTTGAGGGCCACTGTAAGGGAGCGCATCCAAATATCGGAATCGGTCCTGACCGATTCCGATCATTCGGTAATATATCCGATTCCGATGTCACTGAAGGTCCACCCGATTGAATCAGTGCCGATTGAATGGGAATCGGAAATAAGTACAGTATCAGTACCGAAAGACTCGTAATTGGAAATAAGTATTGTGTATCGGTACCGATCCTAAACTTTGGCTTTAATAAAGAGGGCAGTAGAACCTCTGGTACCCAGGGTAGGCTTTTCGGGGCTTTACAACGAAAATTAACGAAAATTTTCATGAACCGAAATTTCGGCGATATTTCGATGGAAATAAATTTGCTGCACTAGATACGAAATATCGTGTGAAATTTTGTTTGGTACACTGCGACTTCACTTCTTTGAAATGTTGCTTCGAAAATTAGATCCTTGCCCGTCCAAGATCAAGTTACTTTTTCCGGCTCACTCGGTCAATTCGACCAATCTGAGTTGTAAACTTTATTCTGACTTTGACTAACTGAACTTTTCGGCTCATTTTCGAATGGTACAGGAGGACAACTGTAGAGTTTACTTCAGTTCAGTCAGTATAGATTATAAGGCTAAATCTGATGCTTTGAACCCGGTTTGAATCGAAGGCCGGAAGGGTAATAAATGAAAGGAATGCGTTACTATAAATCGCACGTCCCAACTTCGGAAGTGTTCAATTTTGTAATGGTTATCCGTATATCCACAATAATATTCAGATCCATCAGACTTCCAGATCTTTGTAAAAGTCATTGCATGAAGTTTTCAAGTAAATTCGGACCATGCAGGTATCGAAATATCATGAGCCGTAAAATAAACAAAACAACGGCTGCTCGCTAATAGTTCCCAGACCGGCGTAGCCTGCTTGCAGGCGGTGGAGGGTGTTTTTTCGCGCAGCAAACGGATCATTGAACCGGCCGCCATTTTGGCCGAGCGTGATTGAGACCAGGGATCGAATGACAAATGGAGGGGGGAGGGGGGTGGGGGAGAAGAAGCAGATCTGAAAGACCGCCTGCACGAAAGCCCCTGGTTTCTGAATTACGCCCACCACGCACATGATTTCCGTCAACTTGTAATCCATTCTTAATTCACCAATAGGAGTCGACGTGTGACAGCCTGCCAATTTTGATTTGGTTTGATTGAAATGCGTGAAATATTCAAAACAAACTTCGCTCGCTGTCAAATGTAATGCAAAATACTAGTAAAATTGTCAATTGGTTCTCAGTCTCGGCTCAAAGAGTTTGCAAATCCTCCGAAATACATACATTTAATACAAGCTGCTTCACAAAGCCGCCAGCACCGCAGTCAGATGCCACACAAGCGGCTGCTTACTTTCTTAAAATAATTAAGCTCGCATAAAGATAAATACAGGATCGAAAAAATCTCTAAACTTCAAAGAAAACTCCGATGGAGACAATGTTTTGTCTGGAACTCGATATTGAAGAACTCGTAGACAAACAAACTACGAGTGCAAAGTACACAGGTAAATTTGTGATCGTCTTTCTCTGACAACTCAAAGTCCATCTTAGTGAATGTTTGCCGAAAGAAATGGATGACCGTTGCATAAATGTATTGAGGCGGATTTCTGATTATTTCCTAGTTCAACGGCCGTGAAGTCAATAGCCGGGTTGCATCTCTGCAATTTGGTCGACAACAATACTTTTCAGTGGCGAAATAAATCACGGTTCGTTGTCAAGTTCTCTTTACCGTAAATATCATACTCTTTCCAAACCTGTCGAAAGCACAGCCAGAACGGCAGGTTTAAAGTACAGGTCACAATTCTCAGGTCAGGTTGTTAAATTCTAAGACAAAATAAAGGGCGGCTCTGTATACTAGCTTCCTCCTGCTCTGTTTTCAAAGTACCTTTACCCAGCCGCGGAGAAAGAAGCGAGCAGCTGTGTTCTCTCTAGTAAACCTCTGGAACCAGGGTTAAGGCGAAGGAGATAACTTTGAAAACGGAGCAGGAGGAAGCTATATACAGAGCCTAATATTTACGGTTTACGAACGTGCGAAAAGAGAACTCGACAACAAACCTCTTGCAGTTCGCCGATCGCCGCCTTCGCGGCTCTTTCTCCGTGGCTGTTCTCTCTAGAAAACCTCTGCAACCAGGGTACTTCACCTTAGTCCTCAAAAAAGACAAAGCCTTTTGTATTATTCGCCATATTTTAGTCAACTGCAAGCTCACTACACAACTCTTATTCTAGTTACGCTTCTTCGCAGGCTACACTTTCAGTCACTTGAGGCGATAACCTTTGATTGACACCGTTTCAGCCAATCATATACCCCGTCCGCTGGTGGACGGGATCTAACTTTTGTACTCAGAAACCAGGGGCTTTCGTGCAGGCGGTCTTTCAGATCTGCTTCTTCTCCCCCACCCCCCTCCCCCCTCCATTTGTCATTCGATCCCAGGTCTCAATCACGCTCGGCCAATATGGCGGCCGCTTCGATGATCCGTTTGCTGCGCGAAAAAACACCCTCCACCGCCTGCAAGCAGGCTAAGACCGGCGGTACGTGGCCCGCTTTAAAGCTTGACTCACTCGCTGAGCGCAAAGCATAACACCAAATAAACTTTTGCTTCAGTGTAGTTTCACATTTACGGCAGATCCTTGTCTTGTTACTAGTATTAAAAGGTTTTGGCAGAAATCATTGTAAATGTTTGCGTATAAAAATCTCAACTCGTCTTGGAATTTCCATGTGCAATCAGTCAGGCGTGAACCTGTCAGTCTGATTTTTTACAGAACATCAACAGAGTTTTGAAGCAACGTTTGTCATATTGAAAGACATGCAAAAACTTCTATACTCTTACCAGAAAACTTCTACTGAGAAAGAGCTTTAATGCATCGGATCAGATCAGTCAGTTTCGCGTAAATGGAAATTATTTGCGCTTCCGCTGCATTTGTGTCAGAAATGAGACACGCGTCTGGCTGACAGTTCACGATTGACGGGGACTTTATTATAATAATCTTGACTTTTTGACGCCTCTGGTATGCAGGGTATTTAACAAAACCATCTTACTGTACTTTGTAAAACTGTTTGTCATGAATTAGAATTTGTTACGCGTTAATCCTGGTGAAAGAAATGCAATGCAATGTCCGTTGCTCTATCGGGTCGAATAAAAATGTAGTTCTTCATGTCTGTCTTGGGGTCTGTTTGTTGTTTTCTGAAGCGTGGGATCGGTGCCTGAGCAGCACAACAATTTAGTTCGGCTCCCCTGAGTTCAACTCGGGTTTATGTGAACTCGTGCTGGTGTAAATCATGTTTACAAAAATTTAATAGAGCATACTTGGATATCGGACAGATCGATGTGAGTTCCGAACAAATCACTGTAATATCCGATCGGATCAGAATATTTGCTATCGGAATCGGACAAGACTTGAAAGTACCTCTACATTTTCCCGATGCTCAAGTATCGGAAAGGGCATCGGATCCAATTCCGATAATC
This sequence comes from Actinernus sp. WN-2022, assembly GCA_030867875.1. Classification (NCBI taxonomy): domain Eukaryota; kingdom Metazoa; phylum Cnidaria; class Anthozoa; order Actiniaria; family Actinernidae; genus Actinernus; species Actinernus sp. WN-2022. The sequence continues at coordinate 521,870 of JAOWCC010001812.1, forward strand.
GCCCGATATTTGGACGTGCTCCCTAAGGTAGGAACACTTGACCTGTTTTGACTGTAAGTTGATGATAAATGGCTCAACATTAATTTTGTTGCCAACATTGTTCAACATTAATTTTTGTTGGCACCAAATGTTGAACCGTGTAAAATAACATGTTGAATGTTGAGAGAAGCAAGCCAACATGTTGAATGATGTTGCAGGAAATAGAGACATGCTCTATTCGATTCGACAAGTTGCGACATCATTCAACATGTTGCCTCGCTTCTTGCCAACAAATGTTGAATAATGTTAGCAATAAATATTGAACCATGTATCATCAGCATTAAATGGATAGAAAATTAATGCTTGGGGAAAATGACTAGTACATACTTACCATTTGGATCAACGGCATACATTTGCGGGTCAATAAGGTCGATATTGACCCCAAGGTCAATGTCTGTAAGAAGTTCATGATTGTAGTTTTTCTCTAGAGATGTTGGCTTGTACTGCACAAACCTGTTGATCATTGTAATACATGTATTTGCCATTACTCTTATCCACGTTGTTGGATTTTCCCCCTCCAAATGTTCCTCAAGCAAACACAAAACTAGTTTAGAATTAACAGGTTGAAGATACAAAATCATGAGTTTAAACTACATGTACATGTAGTAAGAGAAACAGACAAACCGTGTTAACCCCATGTATGATGATATGAACTGTAGCTGTACGGAACACCAAAGCTGACAATGGCTCAGGACACACTTGACAAAGTTTACTATAGTTAAGTGGATTTAACTACAGTTAACAATGTCCTCAGTGTGACCTGCACTTTACAGTTTACTGTCAGTAGTAAACTCAACTTTGGTTAGTTGCTCCGATAATGGTGGCAAGAAGAAAGAAAAGGTAACTATACATGTAGTTAGCCGACCTGAAAAGGTGTGTTTATCGCCAAGTTAATCTAAATTTATTGACTTAGCTGACAGCTTGTCATCTGATGTTTGAGGTAATTAAATCCCAGTTTGTGGTTTCCTGACTGTCAACACTCACATCTGGAATGCATCATACGTGTATGTCATTTCAGCCGCTTCACTGTTTTAACTCTAGTAAAAAGTCCTATCCATAGTTAGGCTGGTTTACTATAATAGTTAACATCCCAGTGTGCCCTCAGCCAATAAACCAAGCTTGTGTCTTTAAGGATGAATGAAGTCTCTCGCACTTAACCATTTCTTTACCTATTTCCTTCAAATGGATATGTGATGAACTTGGCATCAAACGGGATATCTGGAAGATTATTGTTGTATTTTACTCTGCAAACAAAGTCTGACCTGCAGAAAAAAAATTATGACAATAAATACTACATCTGTAAAACAATTACATGGAATGTTGATCACATTAGAGGAACTACATGTATGACTCTCCAATGGCCCTAGCTTGATATTGGTAAATCTTTAGACTTAGAAAGTATTGCGCCCAACTTGTTTACACTAATGCTGGAATGAGATCATAAACAATCATTTTATTCTCATGAAATCACATCCAAATTTGCAAATGCAAAACAAAATTAGGGCATTCTATATGGATTGCATAAAATGCCTGTCAAATTAAATATGTGAGTTAATTACAACAGTGTACATACAGTTGTATTTTATAATTTGTATAGAAATCATATGGTTTTGAGTGCAATTTGGGATAAATTTGAAGTTTTCAAAGAGTATCAAAATTGCACGAGCCCACTGGGCGAGTGCAATTTGAGCTTTTTGAAAACTCACAAGTTCTAATTTATTCCAAATTGCACGAGAATACCATGATTTCATTTTAATCATACACAAATTTACTTTAATCTTCGGACGATCTTCGGAAATATTGGAACAACTAGAGCACCATTTATGAAGTAATGCTACAGCATCTGAAATGTTAATGTTTAGTACTGCCAAATGAATTTACATGGTTAGACATGTTTTTGCCATAACCACAGCGCAGCATACATGTAGTCAGTTTTAAGCATTTGGAAATGTTCATAAACACTTCGGAAATTTTTGGAAAATACTCCTTTACCAAAACATGACTGTAAACATCTTTGTGTAAATCAATGTCATTCTGGAGCTTTTGTTTTCGATTTCTAGATTGTCAAATTCCTGATTTGGAGTGCAATTTCAACCAAACTGTCAGTGCAATTTGGGATAAATTGCACTGTTCTCAGCCAATCAGAATCAAGAAATTTTGTTGAGTATATGATTACACAAGTAAGTGTATAAATGCACATGTATATGTACTTCAGCAATTGTGCATGTACAATGTTCTACAAAGAGTTTCTCAAAGTCCTTTCCAATTTTCCCAATATTTTGATTGGTGACGTAGCAGTAGCCTAGCCAATAGAAATCATGGATTATAACAGACAGGGCCTCTGACAGAGTGCGAGGGTGCGATTTCGCACTATTGGCTTAAAATCGCACCCAATCGCACTATTGTACTATTTTCGCACAATAATACAAAATTCGCTTTGAAAGTCCCTAAATTTGCGTAATTGTTTTTATTACATAATTGTACAGACACCATTTTCGATTTCAAGTGGATTTGTATGACTTTTGAGAACAATTTACCTTCGTAAACAACGAAACAAGGTCAGCTTTGTTCGTGGTCCGACTTCCGTATCAAAAACCAGCCAGGCGTTCCATACGTAATATTGCGGGAAGCTGGGCACTAGTTTTCATTCTAACAAGACATGCTATTGCACGCACACCGCGGCAAAACGGTATGCTCCGCTGGCCAAAAGAACGAAGGCTCTGCTATCAAATACAAATTACCGAGGGTTTCAACTTTTTTAGTAAATAATTTTATAACTTAGTAAACTCACAGTGAATTACAAATTAAGAAAACTTCAACCTGTTAAAGTTTTAGGCTTAGCTTTTAAGTAGTTTTCTTATTTTTTGACAAAACAGTTCACAAATGGACACTTTTACGCAGAAATTTTAAAATCACGGGTATGTGCCTGTTGTTTCATTTCAGGTTTCGCGGGAAACTGGGGGCGGCCGCGCGCCGACAAGAAATAGCAAATACGCATGCGCGTAACGTTTTGCCGCGGTGTGTATTGCACGTGCCAATCTAAATTGTCTGTGATGTCACAATACTAATTGAGTTTACAACTTCCAACTTTGAATAATTCCCACGGGGGTTGAATGGGCTCGCAGTCTTTATGTAAATCGAGCTTAGTTTCTTCTTTTTTTCAGGCTAAATAGAGGAAGTGTTTTTTTTCTTTGGAAACAAAGACGTTAAATTTTGGAAGTATCATGCAACACCACAAATAAGAAATCTTTGATACAAAACGAGGGTTGATTTCACCCGCTTTATTTCTCAAGAGCTACATACTTGAACATTTTGTATTTACTGTTTGTATTTTACAGACATGTCAGCATACGATTACAATCTACTAACTCGGGTGTAGCCTGATTTTTCAGACGGTCAAAGGTCTTCCGCTTCACTTCACACCCTGAAGCGGAAGACCTTTGACCGTCTGAAAAATCAGGCTAACTCGGGTGCGATTTGCATGATTTGCGCGATGGAAAAAGTGCGCGATTGGCGCGATAGAAAAAGGGCGCGATTGGCGCGATGGAAAAAGGGCGCGATTGGCGCGAAATGCGTGATTTGCGCGACCGAAGGCAAAAAAGGCACGACGAAAGCTTGGAACGAGTGTTTTTATCCGACATTGATTTTTTTCTAACGCTAGTTTTTAACTGATATTTCTTTTGAAGAAAGCATAAAGTACAAGAAAACCACAACGTTTTGTGGCGAATTTCAAGTGCACTTCACCTCAAAGTACATATGCAAATTTTCTTCTCCGATATTTCTTAAACGATAAAAATTCATTGCGATGTGGAGTAAAAATCGGGTGGAAAATGACGAACTTTTTCAGACAGAATTCGAACAAATTCGTTTGTTTTTTCAAATAAAACCATTTTCGAAATTATTTTGCTCGTTTTTCTGTGCACCTAGACTGAAGTTTTATTTTCTGAAGTCCTAGGATTATAGGATGTTTAGATTTTGAGAAAAATAATCAAACGTAGCGTTAGAATTTTATGTTATGCTTGTGTACACCAACTCCGTGCACAAGGCCTTTTCTTCAGTCTTTTCATTATGTTTCGTGTGATTTTACTATATTACACCCTCTTACTGACATCAGGAAGGCAAAAACGAGTTGTTTTCTACCCTAATAACGATTTGCAGAGAATATAAACTAGCCTAAAAAAATCGCACAATTTTCCGCACTATTGAGCTTTTTTTCCGCACTATATGACAAATATTTCCGCACTAATTTCAATTTTTTTCCGCACTCTGTCAGAGGCCCTGAACAGAACATTGTGAAGCATGAAATCCTACAGCTTTAGCATCCATTTTAAACTTCAAGCATGATCACACATGAACTTTGACATGAAAACTGTCACCTTTTCCTATTAAACCACATGTCAATCGATTTTTGCAACACCATATTTAATTAGATTTGAATCCTCACAAGTGAAGCAAGTCTACCTCGTGACATGTACCTACCTTGATCTAGCAGAACCAACCCTGAAAAAATGAACAAGACAAAATGAGAATGTTTTCCCAAAGTTGTATTACTGTAATTAATTACTTGGGCTGCCTGTGGCAAGCTTTGGTTCTGTCTTTTTGTCTTCATCATGATCACAAATGGGAACCATTACCAGGGACCGCGAAGGGGGTGGGGCAGGTCGGGCTTTTTCCCTACCAGTTTTTTTCGGGAAATGTGACAAAAACAGAGATTTAGCGAGAAAGCCCCCTGGAAAACAAAGCAAATGGCATTTCCAAGGCTCTAGATTTCAAAATTTCCTGGGGGGGGGGGGGGGGGGGGAATGCCCCCAAACCGCCCTAGCACCTCACACCTTTGGCACTTTGTACTGCATGGGTATTTTAGCCCTACCACTTTTAAGGGTAGTAGGAGTAAGTTTCCAACAAGATTTCAAGGCCCAGTTGTTCAAAACCCAGATTAAAATATCTTAGATTAAATTTCCTACATGTAATTGTGGGTTAGTAATCAGTGGATTTAATAAAAAGCATTGTAAAGTACTAATACTAATAATTATTGTGCTTTATTTATCCTTGGATGGACGAGGCTGGTTAGGCCTCCAGCAAGTATATAAAATTAAATCTAATTAGCTAAGTACATACGCTAATTAACATTATCGTTGGTTAGAATTTAACCCTGGGTTGTTGGTAAAATAATTGGTGTATTCATGCCTCTTCTCGGAACAGATAATATCCATGGACGAAATATCAGGATATATTTTGACACCACTCATTGTTCATATATTTTATTCTACAGTCTATATTCTTGCTTATAATTATTTACATGGCTCTCTGGAAGAGGATGTAAATGAAAGGTACCATTTTGAAATAATCAATCTATCAATCAAGATTATGTAGAAAATACATGTATGAATTTTTTTGTATGTCAAAGATCGAATATTATATACTTAGGGAGCAGGTCAAAACACATGCCCCAGATAGAGACCCATTTTTTTCAACAGGCACAGCTGTCAGCGCAGGGTACCAACCCCATCCCCCATTTTCCATTCTGGGGGGCCTCGTGTTAATTTTAACACAGAAAATGAAATGATAACGTAAGACAAAACATGCAGTGCATTTGTTTCTAGATTATGCCTTTTAGTTTTGAAGATATTCAAGAATTTTTTTTTTTAAATATTGAGTTTTCTCTCCAGAGGAGATGGCTGGCAGCAGCCCCCACCCCCTACCCCAAAATGGGTCCGTTGAGAGGGCATGTGTTTTGACCTGCTCCCTTAATGACTGCAGAGGGAGACAGTGGCTTTTGTTTCCAAAGCAACTCACTGCTTTCCAGAGGGACCAGTCATTAAGTGTTTTGCTAGTACATGTACAATGTATATATAGACGTTACTACATTAATTTTGTACCTGATACAAGCAAGGTTTGTCGTTTTCTTTTCAGAAAGCTGCTTTTCAACACAAAATACTACCAGCATCGCTTCGACAGGTTTAGTAGTGTTTTTTTTTTCTTGCATCTTTTTTCTCTCTCTCTCACGCTTGATAAAGATACACATGATGTAAATTGTTTCTTTGGAGCTGGTTCCATTTTAAACACTTTCTTTTGACGATAAAGATAAGGCTTTGATGAAGATCTAGACGTTTTGGTAAACAAATATTTCCCACCTTTAGCTAGCCAGTGGCACATGTGACACCAGTGCACGGGAAACAGTTGTGAGATGCATTGTTACCCTCTGACCTCATAGTTTTCAAAATTGTTGCCTGCGCTGGAAATAGTTTGTTTTGTTACTTGTCAGGCAACCACAAATCAACCAACAAGGGCACGCATTATACAATGTATCTGGAAAACTTATGGCTATTTTTAACAATTACACTATGAGCTTGAAGTTTGTATTAGCTGATAGTTGATGAAGAGCATAGCTCTGACTCAACTATCAGCCATACAAACTGAGAGCAAGTAGTCTAATTGTTTTAGCATAAACCAACTAGTAGTTCTTTTTAAACTGAAAAACAACAAATAGAGTGTGTTTGTCTCAGAACTATCAGCTAATAGTTTCCCTTGGAAATTTGATGTTCTTAAAACTACCATAATTATAAGCCCTCAAACTGCATTCTCAGGCTTATATTTGTTTTAAGAACATCAAATTTCCATGGGCAACTATCGACAGCCATTATAATTTGCCACAAAATTTTAGCGCACGCTCATTGCCCAAAAGTGACTGTCAGCCGATAGCTCCTTGACGGGCAGTTTATTTGTATAATAGTTCTTCGACAGATACACTATTTGTATAAGAGATAGTGAGTAGCTTAGCCAATCATATTTCAGGATTTGTGAAACAACACTAGTTGATTTCTTCTAAAACAATATAACTCATCACATACAATTTTGGGGGTTTCTTGGTGTTACAGATCACATGACGTAAAACAAACAAAACTAGTGTCTTCTAAAGCAAAGCAAAACAATACCCTGAAATACAATTACAAAGAACCCTTTAAATATTTTGCACCTAACGTTTACACAGGGATCTACCCAGGGATCGACCCAGGCTTTTGCTTTATACGCGGTCATGGGTCAGGAAAGGTCACATTTTCACGATTTCAAACAAGCGTAGAACATACATGTAGATTATTACTCGGGCTGCCTGTGGCAGCACCGAGTCTTAAAATGCAAGTGGTTATTTTTTATTATTTTTTGGTCCATGTCAGACGGCTTCAGCGCATGCGTTAAAGGTCAAATTCGAACCAATCAGATTGCACTGTGCTGGTCACGCAAACAAAGGTTAGATTTCCTCAGGCGCGCTCAGATAAGAAAATTCCAAGCTCAGACTAGGCGAGACAAGGAGATATCAATTTCAAATACCTTAGTCATTGTCAGAAATCTATTCCATCGTGGGCAATGATGCAATACAACCTAAATTTGGGTCAGGTCCATGTTTTACGACAGAATAACCAGAGTCTTTCTACTGGATTCGGAGAGCTCGAGACATTATACAAGTCTGCTAATATGGGGAAAACTGAAACAAAAAATGAACTTTGACGGCAGAAACCCTCATATTTGAGCCAAGCGGAATATTTACATGATCCGCTAAGATTTTTACAAATCTAATTAGTTAAGCAGATGTACGCAGTGTATGCCAACTGAAATGCTGTGCTCGTTTTGTGGTTACGGCTCAGTGGGGCAACTACCCGAACAAGAAGCATGAACTGCCAGCAAAGAGAGAGGAAAACTGAAAGAGGAAATCCTTGTGAGAAATCGACGTACATATGAAGCTATATACGTTATCATCGACTATATGGGAGTCAAACATCGAGCTGCTATGAAACCGCTTGTGACAGTTTGTTTACGCACTTTCATGACAAACGAACATTTCTACTTTCGACACAACGGTAAACTGTACGCTAAACTGTACGAAATCTCCAAGGATATATCCCTAATGTCCAAACTAAAGGGAAAAACTGAAAGAGGAAATCATTGTGACCAATCGACATAAATATGAAGCTCCAGAAGTAATTATTGAATACATGAGAACCCATAGAGAAAACCGATAATAATGAACACGGTATTAGTTTCACCGACATTTGTGGCGTAACTGAACTCGCACTACAGCATAGCTTGAAATACTGTACGAAAACTCCCGTTTAAAAATTTCCTGATGCCGAAAGGACCGTAGCATTTAAACAAGATATCCTTCTGACCAATCGACATACATATTAAGCTGTGAAAATATGTTTCCATTCCATAACAGCCGATAGTGCAAACTAGTAAACTGCCACTAGTAAATTGACCTTGCGAGTACTGAACTTTCTAGCGTCAAATGCATGTGTTACGTTTCCAAACTTTAGGACAAGAAATCTTCCATAGCATGTTCTATTTTATTTACAGCTGAGAACTGTATTATTAAACATAAGAAATAAAACAATGGTGCCATTTGAAGAATTATATCATGTCAAAAGTGCAAACGAAGAAATATATATCTACGGACGCGAGCAGCTCGATCGTTTCACTTTGGTCAAACTCGGACTGTTTACGACTGGAACCTGCAGTTTTATCGGACCTGCAGACTAAAATAATTGTAAACGTGTGGCCGTGTTCAGGCTAGTAAATCTAGCTAGCTAACCACAGGAGGTAGCGAGCTTCTTTAGTCTGAACAGTTTTTCTGCTCTGGTGATTAGCTAGCTAGTGGTCGGTGGAATACTTTGAAGTTCCAGGCTACCTAGCGAGGTAGCTTGAATAGAATCTAGCGCGCTAAAAGCCCATCGATGACAACTACCGGGTGTATTGTACGTCAATTGAGCCATCATGGATAACGAGGATCGCCAAACACCAGTCAGTAGCAGTTTTTCGCACAGTTTTAATATTTTGGTTGAAATTTCAATTGAGCACTTTGGCGGTCAATTATTTGCGATTACAGTTAACCCCATTCATGCCCTCTTTAGAGATAGAAACAAACCAGAAGAGGGAAAAACAAAAAGTAAAACCTACTAAGTTACTAGGTCTGAACAGTACTAATTTATTAACTAGCTGCGAGTTGCTGACAGATATCTCAAGACTCTAGCTAGCTGCACGATAGTAGTCTGAACATACATACACACATGAATAAGTAGTGTTTTCAATAAAAGATCAACTACTTTAATTTACATACGAGAAAACAAAATATTAAATTACATACATGTATATATATACTAGGGGAGCAGAGAATGAAAGTCACCGCGCTACCGGCCACTCCTAAAGACTGCTAATAATTCTTCCCTTTGGTTATTACTAAGAGGATTTCAAATGAAAGTGTATTTCATCTTCAATCTCATGTGGCCCGAGTGAAAGCCCAGATGAGCTCTTGTTCTTTGTAAAGCAAAACTTTCTTCACAGAAGTACTCAAAACTTGATGTAGAATCGATATTTATGATAACAAAATAAACGTTAGGTGCACTTTAACCCGAGAAACAATAAATCAAACAAATTATGTCAATGAATCTGCTCCACCAAGAAGAACCCCAATATTTTTGTAGCTCATCTCGAAGAACAAAACTGAAGAGTAAAGGGAGGAAATGTCCAGTTCTAAAAGACCATATTATACGAACGCGTTCCTTTTCTTTTCATTTCAAATAAAGCTAGAGCAAGTAAGCTAAAACTATTTACAAAAGAAAGCATTTCTCTTCCTCTGGAGTCTGGCTCAGCTCTGGACATTTCATAACAGATGGTGAGATGGACAGATACTTTTACTTACTGATGATCTTGATCTCGCTTCTGCTGGTTGCCCTGGATAGTTGGAGGCATCTTCAAGCTGGATATTACCAAATTAAAGAGCTTCCTTCAACGAGTGACACTACATTTCGCTAGTAAACTGGAAAACTTCAGAAACTTCAAAACAACATGGCGCTGCTGGCGGCGTGTGCGCATGGTTGATGGTTCCAGTCCTTCGCAAATCTTGGCTATGAATTGATTTGCATAAATCATGAATTAATCATGATTCATTAAACCTCATCAAATAAAGCGGTGGGAGATGAATACGAAAGAAATTGGCTAACGAAACCTCTTGAAACTCATGGTCTTCGGCAGTAGACACTAGGCGCCTAGCTAGGCGTGACACTATACTTTCGTGCTTTTATTGCGTGCACTCGACTTGTTTTCTCACAGGAAGCCCAATGCCGCGGGGGGTGGTAATTATTATCGGACTTTGTAACAGCGAACTGATTTTTATGCGTAAACTATCTCGAAAATGTTATATCTTTCTAAAATAATGTCTTACTATTAAAGACATATACTTCACTGACCTTGTGTTGTTGTTTTTGACTCTGTTTGCGATGATTTGCCCCCTGAGGAATCGGTTTTTGAAAGGCTTAAAACAGCTCCAAATCATCGCAAACAGAGTCAAAAACCACAACACAAGGTCAGTGAAGTATATATATTTAATAGTAAGACATTCTTTCAGAAAGATATGACATTTTCGAGATAGTTTACGCATAAAAATCAGTTCGCTGTTACAAAGTCCGATAATAATTACCACTCCCGCGGCATTGGGCTTCCTGTGGTTTTCTCTGTTGTTTTTATCATTTATTTATTATTATTTTATATAGATATATATACTGTACAGTTTGTGTGATAACCATATGGTTTATTACCGCCTTAATAATATGTAGATGTAGAGACCATAATCACTATTAATCAGAGGCGCCGCCACAGCATGGATCGTGATCCATGGCCACAGGGAGGTTCCACGGGTAAGGAAAAAGCCCTCCCCCTCCCGTTTCCAAGCCAGGAGAAAAATGGAATCAGGCAATAAAAGAAAAGAGAAAAAGATACTGTGTTTTCACATTTTTACAATTACCCAGAGGGCATGCCCCCGGTACCCGCTAAAGCCGCGCAAGCGGTTAGGAATCCCCCTCCCCCTTCTTCAAACTGGTCCAACCAAGACTGCATAATTATAAGTAGAGCAGCGGCCGAGAAGTGCCAGCGCACGACAATCTCATGGCGGCAAAATATCGAAACATTCCACTATGAGACTAGCCTCCTTTGCATCCTTTCTTAGTGTCGGTCCCTTCCACTAAGAAAGGATGCAAAGGAGGCTACCATGAGACTGTTTCGCGCGCACTTTGCTTCAGCTGCTTCCGGTTACTAAAAATATATTTTATTCGACATTATCATCGCACACGTACCTATGGAAGCCCAGAACGGTATTGCCGATTTCCGTTGTGCCGAACTTGATAGTGCGACTTCGCGTATTGCCGAACTTCGCTTACTGCCGAATTCGAACTTGGTTGGTCCAACAGAACAGTGCAAAACGTAAAACGCAAAAAGTGCAAAACGTAAAACGCAAAAAGTGCAAAACGCATTCCGTAATCGGCACAAAACAAATTTGATCACATCACTCTCATTTTAAGAGACTTTATAAATAAGCGGACTCCCAGTCAAATCCCTGCTCTATCACTAGCATATATATAAACTGTACTATCATTAGTTTTCTCAGCCAAGCCGACTTGGTTTCAGACCGACCCACCATCACGAGCCAGAGATGTAGACAAGGGCCCAAAGCTATGGAAATTATAAAGGCACTCCCTTTTTCCAACGTTTCAGCGTCACGCCCTAAACTACGTTGCCTTCTCTAGATATCTACACGAGCGAAGGTTTCAAATGCCTGTTGCGATAATGATGTTCTTTTATTTTAAAAACACAATTTTAGTTAAACTGACAATCACTGCACCAGAACCTCTTTTAAAATTCCTTGTTTCATTGGACAGTGCAGTTGACCTTGGCTTGACTGATGTCGAGTACATTTTCCCGCCATTATCGCGTTTTCCCGCGCAAAAAAAAAAATCGCGATCGCCAGAAAGACAGAAAGCGCGGGTCGCTTGTCAACCCAAGAAAAACCTCCAACCCAACGATTTATTTCAGTATGCTGGCTGACATCCTGCCGGCAACACCTCTCTGTAAGGAGAAATCTTTTATAGAGTCTCTAAAGAGATTCTCACCAAAAACAATCACCAAAAGCATGGGAGGACAGATGTCAGGAAAGATGAAAGCAAGTCGTGACCTTTCTTCTTCTACACTGCAAAGTAACTGCGAGTGTAATTCATTTTTGTGCTCTCGGGGTGTTTTTTCTGTTGAGAACGTAACGAACACTGGGAAAGGTAAGAAAAGTGAGTCGAGGAGAAAACGCAATGCGGTGGAAAGTGGAGTGGCTGGTCCACAAAACCCTTGTAAAAAGCTCAAAGTGTACAAGCTTCATGACGACTGCGACGGACGAAACTCTTTTATGACGGCTTTCTTCAAGCTTTTGGGTAAGTCAGAGTGGCATATTTCTGGTTTAAAATTTGACTTTAGTCTTTATATTTAACTTGTGAATAACTTTAAACGCTTTCAAAATAATGCAAAAGTAGCCAGCTTATAAATAATTAAGTTATGAACAACGTAGTACACTATTACAAAATGGATTTTTGTTTGCAGAAAATAAGAATTTCGGATAAAGAAAAATAGTCACTCAAACAGTAATGACTAGTTAAGTAATTTAGTTCTAGTTTAGTAGTTAACCTATTTTGTCATTTTCTCTTATTCACTATTCAGACGATGACATAATTCGAGATTTTCTTTGGATGGATGGCTGCGTAAAAATATCCGACAATGTAAGCAGCGAGAATGGTTTTAACTTATAGTTATACAGCTAATAACAGTTCTAAACTATAACTTCGAGGTTTATTCTTTTTAATTTCCTTTCGCTTTTTATTTCCTGACAAGTCTTTTTGACATCTTGCAGTACTTGCTCTCCATGGTCTACGCATACTTCAGACGAGCTCAGCTACAAAGGCGCGAATTTAACAGACTGAACTTTTTCTTAGCACTGTAAGTATATATTTTTTTATATTCGAGGCAACTGGTCCAGGTTGTACTTGTAGCTTATAAACTATTCGACAAAATCCTGTACTACATGTGTTTGATATACCTTCTTCAACTTGAAGCCTTTGATTGACTTTGTACATCTAAAATTCATTTTCCAACACTATTGCGAAATACTTACAGATCATACAGAGAAACTTTGAGGGGAAACTATTTCTTTGACAGCTGGCTTTATAGTTTATGAAGTAGTATTTATTCAAACTAAGTAAAGCTATCATATTACGAGTGCAGTAGGTAAGTGTGTAATGTTTTCCTATTTTAACCCCAGGTATCTTGCAAATGACATGGAAGAGGATGAGGAGGATGATAAATATGATATTTTTCCGTGGGCCCTTGGAAAGAGATGGCGTGAATTATACCCTACTTTTCTTGTTAGAAGGGACATGTTATGGAGAAAGATGGAATACAGAGCAGTAGTCAGTCGGCAGACGTGTGAGGAGGTTTGTGTTTATCACCAGGGCAAATATACATTCTCATAAATTGCTGTTAAGGGAAGAGGTCAAAACAATGGATTTCGAATGGGACCCAATTTTGTCAGGGGAGGTGGTGGGTGGCGGGTAATACCCCTACCCCTTTTTTCGAGGGTGATTTTCTCGCGTTGTAAAATAGGGATACCTCATTTTAATGCAGATACACGTTCTTATCGGCCCATAGAAACTAGAAATATAGTTACTTCTTCAATAAGTATTTTATTCAAGAAGATATTTGTGGTCAAAAAACTAGATTTTGCCAAAATAGGTGGTGGGATCCGGGTACAACCCCCCTTCCATCAAAATTGGGTCCTGCCAGAGTATCATTGTTTTGACCTCTTCCCTAAAAAGCTCATAATCCTCCAGCTTGAGCCAGTGCTACATTATTCTCCACCAGGGCCCGGTTATTCAAAGGGTAAGCACTACCCCAGGGTTAAATTGCTAACCCCAAAAACCGAGGTTAACTGTACATATTACAATTAATTTAGTGCTATCCTAGGGGTAAAGGTACCCTAACTTCGAACAACTGGGACCTGAACTGTACATTCATAGCTTACATTTCCTTCCATATAACAATGAGTAGAAGTATAAAATGGCCAGAGCTATGAAAGCTCTACAAAAGCCAAGCAAACTATTTCTGAAAAGCACTGCATGAAGTTAAATCTGACTAGAATGCAGCTGTACACAGCTGTTTCATCCTTAGTTGGGGCTGCATTCTATTTCTAGTTTTAAGTGCTTCTCGTGTCAGGTTTAATACAGTGCTTGACCTTAACTTTTTTAATTACTAGTCCTGGGACTAGTAGCGCTGAAAATTTACTAGTCCAGAGAAAATTCCTGGTAGTCCCGTCTCCCGCATGCCAATAAGCCTTTCATAATACACGCACGAGTGAATAGGTCAAAACAAAGATGGCGGTGACAGCGGCCTTCACGGGAGCTCCTTGGGCTGACTAGTGCCCAGTCCTCACCTCAGCCTTGTTCAGTCTTCTCGGTCTTTTCGCAAATGTTTTTGGAACGTTTGCAAAGAAACGCATTCAAACAACAACCACAGGACATGTTTTTGTTTCTTATCTTTTGTTAAACATTACAAATTATAGAATAGTTACTTAAAAATCCTGTGACTAGTGGCTCCATTTTTTTACTAGTCCAGAAGCATTTCTTACTAGTCCAGGACTAGTGGACTACCGCTAAGGTCGAGCACTGTAATAGCTAACCGTAGCTAGTGCTATGCTGGCTTTTATAGAGCTTTCATAGCTCGATCTGATCATTTTATTTTAACAATGAGTGAATAATAATCTGAATTTTAAAATGCCAGCAAACTTGGGAATGATAATGAATGGCCGAAAATGATTCAAAATTATTAAAAAAAAATTGGGGGGGGGGGGGGGTTAATTTTTTTGTTGAAGATTACCTAGTAACTAGTTCCCCACCCAATTTAGCAATCATAAATATAGACAATTTAAATACCCAACTACGAGTACTTAATTATAGGTAATGTCCATTGCTCCTGACCATCCCATCTGGTGGCGCAGACGAAGATTGCATCATGGGGGAGCATGGAGAGAATCCTCAAAGTCTGATGAGGATTTAACCTCCAGCCCAAGAGGTCCTGATTCCAGCCCACCATTTTGCAATAAGTGTGAAATACCGGACTTGAAACTTCTGGATAATTCACTTGTTATTACTTCAGACTACAGCTCTGGATCTTCTCAGTCATCATCAGATGCCTCCAACAGTCCCTCAAGCTTCAATATGAAGGGTAAACAGATATAACTCCATACTATCCATTTCCCCCATAATACAGCTAATAATGTGATGCATTTTATGTGATAGATACAAAATGAGTGGCAGTGCTTTATGGAATTTACAAACTCGAGCTGAAAGCGAGTTTGTAAATCCCATAAAGCAATATTATTGGTCATGAATTTTGTATCGGACTTATCAAACGTCTAGATGTAGAGTCTTATTTTGGCCGAGAAAATCAAAGCAAAGTTTGTGTAAATCGATCAGGATGACATCTCTAGCAGATTTAAATATCACTTATCGGTCAGTGATTTCCTTTGTTTTTGCTTCATGAATTATTAATGAGTTTGATAAGTAAATTTAAAGAATCCTAATCAGTATTAATGCTTTGCATGCCCAATACAATTAAAGCCATATTTTCATACTGTATGAAAATGGCAGCTCTAATTGTTTTGTTTAAACAATTAAAGTGATTTGATTAAATTTAAGGTACCTATCACCCTTTTGCAATTTCGATAGCTTATGAACCTTCGAAAAGTTTTGAGTACTTCTGTGAAGAAAGTTTTGGTTTAAAGTGAATACTTTATGTTCAGGAAAGGTCACATTTACACAATTTCAAACAAGAATAGAACATAAAGTATTCACTTTAAACTAAAACTTTCTTCACAGAAGTACTCAAAACTTTTCGGAGGTTCATAAGCTATCAAAATTGCAAAAGGGTCAGATAGGCACTTTAAGTGTTCACACTCATATAAAAATACAATATAACTTGTAATTGGGCCACGCCAAGCAAAAAGGGACCTACCTAATTATGACACATTTTGCCAATTTTGAGTTCAGGGCAGTAATTGGAACAGTTGGACAAGTGATCATGATTAATAGATAAGGGAAAGAATGACTGTTCTCATTTTTTTAACATTTGATTGCCCTTGAAAAGTCAGCAATCAAATGAGCTAGATGTAATATTAATGTTGTTGTGTATATTTAGCTTGCAAAAAAAAATTATAGTACAGGAAAATGTTAACTTTTGTTTTTGAGATAAGCTGCTTGGAAAACTACTCTAGATCGCAAAAACTTCCTCATGGCTTCCTTTCATAATCCGACTCAAAGTGCAGACTTGCCATCACCTCAATTCTCAAACTCATTCTCTGTAGTATTAAAAATTAGCAATTTTCACTTAAAAATTATCTTCCAAGATACTCTTTTGCATGAGTCCAACAATCTCATCATTCCTCTCATCTACACACAAAGCCGGCTCCATTGCAGTTGTTTTGCAAAATATTCAAGGATAAAGTTGAACAATGACAGACACTCAAACCAGCGCGCCACAGCATCATTCACAAGCCTCTACAAGTATAATTATTCTTCATTTGAAAAGCTGTTTCTTATTGCTTGGTGTGGCCCATATATATCTGTTCTTTTATAAGAAACAAATTTATTTGGAATAAGAGACCGATCATTTGTCATGTTGCAGGGGGGTCAAAAATTTGCACCCTCCCTCCCAATTTTTTTAAACCAACCCCCTCCCCCCTGAGATGATATAGAAATGTTTACCCCCACCCCTCCCCTTGAGAAAACATATTAAGCACCAGTCCCACACATCTGAACTATTTCCAGGTTACAATTCATCAAAACGGCAAGCTATAACATGTCTGCTTGCTTTTCTTCTCAATCTTGTGTTTTCTTTGGCTCGGTTTCCAGCCCTGGGGGTTTTGGAGAAACGTTCGACACCCCAACAACTGAAACCGAGACTAGTGTTTCCTGTGCTTTTGCTGTTTTTTAGTTCTTGAAATTATTTAACTGCATGAGAAAATGCACCTCCTATTCATTTATATCTGCCTATAGCTGTAATAAACACCTTCTCAAAACTTTACCCTCTCAAATTATTTTAATAGCAAAAATTACCCCCTTCATTTTTCCCTTTACAAATCCCCCCCTCTAAAACACGTCCCCCCACCCACCCCCTGCAACATCATAGCAAAGGATCAGTCCCTAACTGAATGTACAAGTTGAATCATATTGACTATGCATGGTCATATAATCACTATCATAGATTCAATACCCAATGATGTTGGTAGTTGTTTCTCAGGTCAAACTATATTTCTCCACATACTTTAAAACCTTTACAAGACTTAATTTAATTCAATAACTGTTTTTGTATTGCTCTAATTACATGTTTCTAAATAACAGTGTTACATAACAATTAAGCTGCATGGACAGGTAAATAATATTAAAACCTACCTTTCGATCTTGGCACCACCTCTTTAAAAGATGCACTGTCAATCTAATTGAGTATGTTAAATAGCTGTGTAAACTAAATACATGTCATGTAGCTATCTTGATTATTAATTGACTACTGAAAAATCATTTTCAGGTTTGAAGACGGTTCTACAGAGAAGCAACTTGGATAATGGCTGCAGGCACTGCAGTTGAATCACTAAGGTCAAAGCTGGTCAACATAAATATATTTGCCCTTCAGCAATTAAATTCCAAATACTATTTATCTTATGACATTAACTAAACCATTTGAACTTGCCTGCAACTTTGAAGAAACAGTGCAATTATTAATTATGCCATGCTTAAATGACTTTTGGACAGACTGAGTCATTTCCATTGTTGTAATGTCATTGTTTTACATATATATACTAATGTCAAGATAATTCTGGATCTATAAATATTAACAATATATAGGGGTATAGAATGGTTAAATCCGAGACTCGCATGAGCCCAATACTTACTTCTCTAAGGGGTATAGAATGGTCAAATCCGAGACTCACAGAGTTGCCGAGACCCTAATTGTTTCAAAATCCGAGACTCTTTTTTGAAACAATGTGATTTTGAGACTTGCTTGAATTTTGCCGATCGACACTCACAATTTTTTGAGGGACCATTCTATACCCCTAATATTGACAGTGCCATGTCTGGGGCAAATCCAGGATTCTCTGAGGTGGTTTCTTAGGGGTTTGATCATGGCCACATGTTTGTTTTTCTCTATAAAATGGAGTGAGAGAAAGGGGGGTTCAATTGAGAGAAAGAGGGTCAATCAAACTCCCCTTTAATTACCCCCTGGATCCACCCCAACATGTATTACTGTAACATTAACTGCATGTTTCTTAATGTTGCTGATAGTCGAGAACATATAATTTGCACTTTGTAAGATTGTATGAAAATAATTCCATATATTATGATTGTATGCATATACAAAGAACAGGTTTCTAATGGCTTTATTAAATTTCAAAATTCATTGATTCACAAATATACATAAATAATTCATTCAGGTTAAGAATTATGATGTATTATACTGTATTATTATACTGTGATAAGCCCTTTGCAGCCAACATCACGTGCTGATATAATAGTTAATTAATTAATGAATATTTATCGAGCTTGTGACCCATGGGAATTAGGCGGTGCCATGGATGCTGGAGACAAATTAAGCTATCTTCAAAAATGCAGATTTAGAAAGATCGACAATCAATCGGAGGTGAAAAATCGCATTTACAAACAGGTTTTTCTAATAGCAATACCAATCTCATACATGTACATTGGAGCGGATTTCAATTGAGTGTCGGAAGTGTTTGGGTTTTGCGTTTACTAAGCTCTGACCTATTGGCTGAGAAAGTAAACCAACCAATCAGAATCCAAAGTAAACCCAAACTGGTTTTGGTTTTGCTTTGGTTTGTCATTGGCTCACAGGGAAGCCATTTATGAGTTACTTGTGATTACTCGCTCCTATGATTGGCTGGCTGTGGGAAATTTGCGTTTGGTTTTACTACACTCAACCGAAAACCGCTCTAGCCTTAAAATAAATGAAGTCAGATATTTTTTGCCATCCATGCAGTGCAACCACGTGATTTGTTTGCTGCAAAGGGCCTATTATCCCAAGTATTGCAAAATTTAAAATCATTTGTTTCTGTCTGCTTATCAGGTATGGCAGACTTACCACAACAAATTCAATATTCTGAAATGGCTGTGCCACATTATTTATATTAGCTTCCAGTGTTTCTGTATACCAGCTTGAGAATAAATCCTGTGGAAAAATAAAATTGCAATAAGTTATGATAATCATGTTGTATTATTGGGGGGGGGGGGGGAGGGGGGGTGGGGGGATACTAGTCAGGATCAATCAAATGGCTGAGTCAAGCTAGGTCAGCAGGCTTTTCTAATATTGTTTCAATCAGCAATAATTAAGTTTTACTGCATGGTCAAAACAAGTATGGTTTACAATATACTTAAAACATAGATGGTCCTGTTCATGGCAAACTGTACGTAAACACCCCATTCACACCAAAGCATAAACACATTTACAAACTTTTTAATTAACTCAGTAAAAATTTGCAAGGCCTAACAGATAAAGTAGAAGGACCAGATCACTTTTGGTGGGATTAAATCATTATTAAGTAATTAATAGAATGATGCAATGCCAATACCAGCTGAAATTTTGGTAAAATATAAATTATTCCCTAACTGTACAAATCAGCCTTGCATGTGGTTCTAATTATTAAAATAATTAACATATTCATCAGGATCAGATCAGGATCAGATCAGGATCAGCAGAAGGATTGAAATATATGAAAACTGCAAGGCTGATCAGATGGCTGTACAATGTTATTGATTGTTGTACTAACTATTAAGTTAGTGGTGTAACATAATCACAGCACAAAATCATCATCTGAATAGGATTCCCTAATTTCATAAACTTCACATTAAACTTTGGGATGAGAGAATTATCTAAAAATATTCAGACTGATCAAACTTAAAAAAATATTTATTACTGTAAATGTCTTATATTTTACATTATTTTGCTCACCAGTATGAGGCCATTGTTGAAATGATGGTTTGGCAGTGTATTTGACATCAAAATCAGCCATATCAGCACTGTTAATATTCTCCTCGGTAAGTTCGTCATGACCAATACTGCCTGCATCATCGTGTCCACTATTATTGTTTGTACTCACTGGTAGGACTGGAAGCACCTTCCACATTCTATGGGTCACTTCTACCATGCTTTCAACATGAAATGGTAGCGACTTTTCACTACAATACCTTATGACATCAACAACCTGAGTGACACTGAAAATGATAATTTAAGTAGTCACTGAGTTTGTACTTTGAATTTTACAAAAAAAAGGTTATCACAGAGAATGTAATGCTCCCGCACTAAAATGGGCTGTGGATATTTTGGAGTCAAATATTATTTTACAACTGGCTGTACAGTTATAACGTCAATCAATTTCAGTCTGGGGTGTGGTTTGCTGTATGTCCTATGTGGTGTGCATGCCTGCAGCTCCCAGTTGGAACATTTTTCAGTTGAAATAGGCATGTATTTCTATTTTTGTGCATGCATGCACATGAACATGAATACGATTTGGCTAGTTTGAATAGTCTCTTCAGGCAGCAAAACTTTCTTTAATGTCCTGATGGATGTCATTGGTATGTATTCTTAAAAATAACTCATAAGGAAGATGGGACTTAATACTCATATATCTATGACCTCCCAATTTTCCTCCATGTCAAAGCAGCTTTATATAGTAAGTCTTTTTCACTACACCCATTTAATTGTAAACATAAATAATAAGCATGTGTCAATACTGGTAAATTAACTTTGACATAAGTTACCGGTACCTAGGCAGAAATATAACTACAGGTCCTCCTGGTTTTATCACTGGCAGTAGGCATTCCAAGCATTCTTCTGGAAACTGCATATCCAACACAGCCTGGAAAACAATTTTATACCACAGTGGTTATAACACAATTACTGAAAATTATTCTGCACAATCTTTGTCGAGCTGTACTCCAAAAACTTACCAAGGCTTAGCTAGCTATAGCTTCAAAAAATCTCTTGTTTAAGTCCAAAATTATAGCACTTGAACCAATTAAGCTTAATTTAAGCTTTTATTTTAATGAAAAGGTTTGAGACACATCTGATCCTACATGTATAATTATGATGTGTATCATCCCACAACAGAACCATCAACACCATTCACTTATCCTCAATACAATATTATTAACATTATCAATAAATTATTGCTAGTTTTCATGTGACATCATCAAAATTCGGAAACACTAAGCTCTAACGTTCCATTGGAAAAAAAATTTTTTTTGCTAGTTCTACAAGAACCAACACATTTTACTTTATTTCGTCAATGTAATAAATTATTGCTAGTTTTCATGAATGTGACGTACATTATCATCAAAATTCGGAAACACTAGCTCTAACGTTCCATTGGGTAAAAGTTTTTTTTAACCAACATGTTTTATTTCATTTCATCAATGTGAACCAATTTTGTGATTGAGGAACTTATTGACAATGCAAACTACAAATTTACATCAAACATACAAATGACCATTCCTATAGCTCCCTCGAGTCCCTGAAATATACCACAGCAACACTTTGCGGTGACAGGTCCAGGCCCATAACCTCCACCATTATTATTATTATTATTACCACCATCATACCCCTAACATCCATCATAAGTAATATAATTATGCATGTACATGTATATATAACTGATGTGAAATACATCCAGGATGAATAAATATACTTGAATAATTATATAACTGGACTTGCCTAGTTATTTATATAGTAAATTGTCATAAAATTAAACACTGAACTGTTTGTGAGCCATGAGAACCACAATGAACTGACTCTGTCTATTGACAGTTTATATATCCCTAATTATCATAACACTGGCCCTCCAGGCCCTCCCATCCACATATGAACTTATTTCTCTTTGCACTACCAATTGCAAGTCATTGCATTCCTTGTCTATTATATAATTACAAGAGAAATACATTGTCTGGAATTCCAGTAGTGATTACACAGTTACTGTACAGCTTTATTGGTGGCCTCAACATGCAAGTTATCTATAATAATAATAATAATAATAATGTCTTTATTCACCTAATAAAATATATATGAGATGTTACAATATTTAAGAAAAAAAAACTCAAAAATTTAACGCATGTACATGTAGCTCACAATTAAGAACATACTAATTTATACTTCAAAATTAGCCTATTAATAAAGCAATTTTTGAAACGCTTGGTGTTTACTTTCGGCATGAAACAACTTTTTGACCTAAGACGAATAGACAAATCCTTAAACCTAGGTAGAAGTGTAAAAAGTGGGTGTGTCGAGTTATTGCTGATCTTATGAAATAGTTTTCTATCGGCTTTAATACTCTAAAAGTTGGCAAATAAGATATAAGTTAGACGTAATTATACCACCTCTTGTAGCATCTCTTGAGAAAACAGAGGCTTGTTGTAATTGCACTATATATATATATATATATTTGGTTAATGACAGTGATTATATATATGTTGTAGTTGAAATTGATCATTCAGTTCAATTTGACCATGGGTCAAAACAAACTAGTTCAATTTGACCCGGTCAAAACAAACTAGTTTAATTTGACTCAAACAAATTAGTGAGCATACATTGTTGACGGTTAGGGTTTTTTTAAATGTAGGGGTAGGATTTGGATTAGTTCACATGATTATTGATTGTTTGAAGCGAACTAAAGCAAAAAAAAATTTGGAGTTTCATGACAGATTCCATGTGGGTTACTACTTCATGTAAGTGTTGACTTGTTGACCTGAGAGGATATGGGTTCTGGTTTAAGTTACTTATAAATATAATAAATGACTTGCTTCCAAATCAACAAGTGCTTGTGTGGCGCAGTGTGTTAAGTCAGTGGAAAACTGGGTGTGTCGAGGCAGAGCTTCTGAGTTCAAATCCCTCTGAGTTCAGTAGGTGGTATTACATCTGAATGAAAGGTAAGTGTAAGAATATGGGAGGGGAGAGAGAGGAGAGAGAGGAGGGAAGGGATGGAAGGAAGGAAGGGAGGGGAGGGTGATTTGTTTTTTTAGAAACCTGGGTTAATTTGACCTAGCTATAGGTTGGTTTGACCGGGTCAAATTGAACTAGTTCAGAATATGACCGATGGTCAAATTGAACTAGTTTGTTTTGACTCATGGTCAAATTGAACTGAATGGTCAATTTCAACTGCAACATATATATATATTTAGATTATGGTACCTACATGTAGCTATGTATTATATATTTCAGCATATTTTAAATAATTTTTATCTTTACAGTAATATTAGAGAATTTTACACTGTATCACATAATTATACATTGTATCATATTTCTATATTTACCTTTAATATATATTATTATTAGTATAATTATTATTAGCAGTAGATTAGTACAGGTAATCATACGGTTTCAAGTTCAATTTGGGACTAATTCACACAAGCATGTTTTTCAAATATCTCAAAATTGTGTACTGAGCCCGCAGGGCGAATTACATTTGAACTGCACTGTTGACTAATAGCCAATCAGAATAAATATTTATTTTTAATGTATATGATTAGATATTACTATCATTAGAAATAGCAGTTTCTTTTTTGTCATAATTATAATATATTGTAATTAGAGTTGAGTTAAAGGAGCAGTGTCACGATTCTGATTGGTTGTTATAGACAATGGAAAAATCACGCTATGTCACGCGCCGCTGCAAATTTCCCTTTCCATTGAAATAAATAAAATGCTGCTTTATAAAAATATAACATCAAACATAACCATATAATACTGAAGTACAGTTTTAAAGCAATTTCGGTTCGAGATATCGTGCAAATACGCCGATGCAAGCGGATTACTCACGGACTTCTACTTCTGTCACGTCTTTTGATTTCTTGTCCGCCTGACACATTTTCAAAACTTTGGGCATGAATACTAACCGTGACACTGCTCCTTTAAATAGTTTCACATACATTATATTGTATCGAGCCCCCTAAAGCTCATTTATAATGTAACATGAGTAAATAAAGTTATCCTTTTATAAATTTACTGGCCTGAATATTTTCAATACAAGAGTTTATAAGTCCTAATTTTAAGTTCAATGAATTGCACTTACTCCATTTAGTTTCACATGTTTTGGTAGTCTGTCACCGCATTCTAGTACATTGTGGTTATAAAATGTAACATTGCTAGGCCAGTTGACATTTCTTGATAACTTCCAAGATTTGCACCAGTTGTTAAAGTTTTCCATTCCTATTCCAAAGTGCTTTTTATTGCTGTCAAAGCTGTGGATATGTCCTTCATGAGCAGCTATACAAAAGAAAAAAAGCCATAGAATTATCTCAAATATGCAGGGCCTCTGATATTGTGCGATGGTGCGATCCCGCACAATTGATCAAAAATCGCATCCGATCGCATAATTCGCAAATTTCCGCACAATCGCGCATAATTCTTACAAATAACACAATATGAGGCAATAAAAATGGTACAACCTTGTGACAGTTGTCTTTGTGGTGCTTTATAATGCAATTTCACGGTAATTTACTGCCCAAAACATCGCAAGAAAGGACAAGAAACGATCACCATTCGATTTTGTCAACGAAAACGTCCAGGCGTTCTTGCATTGCTTCACGCGCCAGGGATCTGGTACTGAATTAATTCTAAAGTGTATTCTCATTGGTGCATAACGAAAACAATGGATAGAGTGTTGACCACTCAGAATCATTGATATATTCCATATCATTTTTTGCTGTAAAATAGTCGCTTTTTCGCGCGAATCTTGATCTCATCTGCTTACACAATGTATTTCTTGTCGTTTTTGCCTGAAATTTACTCAAATGGATAAGTTTTTAGTGAAATCTGCTGGAATTTCTTCCGAGAAGAAAAAACGAGCCCATCTACCGACTAAAATTACAGCTTCAGAACGCGCTAAAGGCTACGAAAAGGGCACATTTCATGCCCAAGAAAATCGCATAACTTGCCGCATAATGAGCCCTGAATTACCGCATAATTTCCGATTTTTTATCGCACTTTATCGGAGGCCCTGAATATGGTATATGCATCAGGTGCCACTCTCAGAAAATTAATGCATTTGGAATATAAGAGCAGTGCATCGCATGATCTTGCATAAGTAGAAAGTTATGGTAATGAATTTATATATGGTAATTTAATTTAAGTTTATACTGTTTTGCAAATACCAGAACATCTTCTTACTTACTTACTTACTTAGAACCGATATTGTAATTTCAATATCAATAATATTGTATTATATGTTGATCTCCATGAATTTTTTTTGTAACACTTAAATTGTATCTTTTTTTCCTTTTTCATTATTACTCGGATCGTGGTACATGTTCGTAAGTTATATCCCAGTGGTCTTGACTAGATAACCTTCAAGTTATTTTCAGGTCGTACCTACATGTACTCTCATTTAATTTATATAAAAGTTACATTGTTCCTTGTACTATTTTCCATCTGAGTGAAATAAAGATGATTATATATGCAGACTTAAATAGCATCCAGGGGTTTCATAGATGTTGATGGGGAAATTCTGATCTTTTCTTTGTCTTCTTTATAATATATTATTTTTATTCTTGTCAGTAATTCAGTTTTAACTTTTCTTGTCTTTCAAGATAATCGAGTAAAAATAGATATATCAGCTAATTTTATTAAAGCACTGGATGTTTGTGAGTCATGGACAGCAACCAGAAATAGTTTCTTTTTTTTTTTTTTGACATCATCACATCCATAATGTCAACTAACCGCCTCACTGGTTAGCTCAGTTGGTAGAGCACGGTCTAGAGTGCGGGAGGTCGGGGGTTCGAATCCCGGCCGCGTCCTTGGGCAGGGACGTTTATAAGCCGTTGGCCTTGTCTCCTTCTACTTCTAATCAGTATTTGAAGGGGACGTGAAAGAACCTGTTGTACTACTCGAAAAAGAGCAGGGGATTGTCACCCGATACAGCAGCCTGGCCATTGCACTAACCACACTCAACATTGTAAACTGCGTGGCAGCTATTAGCGCCGTGAAGCAGTCCGAAATAATTCACTGACGGGATATGTCAGCCATATGTAAAGCGCCATGAAACTGTGGTTGATATGGCGCTATATAAATGTAGCCATTATTATTATTATTATTATTAACTAATCATAAATGTCAAAACAAGGGTGTTCCTGTCCATGTTTACTTGCCAGATTGACACATGTACATTTTAACAATTAAGATTTCCTTCCAGCCTTCTCTAGCCGTCTTATAATTGTGACATCCATGTGTCAAAAGCATATGGTGCCTTAAAGCTCTCTAAAACTAATATATACAAGCTGTAAAACTTACTGTAAACACAGCTTTCACTACCGGTAATAATATTGCTCATGCAACAAACAAAGCATTAGAAAATGAAAATAAACCATTTGGCATTCTTTTGGGCATCTGTATGTACATTTGTCTGAAGTTTTTGTTTGCCAGAAAAATGATAGCCTGCAATGGAGTTAAGTATTCAAAGCCAGCAAAAATTGTTGCCACTTTATAGCAATAATGCGGGTATCAGCGGCCATCCCGAAGGGGCGGCCCCTGGGCAACCCACGGGCAACCCAGGGGCTTAGCAGGAGATTTGTAGCAAAAACATGCCCCACACATAGGGCATTAGAGCGCTTTTGTGTTTTCGTCAAAATACCCCCGGTCTCAACGTTCAGCGGTTTTCGCCATTAAGGACTCGCTCGATAGATCGACGTTCTTCGATTTATTTGTCTTTGAGGTAACCCTATCACCCTCTACTAACTCTGTTCAAATTAACAGATTAAATTAAACCATCCACTGTCGGAAGACAGAACAAAGAAATAAAGGATAATATTTGTTTAAACTATTAAGATTTTTGACAGTTCTAAAACGTTTAGCTTCTAATACTTATAATATGTTGCCCAGGTTGCCCTAGGGATGGGGGTTTTTGTCACAATTTTCTGTCCCACCTGAGGGGTTTTAGCATGTATTTGTCATGGCTGCTATGACAAATGCCCCTGGGTGCCCGGGGGCCGCCCCCTTGGGATGGCCGCTGATACCCGCATAACAGTGTGCATGCAGTCTTCTTTTCTTTTACCTGCTCTTGAAAGAAAAAGTGTCAATGCCCCAGATCCAGTCCCAGCCTCTAAGAACTGCCCACCAAAGCCAACGTCCATCATTAACAACATAGCCTGGATGTCCTTAGGATACGATGGAGTAGCACCTCTTCTCATGTGAAGAACATACTCCTCAAGTGTTGGTCTCTTTATTCTAAATGGCACTGCCTTCAAGTAGAAGATACCTCCATTGTCTTCCATTCCAATCAAATTCCTGTGTTGAATTTGGAAGTTCTTTCCATTTCTTGTCCTTAATTTCGTTTCTCCGTCTTCTGAAAGTTGTACCAGGCAAGAAGGTCCTTTACATCTACTTTCTGTCAGTAGGACACACTCTCCATTCGAAAATACTTGGCTAACTTGATTTGACATATATAAAATATCTGCAGTTCTGGCATTTTCACTAGGAGATGCAGCAACAAGTTGCATCGCTCTTTTTCTAGACTTGCCATTTGGGTGAATAAATCTTCTAAAAACTCCCTGAGCTGAGGTTAACATCTGTTTTCGCATAATTCTGGACAAGCTCAGATGCCAGACGGTTTCCCAGACATCAGAGACATGTGGAATCTGAAACTGAGCCTATGGTACCCACAGTCAGCGGTCATGCACAATACAATAAGAGCCCGCGTGTATCGTATCAGCGGTATCTCTGATCCAAGATGGCCGACCTCTTTCCCGACCAAATTTTGATCGCGAAAGAGTGAAGATCAACGCCCATTTCTCGCCTCATACCCAAGTATACAGAACACAATCAAATGCTGGAACTCTCTCTATACGTCGGACATGGTTTGTCTTGGTTGCAAAGCTGCCTTTAATGCCTTCTTGTGGGTATTCCTACTTACATTTTTGCCCAAAAACCATGTTACCAAAGGAACGGGATTTGATGTTTTCAATCAGGCGTCTTCTAAAGAGAAGTACTACCCAAATTACAACTTGTACCACAACCTGTCGAAGCTGAACGAATGCATCCATGATTTGGTCTCTCGGTATCCGAATACTTTGGACGCGGAGATGCGGTTCCGATCACGCTTGGGACTTTCTCAGTACGTCCTTCATTTCACGAACAATAGGCTAACGACCAGGTCAAGGCAAAATAACTCATACAAAACGAAGGCGAGGATCCTTTTGTCATTTGGCGAACATTCGGCTGAGTATCTACCAGTTGAAAGCATGCTATATTTATTGGACAATTTGACGGCGGGATTGGACGACGTCGTGGGATCCAGAGCTTATAATTTCACACGGTTCGTGTTGGACAATATAGATTTGTATTTAATAGGCATGTTTAACCCTGATGGGCGGATGATTATAGAAAAGACTGCAAACTATTGCTGGAAGGAGACAGCCAGTCAAGCTGATGTCAATGCTCATGGTTCAGGGAGCTCTCCTGTTTTCTCAAGGCAGGTGTTAGTAGGTAGGTTAAAAAATAGAAATAACTTTAAAAAACGGGATTTACATGTAGGAAATAATGAACTAGTGGCCTAGAACATCCGATTTTAAGGATCTAAGTATTTGGGCGGATCAAAAATATTCCTTGATAATCTCCCATTGGTCGGTTTTCAATTTCAATTTCAATGAACGAGTGATCAGTTAAGCAAGAACAAAAGGATCGAAACCATGAATATATGACGTTATCAAAACGACTTAAAGTGTTTATGAAACCAAATTTTGCATCTCTATTTTATTGCAGAATAATAAAGTTCATTCTTTTCTGATTATCAAGAGTATATTTATTCTTCAGTTCCGCCTTTGGAAAGGTCTCTTTTTCGCCATTCAAATGGACTACTTTATGCTAAAAACTGTCCCGTTTGCCGCGCGGCCAAATGAGCTGCGTGACGTCACTGTGAGGACTCGTACGTTGTTTACATAATACAAACATGGCAGACTCAGCGAGAAAGTTTCAGAAAAAGCTAAAAATAAGCGAGGAGGTGGAAGATATTGTGTGGCTGGCGGCCTTGGTTTTCTTCCCGTATTTAATTTTATCATACGCCAAAACACAATGGACATTGAAGTCGAGAAAAGCAATAGCCAATATACCCATTCACAGTGTGATACAAAACAACTACAAAAAGTACAAGAAATGACTCACCAAGAACTCGACGATAACTTTAATACTCCTGTACTTTTATGCTGAAGCCAGAACAGTGAATGGCAAAGAATACAATATAGGGTTTCTCTGGTTTCCCGTAGAGAATCCTGAATGTTCGTGAATGAAAAACGGACAATAAAACTTGCAAAGAACTCAGACGCGGCGCCACATGGCATATGTGAGTCGAGTTTGTTGGTATCTCGCCCTTGGTCCGAGGGCGGGTTAGCCGATTTTCCTCCCTCCGCAAAAACCAACACGCTAAATTCTAATTCGATCTGTGGATAATAGCCGGGACCTGGCTTTGATCAGCCCCCATGGTTGTTTCAGGTCTCGTTAGAAATTCAGAGAGAATTTCGAAAGCCGTATAGTCGAACTGAGGCTCGACAAAAGCTACGCAACTCATTGCCATCAGAGCAGCAGTTAAACACTGTTCCTTGGGATAATGAAAATATCCTTCTTCAGACCACAGAGTAAATAGCCAGTGTCAACGATGCAGTTGTTGTAGAAAATAGTCGGGAACCTCAACTCACGAAACTCAGTCTCAGCTGATGCCGCTATTAAAATTTCGCTACAAACACTTTCTCTCTGAATGTTTTTCCATCAGGCATTTTTAACACTAACACAATGTGCAGATTAACTTCTCCTGTGCTGACCATACATTGTAAAAAGAAAGCACTTTGTGTTTCCTGCAACAGTTTTGATCAGTTGACAATTTTACAGCCCGTTTGCGGCCTGCAGTCTTGCAATTTCTTCTGTCTTCCACTTTTATCAGTTGACATGTTCTTTTTATAGCAGGTTATTTCATCCAATAAGAAACGAGCTTTCAGATCATCAATGTCAAGCTGTCAGAATTGAACCAATCAACGACGAGAAATGCTGTAAACAAGTCGAGTACAGTAAAATGGAGTTTTCGCTGTAAGTCAGTTTGCTTAGTTATATTTTTGTGGGTTCTTAAAATTAGATAGCTTACTTTCCTTCGTCTAGATTGAAGATTGTATTATAAAACAAATAAAAGATGGTTCTCCTTGTTCTATAACAAAATAATGTACTTTCGAGGTCTTGAAATGCTGCTAAATGCACTCGCGTTCTGCTCGTGCATCCGCAGTTTTTCAAGACCTCAAGCGTGCAAAAAAAATATTATAGAACAAGGGAACCATCTTTTATTTGTTAAGTATTGTGTTGGGTTCTATTGTATTTCATTTTTTCTATTGAATTGTATTGTGCTTTATTCTATTGTATTTTTTTTGTAGAAATGCATGTAGTCCTACAGGGATTGTTGCTTGCGACTCCTCACAGTGACGTCATTGTAATGGCGGATTCGGTTCCAGGCCCCGGACAGTTTTTAGCATAAAGTAGTCATTTGAATGGCGAAAAAGAGACCTTTCCGAAGGCGGAACTGAAAAATAAATATACTCTTGATAATCAGAACAGATTGAACTTTATTATTCTGCAATAAAATAAAGATGCAAAATTTGGTTTCATAAACACTTTAAGACATTATCAAAATGACAGTTGCCGAAACGACTCGTTAGCGAAACGACCGGATACCCTATTACCCATTGCATAAATGGTGTCCAATTCAAATAACCATTGTTTAGGTATCTTTAGTCTCACATTCGTGTGAAGACGTTTTTGTGTGGCAACATGGACATGAGGCTAAAGTCTCCAGGATCAGGACAATATATATTTAAACTGAATGCCATTTATGCAGAGGTTTCATTAGAAGCTGGTTACAAGGGCTACTTTGTCACCTACCACCAGTTACTAAGTCTTACATTCAATAGAGTTATTGGTAGTTGTCTTATCAAGCAGTCCAATTTACTGCCTAGCTACTTAATTGGACGTCTGCTCTAAAACTTAATGAGACCCCTGATTTATGCAATAGGTCTATGTAATACATTATTATATTATATTTTATTTTACAGAAAGATTCTCAATGTCATAGTTTTCTGATTGGTTGTTGCTCAGTCGGGGAATTTACCAGTAAAAACAAAAATTAAACCAAAAAGAACAATAGTGTACACAATAAAATTTGTGTACCATTCAATGTTGCTGTGAAAAGGGTCTGAACAATATCTTCTGTTCTTAACACAATATTTGAAGGGCTGTGTGCCACAAAGGCTTAAGTGACTCCTCATCACATTCTAAATTCTCCCTTAGAAAACAAAGAACTTTAAGTTGAAGAAGAATTTAGAATGTGACCAGCGAGTCACTTAGTCCCTTGTGGCATGCAGCCCTTCATTTGCAAAATATATGTTGTGCACAAGTGGGCTGTAATGTACCGATCAATTCCAAACATCAACATCACCCCACGGGCAACGCCCATGCAGGCATTTGAATTTTTGGAGTTTGGATTGTTCAAATTCCCATCGCCCGGGCCAAAAATGTTGTTCGAATGCCCTACCCCATCGTCGTATTAGGCGATCAAATGCCCCTACCCCCGGGACTTCAAATACAGCTTTTAGAGTCCCTTTGTTTTTAAGCCAGTCGCTTACAAAATCAGAATTTATGTTATTTTAAAATACGTACATTACTTAGCGAACACGCTACATGATCATGATAATGCTTTTCTCCTTTATATGTTTCTTTTACTTCCAACAACGAATTTGGCTTTACCCGAACACTTACCGGTAATTCAAAATTATATTGAAAATAAGAGGGATGCATTACCGTAATTTTCGGCCTAATTACTCGCAGGTTATCTGTTAATTTTTCACCAAGGCTGGTGCGGGTAATAGGGTGGTGCGGGTAATGTGTTAAATTCTAAAGACTAAAACTTTGTCACACAAGGTTACAGCGATCGACTCGCTGGTGGCACACAGCGATCACCTTTGTCGAAAACAACGAAAAGCGGTCGCCTTTCGCTGGCAAAAATTTCGCCTCACTTGTGAACAAAAATCGCTGTTGTCTCTTTAAAAAAAAATTGCCAAACTGAAAAGCCGCCGACAATTTTTTAGCCGTAGAATATAACAATGATCGCCGTTATTTAAGGAACAGCAGTTTTTAAATCATTTTTTAGTTTAAGTGTGACCATTTTTATTCGATTTTATCAACTTTTTATCATGTATTATTTTGTTGTTAGGGTTTCAATTTGAATTTTAAACAATTGTTTTGCTTATCGTAATTATATATTTTTAACGTTTTTCATCTACGATCCATGTATTTATACCATTAATATTTTATTATAATAACTATATTTATATAATTTTATTAGCTATAGAGGGCCACAGGTTTGTTAGTTTTTAACTATTTTGTGCTACCCTCATGAAATAAAGACTTTATTATTATTATTATTATTACTAAGACACAACAATTAAAACCTACTATGAGGTACTGTTATTGTTACCGAAATTTACATTGAGAGGTGCAGGTAATCTGTCGGTGCGGGTAATCTGTTAATATATTTTTCTTTGAGACTCTAAAATCAGTGGGTGCGGGTAATACGGCGTGCAGGTAATAGGCCGGAAATTACGGTAGTCGAGAAATACTAGCCATCTAAATGCCATATGAAGTTAGACCCTGGTGCAAAATAATTCCTGCGCTTTAATCTGTGTCTCGCTACCATCTTTAAACTCCTTCATCACAAGTGGTGCATTGTGCACTTCCCTGGAGTTCCATTTCTATGGCATCAATTCTTTCATCTGGACTACTGTAGTCCTTTCTCCTTCGTAAATTCTTGCTTCTCAGAACACATTTAAGCTGGCAAAGACTCATCTTGATGGCGTTATAAATTAAAAGAAAAGCGAGGATTTCCATATAATTCAAGCCTAGATTAAAGTACTCAGTCGACTAATGCATCCCTGTTATTTTCAATAGCATTTTGAATCGCCGGGTGGGATGTTGATGTTTCAAATTGATCGGTACATAATCTATGGATTTCCTGCAATCTGACTGTTCTGGGAGTGGGTGTTTTTTACCATCTCTGATCATGGTCACAGTAATGGAGATTTTTCACTTGATCATTTTAGAACCTGAATGCAGAGTCATAACTGAACTCACAGGTGCTCTGGAATTTGATGTCATCATATCAGTGCATTCTGGAGAGAAAAATATATTTATTCCTGTTCAAGGTAGGTGTATAATAATTATTACAAGAATCAGAATTCTAGAGTACAGTTATTTGTTAAGTTTCAAATTCTCCCATAGAACACAAACATTGAAATAAAAGGAGAATAATTATTAAGGTTGCATTGTGATCAGACTGTATTCCTTCACACATAAGCAGCATCTCATGTATAAGCTCCACACCCAACTTTGAGGGAATTTTTTGTTACTTTCAAAATCTGAAAGGTCAAAAAGGTGTGGTTTATACGTGAGGAAATGTGGTACATGTATATTGTTCTTGCACTCAACCCTGCCACATATAGACTGATAGCACCTATATAGGTGAGACGGTTTGGACTCGAAAGGCTGCATGTACATGTAGGTTTGCAGAACA
Source organism: Actinernus sp. WN-2022 (assembly GCA_030867875.1). Taxonomy (NCBI): domain Eukaryota; kingdom Metazoa; phylum Cnidaria; class Anthozoa; order Actiniaria; family Actinernidae; genus Actinernus; species Actinernus sp. WN-2022. The sequence goes on from JAOWCC010001812.1 coordinate 555,417, forward strand.
TCAGCGGCCCAGATGTACCATATCCTAGGTTTCCAAACATGTCAACCAAGATTGTCTGGGACCTTGAGTAACACTGGAAAATGTGCAGATTCTAAGCTGTGAGGCCTGATCATTTGAGTACAGGGTCATGCAAGGAAGCCATTCACATCAAGATCAGTCAACCTGATTCGAACCATGACGGGCTGGTACCAGCTCCCCACATTTGGTACAACACCTTACAGTCACATTGGGCTGGAAACCCATGACAGCAAGCGAGTGTGACCTTTGCACTCACTTGTGCATGATCAAGCTCTCAGTTGAGAGTGAAAGTTTAAGGTTCTAAGTTTCATTCAGATTTCTTGGACAGAGTACTCAAAAGTTTTAATTGCATTTGAGATTACAGATGAGTCTTCAACATTGCATTTTCATAAATAAACATGTATTTTGAGCTGAATTTTAGGCAAACAAATTTAAAAGGCATTGGCTAGAAGTTACCTTAAAACTCATTAAATTATAATGGTGTCAGTATTAGAAAATAATTCATCACCCACTTGTCAGGCAGTTGATTCCAAATTGGTCTTGTCTGAGCACCACTTGTGCTGAACACTTTTTCATTGATTATTCTGCATTGCAAATGAATTATTAACTTCCAATAGGCTTAATATAATAAAGGAAACCTGTGTATAGCAGTCACCCTGTATATATACAGGTTATATACAGGTTTGACTGTAGTTCTCAAAATCAAATAACATGGCTTTATCTGCTGCAACAGCACATATTTTCTTATAATATATGTTACTGAGAAGCATTGTGCACAATTTCTTGATTAAAATCTAGCTATCCAGTAAGCAGAGATAATAATATCAGTTTAATAACCCCATATCAGGGCTCTAAATTAACATAAAATACTGGTCGCAAATTAGCGATTAGGACACGAAATTTGGTCGAAAATTTGTCATTTTTGGTCGCAAAAAGCATGGGAGATTCGTCATTAAAAAGCCCCCCAAAAAAGTTGAAATTATGCGACTGCCGAATAATTTTGTTGCAAATAACAAAATTCTGGTCGCATGTGCGACCATATCAGTCGCAATTTAGAGTGCTGCATATGTTATAGACTGAATAATACAAGGGTGTCAGCTATATAACAAGAGGTCGTTGGGCGCAGGCTAAACTCGAGCTGGTGTGCAAGAATTGTACATCAGTGTAGGTAGTGTAACAAAATTCAGCACAAAATTATTTGAACTGAAGAAGAGAATTTGAAAGGAAAATAACATTCAAGTGTACCGGTATAGTCTTTTAAAAAGTTACTGTAGAAATCTTTTTTTACTTTGCTAAGGATAATTTTTCATGAGATTTTCAAGGCCACATGCATAAATACGTGCCATCAAACTCAAACAAGGATTTGATTCTAGATATGCACAAAAATAAAGCACAGTCAGGCATGGCGTTTGCCAATTCTAGCCTCAGTGGGGAGGGTCATCAACATTTTGGAATCCATTCTACCCCCTGTCACGCAAGAAAACTATTGTATTTGATTGGTTCACGAACCAATGGGGTTCCGAGTAACTTTACAGATACAGCAATTGTACTTCAGGAATAGAGTTTTTCTTTTTGAAATTAGTTAATTTCAATTCATTCAAAATTTAGATTGTAAACAAATAAAATTGTACACCAAACTGTCCGGCTGAAAACCTGCTTACAGACTGCCTGATTCTGTCCGCGGATTGCCTGAAGTCTGCCAGCGGACTGCCGGAAGTCTGCCCGTGGATTGCCGGATGTCTGCCTGCTGATTGCCCAAAACCTGCCTGCAGATTGTCCAAAGTCTGCCTGCAGACTGCCCTCGGATTGCCCAGTGTGCCCGTAGATCGCCCAAAACCTGCCTGCATATTGCCTGCAGAAAGTCTACACACTTACTTTCAAGCGGCACAGTGTACGACGTACAGATGTCAATAAACATACTGACAATAATATTCAACTGCAAAACCAACTGAGTGAGTACTATGTACTACAAAGGTCTTTGAACTGCAAGAGTCTACTAATAATTGAATGAATTTTGATAGTGAAAAATATGTTTGCTATCTAGGGAGTGGCTTATCAACCTTTAATAGTTCGATCTATCATTTTTCTTCGAGTATTAACTATTTATTTAATGTATTTTTTATATAGATAACACTGCACTTTTTACTCAGCCACTGTATCCAGATCACAGTGAGACACTCAAGTTGGCATCTCTGCTGTCTAATTCATCTCCACTGGGTCTCAAGCACACCTATCTAAAGGCCTCACAATATCACCATGGAGAAAGTATATTATCCTATGCATCAAACACACGGCGGGTAATGTTTTAAACCAAACTGTATTGTTAGATTTGGTTATGCAGGCCTCGATATAAAAAAATCATCATGCAGTAATGCCACTTGGCGACAATTTGCAAATAAAATCTAGTCGCCACCGAGCACATGTTAGTAATTGAGTTGGTGACTAATAAATTATTGGTATTAAAGTTTTAGTTGACAAACATTAAGCAATGGCTGAAGCTGAGGAAAATACATGTATTAAACACTTAAAGGGGAACTCAACCCTAAAATCAACCCAATGTCTATACAAACATGTATTCGAAATAAATAGGTTCTGCTATTTAATTTTTCTGTGTTGCGCGTCTAGCAAGAGAAAATCCGAAAACCTTCCTCACAACGTCCGCTATGTACAGACGGCTCAAGTCTTGTAATTTGTGACGTAGTATACGGGGAATAAATTAGTTTTGCCATGCTGTCCCCGACATTGAATAGCGGGACTAACGGCTTCTAATTGCGGCCCATTGTGTTTTCTTTGTGCTAGAGGTGTGATCGTTTTTCCTTGGTACATGTATGTGTGACGTACGTTATGGGGAAATTTGCACTGAATTGAGCCGCCACACAATATAGATTTTTCATAGGAAAATAGAACTTGGAGACTAATTTTCTCCTCATAGACAGAAAAATAAAATAGCAGAACTTATTTATTTCGAATACATCTTTGTAAACACGTTGGGTTGATTTTAGGGTTGAGTTCCCCTTTAATGATTGGCCCAGAGGGAAACAGTTAGTTTTGTTTCCCCAAGATCCTTGATACGATGTTCCCCAAGATGGAGTCGATAGAACATCAAGGATCGAGGAAAACAAAACTCACTGATTCCCAAGGGGCCAGGCATTAAGTGATTTTATTGTTATATAGCAACAATATTATTATCAAATTCCTTTTGCCGGAGTTTTGATAAAAAAATATTTATTTTCCCTGCCTTTTTAATAGCTAACCAGTGGCACGCGCGACACATCACACCATTTCTGTCACGATGTGATCACGTGGCAGGATACAATAATTGTATCCCATGCAGGATACATTGGATTTTGATGTATCTGAAAAACAAACATGATTTGTTTGTGGTGAGCTGTCAGTTATTTGCCGATGCCGGAAATAACTGATAGCAAGACACAAACAAATCATAATGTTTTGCAGTGGTCGAGTAGTTCAATAATTGTTTTATCATTCAACAAAGTATAACATTACCTAGAGTTTCAAACTGGAATTTTGAGTCACCAACAGCTCTGCAAATCGATCTGCCTTGTTTAGAGTAGTCAATAGTGGGCATGCTCAGACCATTATTTGTAGCAAATATTAAATTATCACAACTGCGCATGCTCAGACTATTATTTATAGGTGAATCGACCAATCAGAATTCCGGATGGTGGAGTCGAATGATAAAATATGTTTGTTGTATTGGTGACCTTCATGGTCACAATTTTGAGTCCTGTGACAGCAGTTAGACTTAGAAATAAAATCTATAAAGCCCTTCAGTTGTATCCTTGTGAAATGTGTTGTTCCCCTCCCCTTTATACCCCACCCCTTGTCTTATGAAATGAAATATAATTTCCCTTTTTCTTATTGTATTACTAGGTCCCATTTACTTACCTGGTATCAGTTTGGGGACACAGAAAAGTGCTCCAAAAGAGGACACAAAACCATTGCTTTGCTAAATACAACCCACCCAGTGAACAGCTACATGTAAGTGATATTTAGACACCTCTAGATCTGGGTTGGAGTATTAAAGTCGGAGTCCAACTTTTACTACCAAATGAATGCTAACTTTGAGACTCAAAATATCTCACTTGCAAGTATTAAATTTTGTTTGTCCAATAGGCCTTTGCAGGACCTGGACATGACCTTTTTAGCCTGTCAATCAAAAATAATGTGGTGCTAGAACAACATGGATGCCAGAAATGGAAAGAGCTAGCCAAAATTAGTAAAAAGTCCAAGTCAGCAAGAATACCATAAACTCTGTTTTCAAAAATTTGCCATTCCTCAGTTTTAAAGATATGAACCTAAAACTTGAAATACAGAACATCCCATCGACACTTTTGTTCTGGAGCAGTCTAGTGTAATTCACATGTCCCCAATTCCCCAGAGAATGGACTATATTGGGGTACCCAGTGTTGTCGTAGGAGCTCACTATTAAGGAACAGTCTGGTTAACTAAATAATGCATTCTGTGAATGGCTCAACAGATTTAAAGCAGCTGACGAAGCTATGTGCACGTGAAAACTTGATCATTTTGTGAATTTTGATTTTGCAGTCGATAGTGGAGTCAATTCATCCAATATATGCAGCTCTTTTCAAATATATGGTTAGATGGAAGAAGGCTAAGATGGAACTAAAGGCTGACATGGAGAGACAAGAATTCAAGGTTTGTAACCAGATCAAAGGGAAGATACCGTAGGTAACAGGTATTTGTAGATCAAGGAAGAGAATTCTATTAAATTAGTAATAATAATTAGATCCATAATTAATTAATTAGTATGTAGGGAGCAGGTATTTTGTTGTAATCTTACTGTGAGGGGAGGACTTGTAGTTTTTATTCCAACACTCACAAATTTGTAGATCAAGGAAGAAAATTGATTTATATTAATACTGGTAGTAATTAATGACAATTAGATCCATAATTAATAAATAATATGTAAGGAGCTGGTATTTTGTTGTATTGCTACTGTGAGGGTAGGAACTTATAGTTTTTATTCCAACACTCACAAATTTGTAGATCAAGGAAGAAAATGCCATTATTATAGATTCATAATTAACTAACATGCTTAATTATACAATTATGTATTTTAAATACGGTAATAGATCTTTATAAATAACTGAAAATTTATTTTGTATTTAGCATTTAATTACAAGGAAGAATAATAAACGGCTCATTAATAATATCCTTTGTGTGCATAATATCTCAACATCAATTTATTTTTATTATAACAGATGGGAAGGAAACGACGACTCTCGTACACTCAAGTATTTTTTGTTTTCCTTATCGTTATTGTAATATTCCTTGTAATGAAATTTCGTATGCCTTTAGGGTGGAGGCTGTTCTATCGAAGACAGCGGCGCATCGTTAGTCTGAGGTCGCTGTCATCTGTGTTTTCATTTGTCTTTGTTTGAAAACACTAGTATGCTTGTTAATAGGTAATATTTAATTAGATTTAGGTAGTAGCATATTTTAGAAATAATCTTGGTTAATGTACTTTTTACAGAATGAGCGGCCCCATATCTGTTAATCTGTAAGTAATAGGTATGGAATGAGTAGGAAATGTTTTATGGTGAGAGTCTAGGAAATGTTTCACGAATTCTGTATATGCTTATGCAATGTCTAGATGTATAGAGTTGTGTTTTTCAGTTATTTTTGGCGATACAACCTATTTCAGCCAAGAAAATTGAAACAAAACTTTATGCAAATCAGGATGAATCTGTATCATATTTACAGATCAGATCACATTGATTAATTCCTTTGTTTTTACTTCATTAATGAGTTTGATAAGATCCGATACAACAGACTCTAAATTACTTCTAAATTCTTACTACTTATTAATTTTTTATGAAAAGCATAAATGAAGGGCTCAGTGCAAAAACTGATCAAATGACGATTTGAGTCGCTCTATTTCGTTTTTACGGTCGCGTTTACGTTTTTTCACGCAAATGAAGTGGAATTTTACGAAGTTCGTGTATGTGAAAATGCCGATCATGGTAAAAAAAAGATTTGAAAAATTATATATTTCGGGCATGACAAGGATGAGACCTGTTGGCTCCCCTTCGGACGTAATATGGGCCGAAAGGAATTATGGGTACACAGCAAATATTTTGACAGGGAAACTCTATATGGTTTCGTCTTAAGAATCTTTTATAAGTCCCCAGGCGAAGCACAAACCAGGCCCGACACGACTATCTTTGGAAAACTCACACCACGAAACTTACCGAAATGGCCTTCTTTAATAGCTCCACCTGAAGACGTGACTCTATGTAAATCTCCAGCGATAACAAACTGCCTTTTAGTCATTGAAACAGTTCTTCATTCAACCATGAGTTAAGCCAGCGACTTAATGATGTCCAATGACAATTTACAGTCACTCTTTCCAAATATTAGTCTGCCATTCCAACAAGAACCTCCGATCCACCGGTTTCAACCATCTCTCCAGCTTGGCGGCTAGCGAAAGTCTGTTCGAACGGTTAGCAATTTCCCGCCCAATAAACAACGAATGAGCACGGGTGTGACCGCTCTCCCCCCCCCCCCCCTCCCCACCTATTAGAATAGCAAAACAATAACAATATTTACTCTTTTTGCTGTAGAAATGACTTGATGGCTTGCTTAATTCGTTTATTCTTTCATTTATTTGAGATTTCAAGTGATATCCTAACATTCTAGATTAGAAATTATTACGGGTTTTCTTAATAAAAAAGCAAAGTTGGCTATCAGGAGTTTTCAAATCGTCATTTGATCAGTTTTTACAATATGCAGCCACTACAGTTTGCATCACATACATACAGTGTGCAAAAAAACAGGAGGTCAATGATCGGTTGTGAGCTAGCACTTCCTCATTCAGACACAAATTAAATGATTGGACCATTATACTGTATAGCTCTTGTTTTTGTACTGCTCGTTCTAAAGGTTAGGGTGTTTTGTATTGTTGAATAAGCCAATACTGTGGCTCATTTCGAGCAGTACTGCAGGGTCTGAAATTGCACCTTATTTGGCGGCAGCCAATTAATGCAACTAAATTTTGAGTATTGGCAACCAACTTTAATACCTAAAGTCTTCACAATGTTCTGAAGTCACACAATGTTCTAAGTAAATCTAGCCAATAAAACATGCCAGCAAATGTTCTTCGTTGTGTGTCACTTGAAACTTGAAATGTGGCGACCACAATTGGTCTTTTGGCAACTAAAAATATTTGGCTAGTCGCCAGTTGCGGCCCATGTGAAAAAGTTAATTTTGGACCTGTACTGTCTGACTTGTGTTGTGTTTATTGGATGCAGAACTGACAAATATAATATCTCGGTATCAGTGATACAGATGATGCTGTTTTATGGTAAGCACCACCATGGGGTTACATTGCTTACCTGAGGTGAATTTATTGTACAAATTACAATTAACATTTAGTGCTATCATAGGGATAAAGTTATGCACATATCAGTGGCTTCCCCCAGGGGTAGACCGCTGGGCTGACCAGGAGTGGGACAAAAATATGGAATATCCTGTAGCCTTACTGTTACCGTACTGTAGCTTACTGTGCCGTAACTAATTTGATTGGATCAGCAGGGGAGGGAAACAATAGGGGAACCATTACAATGTCATGGCATATATAGGCCTTTCTCAAATAGAATGACTTATTGAAATATTTCAGTAATCAAAATTCTTATTTACAATTAAATTTATCACACTGAAAATAGTAAAACTGTGATGTTTTGTACAGATCTGCCATAAACCTGATGAGATATTCATGTTCAAAAGTACAGATTTTTACAAAGGAATGTATGAACCCACACAAGCATTTTGCCAGTTCATACATTTCTTCATAAAAAAGAATAATTAAGGGGTGAGTGCAAGAAAGAGTTAAGTGATGACTGATCAAATTCCAAATTCTCCTTTATCTTCTTACAGTACCCTGGGTGTATCCTTGGTAATCTTAGTCAGTTATGTGATTTTTTTATTGTTATTTTATTAAACCTAAACTGGATTCAATCAATTAATCTTTAACTTCTGTGATGAGAAATCATATTTAATTGATTATCCTAAATAAAGCAAGATGATCATAATTGGGGATGATGGTCATCTAAAATGTCTGGTCTGAGACATGTAATATTGGGTTATGGGGTATATAGTTAGTCTTATTTATTATTAATAAACAAAATGATACATCTTTCAAGACTGTATTTTTAATTGGGGAATGGATCAATTAGAGTAATGGGAAAACAGGACAAAGGTTTTCCAACAAAAATGTCAAGCATGAATGTTTTGATGCAAGCATTACTTTCTCTTCCTTTTCTGCCCACTGTTCTGCTCCTCCTTGCATCTTTTCCTTTTCTTTTTGCATGATTTAAGATCCTATCAAAAAAAATATAAGCAAAAATGTGTTACAGTGTAGATGCACGTCCAGTTTCATGGTGGTCACATGGTTGAGTTAGTTTAATGTTTTTTTTGGAAAACTGATGAAAACTGTACGATTACTGGTTTCTATGACTGCATGTATCTCTCTCAGAGAAGGAATAAATAAATAAACAAATTATTGAATTAAATTTTTAGCTAAAGGTGTACTGCCGCCAGCCTTACATTGGATTGGTAACAAAACTTTGGCTTGCACATAACAAATATTACTCCTTAGAATATTTACTGAGATAATTAAGCCCTCAATGTACTTACTTTGTCAGAACTCAATTTTGTTTTTTCACCACATGGATTTAACAAATTCAAGGGTGCAAAATGATCACTTGTTGAGGTACTGACTTCATTTAGTCCATGCCCGCCAGTTTGGCATTTGTAATTACTGCTGTTGTCTTGGATACAGCTCACAGAAGAAACACTTCCAGGCACTACCAAGTCTTATAAAAGAATAAAACAAAGGCAGTGGTCATTAAAATAGCCTCTATAATAACTATAATAACCTTGGAATGAACCAACTTGGAATGAACCAAAAGCCTTGGTCAAAGGGTTTCTAACATCTCTCCAACATCGGTACAATTGTTGAAATCAATCTTGAAGCCATGTAACATGGCCTGACAACATTTCCGAGAACAACAGCAGTATTAAAATTAGAATGTTGAACAGATGTTGAAACATTTTGTTCTCAGAATGTTGAATGGATGTTTAAACCTTAACTTTCAATATCTTTCAACAATTGTTGAACTGATGTTGAAGAGATGTCGAAACCAGGGGCCATTTCAATAAGACTTTTACACTTGTGTTTTACAAGTCTAGCCATTGTTTAAATACGGGAAAACATTGACTAGACTTGTAAAATACAGGTGTAAATGGCCCCAGATCATCCCAGGCAATTAAAGTCATTATGGACCAGTCATTGTTCGTTTATGTTGGTGGAGAAAATTGGGAACCTGAAATATGAGGGTAAGATTTGGGGATCTATTTAAAATATCATTAAAACAACTGAAATTCCCCCTCCATCAAATGACCGGTTTGTTGGTAGCTAATAGACTCTTACATTTGTTCACTTATTACGAGTGCTTGCAATGTATAATGAATGTTATTAGCAACAATCCTAATCTATAACAATAGAAAAATGTATGTTTCCGATTTCTCCCGGCCCAAATTTTAACTTTTTACACCAAAATTGTAACTAGGAAAATTGTTTTGTCTTGAAATCTAAAAAAATAATTAAACCTGACCCTATAAATAATGTAACCAGAACCACATATTATTTTGCTTATGAGACAGCATTTCAGAGTCTATATTTCAAACCATTTCTTTTTGCAAAAACGTGTTATTAAAATACGGAACGTCAACTTGAACATTTGACAGAACTGGCTATATAAACTATAAAACGGTGACAATGGTTGAGCGTTGAATTATACGGAACTGACTAACCGTGGGAAGTTGGAGGTGTTCGGCTTTGTGCCGTGATCTCATCAGGTAACTCTAGAAGATCAAGAAGCTGGTCAGCATAATCCAAATCGTCTGTGAATGGTAGAGTATTCAAGTTTCCCAGGAACGGGTCGGGTACAACGCAGTCTAGATTTGTGAAACCATCGTTTTCCCACATATTCTGCAATGATGGTCCATAAAAACTGCGGAAAAGAAAAACACGGTACTGAAACAATAAGGCATAAGCCAAACTACCCTGCTAGCTGAGGTTTCCCTCCATCACACTGTCTGATCCCCGTTCTGGCCTTCGTTGTGGCGTCTTCAGACAGTTGGCTATAGTATAACTTATACACGACTTTCATAATGGCCGCCTCCTAATTTGCATAATTTGGAAGATAAATCTGTAGAGGGAAACCAATGCTACCACATGAAAGATCACATTAAAACTAGTAATATTTTTGAGTTTTAGAGCAATGTGGAGAATTGCTGCTGAGCTATGAGCATTTGTAATGCAGAAAAACATGAAAGCGAGGTTAGAAAGGCGTCCGTTGTTTTTCTCATACAAATCTCTCTAATTTCAACTTGCTGTAACTTCATTGCTTTTTAAGCTACAGCACTCAACTTTCACAAGTTCACTAATGTCGACATGCTATTTCACATGGCAATGTTCATATTTTCTATAAATGTGGGGAAACAACCGAAACGGAAAATCACATATGCAAATTAGGAGGCGGCCATTATGAAAGTCGTGTATAAGTATAACGAAGGCCAGAACGCCGAAGACCTGGGCATCAGACCGAGTGACGGAGGGGAACCTCTGCTAGTAGGTAAAGCCAAACGTTTTTGTTCAAAAACAAGCTTTTACGCAATAAAATTCCGAATTCTATTTGAGTTTTATTTCACTAGCTACTTTTCGGCAAAAATGAATTTGCCGTTGATTGACCCCGGAACGGAAAGCTTGGTAATTTATTCTTACGTATCTTGCATATTAAACCTGAAGAGTTTATATTAAAAGGGAGAATCTGCAAAACATTTCAAATGCCTTGTAGTTGTACAGTGATGAAACTGGGTATAAACGCTTACCTATTCAAGTTTTCCTCGCAAAGATAGGACTTCCACATTTCTTCCACCAGAAACTGGTAGCTTTGCCTTTGGTCACACTCGCGACTTTTCTCGGAATCGGATGCATCTCGTTTTTTCTCCATTTAACATTTAGATACGCTGAATACGCCAATACCAAATAATGCAGTTTGAACGGACAGGTAGGAAAGGCAAAACTAAACTGAGAAACTATTAAGAACAGGTAGAAATAACAGAGGAGGTAAACACTGCAGTGCAGAGGTCAACGCGCGCGCCGCGCCCCGCAAGATTTTTCCCGCCACTTTGCAAGGATTGATCCAACGACGGGTAGCCTGTGGAAGAAAAGAAGAAGAGAGGGCTGGGATCCTAGTATTTGATAAAAACAGCTTAGACTGTGCAACATATCCTCGTTCTAGAATTACCAATAATCAGTAATTGGCTTTTGCTCTTCAACTATCAATAATCGCTAATTCTGGAACACAAATTAAACAATGACATTCTTAAAACCAGTCAAGGATAAAGATAAACAATTGTCCAAATCCGAACGGCGGTAGACGTGCTTAGTGTAGTGGTCGTGACGCCTGCACTGCCAAGCACAACGCGCAAACGATTACGAGTTCGAGCCCGAGTAGGAGCGCTCAAAAAGAATGTTCTCTTGTTTACCTTTTCTTCTTGTTTACCTGTGAACCCTAGCTCTAGGTGAGTGAGAACTCGTCCGATGGTTAGGGTTCGGTTTATGGTTCGGGTTAGGATTTGTCGTAGTACTACCAACAAGAGGCCCTGAGTGGCCTTAACTCGGGCCATCTATAGGCTGCATGGAGTGCTCGCAAAATTTTGTGTCAACATGGTTTGTGCTAGAGTAGCCAGAGAATTGGTTCTCTACTGATGCTCTTGTCTGTCAAATGGCCCCAAGTATTCCAGGGGGGGGGGGGGGGGGGGGGTAAGGTTAGGGGTATGCCTGGGGGGGGGGAGGAGGTTGGAAATGATAGAGCCATAATACACACACAACACACACATACATACATGCTGTGCATGTACATTTCAGCCACAATTTCCCTCAATTCTGTAGTTTAATATTACTTTCTTTTCAATATAATTGTTCCTTGAGGGTCGTTAGAATTACGAAAAAAACTTGGTATGGGTGTTGTTGATTGAAGTGGATACGGCTGACATTCAGGCTAAATTCTCAATACAATATTTTCGATTGAGGTCGTAAACTACAGACCACCATTTTCTAGTATTAGATAGCTGCCACTGTGCTAGTGCTCATTTTCTACATCTTGATCGAAGGAGACTGAAACTTATAATGGCAGGCCACAAATAAGCATGCAATGTCTACTCTTTTTTATATCATTGGGGTCGCAACAAGATTAATTTTCATTCCCAAATAATTCGTAAAAGTACTCGTACTCCTGATCATGATCGAGTGAAAGTGACGATGCTGACGCCAAGAACTGAGGAACAACAACAACAATTACATTTACTTTCTCATAAGATGATGGAAATGTATACGAGTAATAAGGCATAATAAGAAATACAATGATGAGAAGGTAGGTCCTTACGGTAACCTTAGGGTTATCTTAAGCCAGGACCAGCTCAGATGGAAAACACTGAAACAAGATCTAGCTTGCATGGATATATAATGGTACCAAGAAAGGGGAATGGAAAGAAAGAGTGCCACTTGCACGTAAGTATACTCTCAGTTCTGGACCAAATTTAGTTATGTTATGTTATAAACTTGCAATAATGATAAATACACTAGTAGTTACTCTATATATAATATCATTATGTCAGTTCTAAAAAAAAAAAAACATTAAATACACTGTAGAATGCCTAAACCAAGAGATAATAATCAAATACAAAGGGCTACAGGCCAGATGTAAATAGACCCGGAAAATAGAACAACAATAACACGCCACAGATAAATATGCGATTTCCACATCAGAGTCATTTATCGTTCGTTTGAAAAAATCTTCATTTCGGATTACTTACTCAGTTTATACTCACTCACTGCATGCTGGATTTTCGTTCCCGAATTTATAAACATTTAAATACATGTGTATGGGGGGCGAAACGACTGTAATTCTTTTAAAAGGCCCCTGTCAGTCAGAGAACTGAGAAATCGGGTCATTTCTAATACACTTTCGAGAGGTTAATAACAATAAATAACAACACAACGACAGTCGATTGGTATAAAGGTTATCATGTTCAGATTAGCGGCTACTTACAGTTACATTTACAAGCTGTTGTCTTTATATATAGTCAGTGTTGATCGCAGACTGGAGAAGACAAAAATCTTGGTATTGCACTTGAAGGAACCTTTGGTTTACACAAAAAAATAGCTGATATTAAAGGTTTTGCTAAGTCAAAACTCCCACTCGCCGCCATCTTGAAAAACCAGGAAATGTTGTCCACGTGACCAGCACAGTGCAATCTGATTGGTACGGTGGCGAAAAGAACTTCCAAAGAAGGTGCTATCTGATTGGTTAACGGCGAAAAAGTTCGACGTTGGAAAAAAAAAAAACATTTGCGATTTAAGACTCGTGCCGGCCACAGGCCTATGGCGTCATATCCCCGCCAAAATTCAAGTTTGCTTTTCGATGCATTGCTGTTTGCTATTACGACAATCAAGTTTCACGATGCGACATTAGATGTTCGCAATTCAACATTGATATTCACTATACGATATGCAACTTTCACAATTTTCCATCGGTGCAAATTTCCACACTTTGTTTTTCCGTAAGCATCCCAAGTTTCGCCATGCAACATTCAAGTTTCGTCATGCAACATTCAAGTTTCGCCATGCAACATTCAAGTTTCGCGATTGAACTTCACGCATGAATGGTTCACCTTTCAATGAAGATTCCGCTGTACCAAGATAGCGCGGGCACAAAAGAAGGCAACACGTGGGAATCACCGTGTTTCTTGTCATGATGAATAACAACAAAAACGCTTTGTTGTGAGTGGTGGGGTGGAGCAGTTCGAAAAATTTCGCGAACAACCCATTTGCCTGAGGTTTCACAGGACGATTAGCTAAGTCAAAATATACATTTCCCACTAGGTCTGAGAAAAATCGGGAAGAAAAAGGTGAAAAGTGACTTTCTGGCTTTTAAAATCAACAGGTACACGTTAATTTACTTGTGTAACCTAAATGTCAAAGTGGCGCCATTCCTCGAGCTTTTAATGGATTTCGATGCACTATACGGCAATACAATGTTCTCTTCCTGTAGATTAAGATTAATCGATGAAATTTCGCTGTATTTTGAGTAAAAATACCAGAAAATGGCCTTTTTCTAACTTAACCCAAACCTCTAGTTCTCTAAAATAGAAATTATGGGATAGATCTAACACAACACAAGTAAATTAGTAGTAGGGGCGGTAGTAAAATTATACCCGTTTTTTTCTGTTGCACAAGGGCGCCATAAAGCGAATTCGGAAACCCACTTTATGGCGCCCTTGTGCAACAAAAAAAAAAGTTGTATAATTCTACTACCACCCCTACTACTAGGGGGGTACTAAGGGTCAGCCAAATTGTCACTAGACATTCTTACACATAAAAATCCAAACTTGATAACCCTATTAGAGATATGATTAGCATATAGTTATATCGACATCGATTGTCCCGTATCGATCTCTTCCACAAAAAAGTTGTATAATTTTATTACCGCCCCTACTAGGGGCACTAAGGGTCAGCCAAATTGTCACTAGACATTCTTACACATAAAAATCCAACTTGATAACCCTATTAGAGATATGATTAGCATATAGTTATATCGACATCGATTGTCCCGCAACATCCTTACACCTAAAAATCCAAACTCGAGTAACTGTTAGAGCTATCCTAACGTATAGTTATACCGAAGAGAAAATGGTGAGACCGCGTAGTGAGCCACTTCCACAGAGTCTAGCTCGAGAGGCAGGTGCTATTCTCGATGAGAGAGATGGAATGCTCGAGGGGGTGGAGATAGGCCGCCGTACTATTCGATGGCGCTTCTTCCAAGGTGTGGCAGGAGATTTGACCCCCAGGATCATGGAAAAGTTAGTTGCAAAGGTAACCACCAGCTTCTACCTGCGCTACAGCTACACCTATCGTATTCGCAATGTCAACGACGGGCGTGTGATGCTATTCTCCAAGACTGTCCCCGGCTCTCCATGGGTGAACATCCTAGAAGATGCAGAAGAGTGGATCAATAGCAAGGAGCTATCTCGATTGAATCCTGACAACATTAATCGACCAAATACCCAATGGGCCTTTGTGCGTTGGATCTACGTGGATGTCAAAGTCGTAATCGATCGTCAGCCTCTGTTGGGAACAGGCCCACTGCCCCAATGGCTTCGCCATAAGAAAGGAATGCTTTCCCTTGATCGATATGGTGACAACCTATGTCTGTGGCGCTGCCTTGCCGTATACAAAGGAGCCCGCGCAGACAAGTGCAACACCTCGGCTCGAAAACTTGCCCAGAACTTCTATCGCCTGACAGCGCCCACGCAAGACGTTCCCAGAACTTCCTTAGACCAGCTGGAGGAAGTCGAGTTGCACTTTGGAATCGGTATTCGGGTGTATGAACCCACAGAGGATGGCGCTTGGCATCTTACGCGACATGCAGCTCACTACAAGCATACGATGACGATTGGGATATACGAAGGACATGCCTTCTATATCAAGGACGTCAAAAAGCTAGGGCACATCTACGTATGTAATGACTGTAAGCAACGGTTCACACAGGCTGGTAGCCTCCAACGCCATGCAGATCGTTGCAGTCGTGGAGAAACGAAGATTGTTTGCCCCGGAAAAGTAATCACAGTACCCCAGTCGGCATACGAAAAAGCCTTCTGGCCAGAGAGCGATTCCAACAAAGCCAGCAAAGTCGCTCTATGCTGGTTGAAACGCGAAGCCGAAAGGATTGGGCAACACATTCATCACGCAGCTTGTGGGCATGGTGGAGAGCATTGGATCGAAGGAGCGCTGGTCGACGGCTACGAACCTCTTTCGAAAACCATCTTCCAATTTCATGGATGCTATTTCCACGGCTGCCCGAAATGCTTCCCTAGGGAAAGGAGGCTCTATCTCAAGACCTGCGAAAGAACGGAGAGTCTACGTGAGGCAGGTTATATAGTAGTGGAGGCTTGGGGTTGCTCTACAAAGAAGGAAAACAAGCCGGTTCCAACTCCAACGCAAACCGCCTATCCACATGCCATAGTTTACGATTTCGAAGCCTATCTCGATACAACGAAAGGAAGACAACCAACTGACCGATTGACCATCGAAAACGTTCATGTCCCAATATCAGTATCAATTGCCGACACGTACGATCGAACGCCAACCCACATCTGTCGACGCGAACCAAAAGAACTTGTAGCCGCCTTTGTCGAAGAACTCCAACGAAGAGCGAAAGCAATCCGAGAAGTCATTGCGGAACGGTTCTGCCCCAAGACACCTGAATTCTCCTTTGACACCCTATCGAAGGCACAACGGATGAGAATCGACGAATGGATCAGCCAAGTTCCAGTATTGGGATTCAACTCTGGCAGGTACGATCTCAACCTGATCAGGGAGCACTTCGTAGGAACCATTGCCGACACCTGTCCAAAGATCCGGGTGGCAAAGAAAGCCACCACCACTATGTTTCTCTTGACTCCCGATTTCCGTTTCCTCGATGTGATGAACTACCTTGGACCTGGAACTTCCTACGAACGTTGGATCACTGCCTATGGATGCGAGTTGCAAAAGAGTTTCTTCCCATATGAGTGGTTCGACTCTCCCGACAAGTTGGATCACGTTGGATTACCAGATTATCAAGAGTGGGGTTCGAAGTTGAAAAGAGAACACCTACTATCTAGGTCAGAGTTCGAAGACTGCAAGCGCACCTTTCTCGACAAGGGAATGGAGACCTTTGCAGACTGGCTACGATACTACAACAACCTAGACGTAGTTCCATTCCTAGAGGCACTCGAAAAGATGCGAGATTTCTATCACGAGAAGGGAGTAGACATGCTGAAAGACGCAGTGTCCATCCCAGGAGTCTCGCTACAGTTCCTGCTTCGAGGTAGTGTAGAAAGGGGAGCTGAGATGTATGCTCCAAGTAAGGAAGCCTACCACATGCTGAAAGGCGCTGTCGTAGGAGGTCCAAGCATAGTGTTCACCAGACGCCACGAAGCAGGAGTGACTAAGATTCGTAGTCATCAGGGTGGAACCAAAGTGTGTCGCAAAGTTCTTGGATACGATGCCAATGCCCTATATCTTTCCACGATGGAATTCGAAATGCCTTGTGGAAAAGAAGAGGTCGTTCACTATGATGAGCCAGGTCCAGAAGCCGAAAGATTTGTCGAATGTCTACGTGGTGGAACGTGGTTTGGATATGCAGAAGTAGACATCGAGATACCAAAGAAATTGTGGAAGGAATTTGAGGAGATGCCCCCCTTCTTCTACAACAAGAAAATCCCCAAGGAAGCAATTCCTCCACAAATGTTGGCCTACCTTGAAAAGACAGGTAGAAAGCGCAGCGAAGAAACGAAGCTAGTTGGGAGTCTCTCTGGAAAGAAGTTGCTACTCTATGCTCCTCTTCTACTTTGGTATCTAGACCATGGCGCAGTGATCACTGCTGTCTACCGCACGATAGACTACGAACCCAAAGAAATCTTCGGATGGTTCGTGGACCAAGTCACTGAGGCGCGACGCATGGGAGACGTAGACAAAAGTAAAGCTTTGCTGGCAGATGTGTTCAAGCTACTAGGAAACAGCGCCTATGGAAAGTTGCTCGAAGACTTGGGACGCCAAACAAATGTCACCTATACAAAGGACGAGAAGATTGTGGACAAAGCTTTGCGAAGTGTTTGGTTCGAAGACCTGGAAGAGATTGGCGAGGCATACGAACTCGAGAGTAGGAAGGACCAGATCCGAATCAAACGCCCTTTCCAAGTAGGTATCGCTGTGTACCAGCTCGCAAAGCTGCGTATGCTCGAGTTCTACTACGACTTCCTCGACAAGTACGTCGCCCGCGAGGATTTCGAATACATCCAGATGGACACGGACAGTGCGTACATTGCCATCTCGGGAAACAGCCTCGATGAGGTTGTAAGACTCGAGCTACGTGAGGATTTCGCAGCCAATAGGAAGGAATGGCTAGCTTGGGACAAGTGGAGCAGTCGTACCCCAGGACTCTTCAAACTCGAATTCGAAGGACAGCGCGCCATTGCCCTATGCTCGAAAGCCTACTACGTCGATACGGGTGGCAGCAAGAAGTATTCCGCCAAAGGTATGTCTAGACGGCACAACGACATTTCGTGGGAACGATTCGAAGCAGCCCTCCAGGGTAGTATCGACATGGCGAAGAACCGAGGCTTCCGCCTATTGCCAGAAGGTATGGCAACCTACGAACAACAGAAGCTTGGGCTATCGGCTTACTACGACAAAAGACGCGTTCTTCCCGATGGAATCCACACCGAGCCAATAGAGTACGCTGTCTAGCGTCTGGGTACAAACAGAATTCCTTTTGGTGGTAGTTCCGTATTCCTAGGAACGACTTGTAGCTCTTCACGAACGAATCCACGTTTGGGTGCGACCTTCTCCCCTTCTCGCTTCGCAAGGTAGTAAAGCACAGGCTGGCCCGAAGATACTACACTTCGCGAAATGGTGTATATCTGCAAACTCCACACAGGATCAGTAGCTCTACGTTTTTCACCCCCTTCCAATTCTCCTGGTGCGTAAAGATATCGAACTAAGACGTCGAATGGTAGGCGCTCTTCTCTCAATCCAACAGTGCGCGAATATGTAGGAGTCTTTAGATCTACTTGTTGCTTCACTACAGAATTTGGAGGCTCCTTTCCTGTAAGTCGAGTCACCTCACTGTTCAGGGCTTTGATAACCATTGGTAAACGAACTACCCATTCTCTACTACGCTCATCTGATCCTTCCGAAGTAAGTACCATCTCTTGTGCATACTGATACCCAAACAATCTCTCGGCTAGAGTTCTATTTGCTCGTTCGACGAAGCCTTGCGCTCTATGATTACCAGCCTCGCCTCGTTGAACTTTCGTACCATGTAGTTCTAGCGTTTCAGACATACGTCCCATGAATTCTCTACCAGGATCCACTTGCAATAACTTTGGCCATTCTAGTGGACTCCGTTTGTAGATTCGCTCAAAGGCTGCAGCCACCTCACCGCTATCTTTCGAGGACAAAGGCTCGGCCTCTTTATATCTAGAAGCCACATCGATTACCACTAAAGCATACTTATATAGCTTTCGTCCACGGCCAGGTCGATCGTGAGGTAAGAAGATCAAATCAGCTTGATGGACCTCGTTAGGTTTCGATACGGTCCAATGAGGTCTTGGGATATGTCGTGGCGGTGGTAAGTATATTTGCCATAGTGCTTGTTTCTCCAACCAACTCTTAGCTGCATCTTTTGGTACCTTAGCAGCATCGGCGAGCTTACCAATTGCGGTCACCCCTTTCCAATAACCTCTTGGACCGTAATATGTCGCACCCAGATCTATAACCTTTTTTTTAAAAACCCCAACCCCAACTTCTGTTTGGATTGAATCGTGTTTCGGGCAAGGGCATGTCCCCATTGTCGCTCTTTCCAAGGGATGGCATCTAAGGCCTTGACCATTTTGCGATCGGCCGCGTGTTTGCAAGCGAGCTTGTTGGCGCCGTTATCACAAACACTGTAATCAACATCGTGTTGCATAGCGACCGCATCAGTCTTACCCGTAGGTGGTTGAAAAACCTCGAGGATGGTACCGTCAGGCGCCCACCGAACTTGCTTCTCCAGAGGATTGCCAGGCCCGGTGTAGTTGTGCCCCGGGAGCACGAATCCCTTCTTTGGCGCTATTTTAAGAATCTGTTTGTGGATGTCGACCCCGCTGCCCAGCTTGTCCAAGGTCTGGGAGACGCCCTGATCAATCAACTGGCCTGCCATTCCTTTGATGTACTTTGAAGCCATATTCTTTGCCGCGTCACTCCTGATCCCCGCTTTCCCCATTTGCCAGAGAGCTTTCGTACCAGCCTCGAAAAGTTCCGCTCCAAGGTCGCCACCGGCTTTCGTGGAGACAAACCTAGACTTCGCCGCTCCACAGCTTGCACAAACAGATTGCATTATTGTCCGACCAGTTTTAGTGGTCACCAAGGTCTCGGACCCCGGAACGGATCGAGTTCGTTTCCTTTCCTTCACACAGTACGAAGCCATCCTATATTATATATGAAAAAAAAAAAGTTTTTTTTAAAATCCAAAGTAGTTTTTGATGAAGGCATGGTTGTCTTTGTGAATCACCTCAAGCAGGTGCGTACCTTTCTGCCGCTCTATGAGATAGTACAAACACCACCACCCACACAACACGGAAGAGCGCTCTTGGAGCTCGTCGCCACTATAGAGCACTGAAGGCCCAAGGTACTCACTTACCTCCTCTGGCATGTCGAGCCCAAACGAGTCGAAATACTCGGCGGGGCTTCCTTTAACGATACGATAACATACCCAGTGTGTTCCAGGACCACTTGCCGCATCAAGATTCACGATCCCACATTCTCGCGCATGTCTTTTGTCGGGTAAGCTATCCCTGCTGAACACGCCCCGAAAGTTTTTAATTTTGTACGCGTCTACGAGCCTATATAAATCAAGATTGGTTAGAGGATATCTCCCAAGATCGGAATGCTGTTGAACGGACTGTTTTTGCCTAGGATCAATCCACGCCCACTTTTTTTACCGCCCTTCTGCGGTGGAGATAAGTAAGTAGGTCGAGCGCTAGCCAGAGATGTGGGATCCACCTGAAGACCTCGCCCAGTTAGCGCTTTGAGGATCAAGGGGATGCCGATACTTGCCAGCAATGTGCCTAGGAACCCACCCTGTTGTTTCTTGGTGAGCTGAACCTGTACTCCAGAACCGGCCTGCAGCGCTTGGAGGATTTTTTCCTTCTGCTTCGTGGTGAGGTAATGTTGGTACTCGATGAGTTTGTCTACCTTTGCGTTGGGGACCGAGAATAGCCCACCCCCCTTTGGGAGTGCTTTATTGACTCCCCAACTAGCCAATCCAGAAAGAGCGCCGGTAGCTAGTGGGACAGCCGCTTTGGTGAGCCACGGAAGAGCACGAACCAAGATTGGGAGTAGGGCTCCCAGGAAACCTCCCGTCTGTTGGCGGATCTGAGTCGTGCTAATATCGATCTGAGCCCCCTTGCCCAATCGTTTGGCTTTCTCAAGCCGAGTCACTTGTCGTTGCGTCAACAGGACCGTATCAGAACCTGAGAGCTGCTCGTGTGCCAAACGAATCGTGATGGGGGCTCGGTTCTGATAGGCCTTAGCAATCTTTTCCTTCTGGCCAGGAGATAAACTGATGTTGTACCCAATGTATGCCATGACTATACTTATAGAAAAACAATTTATGTCCGAACTAGCAACTTACCACTAGATTGCAGGAGTTCGACGTCCTGACTATAAAGGACGAGGGCGTATACGCTGTAGTCTGCGTTGGTTCCCGTTGAAAGCTTGTACTTGAACGTCAACTTGGTTGTGCCGTCTTTCAGATCTGGCTTCTGGTGGCGGAGGTCGAAATATAATACGGGAAAGATGGTCCTGAAATTTGTCCGCGTCAGTAGCGTTCCACCAGCGTAATTGTTTATGTCGTAACTGTACTTCAGGACATCGCGGAACACTCTCGACATATCGGTTGATGGGGTGTACTCGTATTCGGGGTACTGATTTCCATTTCCAACCTCGAGGTGACAACTAGAGAGAGTCTTGGCATCCGCCACGGAAAATGTGTTGTACAAGAAGGGGTTAGCTGTTTGACTGTCCTGAGTGGCATCGTTAGCAATCCATACGAACACGTGTCGCGGGCGACTAATACCAGACGTGATCTTGAACGCTCCAGTTTGTTGACGAGAAGAGTTCGAGCGCTCAATCATTTCCCGAAGGTAGGACCACTTATGCGGTTTCAGAAACTGACTCGTGTAAATGCTGATGCCAGCCGCGTTGAAGACTAGTCGTGGGACCCACAGTTGGAACTGAATGAATGAATGATCTTTATTTATACACGGTAATCGTCATCAACAGGGTTGGTTTTCACACGAGCCGTGTCCAATACAAAAGTCTTAAAAATACAAGAATAGCTGTCATAAATACTAATAAATCTAATTATAACTACTAAATACTTGAAATAATTATTTTAACCTAAATGCTAAGCCTAAATAATACTATTAAAAGCTACATCACTAAATCTACGTTTAAAAATCATCAATGTTTCACTCTGCTTTAGTGTTTGAGGTAAATTGTTCCAACATGCTGCTCCACTGTAAGCAAATGCACGTTTACCAAAATTTGTTTTAGGGGCTGGTAAACTAAGGTTTGTGGTAGAGTCTCGAAGATTATAACTGTGACGCTCTCCAGAATAAGAGAACAATTCCCTTAGGTAGTTTGGCCCATGACCGTTAAGAGATTTATACATCATAACTGATTCTGTTTTTAATCTTCTTTCGTCTAGTGGAAGCCAATCTAATTGTTCTCGTATTAAATGAGAGCGCACAGTATAATCAGATTTAGTAATAATCCTCCCAGCTCTATTTTGAAGCTTTTGGAGTTTTTCCTTTAGACCCTTACAACAACCTCCCCAAACAGTGCTGCAATAGTCAAAATATGGCTCAATAAGGGAATGATATACACAAAGTAATACACTTCTATCGTCTACATATTGTCTTGTACGATATAACATTTTCAAACCAGTTGATACTTTGCCAATCACATGTTTAATGTGTGCTTTAAAGGACAAACTTTCGTCTAAATATACACCAAGAAGTTTAAATTCCTGTACCCTTTCAATAGGTAGACCATAGAAGTTTGGTGACGGATTAGGAGCAAGCTGTTTTAATCTATTTGCTGAACCTATTACCATATATTTAGTCTTAGTGTCATTGAAACTTAACTTATTGGCAATTAGCCATTTTTCAGTTTGTTTTAAATCCTCAAAAATATGCTTTTCTATCTGTTTGATATCAGTATCTGCAGTAGTTATATATGTGTCATCTGCAAACATACCTGGAGTACAGTGTGTTAAAGAATCAGGAAAATCATTTATGTATATCAAAAAGAGAAGAGGGCCTAAAATCGATCCTTGTGGTACTCCACAAGATATGGGTTTGTTGTCTGATAAAATACCATTAACATAACAATACTGTGATCGATTGGAGAGGTAAGATTTAAACCAAATTAGTTCCTCTCCTCTGATACCATAACACTCTAATTTTCTCAACAAAATTGTGTGATCAACAGTATCAAAGGCTTTTTTTAAGTCAACGAAAAGCACACCATTCAAAAGACCTCCATCCATATTCTGTAACCATCTGTTAGTGGCTTGTAAGAGAGCAGTACATGTTGAATGCAATGACCTAAACCCTGATTGGAATTTATTTAAGAGATTATTGTCTACTAAATATTTGTAAAGGGCATCATATGTCAACCTTTCTATAATCTTACTTATAACTGATAGGACAGAAATAGGTCTATAATTTTCTGGATTAGATTTTGAGTCAGATTTATAAATTGGTGATACTTTAGCAACTTTCCAGTCGTCAGGAAAAATTCCAGTTCTGAGAGATTCATTAAACAACTTTGTTAAAGAAGTTAATATGACTGGACAGGCTAATCTGATTAATTTTGCTGAAATTTTATCAATACCACAAGATTTATTGGAGGAAAGTTTCAAAATAATGTTCTTCACTTGGCTGCAATTTATATGTGGAAATCTAAATCTTGCTTCACTATAATGCAAATAGTTTTCTGGTTGTACTTGTGATGGTGGTATACTGTTAGCAAGACGTGATCCTAGTGAACAAAAGTGCTCATTCATACAATTTGCAATTTCAGTTTTATCTGTATATATTTGCCCATTAATATCTAGTTGATTGATGCTGGTTGACTTTGATTTTCGTGACAGCATTTTGTTTAAAGTATTCCAGGTTTTCTTGATGTCTCCAATATGACTATGAATAATTGTGTTAAAATACTCATTCTTTGTTTGTTTTATAGCCATATTAACATCATTTTTAGCTCTCTTGAATATACCCCAATCATATTCAGAATTATTAATTATTGCAATTTTTTTAAGACGATCTCTCTCACGCATCATATCCATAAGGTTGCTGTTTAACCAGGGAGAGTATCTACTTTTCACCTTTCTTTGTTTCAGTGGAGCATGGATATCAACAACGGACAGAAACATTTTCTTCCATGACTGCCACATATCATTGGGATTTTCAAGAGAACTAACTATTTCCCACGGCATACTTTCAAGATCTACAAGAAATGCTCGTTCATTAAAATATTTAAATTGCCTAGTCTCAATTATCTTAGGGGGATTTTTTGAGTAACTAAATTTCCTAATCCCATAAATTAGACTATGGTCAGATATTCCAGTATGTAAAACACCAGATGCGATGTAGTTTTCCGGTTTGTTAGTATAGAAATGATCAATAAGAGTTTTAGAATACTGGGTGATTCGAGTTGCTTCTTTAATAAGCTGTGTATACTGATAAACTTCAGTAATGAATTTTAATTTTTCTGTATTATTGTTAAAATTACCTGAGAGAAAATCACAATTAAAATCACCAAGGAGAATCGATTCTTTGTTCTCACTATCCAATTTTCTTAGTATTCCTTCAAAGGAATCAATTTTATCAATAGTGGAATCTGGTGGTCTGTACCAGTTGGTGATCAAAATTGGTTTCGTTTTGGGTTTGTTAATCTCAACAGTGATACATTCAAGCTCATCAACACCAATCTCATTCCGTTCTTTATAATTCATTGAACTTCTAATATAAAAACAAACTTCGTGACGACTACGCGGCAGTTGTCCGCAGTCTTCCATATCAAGTTGGCATCGCTCTCAAGCACCACACCAAGCTCCATCTTCATGTTGGGGAGCAGCTGATCCTCGAGCGCATCAAAGAAGGCATAACGGTTGAGTGGGATTTCAGTGTTCACTGTGGCTGATACGCCCAACACACCCTTCCGCATGGCAAACCCTTTATTATAGTTAGCTTGTGCCCCTCGTTCTTCGGCGTGGCGACTGGTATCCAAGTAAAAGAATGCGTTTGTGCCAGTTGTCTCTACGTACTCCCGACTATACTCGAGAAGGTTCTTCACGTTCACGGCGTGGTTGGCCGATTGACAGTCGTACAGCTGCATTCCGTTTCCTTTGACAGATAACTCGTTGACAAAACTGTGTGAGCCGTTTACTATCCCGTTATGGTCATCGACGGCTATGTTGCTACCATCAGCCAGCTTCACCACTTTGAAATCAATTGCGAAGCGGGCATTGTACCAATCGAAAGGGCTTATCTCTCCGCTATTATCGGCAACGAACCGATATCCCTCTTTTTTCTGATGCGCGTTGTTAGCGACGACTGAAACGAGTGGGGTTTCCAAATCGAAGACCACATCCTCATATCTCTCAACGTACTTTGGATTTCTATACGATTCCATGCTTATGCTATCGCTATATATATGTACGAACTAAAAAACTCTTCCACCCTCCAGCAAGCGATTGATCCGATCCGCCGTAGTCAACTGTGATGTTGCAGGGCCTCGTAGAAGCTCAACGATCTTAGCTCCACCATCGGGTGTCTGCGAAGGCGCTTGGGTCACGGGTGTTCGGGTTATAAGCGCTTGGGTTGCGGACTTGACTGTGGACTTAGCTGCTTTACCCAAAGCGCGCCGACCAAAACTTTTCAGTGAATCAAACAGACCTTCGCCGTGAACGTGTCTATAGATGAACTTTCCCGCTTCAGGGTCGTAGCGCCTCTTGTATTCGTTATAGTAAGGCATCTCTATATTAAGGCTGAGATAATTTTTCGCTTCGTAAGATTAGCGTCATATGCCAGTCAATGTCGTTGAGGTCTACGGGTCTATTAAGGGCGTCGGTTACGAAAAAGCTCATGTGACTGATGCTATTCGACGTCAGAGGTGTAAAGAGTGCCCGCTTAGGCTCGACCGAGAATGGGTAAGAGCGTTGAAGATTGTCCGTTGGGATGACGGCGATCGTATTGCCGGACACACCGCTCACCAGAGAATCTGAAATGGCAGTGGTTCTTATGTGGAGAGAATCGATTGAGTTGGTGATGTCGGGTAGTTTCGTTCCGTACTCGGTTTTGGTTATGATCTTTGGCTCGAATCCTAGGAGTTCGCAGAATTTCGTTCCTCGAAGATCTATTCGATAACTACCAACGAGCTCGATCACCACTTTGTAACTCGTTAGGACAAAGATAATGGAAATTTTCTTCGGATCGTGGCTATTGCGCTTCATAGTCTGATGTAGGTAGTCGTTCAAGTCATCGTATGAATACATACCATTCGGAAAGTTCACCGTCGTCCAGTTATTGCCATCGGGGCTGTATTTCACATTGTTGTTTTGATACGCAGGGGTGATGTTGTGCCAGGAGTATGTCATAGAAAGTTTATCGAGTGCTAACGAGTGCCTCATGTTAGGTGAAAGTTGTAAGGTAGGAACGTACTTGATTGTAAAGCTATTAGGACGAGAGACCCCGACTTTCACTCGATCCACAGATGAGATGTAGAGTGCTCGATCCATAGTGCCTATATTCTAGGTCACATAATCGTGCAAGAGGGCTATGAGTTGGTCGTTGGTAACCTCCCCGAGGTCGCGTAGCTTGTGTGCTATGTCAGAAACCTCTTGCTTCACTTGCCGACTCGTATTTCCACCCTTTATGGAACCTCCGAGGATCTCCAACCGATCAAGCAGGTCGCCCGGACCGGCATAGTATATGGTTCCGCCCCGCTTACGTCGTACGCCTTGACCTTGCTGTGGATGTATGGTCGCTCGACCATCAAAAATAGTTTCCGCCCTCTTCACAAACTTCTTATTAAGTGCGATTTTTTTATCAATTTCCGCTCTTTGCGGCGACCCGACCTTTGTCTTGCTCTTCTTCCCACCGAGTTTTTTATTCAGGTTTGCCGCAGTGATTCGAGCTTCCTTCTCAGTACCTCGTTGAAAGGCTTCGTTTGGTGTTGGTAGCCCTGACTCGGTTAGCATCTGCAGCTCTTCGGGGGTGAAGCCTTGGTTGGGTTCTACAACAAGTCTTACAGGTGCTGGTGCCGCAGGGGCGGGCAAGGCTTGTTGTTCTGGAGGCGCGGGAAGTGCCGGCACGACCGGTGGCGCAGCGGCTTCGATGACCTCTTCCCGTAGCTCTTCAAGTTCCTCGATGAGGGGCTCAAAGGCTTTCTTCTGTTTTTCATAAGTATCTTGCCTGGCGTGTTCCTCCTTCTTTAAGGTGCTATGAACAAGATTGACCATCCATCCCGCCTCTATCTGAGGAAGAGCATGTAGCTGAAAAGCGTCGAGGTCCATATCTATAACTTAGTTGAAATAAAAATCAACTTAGTTGAAATAAGAATCAACTTAGTTGAAATAAAAATCAACTTAGTTGGAATAAATATATAGCTATGGAGATTCCGAACTATGATGGTGGGAAGGACGCAATCACGAAGTTTAAGCAGCTCTACCCTTTCATGCCTAGCGAGCCTTTCCGAATGCTTATCGCTGCCCCCTCGGGGGGTGGGAAGACAAACTTGCTCATTCACATGCTCCGCGCTCCGCTTTTGTACTACGATAAGATATATCTATATGCCCGCAATCTCGATCAAGAGAAGTATCGCGATCTTTATGCCCTTTTCGGTGAGTTAAGTGAGAAGGTTGGGTACCCCATTCTGGAGGGTAGCAGCGACATCGACGATATCAAACCTCTACAGACCCTCGATCAAGAATCCCAGAAGGTTGTTATCTTCGACGACTTCATCACGGAAAAGAACCAGAAGCCTATTGTGGAATACTTCACGGGTGGTCGCCATAAGAACTGTAGCCCGATATACTTATCACAGACCTTCTTTGCCACCCCAAAGACGATTCGGTTAAATTGTTCACATTACTATATAGCAGACTTCCCAACCAAACGTGAGAAGAACTGTATTGGAAGCGAGCTTGGAGTAACACCTGAACAATACGAGAAAGCGACCTGCCAACCATTCTCCTTCCTTTGCGTTGATAAGCCTAAGAAACGGGTGACGCGAAACTTTCATGGGCCTCTTTAACGCTGAAGACCCACAAAGACATCAAAATTATTCTAACATATTATATAGCGCTATGGAATCTAGTATTTACCCCACACTCACCTCTAATGATGAGGGGCAAACATTTCGCCTTCGAAAAATCTGTGACGTACAGACCTCCCTCGAGAACGCCATGAAGACGTCCGCAGGTATTCGTAAGAAATACTCACGCGCCTGTGCTCTTGTTCGAGGGCTTGCTGTGATCACTGGGAGTCTGAGCGTTGTGCTCGGTGTTTCCGGGCTAGCCACCAGCCTTTCTGGTATCGGGATCCTGGTTGGAGTTCCTTTGGGGGGTGGTGGTGGACTCTTTGGGCTCATATCGGTCTCTTCGACTGCTGCTTCCAAACGACTCGCTCAGAAATTGATCAAGCACGAGCAGACGCTGGCTTGTGGTAAGGCTACGTTAAACACGGTGCGTGGTTTGGTCTCTAAGGCCCTCCAGGACAATAAGATTGATGATAAAGAGTTCACACTCATCCTCTCAGAGTACGAGAAATACGAGGCGATGAGGCAGGAGATTCGTCAAAAAACGCGGGGTACAAAATCGACCCTGACCGACTTGGAAGCCCGCATTCGCAAGGAAGTAACGGAAGAAATGCGAAACAAACTCGCTTAATTATTGAGCGGGGAGGAGGTCGGTTTTGTTTACATTATGAAACCTATCCTGTTCTATCCAATTGCTAATGCGGTGCCAGATCTTATCGTATTTCTTTTGTGTCTTAACGCCGAGTTCTATTCCACCACATAGGGCCGTCCGCTCACGATCTCCACGGAGCTCAAACATTTTTCTGAATATGAACGAAAGCTTTGGGAGTCGCTGTTCTTCGTCATGAGATAAAGTAAAGGCGCGTACGACCTGACTAAATAGGTTAAGAATCGACTCCCGCTCGAGTTGGTCAATCCATCCGAATCGGCTATGACTCAAGAATTTTGTGGGGTGGCTCCTATCCTCACAACGATGGTATGTGGGAGGTGGTTCGTCTATCGTGTCCGCCACGTCGTGCTCCTCTGATTCGTCTATCGTGTCCGCCGTGTTGGGTGCCCTTGACTCGTTTAGCGCCTTAATGTGATCGTACGCAGTCGGCCCATTGACAATCCTGTAGATGTCATCCAATAATTTTCGATCTATGGGAGGCATGGGCTGCTCTGGATCTGGCTCTGGCTCTGGCTCCGGCTCTGGCTCTGGCTCTGACTTAAGAAGATCGCACTCAGTCACGACAATCCTGTAGAGGTCCTCGAATGATTTTTGATCCATACCGTCAGACCCTTCACATATACTTGTATTAGCACTCCTCTAATAGGAATTTTTGTGGGGATATTAATATAAGATGGGCATTTTTAATGATTTGGATGACAAAGAACAAGATCCGAAGGATGGGTTAAAAGGTGTTAGAGGTGATCCAGGTCTCCAAGGTCCAAAAGGAGATAGAGGCATCCAAGGGCTAAAAGGAGATGGAGGTCCGAAAGGAGATGTTGGCATTCAAGGGGTAAGAGGAGATACAGGTCCAAAAGGAGATGCTGGTATCCAAGGGGGCAAAGGCGACACAGGTCCGAAAGGAGATAGAGGCATCCACGGGTCTGGTGTTATGAATAGTAATCTGACCTTCAATTGTGGTAAATTCCTTATGGATTCTAATAATTGGGCGTCATCAAGCAGCGTAACCACATTCCTAATCATTAAGGATACGGCCTCAGTAGTGGGTATAGTTCCTTCGGAGCACCAGGGTTTTAAGATCCTTGAAACCTTCTCACCTAAAT
This sequence comes from Actinernus sp. WN-2022, assembly GCA_030867875.1. Taxonomy (NCBI): domain Eukaryota; kingdom Metazoa; phylum Cnidaria; class Anthozoa; order Actiniaria; family Actinernidae; genus Actinernus; species Actinernus sp. WN-2022. The sequence goes on from JAOWCC010001812.1 coordinate 585,235, forward strand.
CGGTAGAAAAGTTAACCATGACTCTACCAATCCACGACGACTCAAACCACGGATTAAGAAGCAATAGCACATACACGATTAGGCTTGAAATTTATGCAAATCTTGGAATCCTAACATTGGGTCCTTTATCAATTGAGCAAAACTTGGGGTTCGTATCGAACACAGAAAAAAGTGGTAGAATAGGAGGATCCTCATATGCGGCTTTTAAAGAGCTTAGCATAACCACGAGTACCCATACAGGTAGACTATCCTTCACAGTCGCACATGATCAATCATCTAATCAAATAGTGTCTATGTACATTGCCATTATTGCTGGAGCATTAAACGTAAACACTTTCGTGAATCCTACTGTCTTTGATGATAACGAGTACATTATTAAGCAAAGAGTGCGTAACTTGGTTCCTATCAAGACAGTCACTTATATAGCAAAGGAAATTTCAAACGTATGGCGCCACAACGATATGGAGTGGGGAGACCTACCACACTTCTTCATCGTAATATATCCCAAGAGCACAACGAATTTAATTCGGTTGTCATGTACGCTTTACCTTGGATGCGACACGGGAGGAGCTAACGTCTGGTTTCGATGGGTCGTAACCACAGGTCAGGGATTAATATCTTACATCAGCGTGAATTCGTTACCAAATAATGTCGTTCAAACCCGTAACAAAGCTAGCTTCGGCGCACAATTAGCAATCAATCCAGAAACTCTTGCCTGTGTGTCCCATAAAGGTTTCCATGTTCCATTCAATAAGACACCACATACATATAAATTACAGATAAAAGTGAAAGACACAGGAACCGTTACGCTCAATAAGATATTCAATGATCAAAATGCTCCGTGGAATAGTTACGTTACCTCGAGTATGATCGTAGAGGAAGTCACCGGACTAACGCAGAACCATGATAGCATTGTGGTCGTAAGATATTCGTCAGAATAGAATCACCCAACGACAACAAAACTGCGCCAATCTGGAAAAAAGCAGTAGAAACCGGAGCTGTGCTCAAGTTTGGATCTTTAGGTGTAAGAATGCCTAGGGACAATTTGGACGTTGTGAGATATCCTATGTGGCAGCATAAGCATTTATGTAGTAATCTAGTAGAGCGTTTTCGTCCTCTATGGTGAGCTGGGAGCGCTTAATGAGCCACTCAATGATCCATTTAGCGGTATTAAGATGATCTTTGCTATAGGCGCATAGTAGAGCATGATGAATGTATTTATACTCTATAGTTATCTGAAAGCGTCGAATGAGCCACTTGACGGTATTGAGATGGCCATTCCTACAGGCATCTAGTATAGCAAGCCCGACGGCTTTATCCTCTTTGGTGAACTGGAAGTGCTTAGTGAGCCACTTAGCGATATCAAGACAGCCATCCTTACAGGCAGCGCATAGAACGTAATCGGTGTGTCCACCCATTTTATCGAACCATAAGTGCTTAATGAGCCACTTAATAACGTTAAGATTACCATATTCACTGGCGTAGACAAGAGGAAAGCTATCATCGATGTAGTTTGCGGAAATACCGAAAGTCCTAGCCAAGTTGTCTCGATCGTTGTCATTACGGGTAGACCTAAGACCGAAAGTGAGTACTCGTTTACGGAACTCTTGGTCTACGTTTTTGTAGCGCACGAGAGATGTGGCACCGTTTAGGTGTTTCGATGTCCTTGCGATGCTTGCGAATGATTCTGGGCCTGCATACTCTACGATCTTAGTCAAGATTTCCATCGGGAGGTACGATATATGATCCATAGTGGAAGAGATCGATACGGGACAATCGATGTCGATATAACTATATGCTAATCATATCTCTAATAGGGTTATCAAGTTTGGATTTTTATGTGTAAGAATGTCTAGTGACAATTTGGCTGACCCTTAGTACCCCCCTAGTAGTAGGGGTGGTAGTAGAATTATACAACTTTTTTTTTTGTTGCACAAGGGCGCCATAAAGTGGGTTTCCGAATTCGCTTTATGGCGCCCTTGTGCAACAGAAAAAAACGGGTATAATTTTACTACCGCCCCTACTACTAAATTATAGGATAGAAAGTCCAGTAAAGTCTTTAACTGTTATTTGCCCTTTCAAGAAAATGGCAAAAAGACGAGTTGCTGATCTCTAAGAATTTTATAGGGGGGAGAGGGGGTGGGGGGTTGTGAGTGGTGGGGTGGAGCAGTTCGAAAAATTTCGCGAACAACCGATTTGCCTGGGGTTTCACGCGACGATTAGCTAAGCCAAAATATACATTTCCCATTAGGTCTGAGAAAAATCGGGAAGAAAAAGTTGAAAAGTGACTTTCTGGCTTTTAAAATCAACAGGTACACGTTAATTTACTTGTGTAACCTAAATGTCAAAGTGGCGCCATTCCTCGAGCTTTTAATGGATTTCGATGCACTACACGGCAAGACGATTTTCTCTTCCTGTAGATTAAGATTAATCGATGAAATTTCCCTGTATTTTGAGTAAAAATACCAGAAAATGGCCTTTTTCTAACTTAACCCAAACCTCTAGCTCTCCAATAAAGAAATTATGGGATAGATCTAACACAACACAAGTAAATTATAGGCTAGAAAGGCCAGAAAAATCTTTAGCTGTCATTTGCCCTTTCAAGAAAACGGCAAAAAGACGAGTTCCTGATCTCTAGGTATTTTATGGGGGGAGGGGGGGGGGGGGGGGGGGGAGGGTGTTTTGAGTGGAGGGGTGTAGAATTTCGAACTTTTTCGTGAACAACCGATTTGCCTGAAGTTTGGCGTGACGATTTGCTTAGTGACAATGAGCGTTTTCCGCTAGGTCTGACAAAAATCGGGGGGAAAAAGTTGAAAAGTGACTTTCTGGCTTTTAAAGACAACAGGTACACATTAACTTACTTATGTTACCTAAATGTCAATGTGGCGCCATTTCTCGAGCTTTTAATGGATTTTGATGCACTATACGGCAATACAACGTTCTCTTCCTGTAGATTAAGATTAATCGATGGAAATTTCCTGTATATTGAGTACCAATACCACAAAATGGCCTTTTTCTAACCAAACCCAAACCTCTAGCTCTCCAATAAAGAAATTATGGGATAGATCTAACACAACACAAGTAAATTATAGGCTAGAAAGGCCAGAAAAATCTTTAGCTGTCAATTGCCCTTTCAAGAAAACGGCAAAAAGACGAGTTCCTGATCTCTAGGTATTTTATGGGGGAGGGGGGAGGAGGGTGTTTTGAGTGGAGGGGTGTAGAATTTCGAACTTTTTCGTGAACAACCGATTTGCCTGAAGTTTGGCGTGACGATTTGCTTAGTGACAATGAGCATTTTCCGCTAGGTCTGACAAAAATCGGGGAAAAAAAGTTGAAAAGTGACTTTCTGGCTTTTAAAGACAACAGGTACACATTAACTTACTTATGTTACCTAAATGTCAATGTGGCGCCATTTCTCGAGCTTTTAATGGATTTCGATGCACTATACGGCAATACAACGTTCTCTTCCTGTAGATTAAGATTAATCGATGGAAGTTTCCTGTATATTGAGTACAAATACCACAAAATGGCCTTTTTCTAACCAAACCCAAACCTCTAGCTCTCCAATAAAGAAATTATGGGATAGATCTAACACAACACAAGTAAATTATAGGCTAGAAAGGCCAGAAAAATCTTTAGCTGTCATTTGCCCTTTCAAGAAAACGGCAAAAAGACGAGTTCCTGATCTCTAGGTATTTTATGGGGGGAGGGGGGGGGGGGGAGGGTGTTTTGAGTGGAGGGGTGTAGAATTTCGAACTTTTTCGTGAACAACCGATTTGCCTGAAGTTTGGCGTGACGATTTGCTTAGTGACAATGAGCGTTTTCCGCTAGGTCTGACAAAAATCGGGGGGAAAAAGTTGAAAAGTGACTTTCTGGCTTTTAAAGACAACAGGTACACATTAACTTACTTATGTTACCTAAATGTCAATGTGGCGCCATTTCTCGAGCTTTTAATGGATTTCGATGCACTATACGGCAATACAACGTTCTCTTCCTGTAGATTAAGATTAATCGATGGAAGTTTCCTGTATATTGAGTACAAATACCAGAAAATGGCCTTTTTCTAACCAAACCCAAACCTCTAGCTCTCCAATAAAGAAATTATGGGATAGATCTAACACAACACAAGTAAATTATAGGCTAGAAAGGCCAGAAAAATCTTTAGCTGTCATTTGCCCTTTCAAGGAAACGGCAAAAAGACGAGTTCCTGATCTCTAGGTATTTTATGGGGGGAGGGGGGGGGGGGGGGGGGGGGAGGGTGTTTTGAGTGGAGGGGTGTAGAATTTCGAACTTTTTCGTGAACAACCGATTTGCCTGAAGTTTGGCGTGACGATTTGCTTAGTGACAATGAGCGTTTTCCGCTAGGTCTGACAAAAATCGGGGGGGAAAAGTTGAAAAGTGACTTTCTGGCTTTTAAAGACAACAGGTACACATTAACTTACTTATGTTACCTAAATGTCAATGTGGCGCCATTTCTCGAGCTTTTAATGGATTTCGATGCACTATACGGCAATACAACGTTCTCTTCCTGTAGATTAAGATTAACCGATGGAAGTTTGCTGTATATTGAGTACAAATACCAGAAAATGGCCTTTTTCTAACCAAACCCAAACCTCTAGCTCTCCAATAAAGAAATTATGGGATAGATCTAACACAACACAAGTAAATTATAGGCTAGAAAGGCCAGAAAAATCTTTAGCTGTCATTTGCCCTTTCAAGAAAACGGCAAAAAGACGAGTTCCTGATCTCTAGGTATTTTATGGGGGGAGGGGGGGGAGGGTGTTTTGAGTGGAGGGGTGTAGAATTTCGAACTTTTTCGTGAACAACCGATTTGCCTGAAGTTTGGCGTGACGATTTGCTTAGTGACAATGAGCGTTTTCCGCTAGGTCTGACAAAAATCGGGGAAAAAAGTTGAAAAGTGACTTTCTGGCTTTTAAAGACAACAGGTACACATTAACTTACTTATGTTACCTAAATGTCAATGTGGCGCCATTTCTCGAGCTTTTAATGGATTTCGATGCACTATACGGCAATACAACGTTCTCTTCCTGTAGATTAAGATTAATCGATGGAAGTTTACTGTATATTGAGTACAAATTCCAGAAAATGGCCTTTTTCTAACCAAACCCAAACCTCTAGCTCTCCAATAAAGAAATTATGGGATAGATCTAACACAACACAAGTAAATTATAGGCTAGAAAGGCCAGAAAAATCTTTAGCTGTCATTTGCCCTTTCAAGAAAACGGCAAAAAGACGAGTTCCTGATCTCTAGGTATTTTATGGGGGGAGGGGGGGGGGGGGGGGGGGGGGGGGGAGGGTGTTTTGAGTGGAGGGGTGTAGAATTTCGAACTTTTTCGTGAACAACCGATTTGCCTGAAGTTTGGCGTGACGATTTGCTTAGTGACAATGAGCATTTTCCGCTAGGTCTGACAAAAATCGGGGGAAAAAAGTTGAAAAGTGACTTTCTGGCTTTTAAAGACAACAGGTACACATTAACTTACTTATGTTACCTAAATGTCAATGTGGCGCCATTTCTCGAGCTTTTAATGGATTTCGATGCACTATACGGCAATACAACGTTCTCTTCCTGTAGATTAAGATTAATCGATGGAAGTTTCCTGTATATTGAGTACAAATACCAGAAAATGGCCTTTTTCTAACCAAACCCAAACCTCTAGCTCTCCAATAAAGAAATTATGGGATAGATCTAACACAACACAAGTAAATTATAGGCTAGAAAGGCCAGAAAAATCTTTAGCTGTCATTTGCCCTTTCAAGAAAACGGCAAAAAGACGAGTTCCTGATCTCTAGGTATTTTATGGGGGGAGGGGGGGGAGGGTGTTTTGAGTGGAGGGGTGTAGAATTTCGAACTTTTTCGTGAACAACCGATTTGCCTGAAGTTTGGCGTGACGATTTGCTTAGTGACAATGAGCGTTTTCCGCTAGGTCTGACAAAAATCGGGGGGAAAAAGTTGAAAAGTGACTTTCTGGCTTTTAAAGACAACAGGTACACATTAACTTACTTATGTTACCTAAATGTCAATGTGGCGCCATTTCTCGAGCTTTTAATGGATTTCGATGCACTATACGGCAATACAACGTTCTCTTCCTGTAGATTAAGATTAATCGATGGAAGTTTGCTGTATATTGAGTACAAATACCAGAAAATGGCCTTTTTCTAACCAAACCCAAACCTCCAGCTCTCCAATAAAGAAATTATGGGATAGATCTAACACAACACAAGTAAATTATAGGCTAGAAAGGCCAGAAAAATCTTTAGCTGTCATTTGCCCTTTCAAGAAAACGGCAAAAAGACGAGTTCCTGATCTCTAGGTATTTTATGGGGGGAGGGGGGGGAGGGTGTTTTGAGTGGAGGGGTGTAGAATTTCGAACTTTTTCGTGAACAACCGATTTGCCTGAAGTTTGGCGTGACGATTTGCTTAGTGACAATGAGCATTTTCCGCTAGGTCTGACAAAAATCGGGGGGAAAAAATTGAAAAGTGACTTTCTGGCTTTTAAAGACAACAGGTACACATTAACTTACTTATCTTACCTAAATGTCAATGTGGCGCCATTTCTCGAGCTTTTAATGGATTTTGATGCACTTTACGGCAATACAACGTTCTCTTCCTGTAGATTAAGATTAATCGATGGAAATTTGCTGTATATTGAGTACCAATACCACAAAATGGCCTTTTTCTAACCAAACCCAAACCTCTAGCTCTCCAATAAAGAAATTATGGGATAGATCTAACACAACACAAGTAAATTATAGGCTAGAAAGGCCAGAAAAATCTTTAGCTGTCATTTGCCCTTTCAAGAAAACGGCAAAAAGACGAGTTCCTGATCTCTAGGTATTTTACGGGGGAGGGGGGAGGAGGGTGTTTTGAGTGGAGGGGTGTAGAATTTCGAACTTTTTCGTGAACAACCGATTTGCCTGAAGTTTGGCGTGACGATTTGCTTAGTGACAATGAGCGTTTTCCGCTAGGTCTGACAAATATCGGGGGGAAAAAGTTGAAAAGTGACTTTCTGGCTTTTAAAGACAACAGGTACACATTAACTTACTTATGTTACCTAAATGTCAATGTGGCGCCATTTCTCGAGCTTTTAATGGATTTCGATGCACTATACGGCAATACAACGTTCTCTTCCTGTAGATTAAGATTAATCGATGGAAGTTTCCTGTATATTGAGTACAAATACCAGAAAATGGCCTTTTTCTAACCAAACCCAAACCTCTAGCTCTCCAATAAAGAAATTATGGGATAGATCTAACACAACACAAGTAAATTATAGGCTAGAAAGGCCAGAAAAATCTTTAGCTGTCATTTGCCCTTTCAAGGAAACGGCAAAAAGACGAGTTCCTGATCTCTAGGTATTTTATGGGGGGAGGGGGGGGGGGGGGGAGGGTGTTTTGAGTGGAGGGGTGTAGAATTTCGAACTTTTTCGTGAACAACCGATTTGCCTGAAGTTTGGCGTGACGATTTGCTTAGTGACAATGAGCGTTTTCCGCTAGGTCTGACAAAAATCGGGGGGAAAAAGTTGAAAAGTGACTTTCTGGCTTTTAAAGACAACAGGTACACATTAACTTACTTATGTTACCTAAATGTCAATGTGGCGCCATTTCTCGAGCTTTTAATGGATTTCGATGCACTATACGGCAATACAACGTGCTCTTCCTGTAGATTAAGATTAATCGATGGAAGTTTACTGTATATTGAGTACAAATACCAGAAAATGGCCTTTTTCTAACCAAACCCAAACCTCTAGCTCTCCAATAAAGAAATTATGGGATAGATCTAACACAACACAAGTAAATTATAGGCTAGAAAGGCCAGAAAAATCTTTAGCTGTCATTTGCCCTTTCAAGAAAACGGCAAAAAGACGAGTTCCTGATCTCTAGGTATTTTATGGGGGGAGGGGGGAGGAGGGTGTTTTGAGTGGAGGGGTGTAGAATTTCGAACTTTTTCGTGAACAACCGATTTGCCTGAAGTTTGGCGTGACGATTTGCTTAGTGACAATGAGCGTTTTCCGCTAGGTCTGACAAAAATCGGGGGAAAAAAAATTGAAAAGTGACTTTCTGGCTTTTAAGACAACAGGTACACATTAACTTACTTATGTTACCTAAATGTCAATGTGGCGCCATTTCTCGAGCTTTTAATGGATTTCGATGCACTATACGGCAATACAACGTTCTCTTCCTGTAGATTAAGATTAATCGATGGAAGTTTACTGTATATTGAGTACAAATTCCAGAAAATGGCCTTTTTCTAACCAAACCCAAACCTCTAGCTCTCCAATAAAGAAATTATGGGATAGATCTAACACAACACAAGTAAATTATAGGCTAGAAAGGCCAGAAAAATCTTTAGCTGTCATTTGCCCTTTCAAGAAAACGGCAAAAAGACGAGTTCCTGATCTCTAGGTATTTTATGGGGGGAGGGGGGGGGGGGAGGGTGTTTTGAGTGGAGGGGTGTAGAATTTCGAACTTTTTCGTGAACAACCGATTTGCCTGAAGTTTGGCCTGACGATTTGCTTAGTGACAATGAGCATTTTCCGCTAGGTCTGACAAAAATCGGGGGGAAAAAGTTGAAAAGTGACTTTCTGGCTTTTAAAGACAACAGGTACACATTAACTTACTTATGTTACCTAAATGTCAATGTGGCGCCATTTCTCGAGCTTTTATTGGATTTCGATGCACTATACGGCAATACAACGTTCTCTTCCTGTAGATTAAGATTAATCGATGGAAGTTTCCTGTATATTGAGTACAAATACCAGAAAATGGCCTTTTTCTAACCAAACCCAAACCTCTAGCTCTCCAATAAAGAAATTATGGGATAGATCTAACACAACACAAGTAAATTATAGGCTAGAAAGGCCAGAAAAATCTTTAGCTGTCATTTGCCCTTTCAAGAAAACGGCAAAAAGACGAGTTCCTGATCTCTAGGTATTTTATGGGGGGAGGGGGGGGAGGGTGTTTTGAGTGGAGGGGTGTAGAATTTCGAACTTTTTCGTGAACAACCGATTTGCCTGAAGTTTGGCGTGACGATTTGCTTAGTGACAATGAGCATTTTCCGCTAGGTCTGACAAAAATCGGGGGGAAAAAGTTGAAAAGTGACTTTCTGGCTTTTAAAGACAACAGGTACACATTAACTTACTTATGTTACCTAAATGTCAATGTGGCGCCATTTCTCGAGCTTTTAATGGATTTCGATGCACTATACGGCAATACAACGTTCTCTTCCTGTAGATTAAGATTAATCGATGGAAGTTTCCTGTATATTGAGTACAAATACCAGAAAAATGGCCTTTTTCTAACCAAACCCAAACCTCTAGCTCTCCAATAAAGAAATTATGGGATAGATCTAACACAACACAAGTAAATTATAGGCTAGAAAGGCCAGAAAAATCTTTAGCTGTCATTTGCCCTTTCAAGAAAACGGCAAAAAGACGAGTTCCTGATCTCTAGGTATTTTATGGGGGGAGGGGGGGGAGGGTGTTTTGATTGGAGGGGTGTAGAATTTCGAACTTTTTCGTGAACAACCGATTTGCCTGAAGTTTGGCGTGACGATTTGCTTAGTGACAATGAGCATTTTCCGCTAGGTCTGACAAAAATCGGGGGAAAAAAATTGAAAAGTGACTTTCTGGCTTTTAAAGACAACAGGTACACATTAACTTACTTATCTTACCTAAATGTCAATGTGGCGCCATTTCTCGAGCTTTTAATGGATTTTGATGCACTTTACGGCAATACAACGTTCTCTTCCTGTAGATTAAGATTAATCGATGGAAATTTGCTGTATATTGAGTACCAATACCACAAAATGGCCTTTTTCTAACCAAACCCAAACCTCTAGCTCTCCAATAAAGAAATTATGGGATAGATCTAACACAACACAAGTAAATTATAGGCTAGAAAGGCCAGAAAAATCTTTAGCTGTCATTTGCCCTTTCAAGAAAACGGCAAAAAGACGAGTTCCTGATCTCTAGGTATTTTATGGGGGAGGGGGGAGGAGGGTGTTTTGAGTGGAGGGGTGTAGAATTTCGAACTTTTTCGTGAACAACCGATTTGCCTGAAGTTTGGCGTGACGATTTGCTTAGTGACAATGAGCATTTTCCGCTAGGTCTGACAAAAATCGGGGAAAAAAAGTTGAAAAGTGACTTTCTGGCTTTTAAAGACAACAGGTACACATTAACTTACTTATGTTACCTAAATGTCAATGTGGCGCCATTTCTCGAGCTTTTAATGGATTTCGATGCACTATACGGCAATACAACGTTCTCTTCCTGTAGATTAAGATTAATCGATGGAAGTTTGCTGTATATTGTGTACAAATACCACAAAATGGCCTTTTTCTAACCAAACCCAAACCTCTAGCTCTCCAATAAAGAAATTATGGGATAGATCTAACACAACACAAGTAAATTATAGGCTAGAAAGGCCAGAAAAATCTTTAGCTGTCATTTGCCCTTTCAAGAAAACGGCAAAAAGACGAGTTCCTGATCTCTAGGTATTTTATGGGGGGAGGGGGGGGGGGGAGGGTGTTTTGAGTGGAGGGGTGTAGAATTTCGAACTTTTTCGTGAACAACCGATTTGCCTGAAGTTTGGCGTGACGATTTCCTTAGTGACAATGAGCGTTTTCCGCTAGGTCTGACAAAAATCGGGGGGAAAAAGTTGAAAAGTGACTTTCTGGCTTTTAAAGACAACAGGTACACATTAACTTACTTATGTTACCTAAATGTCAATGTGGCGCCATTTCTCGAGCTTTTAATGGATTTCGATGCACTATACGGCAATACAACGTTCTCTTCCTGTAGATTAAGATTAATCGATGGAAGTTTCCTGTATATTGAGTACAAATACCAGAAAATGGCCTTTTTCTAACCAAACCCAAACCTCTAGCTCTCCAATAAAGAAATTATGGGATAGATCTAACACAACACAAGTAAATTATAGGCTAGAAAGGCCAGAAAAATCTTTAGCTGTCATTTGCCCTTTCAAGGAAACGGCAAAAAGACGAGTTCCTGATCTCTAGGTATTTTATGGGGGGAGGGGGGGGGGGGGGGGGAGGGTGTTTTGAGTGGAGGGGTGTAGAATTTCGAACTTTTTCGTGAACAACCGATTTGCCTGAAGTTTGGCGTGACGATTTGCTTAGTGACAATGAGCGTTTTCCGCTAGGTCTGACAAAAATCGGGGGGGAAAAGTTGAAAAGTGACTTTCTGGCTTTTAAAGACAACAGGTACACATTAACTTACTTATGTTACCTAAATGTCAATGTGGCGCCATTTCTCGAGCTTTTAATGGATTTCGATGCACTATACGGCAATACAACGTTCTCTTCCTGTAGATTAAGATTAATCGATGGAAGTTTGCTGTATATTGAGTACAAATACCAGAAAATGGCCTTTTTCTAACCAAACCCAAACCTCTAGCTCTCCAATAAAGAAATTATGGGATAGATCTAACACAACACAAGTAAATTATAGGCTAGAAAGGCCAGAAAAATCTTTAGCTGTCATTTGCCCTTTCCAGAAAACGGCAAAAAGACGAGTTCCTGATCTCTAGGTATTTTATGGGGGGAGGGGGGAGGAGGGTGTTTTGAGTGGAGGGGTGTAGAATTTCGAACTTTTTCGTGAACAACCGATTTGCCTGAAGTTTGGCGTGACGATTTGCTTAGTGACAATGAGCATTTTCCGCTAGGTCTGACAAAAATCGGGGAAAAAAAATTGAAAAGTGACTTTCTGGCTTTTAAGACAACAGGTACACATTAACTTACTTATGTTACCTAAATGTCAATGTGGCGCCATTTCTCGAGCTTTTAATGGATTTCGATGCACTATACGGCAATACAACGTTCTCTTCCTGTAGATTAAGATTAATCGATGGAAGTTTGCTGTAGATTGAGTACAAATACCAGAAAATGGCCTTTTTCTAACCAAACCCAAACCTCTAGCTCTCCAATAAAGAAATTATGGGATAGATCTAACACAACACAAGTAAATTATAGGCTAGAAAGGCCAGAAAAATCTTTAGCTGTCATTTGCCCTTTCAAGAAAACGGCAAAAAGACGAGTTCCTGATCTCTAGGTATTATATGGGGGGAGGGGGGGAGGGTGTTTTGAGTGGAGGGGTGTAGAATTTCGAACTTTTTCGTGAACAACCGATTTGCCTGAAGTTTGGCGTGACGATTTGCTTAGTGACAATGAGCGTTTTCCGCTAGGTCTGACAAAAATCGGGGAAAAAAAGTTGAAAAGTGACTTTCTGGCTTTTAAAGACAACAGGTACACATTAACTTACTTATGTTACCTAAATGTCAATGTGGCGCCATTTCTCGAGCTTTTAATGGATTTCGATGCACTATACGGCAATACAACGTTCTCTTCCTGTAGATTAAGATTAATTGATGGAAGTTTGCTGTATATTGAGTACAAATACCAGAAAATGGCCTTTTTCTAACCAAACCCAAACCTCTAGCTCTCCAATAAAGAAATTATGGGATAGATCTAACACAACACAAGTAAATTATAGGCTAGAAAGGCCAGAAAAATCTTTAGCTGTCATTTGCCCTTTCAAGAAAACGGCAAAAAGACGAGTTCCTGATCTCTAGGTATTTTATGGGGGGAGGGGGGAGGAGGGTGTTTTGAGTGGAGGGGTGTAGAATTTCGAACTTTTTCGTGAACAACCGATTTGCCTGAAGTTTGGCGTGACGATTTGCTTAGTGACAATGAGCGTTTTCCGCTAGGTCTGACAAAAATCGGGGGGAAAAAAATTGAAAAGTGACTTTCTGGCTTTTAAGACAACAGGTACACATTAACTTACTTATGTTACCTAAATGTCAATGTGGCGCCATTTCTCGAGCTTTTAATGGATTTCGATGCACTATACGGCAATACAACGTTCTCTTCCTGTAGATTAAGATTAATCGATGGAAGTTTACTGTATATTGAGTACAAATTCCAGAAAATGGCCTTTTTCTAACCAAACCCAAACCTCTAGCTCTCCAATAAAGAAATTATGGGATAGATCTAACACAACACAAGTAAATTATAGGCTAGAAAGGCCAGAAAAATCTTTAGCTGTCATTTGCCCTTTCAAGAAAACGGCAAAAAGACGAGTTCCTGATCTCTAGGTATTTTATGGGGGGAGGGGGGGGGGGGGGGGGAGGGTGTTTTGAGTGGAGGGGTGTAGAATTTCGAACTTTTTCGTGAACAACCGATTTGCCTGAAGTTTGGCGTGACGATTTGCTTAGTGACAATGAGCATTTTCCGCTAGGTCTGACAAAAATCGGGGGGGGAAAGTTGAAAAGTGACTTTCTGGCTTTTAAAGACAACAGGTACACATTAACTTACTTATGTTACCTAAATGTCAATGTGGCGCCATTTCTCGAGCTTTTAATGGATTTCGATGCACTATACGGCAATACAACGTTCTCTTCCTGTAGATTAAGATTAATCGATGGAAGTTTCCTGTATATTGAGTACAAATACCAGAAAATGGCCTTTTTCTAACCAAACCCAAACCTCTAGCTCTCCAATAAAGAAATTATGGGATAGATCTAACACAACACAAGTAAATTATAGGCTAGAAAGGCCAGAAAAATCTTTAGCTGTCATTTGCCCTTTCAAGAAAACGGCAAAAAGACGAGTTCCTGATCGCTAGGTATTTTATGGGGGGAGGGGGGGGGGGAGGGTGTTTTGAGTGGAGGGGTGTAGAATTTCGAACTTTTTCGTGAACAACCGATTTGCCTGAAGTTTGGCGTGACGATTTGCTTAGTGACAATGAGCATTTTCCGCTAGGTCTGACAAAAATCGGGGGGAAAAAGTTGAAAAGTGACTTTCTGGCTTTTAAAGACAACAGGTACACATTAACTTACTTATGTTACCTAAATGTCAATGTGGCGCCATTTCTCGAGCTTTTAATGGATTTCGATGCACTATACGGCAATACAACGTTCTCTTCCTGTAGATTAAGATTAATCGATGGAAGTTTCCTGTATATTGAGTACAAATACCAGAAAATGGCCTTTTTCTAACCAAACCCAAACCTCTAGCTCTCCAATAAAGAAATTATGGGATATATCTAACACAACACAAGTAAATTATAGGCTAGAAAGGCCAGAAAAATCTTTAGCTGTCATTTGCCCTTTCAAGGAAACGGCAAAAAGACGAGTTCCTGATCTCTAGGTATTTTATGGGGGGAGGGGGGGGGGGGGAGGGTGTTTTGAGTGGAGGGGTGTAGAATTTCGAACTTTTTCGTGAACAACCGATTTGCCTGAAGTTTGGCGTGACGATTTGCTTAGTGACAATGAGCATTTTCCGCTAGGTCTGACAAAAATCGGGGGAAAAAAGTTGAAAAGTGACTTTCTGGCTTTTAAAGACAACAGGTACACATTAACTTACTTATGTTACCTAAATGTCAATGTGGCGCCATTTCTCGAGCTTTTAATGGATTTCGATGCACTATACGGCAATACAACGTTCTCTTCCTGTAGATTAAGATTAATCGATGGAAGTTTCCTGTATATTGAGTACAAATACCAGAAAATGGCCTTTTTCTAACCAAACCCAAACCTCTAGCTCTCCAATAAAGAAATTATGGGATAGATCTAACACAACACAAGTAAATTATAGGCTAGAAAGGCCAGAAAAATCTTTAGCTGTCATTTGCCCTTTCAAGAAAACGGCAAAAAGACGAGTTCCTGATCTCTAGGTATTTTATGGGGGGAGGGGGGGGAGGGTGTTTTGAGTGGAGGGGTGTAGAATTT